>JAJOZX010002284.1:0-675759 GCA_023014485.1 Bathynomus jamesi
GCGCACACCTATAGGTCGCTACAATTGGTGTAGAACAATGCGTTTTCACCATTCGATGCGTCTTTTTATTGTACAGTGCCCATGCTAAAAAAAAATTCCTAACATAATTCCTTCCCCCCTTTTAGGGTACAGTTCTTCCCATGCCTGTACACGCATTTTTTTAATTTTTCATTTTTAATCATAATTTTGCAAAAATAAGTCAATATTTACTAAACATTTAATATCATTCGATTCACAAAAGATTTATTTATCTCTCAATTTAAAAAAAGTATATATTTTTAAAATTCATAAAGAACTTTTTGCAAAAAACTAAAAACAAACATGCATCTTAAAATCAATGATTTTTATACAAAATATTTTGATATTGTTATAATTTAACATTTTTCGATTCACAAAAGATTTCTTTATCGATTCAATACAAAAATTACATAATTAAAACGGGCAATTTAAATAAACACGAGTTTAAAGTTAAACGAGCCCCACACGAAATTATTTACCCTCTCTTTTGTGCGTTTTATTACTGTGGCTTTTGTACAAATAATTTTACGTATACACAAACAATTTGATAGGATATTGATTTATTCTATTTTTTAGTTGTCATAGAAATACGTTAATTAAGTTATCTGATTAGATGCACTTTTATAGTTGAAGATCATTTTCAGAAAATTATTTATTTTCCCCACTTTAAAATATTACAAAATTTCTATTAGGTATCCTAATATCATTATGCCTGTCGCTGTAAGTAAGAAAATAGCAATTATCTTCCATTTTATGAAAATTTCGGACCCCCTAGGCCTACAAAACCAATTTTCCCCTTTTCTTTATCAAAAATTGTTGATTTTCGGAAGTCTTTCGGTTATAAATTCGTACCAGTCTATTGTTTATCTATAATGATAATAATAAAAAGACGTGTGTGTGTGTTCCAGCCATCAGCCATAACTCCAAAATGGAAGCAGTTACAAACATGAAACTTCACACACATATTGATTAGGTCCCGAGGTTGTGCACGTGGGTGTTAATAAATTAAATAATTAATTTTAAAACATTAAATGACGTCATCAAGATCATTACGAAACCTATGGTAAAATTATTGAATACCCGGTTAGGTTCATTGAATGCCAGGTTAGGTCATCTGTACGCCCTTGAAGATTGGTTAGGTTAAGTCGTGATATTTTCGTTGGCTTTAACGAAAATATCATGACTTAACCTAACCAATCGTCAAGGGTGTACAATTAACCTAACCGGGCATTTCGATTAACGTACCCGGGCATTCAATTAATCTAATCGGGCATTCAATTAATCTAATCGGGCATTCAGTTGACCTAACCAGCCATTTAATTAACCTAATCGGGCATTCAGTTGACCTAACTGGGCATTCAATTAACCTAATCGGCATTCAGTTGACCTAACTGGGCATTTAATTAACCTAATCGGGCATTCAGTTTACCTAACGGGCATATATATATATATATAGCGTTCAACATCCACCCCGGCAACGCTATTGATGCAACTCGAAACAATGAAAACTATGATTTGGCGGGCCGCAGGGCCCCCAATTACTGTCGGTTCAGTTATTTGGTCAATAAAACTATAGAAATGAACGCAGTCATGAAAATCTTAGGCTTCAAATCCGAGCTCATTGTATTAAGATTTGTGAAGCTTTAGATTTTCATGGCTGCGTTCTTTTCTGTAGTTTTATTGAATGAATAATTGGTTTGCCAGTAACTGGAAGGCCGCAGGCACCCCAATTACTGAGGCCCAAGGTGAGAGGAATAGGAATGATATCCAGATAAAGGGCTACTGATGTTCAAAATAAAATTCGCCGTAGGCCCACAATCCAGCCGAAGCACCGCAGATCGAGCAAAATCGGCACGTAGCGCCGACCTTTTGCTAGTCATTCCTATTTCTGAGAATCAAAATCTAACTGTAAATTCGAAAAGAAACACTATTATAACATTTATTTATGCAACATTTGGGAAAATTTGGTGTTTTTACCTTCAGAGATCTAATTGACCGTTTGTTCCATAGCGCCCGTTTTACTGATTTCACTTTAGTTAACGACAGTCAATTTTATTTTATCTTGGGGTCCACCTCCGTGCAAGGAAATGAACTTGAAACATTACGGAACTGAATTATAGATTGAACTTAAAGGTTACAGAACTGTACATCAAAATCAGTGAGAACGAATGTTGTGTGTACGTGTCGTGATTCAGTAATGTCGAAGACGGTTGAGATGGATGTAGTTGTTGGTGTGATTGTGGCTGTGGGCTGGAAGAATGTAAAAGTAATTGATGATGAACAAGGTTTGCTGAGCAGGCGTGCATGAAGTCGTCCTCGGCAAATTGGTAAATTTTTGTTTTAATTTTGAGAGTTTTACTTCATTGTTGTACAGGGTGAGCGAAGTGTCCTTGTGCACCTGTCCACTTCCAACACAGTGCAGGTACAGGTTCACTGCACTTCTTGCAGGTGCACAGGGACTTTTCGCTCACCCTGTAGTATTAGCTATCAACACAAATGCCATCACCGGCTTCGCTTGTTATTTCCCACCACTGTAATATTACGAAGTATGATATATGTAAAAAATTCATGAAAATGTGAAGGGTATTCTTAGCATATTGAATTTCTCTCAAATGAACTGTGGAGCAAATACGAGGTTGTGGCAAAGTCGGTTACAAAAGCAATTAATAAGAACGTAGCTTTGTTATATTTGTGAGTTTGTGAGCCGAAAGGGCAGACAGTCTATAACTAGGTGTTTCAGATTGTTCGTTCACAATAGAAGGCTTGAGTCTGATGAGTACAATTCTTAGCAATTCTTTTGTAATGTTATTCTGTACACGATTTTATTCAAGGGATCGGTAGTTTGAGATTAGACTAGAGACGTGAAAAATCACGGGTCAGATCGCCAACGCGGTTGCAGTTGCAATTAGGTTGGTTGGCCACCTACTCTCTGAATGGCCGGGCTCAGCTAACTCTCTTATTCCATTCTGTGATGCTCTCTTTCTTCTTCTAGCATTACGAAACTATTAGCGAGTTTTAAATGATTTACGCTTCTGCGGTCTAAAAGATTACTTTCATAAAGGAAAACTGGTTTGTTTAGAAAGACTTCCTTTGCCTTTGTCTGATCTCTTATATTGTGACTGCCTTTCATTCTATGCGAATAATTAAAGTGTTTAAATGGGAGAAACTATATTATACGGATTAAAAAGCTGCTGGATAACTCGTCAGTTTTAGTTATGTAAGATTTTAATTAAGAATCTTTACTTTAAAGTTTCAATTTTTCAGTTTCGTGGTGATAATATAGATCTTCAAAAAACAAGAAATATCAGACAGAATTAATTTTGAAGTTACGCAATTTAAAACACTCCTGATGATAACAGCTTTTTTCTTCTTTTTTTGTGTGTGTGTGTGTGTGTGTGTAAGAACTGAGTAGTTCACCATTACTCCCCTTTTCACAACATTCCCAGTGTCATTCGCGATCCAAAAGCGAGAATGCTTGAAGAGAGAGAGTATATAGATTTAACCTAACTTCACTTGACCTAACTTACTCTAATCCAAGGGTGAGAATTGGAATTGTCGAAAGTGGGAAAAGACCTATTGTTAGAAATGAGAAATAAGTTCCTTACAAGAGTGGATTGCAAATGTGAAATTTAACATTTATTTATTTTCTCGCGAGTTCTTTTCTACATTTTTATATCATACGCATTTCTTAAATTTATAATTTACCTTATTCCCTTTTATCATTAGGATTCTTTCCCTTTATCATAGGTCCCTTTTGTTAGTAATATTTGTACATTATAAGCCTGTCAGATGTTTGATTAAACATTATGTCCTAGTTTGGTAGAATTTCAAATATGTGATTCAATTATTATGAATTTGGTTATACGTTTTAATTGAAAGGTATTCCCTAATTCATAATGACTGTACATTCAATTATACATTTTAACTGTTACTAAATTGAGGAGGACGGTGTTTAATCAAATATCCAATATATAGATTGTCCCTTCCTATTCTTTGTCCGTAATATTTCTATGCAAACAATAGGTTTTATGTACTTTAAAAAATTTCTAATGTTGCATTCACCCTATAGCTACGTATATTTTAAAGTTAATCACTGCACCGATGGTACAGAATGGTTTTCCGAAACGTCTTTTGGAATCTTGTACTGGTATGTGCGCTTTGGTTCTGTCCAGTTTTTTAATTATATTGTTTACCTAAGCTTCGCAGATAATGTTTTAGAAACATGCCAGAGTGCCATGTTGAAGAAACTTGGTACATTATCGTTATTAAAAGCTTTTAGCATCACTAAGGACACCTTTTTCTTATAAACAAAGTGAAGACACCGAGGTCAGGGGTTCGACTTTCGATAGTGTTGGTAATAATAATAATGATCTAGGAGTTGGCGCAGTGTGCTGCATTAGTCTGGCCTAAACGTTGTAGCAATTTGTGGCCCTCCTCACTGATTTTATCACCGTAAGAACAGTTGCATAATGGAAGCAACTATTAAAAAGGTTAAAAAAAATGGAAAATGTTCACTAAACTATGTGATTAAAAATATATAATGATCTGTGTTACACATTCAATGAAGCAGAAGAGTCTATTGTGATGTATTTTATCATTTGAAAAGGAACTATAAAAAAGCAATAACAATAATAAAATTCTAAAAAATTTCATTTTACATCAATTTTCTAAAAGTTACTTTTATAATGTTCTCCCCTTGAAACCTATAATGAGCGAAGAAAACGATCATTACTGCAGAGAATGTCTTGCTGCCACCATTAGAACGATTTTTACAACTGCTAAAATACTTTTTTAATGTTAAACATAACTTCTGCTATAAACTATAAAATAGAGACTTGCGCGGGTAGTAATATCCGTATTCGTCCGCATCCTGGGAAACTTTACCCGCTACACAGTTTAAACGGTCTACAAATATTTCTTTAGTAGCCTCGGGTATACATGCAATAGAGATATTTACCAATATTCATGTACTCTTAATTTAGCCAGCAAAACTTTAAAAGTAACTCCGTATCTTTTCCATTGATGCTTTTTTTCTATACCCATGCCCATAAATGCCTAGGATACGTTACCTACTTTATTATCTAAACCGCCTGAAAATGTACTTCTTTTATGCCCTCTCGTGACTAAATTTCTGAAAACTGTAAAAAGGGTATAGGGCCTTTATTCGTACCCGCCCGGAACTACTGACGAGTAGGAGGCGATTTTGCAGGTCTCTAGGACAAATGATAAAATTGTGGCTCAATTTCAGTGCTTTGCCAGAACCATAGTGTGGATCACAATATTTTAAAGGACGAAGGATGGAATGTTCCAGTGATTGCCTTAAATATACAGTATTTTAAATTAAACTTTTACAATTAGATGTCGTCATGTGTTGCCAGAGTGGTTTAGATCATCATACAGAGTTAGACAAGGGTCATTGCTTTATCCTATACTCTTTAATGTGTATACTGATGGCTTCATTACTGCGCTTAAAGAGACCACAGTAAAAGATGTTTTGCAGAACCCCTGAAGTTTCCCCATCACCCATCCCTGGATTCTACTCAACCTCTAGATAGCTTTTACAGACACCTGTCTTATAAAACCCCGACACTTGACTGCAGTGAGGTACTACCAGCAATGGGGCTGCCATGTGATCAAGACAGAATAAAGAATTTGAACACAGAGTGGAATATCATACGACGAATGAATGAAGAATTTGACTTCATCTTTATCATCACTAATGGCTCGACTTGATCTTTGTGTTATGTTTCCTGGAATTAAAGTAGTAGGAAGTCGTCTCTCTTTCTCCAAATCATAACAGCTGCAGATGAGCGTTCTTTTACGTCATTTAATAGAATTTTGTGTTCTGAAAGAAGCTGCTTTCTGCCTGATCATATGAATGAACTAATGAACAGATCAACTGAAGCACTGGAAGTGCCAGATACACGAAGTCACCAGAGATGAACGCATTCGAGAAGTTCATCAATAGAGTTGCACAAAATTACAAGAAGTCAAGAATGTAGATGTAGTGCTTCACAGAAGGGCCGAGTAGCCAACTTTAATTTGCGAGATGTTTTTGAAACAGGAGTTAAATCTAGTAAAATGGTCGTGAAACTCTGGTGCCACACAGCCCACCTTCGCCCTCACGGTTTCACCCCTCGGTCTTCACCCCTTGAAAATTCGAACACCTCTAATTTTAGTTCCTGGAGAAAACACTGATATGATATTAATAAACCCTTTGGTTAAAGGTCCGAATTATCTTCTAAAAACTTGCTAATTATATTTGCAGAATCATGATGACGACTTCAATGTTCCTAAAACCAAGGTTACATATTTTCATTCCAAAAGCTCAAATGAAAGGTTAACCAGTAGAACCAATGCAAGAATAATAAGTATCTGGCTCAGATTATCGTCAGCTCCTTCAGTGATGAGAGAAAACAATACAGAAGTTTTTGTGCTAAAACAAACATGATTACAAGGAACTTCAGATTCTTCACAAACGAAGCTAAAGAGAAAGACTTTTATACGTTCTGCACTAATATTTAAGGGAACAGACAGAACCCTAAATTTGCTCTATAACAGATCTTTTAAGCTGCTGTACCAGTTACCTCCAAGATGCTCAGTTTCGCGGATGTTTGCTAACCACAATGTCTCAAGCCTCCCGGAAATAACAAAATAGGCCCAATACAGTCCAATGCAAAGAATTAAAAACTGTGCCAATCCAATTATCCAAGCTATTCATCAGTTCTGCAATATGTTATCTAAACTATGGGTTTCATCGTATAAAAATATTTGTCTGAAGCTGCACTTGAAATTACTACTGTTAACATTCATATTTTTTCATTTATTATATTATTATTATTACTACCTATATATTATGAGAACTACATTTCTGCCAATAAAATCTTTCATTTTATACACACACACACACACACACACACACACACACACAAAAAAAAAGTATATAGAGTATATGCAAAACTGTCCCACCAGGCTTCGAACCGAGCATCTCTTGAGCGAGCAGAAAGCGAGGGCGCTGACAATTACGATACGACAAAGTAAAAGTTAGTACAACCTGGTATATATTTCAATACACAAAAGAACTCTTAACACTTTCGCGTCCAGGTGTTTTTTGTACTAACCCCCCTCCCCTGCACTCGAAGTAATGGCAGCATTTCATTCAAACGATGTAACAATGGGGTCCCACACAGGAAATATCATGCATGAACACGCACGCATTTTGAGAAACGCAAAATTGTTCCCACCTCACTGCTAACTTTTACCTCGTCGTAGCGTCATGGTGAGCCCCAAGAGGTGCTGGGTTCGAATCCTGCTGGGGCATTTTTGCATTATGTAAAATCATGCGCGCTCATGCGTAATATATATATATATATATATAATATATATATATATATATATTAGGGTGTCCCAAACTCATAGGGGGCCAAATTTGTTTTCGGGATACAAATCCGCTCGTGTTGCGCTCTTTTGATGTTTCCCATTAGAAGTTTTCCTGTAAAATTTCCGAGAGATCGAAGGAAATTTAAAGGTCCAGAACTTTGAACACTTTATTTCTCCTCTTAACTGAAATATTTCTCTCAAAAGTTCCATCACAAAGATGATTATACAAAATAAACATGTATTTTAATCTTAACACACAAACAACAATTTCAAAGCATCACATTTATGCATTTTAACTAAACACGTGTTTCATGAGATCCGTTTTTGTTCCCTTCCGGCTCACATTCCGTCGGTGTGAGTGGACAGTTCGAAGGAGCAACTGGAGGTCTTCTTCATCACGGCACAGAGGTTTGCTTGTGTATTTCTCAATGAGGGCGATGCCTCGCTCTGCTGCATCATTGACCACCATCAGTTCTGCAGCTCGGCTCTTTGCCAGACGGTAGTTTTCGTCAGTAGGCCATGTTTCAGGGTCTTTGGTGAAGAACGTGGGCTCAACTTGGAGAAACTGGAAGAGAGTAGTGGATCGACTCGTCACCCACGGACTTAAACGGCCGTCCACTTGCAGTCCCTTGCCTTGGACCCGTTTGAATCCTTGCCCAGGGCGCTTTTTCAGGTTAGCCGTCATGTTACGCTTTTCATTGTCGTCAACTCTGTCATCAAACAGTGCAAGACAGATTAAGTCCTCCGAGATATACCACAGATGACGGAGCACAGCCCGGTAAGCTGTGTTTCCAACGTCCTTGTCAGGGTAACCTACAAGAAGATTGCACAGCCTAACGTCATTTTTGGGAGATTTGATGGCGATGGGAGCCTCGTGCCAGTGACGCACGTATACAAGGCTCACACGAAGAGAGCCATACGGCGAACCCCTTGCAGTTCTTGGAGACGAAGTTCGAAGAACTGGGACTGCAGTAATGCTATTTTCAGGCAGTAAATACCTTTGGCCATCCATCTGGCCTGATGGTAAGCCCCTGGGCCGAAGCTTGTAACGTCCTACGTCGTCTCCGAGGTACAAGAGGCTCAGTCGAAGAAGTTCTTCATAATCCTCTTGAGGATGATTACCACTTCTTAGGGCATCGCGGAGATAGTCTATTACCTCAAGTCGCATTTGTGAAAGGCCAGCATTGTCATTTATGAAGGCTTTAGCCACCTCGTCCTTGTCAAATGCATCCAACTGACAGTGGTTCATTGATGGCCAGGCCTCCTTGAATCTCCTGAAAAGTGGGATTTGAGGACTTGGTGGTGTTCCTAGGCACACGACGAAGACATCCTTGAGAATCACTTCGTGAACGTGATGACGGCAAGCAAACCATAAAAGAGATCTTCCCAATGCCGCTTCCAAACGCGCACACGCACCTTGCACTATCCCTTGTTTGATGCCGTCGTGTCAAACACCATGCCTATGATCTTGTCCTCAATTCCGACTAGGGTGAGCGCTTGATGGACTGCGCTTGCCATTTGCTGTCCTGTGCCGTCTATTATTTTCGGTGCTCCTAATAGCTCTTCCACACCATCCCCAGTCACCACAACAGCAATCCGATCGACTGACTTACCCTCCTGTTCGATGTCAGTGAGTATCTTTGTGTCCCAGTGGATCTGCAGTCGAGGTGGAAGCTGCTCGAGGTGGCCAATAACTTTGGTCCCTATCATTGTACGGGCCTTTTGTCGGAAGCGGTGAACCGTGCTCTTTGATGGAACACTGTCAGGACCGAGAGCTAGGGATTTTTCAGTCGCAGCAAACGCTGATGTTGCCTGTCGAACAGAAAGGCCCTCGCGATCCCAAGTTGCTGCCAGGTCAAGATCACTCAGACTTTCTTTTAGTCTGTCATGTTTGGGAGCTTTCGAAGATTTAAGTCCACAAGTGACGGCTTCGTTTCCACTGTCAGCTGACGATGTGCTAGAACTGCTGTCGGTAGCCTCTTCTGTGACTCCTACAGCTAGAGCCTCCTCCGTTTGACGCCGGTGTGCCCGCTCAAGAGCTCTTTCCCTTTCCTGTCTTTTCATTGTGGCTGCATTATATTTTCTATCTTCACCTCCCATGTAACTCGTATGTCGATCTGCCCTTTGGGAAATGAGGAATTCCTTGTCTTCAAGAGGGATATCTCCCCGATCCAGAACGTCTGAGCGGGCGACATCAAAAATATCCTCCATATCAGCCAAGAATACATCCCGCTGCATATTGTAAGTCATTCCAGTCTTGTTCTTGTTTTTATGCAAATTTCGATACCTCTGAACCAAAGCTTTCAGTTTAGTCGAGGCATGAACGGAGGTTGTGGCCAGATTCGAGTTGGCTCTAGCCCAGATTTCTAATATAGCCGATATTACAGCCTTGACACTGTTGGAATCTGTCTTCTTTTGGTCGCGGTGATGGTAAAAGAAAAGGAGCAACACGTCCATATTACTTGGTAATCGAGATTTAGCCAGCTCTGCTATCGGAGACCTCTCAAGAAGCCACAACTTGATGTTTGATCTTGTCAACGCCATAATGATCAATTCTGAAAACCAAAAAAAGTCATCAAACGTCGGGACCTCTAAATATCATCTGATCGAGTTGAAAATCACACAGCCAATGCTTTAGCCCAAACCACATCCGGGCATGACACGAGTGGTCAGGTCGTCTTAAGAAAAAAAATTGGGACACCCTAATATATATATATATATTATACACCTGTGTATGAACGCGCACGATTTTCTATAATGCAAAATTCCTCCCCCCCCCACAACCAGGATTCGAACTCTATTACCTCTTCAAAAGAAAGTGAGAGCGAGTGACCCTACGACGGGAGTTAACACAGCCTGTCATATACTATATTTCGACAAGCGAGAAAACGCATAACTTTTTCGAACCCAGAGGTGTTTTACGTATTAACCTTCCTGCACTCAACCTAATGAGCAACATTTCATTCAAATTATTTGGTGCAACTGAGGGATCCCATAGATGGAATATCATACACCCCCAAGTAGCGCCAATAGTAAGCCACCTTTTTTATCAATTAGGTCGAACTTTGTAAAAAAGTCTGATTTTCTTGTATGACCTACTTTTTTTAGGTTAACTCGGGTTAACCTAACCTAAAACAAATTACGGGGTGTGTAAAGTATTAGGAGGCATAGAGGACGACTTTTTTGACTTTGTGTGTTTTGAATTAGAATCCTAACGTAACTCTCCCCTTCTATACGCACACACCCCACTTTAACACAAGCGAAAGTGATTAAAAGTTTGAAAATATAAAATATATAAACTGTTCGACCGAGTAGGTAAAAAATTGTTACCGACCAAAATTTACACAAATGTTCGACCGACCCTGGCATTTATGACATATAACCTTTGGTTAGCTTCCGCCTGAATTGTTCATTCTGACGAAGGTCAAGCTTTTCACTCCAACTTAGACCTACAGCTTAACGTGGAATCCGAACCACGCCGCACCAGCATCCCAGCGTCTTAACCACTAGGCCACCCAGGGTACCTATTTACCTACCAACCACTTTCTTTTATTGTGTGGAAGGATGAACAACTGAGTTTTGCTGCGCGCCGGCTGCCGTCACCGGGTCTCGAACCTGGGGTCGATGGATTCGTAGTCAGCAACGCTAACCAGTATTATCGCTATACCTTCTTCAAGGGGGGAATACACAAAAGATATAACTATTTGGGTATTTATTGGCATAAAGGAGGTGGGAGGAACGATTGGGTGGGTATCTCGGGTCAGTAGGAACCGCTCATTTCCATATTCGCCTCGTAATTTAACCTAATTCAAGCTAGTGACTCTTAAATCAAGTTATACATTGCTTTTCACAGCTTGGTTATTCGAATATTTGATCTGTTGCTGGATAAAATTATTATCCCGTCCGATACTCGGATAATTTGATCTACTTTCCGCCCTATTTCAGCTCGACACTCAGGAAGGAAATGATCCGAAGCAGATATCAAATTGGTTCTCTTTGGAAACGTCCAATTAGTATTCAGGGAGCAGACAGGCAAAATCTGGCTTTTTTCCCTCGTATGATATTTGACCGAATGAACGACGACAATATTTCACGAAGGATAAACCTTCATTTGGTATATTGTATTCCGTTTGATCCTCTCTCAGCTTTATGAAGTCTTTTCTTTTATATTCAGTGTAAGAGTGAATATATTCTCGCGCGCGCGCGCGCTTTCAAAAAATGTTTACTTTTAATTTCGCCCTTTTAGCTCTCTCTCTTTCTACGTGTCTATATAAGCATCTATTTTCTTAATACTTTGTGCTTGATGAGAATGTACCTACTACATCGAAACGTTAGTACACTTTATGTACATTTTTACTTTCCTTAAAAACTAACCTTAATAAAATATAGAAATGATAATATAATAATAATAATAATAATAATAATAATAATAATAATAATAATGAAATGCGTGTGGAAAATAAGTATTTTTAATGGGTAACTTATGGTTTAAAAAAAACCGCCTTTCAGAATATAAAAATAGAAGAGAGAATTTTATCTTTTCAAAATATTTCGTTATCTTCCAAAACATTTTAGCGACACGTTTTCGTTCACTTAAAGAAAATAATGAAATTTAGAGCTAACAATTATATTTTATTTCTACGCCTTCAAAATTTTGATATTCGAAAAGATTTTTAATACATCAGAAATACTAAAATATTAAAATTATACAGGGTGAGCAACTTTAAAACGTGCACTGCAAAGTTTATGTACTTCGCACGACTCGCGAATCAGGGACGGGGGTGGAGGTAATGGGGGAGGGGTTAGCCTCCCAAGTTGCATAAAGGGAGGTGGAGGAGGTTTTGGGGGAGATGGAGAATGACTTCCCCCAAAGGGGTAACCCTAACGTGCCCTCGCCGTAGGCGAGTTTGCGAAGCAGAAGCCCCGCCCGTAGGGCAGGGAGCCGAAGGCTCTGCTTTTGTATATATATTATATAAAATGCAAATCCACAAAGAAAAAAAAATATTCCAAGGTCTTTCGTGTATTCAGCAATACACCTCGTGAGGGTGGAGGTGTACTGCTGAATACACCAAAAGCCTTGGAAATCAATTTTTTTCTTTTGAGTTTGCATCATTCATTCATTTCACGTGTTTAAGTTAAATTCATCCAAAAAAAAAATAATATATATATATATATGTATAGAAACGACGTAAGTATAGAGGAGTGTTCTGCACACGAGGAAGAGAAATAACAAACAAATGAAAAAATAAGGCACCCGCCCGGGAATCGAACCCAGGATCTTCCAATTGCCGGTCAGACGTGCTAACCACTACACCACGGAGCCACGATAGTCAGAAGTTGTAATTCTCCTACATAGGGCAGAAACCAATGCCTTGGAAGATCCTGGGTTCGATTCCCGGGCGGGTGCCTTATTTTTCATTTGTTTGTTATTTCTCTTCCTCGTGTGCAGAACACTCCTCTATACTTACGTCGTTTCTATACGTTAATATAGTGCGCGGTCATTGCAGTTAAATATATATATATATATATATATTATATATATATATTATATATATATATATCATGAAGCGGAAAAATATTTCCAATAAATTTAATTTAAATATTTTTGGAATAATATATAAAGAACCAAAGTTTTACCATTCATAAAAAAAAAACCCGCTTTAATTTTAGGAGAAAATAATAAATATGAAAGTAAGAGTTGTTGAAATCATCATTAAATTAATTCAATTAAAATTTTTAGATAAAATTAAAGTAAAGAACTCCATAAAACGTCCGTAACTCGATGGGTGACCTTTTTCCCTATGAAGTTAAGAAAGGTCGTACTTCGAATGCCGTTGATGCTGCTGCTATAATAATAATAATAATAATAATAATAATGGTTGTTTATCAAAGTCGTACTTGTCATCTGGTTGTTGAAATGGCTATTTTTCTTTGGTTTTGATAGTATTTTGTTAGTTGTCATTTTAGAAACCAAAATTATTTCCTTCATTTCATATGTCACTCTCGTGTAATATTACAGCGCGTTTTGGAGCAGTATTCTTTTAAAGAACTTTTTGATATGTATCTGGTGTCCTTCAAAAGAATATTGTTCTATAAGACTCTATAACATTACAGGAGAGAGACATTAAATGAAGAAAATAATTTTGGTTTTTAAAATGACAACAAAAGAAAAATAGCCATTTCAACAACCAGACAAGTACGACTTTGATAAACTTTAATGACTTTCATTTTAATTGGATCGTCCTCAGCAGAGAAAGCAATGTATCTCGGAAACGAAGCGATTGCGGATTTATGTTCATAGGAACTTTTTTGTTTACTTTGACATCCTGAATATGTATACTAATTTATGAAACAATTTGATAACACCCTCTATATATACTTCAAGGGGATTTAAGCTCGCTGAAATAGGACTTTTCCAACTCGGTTAGATTGATTTATACACATACTTTCAAACAAAAAATGACATCTTGAAATTACTTTCCATCCATATTCCAAAGCTTTTTATATAGACGTCTCTCTATCTCTCAGCTCTCTCTCGCGCCTTCGATCATTTCCAAGTCTATAAACGTCATGGAAAATTACAGATTTAAATTCTGGACGTCAGATAATTGTCAGAGAAGTGCCATTTCGAATGGAACGACATTTAATGAGTTTGGATCACCTGCATAACTTCGAAATTAGTCGTATGAATACCCTCTCTCCGCGTTCGGATTTAACGAAGCCATAATCGACAGCTCTTCATTTGCATAAATATCGAAACGAAACTTTCATGCACTTTCCGACAGATAGACAGCGGAACAGAGGGATCATCTCTACGTATCTTATTTAGACAGTTCTGTACCTTAGACGAGAAGCGAGGGAACGAATAAAGCAGAGAAATAATTCAATTAAAATAGAAAATCATTTGTGTGTGTGTGTGTGTGTGTGTGTGTGTGTGTGTGTGTGTGTGTGTGTGTGTGTGTGTGAAATATGGTATGAGGATATGTCTGAAGCTTTTTTTTTTTTTTTTAATGAAAAGCAATGAAATTTAGCGAGATGCAAACCATTAAAACTTTACCGATTAAATACGGCTAAAAATATCATTGGTAAAAACATTGTTAAAATTAATATCAAAAAGAAAGATTTACGACGAAGATTAACATCAAATGTCGCTGAAGACGGCTATTAAAATGGGCGAAAATAGCATTTCATAATCATAATTTTAAAAAAACAAAAACATACAGGGTGTCCCATAAGTCCGGTCTCCCAGGAAAATTTTTAAGTTTACAAAAGTTATACATAAGAACTAAAACAAATATTTAAATTAAATGTCTTGTTTTGGGACTTTTTTTTTTTGTTGCAGCGAGTTACACTCGTGAGGAAAGCGCCTCCGCCTTTTCTTCAAGAGTGTAACTCACTTCCATATTAGTCATTGCTTGTTATTCTACCAGCAAAAAAAAAAAAAAGTTCCTAAACAAAATATCAATTTGAACATTTTAGTTCAAATGTATTACTTTTGTAAATATATTTTAAAATAAATTTTCCTATGAGACCGTACTTATGGGACACCCTGTATATAGGAATAAATCCCTAACTTGAACATATGAGAGAGAGAGAGAGAGAGAGGAGCGGGGTGATGGGGTAAGGAATTAAACCTTCCTGATCAAAACAGAGTCACGTAAAATTTGATTCCAACGATCTATTGAATATTTTAAACCGAGACTTACGCACAATCAAACCTCCGCTGTTCTTTTTCTATTTTTTTCACATAAATCTAAAAAGGAATATAGAATAAATAATTTAAAATTTATGGTATCTATCTATCTATTTATCTATCTATTTGAAACGTTGTTACGACCACTATCTCTCTCTATAATATGGTCGATGGCGTGAATTATTTTAGTTATGGGTAAAGAGCAAAAGCGGTGATTGTAGATTTCCATTGAAATTTATCGCATCGTAAACCGGTTTTCTTTTCATGAAAATAATTTACAATTTTTGGAAATGAATTGTTGTTGAATCATTTTTTGGCTTTTATTAAATCTCGAAAGAATTCGGTTTAGAAATTTTTAAAAATTGTATGTTACTTTCTGAAATAAGTAAATAAGTATATCACACACGCAAGGTGTCTCAGAAGTCGCGCATCATACATTTTATTCAGATTTACGAGATGTTTACGAGTACAGTATGTTCGATAATGTTTGAATAATAAAATTAATAGTATGTACAGTTAATTAAAAAGCTATTAATTTTATTATTCAAACATTATTGAACATATATTGTAATTAAACATCACTTACAAACCATTTCGACTCATAAACCTCGTAAATCTGAATAAAGCCTATGGTGCGCGACTTCTGGGACACCCTCTGTGTGTGTGTGTGTGTGTGTATATATATATATATATACATACACACATCTTCATGTAAGCGAGGTACCTACTTTTTAAATTCATATTTCTAAAAAGCGAATTATCCTAACCTATCCTAACCTATCCTAACCTATCCTAACCTATCCTGCCATAAAATTGAAAAAGGCATGATAAATATTTCGGGCGGAACTGAAGGGTCGAAGAGTAGTTTCGGTACTTGTGGGTTATCTGTCGCCACTTTTTAATTTAATTTTCCAACTTTTTCACAAATACAGATGTGTGTTATCATGTTGCCATTTTTACAAAAATATTGTTTTTACGCCTCGTGAACAGGCTCTCATCGATCTCAACCACTATTCCTTCTAACCTAACCTCACACTAACCACACACTAACCACACACTAACCTAACCTAACCTAAGGTTAGGTTAGGTTAGAAGGAATAGTGGTTGAGATCGATGAGAGCCTGTTCACGAGGCGTAAAAACAATGCCGGACGCATTTTACCACAACAATGGATGTTCGGAGGAATTTGCCGTGAAACAAACGACTGAAAAAGTGGCGACAGATAACCCACAAATACCGTAGTTTCTTAAGTTATTAAATAGTTAGGTACTCGCTGATCTAGCCTAGCCTAGCCTTAACTATCCTATCCTATCCTAATTAGGACCAACATAATCTTATTCTGACAAAAATTTCCTAGATTATTTTATATAATTTTATAAACTCTTTTATACAGAGGTAGCAGAAGTGTTACCCCACAAAAAATTACGCTATTACATCTGTGAATTATCGCACACCCGACCACACTTATACCCAGTTGACTACGCGCGCGCGCGCACCCAAGGAAAAAAAAAGAGAAAATTAGAAGAAGTTGGTGGCAGCGTAAAAATCAATTTAAAACATAAGAAAGCAACAAGCAACTTGCAAAGAGGAGTCGGGAGTAGGTTCCAATTTTTCAATGGGGTGTTGGGGGATGGAAGAAGAAAAGCGAACGTCCTCATAAACCATAAGTTACGAACAAATTTAAAGTGAACTCATCCGGTTCATACGATCTTTTGTATCTGTTAAATTTATTGGAAGCATTAATAATAATGAGAGAAACTGAACCATTTTTTGTTCTCTTCTGAATTTATGTGAAAGAAGAACTGCTTTGCAGTCGACTCTTTTTTTTTTTTTTTCCAATCTGGATTTTTCATATTTTCTGATAAACAACTTTCTTTACCGCAGGCGCGAGGTCCTGTTTGACATATGTCGGGTACAGATTTTTAACTTTATTAAATTTTAAAGAAAAGTCAGATCACGGATAATGTTAATAAAAATTCTTTTCAGCTAAAGCGATTTCTCTCTCATATTATATATATATATAATTATACATTATAACTGCAAACACGCAGTATAATTAACGTAAAGAACGACGCTTTGTATAGGAGACTTATCCGCGCAAGATGAGAGCGAAAGAACGAAACAATTGAAAAAATGAGGTACCCACCCGGGAATCGAACCCGGGATCTTCCGATTGCCGGTCAGACATGCTAACCACTACACCATAGGCCTCACATTGAAAAAATGAGGCCTATGGTGTAGTGGTTAGCATGTCTGACCGGCAATCGGAAGATCCCGGGTTCGATTCCCGGGTGGGTATCTCATTTTTTCAATTGTTTCGTTCTTTCGCTCTCATCTTGCGCGGATAAGTCTCCTATACAAAGCGTCGTTCTTTACGTTGATATATATAATTATATATATATATAAGCAAACAACCACGTGTTATTTTGTGATTTTAGTGCATATATATATATATATATATATATATATATATATATATATATATATATATTATAATATATATATATGAAGAGCAGCGAAGTAACGAAGTTAAGCGACTGAGTCTGGGTTGTAGTTAGATGTGGACTGAACTCTGGGTTCCCATCACATGACTTTTGCTTTTATGGAGGAGCTTAAAGAACCCCAAAACAACATTACAAGATTTTCATTTATACAATATGACTTCATAAATGTAGTTTGTCCAGGTTTTTCTGAAGATGAAGTCTTAGTTTTCTATATGAAGCCCTCCCAAGAAGAAGTGGCTAAACGACAAAAGTAAGAAACGCCAGAAAACGGTTAAAGTTGTACCAAATTTCCGAGGAGGACCTCATATGTACTAAGACAAAATCACAAAATGCTTTAACATAACTAACCCGATGTAACGTTGCTTACCTAATTTAACTAACTAAACGTTAACCCTTAACCTAAATACCCTTACTTTAGCTTTAATACTAACGAAATCGACTTTGTCTGTATGAAATAACGTTTTGCATATAAATTTACTGAGTTTCCTGATATAATTGCAGGTCCGGAAAGAACTACGTCTCAGACGTGCTCGGCCTAACGAAGAGGAAGTACCCCCGTCTCAACTTATGGGGAAACAAAACTGTTCCTACAACTTTGTAGAAGCGAATCCTTCATAGTAAAGACTAAATATAAGTCTTGAATTAATCCCTTCTTATGTAGTAGATACCTAGTTCAGATGGCGCTCCAATCAATTCGTTGAATTCATTGGTTTTCATGTGCGCGGAGTAATATACACTGTTGTATTTATGTGTATACTGGGTGTGTATCGTGTATAGATATTCATGTCTGTATTATTAAATATACGCAGTGTATGTACTCTTTACGATTAATAATGTTGATCATTACAGTTTGGTATAACAATAGAGAGTTTTGAATGTATTTATTGATTGAATTGGATTTGTTATTGACTGGTTGATTGATTGTCATTTCAAAGTTTATTGTCATAAAAGCACAATTATAGTTATGTATAGCGTTTTATATATATATATATATATATATATATATATATATATAAATTCATTTTATGCCTAAACATATCCTATATATATATATATATATATATACACACACACACACAGGGTGTTCTAAAATTACCTGTTAAACTTTTATATGCGTGTCGATCAGTAGTCGGACGTTGTGAACAATGTGTTCAAATTGAAGGAAGACACTTTGAACACCTAAAATAAACAATTATTGTTGCTTTTCTTATTGTTGCTGTAGGTGAAAAGTTTGTTTAAATATCGCATAATTTTTGTTAAGATATTACATTCATATAAAAGTTTACTAGGTAATTTTAGAACACCCTGTGTGTGTATATATCATAATTACCTAATGCATACATACATTATAAAACATCTCATTTTCCAAGGATTTGGGGTGAGAAAGTAGAAAAGAAACCGGATGTAAAGTACAGATGTTAGTGAAAAGAAGAAAAGAAAGTAAATCATACATCGCTTTAAACCATACATCATTCATCAACAGGCTGACACACCTTCTCTTCCTCTCACCCTGTCACTCTCACCCGCCTTCACACACTAACATTCCCCCATTCACATTCTCCACCTCGTTTCATCTTTGTTTTACCCCAAAATATCAAATCCTTCCACCCTTAAACACTAGCACCACTTCTACTCTCTTTTGCTTATCATTTATCCACCTTATATTCTACACACCCACATTTGCCTGCCTGCAGTTACGTGGGCGGTCCGGGCAGGCGCGGCGCCCACGTCAGAGGTTATTCTTGCCTTTTGTGAGGAAAAAGAAGGATGGGTCCACATCCAAATCCTTCCCCTCCTGTATCGCAGGAGGTGCGGAACTAGCTACACCTTTCGGCGGGAAGTGGGGGTTTCCACATCCTTACGTCTTACTGAGTGAACTCATAAAAATATATAATACTAAGTCCCAAAATTTCATAAAAAATATATATATATATATATATATATATATATATATATATATATATATATATATATATATATATACAGGGGTTAGACAAAATAATATGAACACCCGCCGATTTCACGGGTTATCTTTACGGACTGCTCAGACACAAAGTAAACGGTCAAATGACTGGCAAACCTATTTAAATGCGTAACAGTGTGTATACGTCATGTTATAACCCTCACGTTGTTTTCACAGATCTGAGTGAATTATGAATTAGCAGTTATGAAAGACCTGTCAGACTTCCAGAGGGCAAATTGTCGGAGCGCGGATGGCTGGTGCATCGGTGACGAAAACCGCTCAGATGTTCAATGTATCCAGAGGAACTGTCCTATGGTCATGTCTGCATACCAAAACCATGGAAAGACAAGCACCGACAAATGCAATAGTGGACGCAAGAAGAAGCTGCGTGATCGAGACCGCCGGGTGCTAAAGCGCATTGTGACAAAGAACCATAAGACCACAGCTCCAAAAGTGACTGCAGAGCTTAACCAGCATCTTGCAAGCCCGGTATCGACCAGAACTGTACGTCGCGAGCTCCATGGAGCTGGATACCATGGGAGGGCTGCAATTGCCAAACCCTTCCTTTCGCACATCAACATTGAGCGGCGCAGAAAATGATGTAATGACCATAAGAATTGGTCAATGGACCGGTGGAAGAATGTAGTCTACTCCGACGAATCCTCCTTTACGCTATTTCCATGTTCCGGTCGAGTTTACGTCTGGAGACAGCCTAAAGATGCTTATGACACCGACTGCCTGACCCCAACCGTTAAGCATGGAGGCGGATCTGTGATGGTTTGGGCAGCAATATCGTGGATTACTCTTGGCCCAGCTGTAGTACTGCATGGTAGGGTTAACGCCCAGGTCTATCTGTCAATATTGGCTGATCAGGTCCATCCCATGGTCCAAACGCTGTTTCCCAATGGCGGCGCCGTCTTCCAGGATGATAATGCACCAATCCACACCGCTGGGGTCGTTAAAAACTGGTTTGAAGAGCATGTTAGTGAAGTAGAACGCTTGGATTGGCCTCTACAATCCCCGGATCTTAATATTATCGAGCATCTGTGGTGTCAGTTGGAGCAGCAGGTCAGAAGCCGATTCCCACCGCCGGCGTCTTTGGAGGAACTGGAGCAGGGTTTGCTCGAAGAATGGCTCAGGATTCCTCTAGCCACTGTCCAAAAGCTGTATGAATCAATTCCCCGACGCATTGCAGCTGTTATTGCCACTAAAGGAGGACCAACTCCATATTAAGAATAAAAACCGCCATTCATCAAGGTGTTCATATTATTTTGTCCAACCCCTGTATATATATATATATATATATTATGACTAGTTAAACTTAAATTTTATAGAACAAAACAAATACCAAAAAATTTATTGCTTCATATTTTGAAGTTTTACAAGCTCAACTAATGAATTTTTTTTTTCATTTATATAAACTATTTGAAAATACAGTTGTAAACATTCGTACAAAAATTTGTGAAGTTATAATGGTGAAGGTAAACATTATGTATGGACATGTTTAAATACGTAATACACCCATTGTACCATTGGGAAAAAAAAAAAGTTCATATAGGAATGTAAAAATTAAAAAAAAAAAACTAATTGGTAATTTCTTATGCTTTTTAGAATTATTTTTCTTGGCTAACTTTTTCCGAAACCAAACTTTACATTTTATATATATATATATATATATATATACACACACACACACACGTAGCGTGCAGCTATAATTCGAATGTGGACAATATAAAAAGTGTAACAAGTTTAGGTATTAAATCCCCCTTAATTCTAATAAATTAGGGTTCTGTATCACCCTTAACAACGAAAGTGAAAATTCTAAAGCAGGGTTTCCCAAAGCGTGGGTCGCAGTCCCCAGTGGAGTGATAGAATCCTTGAATTGGTGTTGGAAACATTCCAGAAACTATTTTTTTCTGTAAATTTCACAGAAAAAAAAAGCAATATTTTAAATTTTATCAAAAATAAATAATAAATAGAAAAAATATTAATTATTTATTATTAATACCATAACTGGTCGGATTTCTTTTTTTTTTCCCCTTTAATGGTTTTTTTCTGAAGTTGGTGTTTCTTTGCGAAGAAGGTTACGAAACCACTTTTCTAAGGGATAAAATCATATTTGCGGTCTCCTCTTTTGACGGGCGAGAAGGGTGTCTTCTTAATAGGGACCAGTTAACTGTAATGATCATTAATAGCCATTTCCCGTTGGATCAACGAAGTTAAGCGACGTTATATCTGCTCAGTTGTTGGATGGGTGGCCGTCGTCTTCGCTCAGATAATGTAGCGATCCCTAGATATATCGGATCATACGTAAAGATGTAGGTTCCCTTCGTTACATAATCTTTATCATTACGAAGGCGATTAAATAACCCAAAACACCATCATTATTTGCCAATGCAATAATTGTTATTTTTTAACACACACACACGAGTATATTAACTTAACAACGATATCACGAGAGCAAAATGTACAGAACTTTTATAATGATGATGATTCTAGGCGCTCAGATTCGATGCAGGACTAAACGTTCATTAACCAGTTTGCTGCGCAACCCGTAATATCACGGGCTCTCGCGCATTTAACGGATTAATGAAAAAGTTTACATTTTAAATATTTAGTGATTTTTTAAAATTTGTTTATAAATTTATATTTTTCATTTTTAAATTTTCGCCTCTTTTTTCCAGCCGATTTTATTGTAATAATTCTTTAATATTTTATTCATATTTGTATATTAAAACTGTGGGTTTTTCGTGACACTGCATCCCGTCCATCAGCGAAGTAAAGCAACATTGGGTCTGGGTAGTAGTTCGATGGGAGACCTTTCTTTGCATGCATATTATGTAGCGACCAGTAGTTCGGATCCGACGTTAAGCTGTGGATCCCCTCCGTCAATGAACTTGAATATTGCGAAGGAGGTTAAACAACCCTATATATATATATATTGCCATCCGTTTCCCTCTATTAATATTTTAAAGGAATTAATGTTTTTTGATGGAACGAAAGGATAACAATATTTCGAAAATAAATTTTTGCCATTTATTTCAACGTTGTAAAAAGATAATTTAGTGTTTATATATTTCCCAGTGTGTGTGTGTGTGTGTGTGTGTGTGTGTGTGTGTGTGTGTGTGTGTGTGTGTTATATATATATACAGGGTGTCGCAAAAGTCGCGCATTATAGGAATTTTCAGTGTTGACTTTTTTTTTTCTTTTAAGTAGGGGATGGCTGCGAAATTAACAATAGACGAGAGGGTGAGTTTGGTTTTAATGCATGGAATACCAGGTACTAACAAATCGATGAATGGGAACAGAATTTAAATTATGTACCGATTCATCTATTTGTTGTACCTGGTATTCCATACATTAAAACCAAGCTAACCCTCTCGTCTATTGTTAATTTCGCAGCCATCCCCTACCTAAAAGGAAAAAAAATAATATATTCAACACTGAAAATTCCTATGATGCGCGATTTTGGCGCCACCCTGTGTGTGTGTGTGTCAAAAGATCGGGTTTTTTTTAATTACATTTCAGGATGAATACCAATTTGATCCGTTCAATGCCTCCATCCTCAAAATGACTTGTATCTGGCATTTTGTTCGAGCGATCCCAATGTATTCACAATCAATTAGTTGGGGTTCAGTTGTTAATAAAGGTCCTGCATCAAATATATGAGAGAGAGAGAGAGAGAGAGAGAGAGAGAGAGAGAATATATATATAGGGTGTCCCATAAGTCTGGAACCATAGGGTAAAATAAGTAATTCATGTTTTTCCGTTTATGCAAGTGCAGGCCCCTTCTTTTTTGACGACACTCACAGGAAACGTCTACTTGCGTATGCTCAACGAGGAAGCATTCCCCAGTGTCTTGAACACAGATGGAGATTTCCCAACATGGTTCCAGCAGGATGGTGCTCCTGCCCATTGCAGCATCCGGGTAAGAGAGTGGCTGCACCGACAATTCCCTGGTCATTGGATAGGACGTCGAGGGCCTGTGGAGTGGCCGGCGAGGAGCCCTGATCTCACCCCGTTGGATTTTTATCTCTGGGATCACTTGAAGGCGTTGGTCTACGCGGAGAAAATTCAGAGTGTTGCACATTTGCGGGAGCGCATCATCGACGCATGTAACACCATCACTCCTGATACCATTCGCCGTGTGTTTGCTGACTGGATATCTCGTCTGCATTCGTGTATCAATAATAATGGTGGACACAGTGAACATGTTCTGTGAATAAAAGCCGTTTTTATAATTTTGCCCTATGGTTCCAACCTTATGGGACTAATATATAATATATATATATATATATATATATATATATATATATATATATATATATAGTGGTGATTTTAATTTCCCATTCATGAAATATAAAAGGATAGGAAAAAAAAAATATATATATTTTTTTTTTTTTAGTTCAGGAAGAACCGATTCGCCTCTATTTAAAGGGCATATCTCAGCGGAAAAACAAAGAAAAAGTGAGAGGAAAGACAGAGGAAAAAGAAAGGGTGGAGGGGACAGTCGAAGTGGAAAAAAGACCAAGGATGACAAGGACTGCAGGGTCGAGCCCCATCATCCTTGGGTGCTAGGGCCGGGAGGGCGCACGTGAAACCTCCAGGAACAAGCACGTACAAACGAGCACAAAGAGCACTCAAGAGCACGAGCTTAGAACCCCTTGCGGGGTTATATATATATATATATATATATTTATATTATATATATATATATATTATATATATATATATATATATTATTATATATATATATATATATATATATATATATATACGCCAGGACAAGGGGGGCACACGGCAAGACCAGCAGCAAGTAAAAACGACTAGCTGTAGCTGATGAATTTATGTTAACGCAAGAAATAACAGAAAACACAAGGAAAAACAACTGCCTAGATGATTTGGTTTTCACAAACAACAGCAACGTAATTGATAATGTAGAAATATCCCCAACTATAATATCGGACCATAACACTATTGAAATAATAACCAATATAAAAGCAACAGGAAAGGAAAGAACACGAACAACAGAAAGAAGCAAATTCGAAATTTTTAATTTTCACTCCAAAGCTATGAACTGGGAAGATGTTGCATCCAGCATGGAAGTAATAGATTGGAAAACCATTTTCGAGGCCAAGACAACGGAAGAGATGCTAAATGACTTTAGAGGAGAAAACGCTGGAAATTGTGAAAAGACATGTCCCAAAAATACAACAAAGAGGAAAGAGAAGCAGGTTCGAGAGACAAGAGAGGTCATTGTTCCGAAAGAGAAAAAAAGAGGGACTGCAAAATTAAGTAACTGTAAAGATGACATCAGAAAAATATTAAATGATAAACTGCAGAGTATCGATGACGTCATACAGAAACTAATTGAGAAGCATACAGAAACAGAAAACGACGACGCTATAGAAGCGATAAAGGTTAACTCGAAGTACTTCTATAATTTTGCAAAAAGGAAGTCGAAAAACCATGCGACTATCGGACCTCTGAAAAATGAGAACAGTGTTTTATCTGATGATCCAATAGAAATATCTGAAATATTAAAAGCTCAGTACGAATCATCTTTCAGTATCCCAAAAACTGACAAACTGATATGCGATAGAAACTCGTTCTTTGAAGAACTACAAGGGGAAAGTATCATATAACGGATTTCGACTTTACGACAGATGATATTACACAAGCTATAGGGAAACTAAAAGCACACTTAGCGGCAGGACCGGATAAATGGAATGTCACACTGATCAAAAACTGCAAGAATACAATCGCTGAACCCCTATATTGGATATGAAGACGATCACTAGACACGAGAGAAATACCGGGCATCCTGAAGAGCGCGAACATAGTCCCAATATATAGAGGAGGAGATCGATCCAAGGCCAAAAACTATAGGCCAGTGTCGCTTACATCTCTCCTCACTAAAATATTTAAAAGAATAGTTAGATTTTTTGGAAACTCAGAAAAAATTCAATGATAACCAACATGGGTTTCGGTCAGGCAGATCATGCCTATCACAACTAATGGAACACTACAACAACATTACTGATTCACTTGAAAGTAATGAAAACTATGATGTACTATACACAGACTTTGCTAAAGCGTTCGACAAGTGTGACCACGGAATCATAATACATAAATTGAAATATATGGGAATAACAGGAAAAGTAGGGAAATGGATATATAATTTCCTTAGTGAGCGGCGGCAAGTCGTAACAGTAAGGAGTATCTTCATCAGAATCAGAGGTCCTCAGCTCGGTACCACGAGGAACAGTATTAGCTCCACTACTCTTCATAATCATGCTAACCGACATAGATGAGGACGTTACCAGAGACACCACAGTAACATCCTTTGCCGATGCCACAAAGATCAGTAGAAAAATAAGAAACCCAGAAGATATAGGATCTCTATATAGTACAAACAGACATGAACAGAATCTACAAGTGGACGGAAGACAACAATATGAAGTTTAACACTGAGAAATTTCAGCTGTTAAGGTACGGAAAGAGACAAAACCTAAAATCTATGGAATATTATACTCAAAATGGACAGGAAATTCAGAGGAATTCTAGAGCAAAAGATTTAGGGGTTACAATGACTGATGATGCGAAATTTGAAACAAAAGATAGCAGTAAACAGAGCAAAGAGAATAACTGGGCAGATACTGAGAACCTTTAAAAAGGTATAGGAATATAATTATTCCTCTAGTGAAAACCCTGATCATACCCAAATTGGAATCCTGCTCGGTCCTAACATGCCCATATAAAAAAGAAGACATTAGACAGCTAGAAGGGATTCGGAGAAGCTTCACAGGCAAGATAAAGGGGTGCAAAGAACTAAATTACTGGGAAAGGTTACGCGAATTAAACCTATATTCACTGGAAAGTTGGAGAGAGAGATACACCATTATTTACACTTGGAAAATAATGGAGAAACTAGTCACTAATCTTACTCTGAACCCTGTAACTCCCAAAACAACGGTGGAAAGTAGAAAAGGTAGACTGTGTCGTGTTCCCAAATTAAAGGGGAGACGGAATATCCTTAACCCCGAAAGAAAATAGTTTTGTTGCGAGAGGACCAAAACTGTTTTAATCAGCTGCCCAAAGACCTAAGGAACACGAATGGTGTTGCAGTGGACACCTTCAAAAGAAGATTAGACGCCTGGCTCAGAACAATCCCCGATGAGCCGGGTGTGCCTGGCTATGTGAGGTGGAAAACAAGAAACCAATTCACTACTTCACCAGGCCAACAAGCTTGACCTTCGTGAAATGAGGAATCATCGCACGGAAACTGAAAAGTTGAAAGGTATATATATATATACATACACATATATATATGATATGATACACACACATATATACACACACATATATACACACACATATATACACACACACACACACATATACACACACATATATATACATATATATACACACAAGATATTGCTTTATACGAAACGTTTGGCTTCTTTGCCGAAATCTTATTTCGAATCGGTAATGCGGTGTTTTCCTCGTCAGTGCATCAGTATAGGCCTAATTGAATTTACCATCATTTTCAACTTAAATTACGGTACACTATTAAAAATTGAAAATTTCTTAATTCTTCGTCTTTTCTGATTGACGAGTTATAGCCATTCATTTGTGGACGAAAATTATCAGTTCTCGAGTTTTAAATGCTTGTATCATTTCATGTACAGTTATAGTGTTAATATTTGACATTTTATATAGTTTATAACGACAAATAAAGATTTATTTTAAATTTTTGTTTTACAAAATAGTTCGAAATTATTGTACTTAACCCTGAAAGCCATTATGGAACGGACTACGTCGTAGACAATGTCGTAACACCGCTTTCCGTTGATCAGCGAAGTTAAGCGATAGTGGGTCTGAGTAGTAGCTGGATGGGAGACCGTCCTCCGCGTCCAGACTATGTAGCGACCCGTGGTTCGGATCCCACGTAAAGTTGTAGGTCCCCTCCGTCAAATGACCTTAATTCAAATTCAACACTTTATTTAAAAAAGCATACAAGTGACACTTTTACAATGTTTAGATACGAGTACTTGTTACGACATTAATATATTCACAGAATTTTCAGCTGAATATGTCTTTGGAAGCATTGAGTCTTTTTAGACAAAATTAATAGAATTTACTTTATTTACTACATAAAAATAGTGAAAGTGGCAAGTACTGTAATAGTAAAGACAAAAATAATAATAATAAATACAATATAAAGTTAACAAAATGCTATGATTTCAAGTGATTTATTGTATATTTAGTAGAAAACATACAAAAATAGTGAAAGTGACAAGTGATAGTAATAGTGACAACAAAAATAATAATAGTAAATATTAAATAGTGAATAACCTTTATTATTAATTAAAATATAGTACTTTTACAATTTACAATTACACAAATAATTGTGAAAATGGACCATTTATTTCAAAGTTTACAAAGTTTGCAAAATGTTACATAATTTTAGATTAAATGATTTAGTGTATATGGAGTACAATGTTGCGGTTGTTAAACCACCTCATTATTACATTTTTCCAATGTGGGACCGCGCACACAATAATTAGTGTGGGGTCTACCTAACCTTATAATCAGAACTACATTTTTAGATTGATTTAAACAATTTATTGTAACTAAACAATAATAAAAAATTAACTCGCGTGCAATAAAATACATTATTTCCAGAAAAAACAAATGTATTTTCATTGTAATAGGTCACACGCTAGCTTGGTAGGGGGTTTTAACCTTTCAAATGTTCCGTGCGATGATTCCTCATTTCACGAAGATCAAGCTTGTCGCCCCCCCCCCCACATCCTCTCAACGAATAATCAATGGACAATTTTTCTTAACTGAACTCCAACACTTCAATTATTAATAAAAATCAACCATTCAAGGTTAATAATTTCAAAATATTCTTCAAGAGTCAAAATCACGCATTGATCTTTAGTTTACGTTATAAACTAGACGGGAATGAATACGATCCTTTCCATAATTTGAACATTTTAAACTCAAGAACTAAGAATTTTCGTCTGAAAATTAATAATCTCTTCTTTCCCTTTTGAAAATACAAAGAATCGCTTTTTATTTTTAACAAAAGAATTTTTAAAATTATTTACATTTTAATTTTACGCTGATGATGATGATAACAGGATTATCGAAACATGTTAAAAATAAAAGGTTTCGAATTGCTCTCTCTCTCTCTCGCGCGCGCGCACACGAGATTATAATCCATAACATGGAATGGGTGTTCTTATTTAAATATTTCATTCTTTTCATACTTAAAACATACTACAATAATATATATGCATGCTGTATATATTTCTATGATGATCTATTTGTAAAACGTTTTAAGTGTTAAACCTGAATTATATATTGTACAATATACCAGCCTATCTGCGTCTTTAAACATTTGAACAGATGGAAATCAAGAATCACCATTTTC
Organism: Bathynomus jamesi; assembly: GCA_023014485.1. Classification (NCBI taxonomy): domain Eukaryota; kingdom Metazoa; phylum Arthropoda; class Malacostraca; order Isopoda; family Cirolanidae; genus Bathynomus; species Bathynomus jamesi. The sequence goes on from JAJOZX010002284.1 coordinate 29,007, forward strand.
ATTTAACCTTTACTACTGAAAGGGACGAATTGGAACGTTTCAAATACACGCATCCCTAATTTAACTTACATAAAATTTCGGTGGTGAACGGTTAAGCTCTTCATTGTCTTTAAAAGTGGAAGTGTCTGACAGAATACTCCAAAGGCTTTTAGGCAAACTCGGGGTTCACAGGAATTATTAAATAGCCATTTTCCCGTCAACGATGGCAGGTTTTCATTTAGCTTCCATTGTCAAAATACGATCGGTAAATTTTTGTAGAACGTTTTACATGTCAAACAACTGAATTATATATTGTACAAGATAAGATCCTACTCGCGTCTTTAACAGTCTGTACAGATGGAAATAAAAAAAAATCAATTTTCATTTAAACCCTTCATTGTCTTAAAAGTGAAAGTGTGTGACAGAATACCCAAAGGCTTTTAGTCAAACTCGGGTTCACAGGAATTATTAAAGAGCCACTTTTCTATCGACGATGGCAGCTTTTCATTCGACTTTTAACTGGTTCGCAGTTCCTCCACAATAAATATACGATCAATGCTACTACTGACGTACAAAAATGCGCGTGTACTTTGTTCTATTAAATGAATTTAACTATTAGAATTAAGAATTTTAAGAACTTTATTACGTACATTTATAAATTTAAATATATTGAGAACAATTTTATGTAATGACAGTCTTTAAAAAATGAATTAGCACTCAATGTAGAGATTTAGCTGTGAAATCTAATACATAAGTAACTTCATTTCTTCAAAATCTTACTTCGTTCCAAGATAGCTCACGTATGTTTATACACTTTCCCAGAGTCTAAAGGGAATCTTTCCCCGCTCCCAAACAAAAACACACAACACGAAGAAGAATAAAGCAAAACTAATTCCCCAAGTAGTAGTTCATATTCTCTACAGTAGATCTTAAAGGCAGAGTCAAATTATTACTATTAATTAAAACTGGTCTTAAAAAATTCATGAAAAAACCTGCATAGGCCTATTAAGTACTTCACGCACAAAAGATTACTCAAGAATATATAAATAATAATATCAAAATCAAATATTGGACTTTAGGCCTAATAATACATCAAAATCAATAACTTTTCATTCTAAGGATACATTCAAGTTCTGAGAAAAATCAAACAGGTTTTATAAAATTCCATGCAAAGATTGCTCCAAAGCGTTCGCAGGCCTATTGAATCGCCCTTTAAAACAGACTATACAGGTATAAAAGAGGCTTACAAATACTGACTTTAAATTTTTCATATAATTATAAGTTATTTGTATATGTGTATTTTCATCATATATTGTTCCTTTGATGAACATTTCAAAATAAAGTCAAAATCAGAAAGTTCATATATAACTAATTACTTCCCTTTATTAATCTTTTCATCGTATACATACATATATTGTGTGTGTGTGTGTGTGTGTGTGTGTGTGTGTGTGTGTGTGTGTCAATGCAAAGCAGGCTGATACAGGGTCCGTAGTCCGTACACACTTCCACGAAATTTCATCCATTTCTTTAACACCGAGAATTGAGTCAATCACCCATTGAACTTATAAAATAATGCAGCCGTCATAATTTTCAGCTACGCATTCAAATACATTCATTTTGTTCAAAATACCACTATAACATCCAAAATCTTAAGTCCTTCGCGGCCAATCACTGGCTAAATGTACACACTGAACCGTCACTGAATGTGGCTTTCTTGTCCAAATTCTTTTACACCAAAATTTGCGTGTCAGCGCGAGTGTAAATCTAACTCTAAAGTCATGAAGATTTAAAAGATATAAAAGTAGGTTATCATTATTTTAAGTTGTGAAATATAATATGTTCGTATAATATCTGGCGATGTTTGCTCAGGCGCAGATACACGAGGGCGGAGAGCGCGGGGGCTTTAACCTGAATGACATCTCGTATTCTAATATTATTGTATATAATTATATTATTGTATATAATTATATTATTGTATTATGTAATTATATTATATAATTAGGCTGCCAATATTTACGTGACACCGGCATGACAAATCCTAAATCCCGGGCATTCACCGCCCCCCCCCCCCTCACTGTATCCGCGCCTATTATTATATTCAAAATCTTTCTCGTATTTCTTATCATTAGCGTATGACATGAGAATAAGCGAAATTCCGAACGGAAGACTGGAAAATGCATCATATCAAATGATGATTAACCCTTTACCGCCGTATGGGTCGAATAAGCAGCTTCAAATACATGCATTTAGACTCAACCCTACAAAAACGTTCAGTGTTAAAGAGTTAATACATAACCATGTTAAATTATCTTAATGATTATCACTTTTTATCAGCTAACATCTGCTCTAACTCAATTCACACCAATACAAAATTTTATATACAATCGGATTAAAAAGCTTTGTCGTAAAATGCTTTTAACGCTTTGAATCGACCGTCTATCTAGCCTGGTCTATTGGACCTGATGGTAGACGCTATTAGTGACATTCCCCTACCCTACCCTACCCCACTCACCCCAAGATATGATCGCTTTCTTTCATATTTTACGTCTCAAATTAATTTGGTTTACTTCGAATTTCTGGCGCGTCGTGAAGATAAAATCCAAAAATAATTTCTTCATTTCTAACCGTTCGGTTAATAATAACTCAAAAGTTATTAATGTTGTCTTTTCTGTCACAACATTCACGCATTCATCGACTCTTGGCAGCCACATTCAGGAAACAGATCTAATAGTTTATCACATTCATTTATTCAGAGATTAGAATCTAATTAGTTTATAATTGGACACAATCCAATAAAGCTAGCATTAATTCTTTCAATTTACAGACTAAATTTTAAACAATTGGCAATTTATATTTGTTTGTTTTTAGTTATTTTATTATTATTGTCAATTTCTGTTTTCCTTTCTTTTCAATACAAACTATATATATATATATATATATATATATATATATATATATATATATATATATTATTCGTTATTATTCGCCGAGATACGTACCACCTTCCCTAGGTACGAATCGGCGGTTAAAGGAATTTTTTTTATATATATATATATACATACATATACAGGGTGTATCAGACGTCCGTTCTCATGAGTAATTTGCGTTACTATTTTATTTTATTTAAATTTCAGATATGGGTGACTACAAATTAAGAGAAAGGAGAACTTGTTTTGCTACATGTTGACGAATCAGGGTGTCGTTCATGGGATAACCGAGATTCCTACCTCCGGTTTCTACCAGGAACATGCAACAAAATTTCCATCTTCTCTTGATCTGTATAGTCAGCCATATCGTCAATTATCTGAACTCTTAAATAAAAAAAATATCAACGCAAATACCCATGAAAACGGACTTTTGATACACCCTGTGTGTGTGTGTGTATATATATATATATATATATAACCTTTGGTTAGCTTCCGCCCGAATTGTTCATTCTGACGAAGGTCAAGCTTTTCACTCCACCTTAGACCTACAGTTTAACGTGGTATCCGAACCACGACCCCACCACCAGCCCAGCGTCTTAACCACTAGGCCACCCATGGTACCCATTTATCTACCAACCACTTTATTGTGTGGAAGGATTAACAGCTGGTTTTTTGCTGCACGCCGGCTGCAGTCACCAGGTCTCGATCCCGGGGCCGATGGATTCGTAGTCAGCGACGCTAACCACTACACGACCGATATAATAACGGAGTTATACTGTTAACAAGGATGGGTACGTCGGCATTCTCAGCCGTGTATAATCTCTTTCACAACATCTAAGGCAATATGACAGAGGACCCTACATTTTTATGTGGGATCCGAACCATAGATCTCGCTACGACGTAATCTGAACGCAGAGGACGGTCCGAATGTCGTTTAACTTAGCTAATCGACGGGAAGCGGCGGTGTTATGACACTTGCCGCACTATACAGATAGATAGATAGACGTTACAGCTTAATAAAAGCATAATAAACTACATTGTTTTTAATATATAAATACAATAAAACAAAACAGAAGAAAAAAAATGTTTAAACTCAACTATACTCGGTTTAAAAAAAAAAAAAAAAAAAAAACGCACATCCTACACTGAGCACTAATCTAACGGAAAGGCTTTGAACACATTTCGCGTTTCTATGGTGATATTTACTTGGATCAAGATTGGTGCAAGGAATCTGGAATATGCTTTCAAAGAGGACGCAAACACACTCCACCATTCGACAAGAGTATAGAAAAATTCATCCTATATCGATAATTACCTCAAAAACACATTTACGACTATTATTCCTACTGTCATTAGTTTCTTTTAAATAGTTAGTAATCCTATTAAGTATTAAATTGTAAACTAACTCATTAGATTAAATATCATTCCAGTAAGCTAAGTTAACTTCTTATTTGGTGTACGTTAAAGGTTGCAGGTTCGATACCAAGAGAGGAGGATATGGGTCATTTTTTCTTGAAACTAAAAACCATAAATAAAATATATGTCTGTAAGCCGTTTTTATTTTTAATTAAGTTTTAAAATTAAAATTAATAAGTTAATTTTTTTAATCTGTACTGAAATTATGGAAAAAAAATCTCAAATATTTTTTATTTTTTTAAATGTCGAGAGAGAACCGAGAATCCTTATTTATGAGGTTTTTACATGATACACAATCCATAACCAGTCATGACAACAACAATAAAAAAAGATAAGCGTTTGAGAAAGTGATTTCAAAAAGATAATTCTCCAAAAATTATTCTTTTACGATATCTAAATGTTATCAGTTATCTAAATGTTATCAGAGATAAAAACAAGGCACTGGGTAACGCAATTCTGAACAAATACGGTGACATTACATATATATTAAATTGTCAAATTTTATTAAATGTATAGAGTATTAATAAAACGTAAAAATCAATACCGTTCATATGAAGAACGGAATCACTTCAGTGAAATTGAAGAAATCAAAGTGAACAAAATATAATTTGAAAATCATATTTTCATCCCTGAACTTAAAGATTTTAATATTATTTGTTCCACCCTGTCATTAAAAAAGGTTTGATTAATACATTCTATGTCCCATTTTAGTTGCATTTTAAATGTATAATTCAACACGCATTCATAATGGGTCTGAAATACGTATGTTTCAATTGAGGTCCTCCTAGGAAGAAGTGGCTAAGCGACAAAAGTAAAAAATGCTAGGAAACGTAGTTAAAACTGTGCCAATTTGAAAGTGAAATAACTTTTGAACTTTTCATGTATTTCAAATGGGTCATAATTTCAAAGAAATATCTTCAAAATTTCAAAAGTTGTCTCACTTTCAAATTTGGTACAACTTTAACTACGTTTTCCGGCGTTTTTTACTTATGTCGTTTAGCCACTTCTTCTTAAGAGGGTCTCAACTGAAACCTGTAATCAAGTTATCATCACCCGTAGCTAAGTGGGTAACACCGTTCTTTGCCTTATAAGAGAAGTGAAAACGCCGGGGTCGGAGATTCAAATCCCGCCGGCGTTGTTAATAAAATAATAATAATAATAATAATAATAAATAATAATAATAATAATCCAGAAGTTAATGTAATAGACCGCATTCGTCAACCTAAGCGCTCTGCTATAGTTTCTGATAATAATGAAACTGAAAAATATGTACTGAATACAGTTGAAATATACTGAAATGAGACCCGAGTCTAGTACAGGGTGGGCCGTAAGTTTCCATACATAGGAAAAATAAACATTTTTTTATGGACAACCATTTTTATTTATATAATATGCTCTACATGGTTGCCATTGTTTTGAAAACACATTTCAATACGTGTTCCCCACTGTTGATGAACACGCATTAGCCAGTTGACGTTATGCTTGTAATGGTGTTGGTGATACGTTCCTTTAGATGATTTATGTCTCGTATCTTTTCCTGATACACCATGGCCTTCAAGTGCCCCCAAAGATAGAAATCAAGGGGGGTGAGATCTGGGGATCTGGGAGGCCACTCCACAGGACCACGCCGACCAATCCAAGCATCCGGAAACTGCTGATCCAAATACCGACGCACGTATTTAAATTTTCCTATGTATGGAAACTTACGGCCCACCCTGTACACTATAATCAAAACTTAGTTGGGTGTAGAATAAATTGCCATAGAAAAATAGGAATACCATGAAAATATGAAAGAAAAACTTTTAATTTGTTAAAAGTCTTATTACCTGTAGGTTAAACGATAGTTAACCAAAAGTTTATTATATTATATCCTATATTAATAAAACAGAGTAGACCTAACTTTTTTAAATTATATAACACTATGTAATTATATTCCTTACAATTACGCATTTATAAGGAATAAAATTTCTTTAAACTGTAGTATTAAATACAGGGTGGCCCCAAAATACCTAGTAAAAAAAAATCTATAGAAGATAAATTTGGGTACCTTGTACGATATTATATGAAAACTCAGTCACTCATTTTTATATGATAAAAAAATGAATTTCTACTGAAAGACTCAATTTCTTGGAGCATCACTAGGTTTCGAGCTATCTATAACAACAGGTATACCTTTATCAATTATAATTAGTTAAGCATCTCCCCAAATAAACTATTATTATAATAATGCCTTTATAAACACAATGCTATATACAATTATTTCTCTTCCAACAATCCTTAGTAAACCACTTTTAAGCCTGAAATGTAAATTTACAATTACCCGAGCTTATTTCTATTTAATTTCTTTACAGCTTTGTATATAATGGTTTATGTGAAAGTTGTACAGAAGTCTGATGATGTACATAACATTTATTATGAAGTTAAAGATACAAAAATGTAGGAATGATTTATTGTACGAATAAATGTTGACGAAACTTGAAAATAGTTTATAAGCCTATAGAAAATAAAAATATATTTACTAATTAATTTGATTAGACTATACTTGGAGTAAAAAATTTTTAGTTAGTAGATCCATTTTCTAAGACAAGATTTTCCTTTAATTCCATTTTAAGAAAATTTTCTTTCTCTAATCAATTCGGAGTTGTGATTTGTCAGTACAACGAGTGTGTCATTGGTACCCCAGCTTTTTTTTTTATATTGGAAACCCATGTTTTGGAATTAACTGAATTTTATTCTATGTCTCATAATTAACATAAAAGGAATGTTGTTCAAAATAAATATAATTGTGAACTGTATTAAAAAAAAAAGCTACTTTCGGTTAAAAAACAACCACACTAATTTTTTGGTGAATATGATTTTTGGTGAATACGAAGACTATTGAATTTGAACTAAAATTATCCATTAACATGCGCTTAAAGCGAATTATCTTGTCAATATACCAGAAGTTACGCCAAAAAGGTGTTTCTTTCCCTGAAAAGTTTCCCCGAAAAGTTTCCCTGAAAAGTTTCCCTGAAAAATAGTTTGTATATTGTATAGCTTACTAAAATGTTTAAATTTAAAAATTTAAATAAATTTTTATATATACAAAGTAATGTAATTTTAGTCAACCTTCTTATGTCATAACTAGAGTGGTGCAAAAAGTAGGTATACATTTAGCTATATGAAATAAATAACTGTATAGCTACTTTTGCAACACCCTGTATAATAAACTAGCGAAAGGCTGGCATGAAGGATAATGAAGAGAACTGTCGTACATGATGTCTAAGAGGAGGCGCACCGCAGATTCAGGTCATCCGCACCTATAACTATGGTGCGCGACTTTTGAGACACCCTGTTATGTACTCCGAAGGGTCTTTCTCCACTCAATAATATTCCTATTTTATTCATCGTCCAAGAATGAGGAATCCGAGAGAGAGAATCTAAAATCGGGCGATCCTCAAAAAAGATTCATTTCCAATGTACGATTTCCCGTTCTAATTTAGACCTTTTTTCAGAGAATAATACCCCTTCCCCGAGCTCGCAATTGCGTCACACTCTCTCTTTACGCTTCCCCAAGTCGGGAAACTCTCTTCCAAAATTTGGAATTCTCACTTCAAGCTCCTCACTTCCGAGCGGCGTTTGAGAGAGAGAATACATTGAATGGAAAGTAATCTGGTCTGAATATGATAAATCCGAGGATTGTTTCCTCCACTGGTGATGTGCTGCCTTCCAGAAATCTTTTTAGTAAACTGACTGTCTCTATTTCTAATTCACGTCAACGATTTTCATCTCATCCACATTGTATTGCATACAATGTGCAGATAATACCATACACTTACTTCTTTCCACCATAATTTAGACCTTCTGATAAATGAAACGAACAGGAGGGTGTGTTTAAATGGGTGTATACTACTATTGCAAGGGTTAAATGAAGTTAAAGTGCTTAGCATTAATTTAGAGTTTAGACGAAAAACTAAATTTTTCAAAATCATGGACAAGAATCAAATCCAAAATATTAATATTTCTATTCATATTATTTAAACTAAAGATGATTCTCAAATGGCAAAATTGTACTTAAAAAAGATGGTCAATAATCAAAAGTCTTCCAAAATTTAAAGGCTGCTCTTCAGTTTATTTCCTCACTCTTAATGACCAGAAAACAGAAAAAATTAAACATCGCAAAACTTTTCCCGAAAATGGCTCAGCAAATTTAAGAAAAGATAAACAATTTACTTCCAAGTTCAGATAAAGCGTTTTTTTCCTTTTATTCGATGATCTAGAGATACATTTTCTGATTCTGATCTTGTGAAACTTTTGAAGCTATAGTAACTGTGCAGATAATCAGCAATATTTATTGATCTGTACAAGACATTAGGTAGTCAGCCTATAACAGTATATAGCAACGACCGATTGTCTTCCAAAGAGTAACTATAAAGTGACGTTTCAAAATTAGATTTCGTCTCCCTATTACTAAGTGCCAGAGTCATATGGCGGAAGTGACCTACAGGTTTTCGTTGGATCCGAACTACTCTTTCATCAAAGACTCAAAGCGTCTTAATCGCTGATATCTCGAGTCCTCCCACCCGAAACAAACCCAGATCGTTCAGATTAAAACCCCGACACTTTTACCACCAGATCAAGCCTTGACGGGTAACTGGCATTTCATTTCGTTTCTATATACCGCCGAGTCCATTTTCGATCCTAAAAACTGAAAATATAAATTAAAAACCTGGAAGTAAACCTCTGAATGTATATATATTTTTGTCAATCAAGCGAAAATCATTTCCATAATCTTATTTTCATTTTAAATATGGTAAATCCCCAAGTAAGAATTTCAAATTGGATACTGTCAAGAGGCTTCATTTCTCTTTCATTTTGGGATTTACTTTTCTGTTTATCAATTACCGTTTGCATTCGTAATGAAACGGATGAATCTTAGTAAAAAAATAAAAAAAATAAAATAAAAAAAAAATAAAAAAATCTTTATCGAGGAAATCTTATCACATTAAAACCAGCAAATACTCGTTTCAAAAAATCTAAGTTATTTCGTTCTGTTCTCTTTTGTTCTTTACGATTCATTTTATTCATTTAAAATCTGTAAAAAAAGAAAACTAAGTTTTAATCACAATTTGTTGCTAAGGAGTGTATTCTTGTTATGCCATTCAAACTAAGTCGTGTGTTTGATTGTGCATTCAGTATATCGTAACAGTATAGTTTAGTTTCAATAAGAACACACTTAAAAAATGTGAAAGGGGGACTTAGTTTGAGATAAATCGGAAATGTTCTTACAACAAGAAGCCTGTAATGGGTTACAGCTATAGGCTGGTTATAATTTTAAGCTCATTGGAGTTTGTTACTCGAAATTGTCACCGACTGTTACATATGGTGTGGAAATCTGAAATATTACTGGATCTTAAATACTTTTGGCAAGTTAAGTGACATTAAAAACTATTCTGATGTACTTGATAAATCATATGGTTACGGTCGGTGACCAAGCTGAGTTTCACGATATTTAAAAGCCGGTACTTGAAGCCTCTCTTGTAGGGGTTTCTTTTACAAAACCTGCTCTACTCACTATATATGCCTGCAATGCCTTTACGAGTTGGGAATGATCCGGTTGCTTGCCTGATAGATAACGCTCTTGCCTGATACGTTCATGCTTTATACAGGGTGGCTCAAAAAATGTATACATCTATAACAGCTTTTAACTTTTGTACTATTTATCTTAGTGAAACAATTTTTAATGTATCGAAAAACTCGAAAATATTTTTACTATTTTGTAGGTGGGTGAAAATGTAGCAGCTAGCCAATGAAGAAAGGATTTTTATCTTGACTCACTATGAAAATGTAGCAGCTAGCCAATGAAGAAAGGATTTTTATCTTGACTCACTATTTGAAAAATAAATATTTAACAAGTGGTTTGAGAGTTTCGGAGACGGTTCTCAGATAGAAGTCCTCTAACAAGGAGGACAATAGATTTAATTGTGAAGTAGTTCAGTAATAATGGAACAGTTCATAACCAAAACCGTAGACACAATGGTCGCCGAGTAACTGCGCGTACAAAGGCGGCAAGAGACTTCATACATACACCAAGTAGTAACAGTCCCAAGAGGTTAAAAGGAAAATTAGTATATAGGATGTTCGAAAAGTTCCGTCACCCCCTACAAAATGTAAATATTGTAATACCAATTTTATTTTTGTGTGATTAATTGAATGTGTGTGTATCAGTGTGTGTGTATTAGGTATTAGAGTTGTGTGAACAATGGCAGACCAGTCCACTTACACTCTGGAGGAAAGGATAGTGATGAGCACATGGGCTCATGAAAGGTCACATACTGGCAAAACGATGCATGATATCCAGAATGATTTCAACGCAAGATTCAATAAGGTTGCACCACCAAACAAGACGGTATTACGCTGGAAGAAAAAGCTGTTTGAAACTGGCTTCATCAAGGACAGACCACGATTGGGAAGACCAACAACGCGAGCAGAACAATGTGAAGGTGTGAGTGCATCGGTGGCTCGTTCACCGAAAAAAATCACTTCGGAAACGATCACAAGAACTTGCGGTCCCCATGTCCACAATGAGAAATCGCATCACAAAAGATCTCAGCATGAAAACATACCGCCGCCCGTCATTTATTAATGAATTAAGCGATACGATATGATGGTGCACACACAGATATTCTTGATTAGTAATTGTATTTACTGTAATTGTTGATAGCGATTTGTTTCTTGAACCGCACCTATCACAAATACAATTAATCACAAATAAAATTGGTATTACAATATGTACATTTTGTAGGGGGTGACGGGATTTTTCGAACACCCTGTAGAACTTAATATCGCGATACACCGTTCATCGTATTTTACAGGAAGACCTACACATATTTCCCTATAAAGTTTAGTGTTTACAAAAACTGACAGAAAATGACCAACAAGTACGCACTGACTTTGTACAATCATAAGCGAGATGGTGAACAGAAAAGATCTGGATTTGAATAACATTCTTTTTAGTGATGAATGCAATATTTATTTGAATGGCTTCGTCAACAGGCAGAATTACAGATAGTGGAGTTTGAAGAAACCGGATGTCTTTGAAGAAAAGCCTTTGCACGCTCCCAAGGTTGTTGTATGGTGCAGAATAATTGGGAACAATTCTCAATTACGAGAATGAACGGAGAGAATAAATAATAGAATTATTAGAATCACATTCTTTCGACCTATTCTAAGATCTTCATTAGCTTGTGCTTCTAATAAATCTATAACTTACTACAGCTAGGTAAAGCATGGTGAAGTGTACGTGCATATTTACTTGCGATACTTTATGAACACCCTGTAGGTGAGACGTATTAAATTTAGCCAGAGATGATAATGGAGAAGTAACCTACAAATGACTATTTTTACAAAAGTTATTAGAGAGGAAAGAATAATTCCTCCATTTAAGTTCTATGTATTGAAGTTGAAAGTTCCCACTTTATTTAAGTGCGGTTATTGCACTTAAAATTCAATTATTTGCAGTGTTTAAAACGAAGTAGGACTCGCTGTCGATGCGTTAGAAACCATGCAAAAATTCTTCACATAAATAATCGACAATGCCAATGTTTCATTTGTCGAAAAAAAATTATTTTCTTGTTAATTTTCCTTCATTAATATGCTTTCAGCTTCGAAGATAATTCGTACTTCGAACGATATTTTGCGATAATGTAATGATTCGGTTCTCAGTTACATGATGGCACTGTGCGAAGAAATAAAGAAAAACATATTCAAGCGGTAAAAACTCGTTAAAATACGAGTTTTTCTTCATTCAAAAGCTTCGCTTTCTGCGTATAAATTTAAAAGCAAGTTGACGCGTATTTTTTCTCGTCCATCGTGCATCAGCAAAACTTAACTACATTACATCAATTTATAACAAAATAAGTTGGACTACGAAACGGAATAAAAATTCTTGTCCATTTCAAGAGAAAACGCTATTATACAATGTACACTGTAGGGTGGAGCGAAAAATACTTTTTTTCTAGTATGAGGTTCTAATAGTGATTAAAAGTTGCATTTAGGGGACAATATATACCTGCCAAAATATGAGTTCATTTGTTTAATATTTTCAGCTGCCACCAGGGGGCTAAATTTAACACAATTTTGGGTAAAAAGGAAAAAAATGCTTCTATTTTAGGTTTATCAAACTATTATAAAATTTTATCTTAGAATTATCTAATAGTTTGATTAAGATTCTTAAATGATAAGAATTCGTTTTGTAAAAATGCCTTTTCATATGCTTAATATCTTCAGCTGCCACAAGAGGGCTGAAGTTAACTTAAAAATGAGAATTAAGTATGATTCTGTATTTACTTGAAAAAGGGAACAGTAATAAATTAGGATGTCTCTCCTCCTTTATACTGGCTTGAGACAGTTAAGAAACGTTATTTCGTGCCTTAGCAGAGTTACCACCCTTTCCCCAACCAACCTCCCTCTAGAAAGGGTTCTTGCTGAAGACTATTTAGTAATTTGCTTTTGTGTCAAATTTTGGCTGTTTTTTCCTTGATTCTAATGTAGCACGAATCCAACCGTCTCTGTTTGTAGGTCCGCAGACTGATCCAGCAGCGTCTGTAACGAGCTTGACGCATCTCTCTACGGCTTGTGTATGACATGGAAACTGAAATAATTCTGAATGAAGAGTAGTACCATGTTTGATGCATGATTCAATATTATCAAGAGAAACTCCTTTGGTTTCGGTGGTTCTGCTATCTGAAAATCTTGCCACATAATGAGATCTGTATAGTCTTTGGCATAAAAATTTATTTCTGGCACCTTAAAATACCTGATAACATCTGTTTCTTGAATGCATGCCCTTGCTTTTATGATACGCCTAAATCCCAACTGACGCACATGCTCCCTTTCATCAGCTATCATTGCAATGAGAATGTTTTCTTGATTTGCGTAATATGCATTTCGCTGAATGACTGAGTCATGTATTCTCCTAAGCTCTTCACGGAGATACCGGCTTCTTGCAATCATATGCCACATATGTTTAGCACCATATTGGCATAATGGTTTACGCTTTATCTGAAACCACATTGGTGCGTATACCCTAACAATGAAAGTAGCTAATTCTTGTAAATTGCCTGAAGGATTCTCTGTGCTTGCATATAACCGCAGAGTCCTGTTTGCTGTGGTGAGCCACCTTGAATGTGATATATTGCCTTGACTCTTATGACTAAGACTCTTTGAGAATGTTCCACTTGATATAGCCTTGTGAATTTCAAGAAGGTATTTCTGGTCGGTACTTATGTCATCTACATCAACTTCACACATGTCCTCTTGAATTTCAATGGGTTTGAAGTTAACTATGGGAAGCTTTTCACAGTCTGAAAGTGCTCGGCCAATTTCTCCTGAAAATACTCTTGGTCCAGTAGTGGTACCATCCAAGTGATGAAACAGATGGCGCAATGGAAGTTCATTAAGGTGTAAAAAGCATATCAGCCACTGCAATGGCTTATTAAAGGCTTCTTCCAGTAATCTTATTGTGCCTCCAATACTACCAGTGTTAACCACTGTCGAATAACAGCCAACTGCAACGATGTTCCCTATATCAACATTCCTTTCTTTCAAGCAATTCACTAGCGCTGTGCAAATGTATTTAGCTTTGCCACTGGAAAGTGTCACATGTGCAAAGTACAGAGAGTGTGGTTCAGATATTATGCTGATATGCTCTTCGCGTTTGGTTCTTTGGTGGTTAGAGCCATCACTCTCCTGGACATGAATCATTGTTTTATCCTTTCTGCCATCAAAGTATAATCCCCGCATGGTTTTTGGCTCTCCTATCTGTTGTAGTTCCTTTCTCTGTTTTTGTCTTTCACGTCTTAGCTTACTTCTGTCTATAATATTCCTTGTCTTCGGGAGTAACAATTTTAAGATCTGCCAATACTGCAGAAGCAATAGCAGCCCCAGCTCTGTCCGACATTTTAAATCTATCAAAAGTAATTGCTAATGAAGGCAGTGGCTCACGCATCTGTTGTTCTGATATTACATATTGAGTCGAGGTTGTATCTTCCTCATTATTTTCAGATATCTCTTCTAGTTGTTGAAGTTCACTTGTCTCTGTTTCGATTTGTAAGTTGGACGTATTGGTTATAGCAGCACTAGTTGTTTGTGAGGATTCCAGACGTGCTTTTTCCATTTCCTTTCGATGTTCTCTTGCTTGTAATCGTCTTGTGTGTGCTATGTCAATGCTTCCTATCACCATTATTCTGCGTGTTCGTTGGTCATTTAAAAAATCCTGCTCTTTTGGAGGGACTTTCTTAATCTTTTCACATGAGCATCTCCTAAACTCCTTTCTACCTTTTTGGAAACTGCCTCTGCTATTTCAGAAAATGAAGGCTCCTTGTTATTCATCTGCTCCTTCACTAAATGTTTTGTGAACAGGTAATCTTTCATAATGCAGTTATAAGTTGGTAGTTGCATATCACTCATCTCACAAGGTACTTCAAATATGGCACACTTCATATGTTCTCTAGTGAAATGTTTATATTTAGTATTTGATGCCATAATATTTTTAAGAAAAATTCACAATCACAAAATATCCTGTAACATCAAAACATTATATAATTAATATATATAATATATTTTATAAGTATATATAATATATTATATAAATATATAATATATTATATAAATAAACTAAAATTATATAATACATTATAACAAGCATTTTATAATAAAATCAATATTATCTCTATATAAATCACTTTAAAATAAAGTTTTATAATATTCCGATCATATTAAAAAACTCTCCGATCAACTGAGCAACTAGGCCTACTACCTAAGAAGACAAGTGTTAACACACTGTTCTAATGACTCACAGAAAGAAATTCCTTCACACCAAAACCCTCCCTCACAACCCTCCCCCACAACATTCAGTGTAGTCTCAACATGACTCGGTTACTCTAAATTGTGTTAACTTCAGCTCTCTTGTGGCAGCTGAAGATATTAAGCATATGAAAAGGCATTTTTACAAAACGAATTCCAATCATTTAAGAATCTTAATCAAACTATTAGATAATTCTAAGATAAAATTTTATAATAGTTTGACAAACCTAAAATAGAAGTATTTTTTTCATTTTTACACAAAATTGTGTTAACTTTAGCCCCCTGGTGGCAGCTGAAAATTTTAAACAAATTAACTCATATTTGGCAGGCATATTTCGTCCACTAAATGCAACTTTTAATCACTATTAGAACTTCATACTAGAAAAAAAGTATTTTTCGCTCCACCCTAATTGTACAGTCTTTAAACAGAATTGAGAAAACCAGCAACCTGTTTCGCTATACAGTACTTATTTATACAAGTTAAAGGAAGACCTGTACGAGATATACAGGGTGTCCCGTAAGTCTGGACCCATAGGGATTTATAATATAGCACGCATTGTGGAGGCGTGTCAAGAAATTTCTGCGACTGTGATTCAGAAAGTGCTGTCGCAGTGGAGATTGCGTCTTCAACTATGTGTGCGACACAACGGCGGACACTTTGAACAGATTATGTAATAAATTTTTGGACTATTTTGTAATTTTATTATTTTTCCCTATGGGTCCAGACTTACGGGACACCCTGTAGAGAAACTGACGCGATATAAATAACGTTTGCGTTGAATTTATACAAATTACGAGAATGACGATTCCATTCAGGGGAAAACAAAGACAATCGGAGCATGTCAGAAGATTTATAATACTAATTTGAGTAATAAAAGCATAGAGAAAACCATTTATTTCTTAAAATAGTCTGTATAATGCGAGACTACAGTATACAGGGTGTTCCATAAGTCCGGCATCATAGGAGAAATTCATATTTTTCTATTTCTACAAACTATAATTCATATTTTTCTTTTTCTACAGGCCATAATGTCTGTGAGCAAGGAAGAACGAATCCAGATAATTCTACTCATAGGAAATCGGAGTCAAAGAGAGGCCGCTGCTGAATTTAACATACTGCATCCAGACCGCCAGCCAATAACACAGAGTTGTGTTAGCAGACTTGTTGCAAAGTCTCTTTGACTCCGATTTCCTATGAGTAGACTTATCTGGATTCGTTCTTCCTTGCTCACAGACATTATGGCCTGTAAAAAGAGAAAAATACGAATTATGGTTTGTAGAAATAGAAAAATATGAATTTCTCCTATGATGCCGGATTTATGGGACACCCTGTATATATACACACACACATATATATTATATCGGGTTTATGTTTAAAGCTATGATGATGGTCAACAAATGGTAATATCTGGATCTGTGCGCATGAAGCCATTGTTATCCGAGCACAAATCAATAAAAACACAAAAGAAGCGCCTTCATATTCCTTACAGGAATAAAGAAGTTGCAATATTGTGTTGTCTGCAACAATGGTTTGTGTACAGGACAATGCAGTGAGGCTCCCTTGAGTAGTTGCAAAGTCGCAATTACTTCTCGTTCCTCGCGTATATATATATATATATATATATATATATATAACAAACGGAATAGAGCAGTCAATTTAAGCTCTAATCTACAGAGAACGTAATGAAAAATTTAACAATTGGTGCAAGTCTGAAAAAGCTAATATAATTCACGTTTACAAAATTCACTTTAAACATTAGTTATTAAAAAAAGGTCGATGTAAAGATGCGAGAAAATAGAGGTAAAAAGTTTAGGATGTAAAGATGATAATAATAATAATAATAATAATAATAATAATAATAATAATAAATAACTGCAAACTGTAATTCTTTACACATATTTTTGAAAGGAAACAAACTGTACGAGAGAAAATATTTTTCAAGATTTTCAATTTCTTTACTTTAAACTTCAGTTAGAATTTTAGCCTACTTGTGTCGCATTACACGCATGCGCAATGGGCTCCTCATCACCTTTCTGAGGCGTGTTTGTAAAGTATTTAAGACGCATTTTCGACCACTTCAACTGTTCATGAGTTTTATACGAGGGTCATAATTTTTGGAAAAATGATTAATGCAATTAAAATCAGAAAAAGATATGTAAATTTAAATAGGCTTAAAAGCATATGAGTAAATTGTAGCTTCGCAAATTTTGAAGTAGAAAATGACATCACTGATGAAGTAGCTAAATTTTTTTAGCATAATAAACGGATCATTTAATGAACTTTGTCCAATAACTGCAGTAAAATATGAAAAAAGACAAACCATACTTGAACAACCGACTTTGACAACCCCAGTTCAGTGGAAGCTCGATGTACAAATGTAGTGTAGACTCTCAATATCACTCGTTATACGTCCAAAGTTTTCAAAATCAAGGCATTTACCCCCAATTCATTATACAGGGTTGTTCAAAAGTTAGGCACCACATCAAATAAAGAATAAATACTCTGTGTGGCTATGATGCCTGACTTTTGAAACACCCTGTATATCCTTCTAAAGAATAATATTTGAAATAATATTCGTAAACAACTTTCTTCGTATATAAAAGAAAGTTATATACTGCAATAAAAAGTTATATACTGCAATAAAATACGAAATACAGTGTTGAATATGAAACAATACCAAATACGACTCTCGCATACTGTACAGTGACTTATTTCACAGATAAAATACTCGCGTAACAGACTACAAATAGTCGCGTACTCAAGATACAGAAAACAGATTACAGAATTTTCTTTCGCCCTCAAAATATTAAACTTCCTACACCTATATCGAATCTTATATTTCTCTCGTCCCCCCCCCCCCACCCCCCAATTCACATATCGCATAATGGCACGTGGAAATGCGTATCATTATTATATAAACCGTAAAGAATAAAAAATGAGTACATCTACGTCTCAAAAAATCTCGAAACAAATGAAATTCAAAATTTGGAAATTCAAAAGTATATTTGAATTACTGCCGTAATTTATCTTATTCACAATCATCAGAAATGCTGCCCTTTATTTGGTAATCGGAAATACTGGGTGGACCATAAACCGCTTTACCTTCGTATTATAACGAAACTCGCTTCAGTAAAGCGACGTATGGCCCACCCTGTATAATGCAAGTCATTTACTGATAGCAGTGAACAAGATATATTTACATTTAACTGTTCGATATAAAGTAGTTTTATGCACATTTATCGATAGAATTAGAGAATAATAAATTTACCGAATTAATTGCGGAAGAGTACAGTAATTGACGGCATCCATTCACTTTCCTTAGAAAATTATTAAAATTGTCAAGTTTCTTTATCTAATCTGTCTAATCTATCTGTCTAATCTATCTGTCTAATCTATCTGTCTAATCTATCTGTCTAATCTATCTGTCTAATCTATCTGTCTAATCTATCTGTCTAATCTATCTGTCTAATCTATCTGTCTAATCTATCTGTCTAATCTATCTGTCTAATCTATCTGTCTAATCTATCTGTCTAATCTATCTGTCTAATCTATCTGTCTAATCTATCTGTCTAATCTATCTGTCTAATCTATCTGTCTAATCTATCTGTCTAATCTATCTGTCTAATCTATCTCCTGGGTATCGGTGGGGAAGTAGGTAGGTGGATTGAAAACTGGCTAAAGAATAGGCGGCAGAGGGTTGTAATTAAAGGGTCTAGTTCGGGTTGGGCCTCGGTCACTAGTGGGGTTCCTCAGGGTTCCGTTTTTGGGCCACTGTTGTTTATCATTTACATAAATGATATCGACGGTGGCATCGTCAGTCGGATCGCCAAATTCGCTGATGACACCAAGCTTGGGGCCAATGTTGGGACGCCGGAGGCGATCGAGCAACTGCGTGTGGACCTAGGTAGGATAGGAGAGTGGTCCGGAAAATGGCAAATGTCGTTTAACTTGGGTAAATGCAAAGTGATGCACATTGGCTACGCCAATCCCAAGTCGGACTACTCGATGTTGGGGAGTAATATCGAAGCGACTGATTTGGAAAAGGACTTGGGTGTGCTAATTAGCAGCGACCTTAAGTTTACTAAACAGTGCGTAGAGGTGGAAAAGAAAGCCCAGAAGCTGTTGGGTTATATCAGGAGGCAATTTCAGTTTCGGAACAAGGAGATTGTGCTTTCACTGTACAATTCCCTGTTTCGGCCGCACCTGGAGTATGCAGTGCAGTTCTGGTCGCCCACCCTCAGGAAAGATATTGAGAGGCTGGAGCGAGTGCAGGCGAGGGCCACAAAGTTAATCCCTTCCGTTAGGCATATGGGCTACAATCGACGCTTACGCGCCCTGAACTTGTTTTCGCTGGAAACTCGGAGGCTGCGCGGTCAACTGATCGAAGTTTTCAAGCTCTTACGCGGGTTCAACGATGTCGATTTTAGAAGCATGTTTAGTTTAAATGATAACTCAACTCGCAACAATGGTTGGAAGTTGGATTTGAAACGGTTTAGGACTATTGTGTGTGGGAATTACTTTACGTATAAGATGTGTGACACGTGTAACAGGTTACCTTCAGAAGTTGTGAACAGTTCCTCTGTGGATCAGTTCAAGAAAAGGTTAGACCAAATCTTGCACACTATTTGAGGGTGTGGAAAATTTTCCGTGGCACCCGTTGCCATTGGTACCTCCTCGGTATGGGCCGCAAGGCCTTTTGAGGTACTCCTTTTTCTTGTAACTCCTTGTAACACTCTCTCCATCCATCCCCTCCCTCTCCATCCATCCCCTCCCTCTCCGTCCATCCAACCAATCCCTCCCTCTCCGTCCATCCAACCAATCCCTCCCTCTCCAACCAACCAACCAATCCCTCCCTCTCCATCCATCCAACCAATCCCTCCCTCCCTCTCCATCCATCCAACCAATCCCTCCCTCTCCATCCATCCAACCAATCCCTCCCTCTCCATCCATCCAAGTTTTTCCTAACTACTACTAATAACGGTATGTAAGATCTTATTAATGTTTTTGCTTTTGCATTTCACGCATCTGCATATTAATAATACTGAATTAATTATTGACATCAGTAATATTAAATTACAGTTTATGTCACTTATGAATGACACTTTATTTGACGCAATTTATTAACTTTTATAATTCATTTTATAATTTTATAATTCATTTTATAATTTATACACGGGTCGGCACAAATTCTAAGATCTTAATTTTAATTTCAAACACTCGACAACGCTTGAGAATACTGTAATTAAAAATTTTAAATCTGACGAGAGCCGCAACTTGAGACCGAGATCGAGACTCCCATTCCTCACCCTCATCAATTCTGCTGACTTACAAACGCAACCCACACATTCTCAAACACTGCTCACGGGCTTTGGAATAATGGAAACCTATACAGTTATAGGCGGATTTACGTATGGGCAGAGTAGGGACCTGCCTAGTGCGGCAAATTCTGTCGTATTTCAACAAATTGAACTAAAAAAAACAGAAAATAGGTAACTTATAAGCACTAACAAATTAAATGGACTCACAAAAGTTTTAAAATAAAAAAAACAGTAGCCATTAATAGTAAACTAGCGACATCAAATGGGAAATATAACCCACTGTGGTGACAATTTCCCTGCCTAAGGGCTGCAAAATGCTAAATACACATCTGTATACAGTATATAGATCCTGGCATGCAAAACGTTACCACTTGTCAAACCTACATTTCTTACGATTAAAGTGTAATAATATAAGTGTCGGATATGACGTTATCCGTTAAAGGTATTCTCAGTATGTCACTTCCTCGCACCAACAAGGAAGTTTATACCGTTTAATTAATTTATTCTGACTGCGAATTACGAAGACAACAATTTATACCTTCGGTTTATGGCGTCCGCTCTCTCTCAGTCCGTTGAGAGAAGGGAATGCTTTTCTCCGTTGGAAGGATATAAAATGACGAGTTTTCCTTTGTTAGTCCTTTATTTCCACAAAGTTGAAATCACTAATAAACACCCTTAACACAACACTTGCTTAGAGAGTAGTAAGAACGAACGAGAACCCAATTTGGTTGACTAACCACTCGAGAGGTCTGCCACGAACGGCCTCCCTGGAGGTGATTTTCCTCGAGGAAGTTCCGTGTTGCCACGTTTAGAAGAGATTGTTAAATCACAAAGTCCTATTATAACACTTATATTAGTCAAGACTTTATATTAATGGTGATTCGACACTTAACTCTTTTTAGCAGAAGAATTTTATAATTGTGGTTTATAATAGTCGAAAGAACATTTAGAATTTAGGAATTTCTGTTTAAGATTCTAGACGTGGCAATTGTGGAGAGCCTCGTTAGGCTTATCAAGGGGATGCCAGAGAATCTTCTGGGCATAAAGGCGATTCACACAAATATTAGGAATTCTAACGGAGTCATGTTTTAATTTATACGAGCAGAATAATATCTTTTAAAGAATTAATATTTTAATTCATACAAACAGAATGTCTAAATTTTAACGCAAATTTATTTTTCCTGTGGAAACACTTTTCCACACAAGTATACAAATGAATATTGTGTACATTTTCACAAATAAAGGTATTAAATGCATTGACGTGAATAGTGAATAGAGATATTACCACATGTACCGAAAAAAAAAAAATAATAATGGGCTTTCGAGGGAGACCCCCCCCCACCTTCCTCATTCAGATCTATAAGAGATTAATGAAAATAATAGCTAAAACTGATGTCAAAATGAACGCATGCGCAGAAAGTAGTGTGAAATCAGGCAAAAAAAATTATAAAAATAATGTAGTCTATATCGGGGAACAAATCTACTTAATGCATTTATTTTCTAAAAGTTTATTAAGTACCTTCTGAGTTAAATTTATGGTGCAATTTGCGAAATGCAAGCAACGTTTCTAAAATATTAGTGAAGAACGAAGCTATGTCTAATGAGCCGCCTTATTTATTGAAACCATCTGCCTTTTTTTTTTTTAAAGATTCACACATTCCTCCTCCCCATTCCCGTTTTATTCAGAAAATTAATGAAGCGTCTTATACTATATATATATAAGTTGTGTTCTCAAATTAAAGGCTAAAGAGGGAACTTAGTCAACCCTGAAGGAAAATAGTTTTGTTGTGAGAGGACCAAGACTGTTCTAAAGAGCACGAGTGGTTTAGCGGTGGATATATTCAAAAGACTAGACGCCTGGCTCAGAACAATTCCAGATGAGCTGGTCGTACCTGAATATGTGAAGTGGAGAGCACAATAAACCAATTCTACTTCAACAAGCTTGACCTTCGTGAAATGAGGAATCATCGCACGGAACATTTGAAAGGTTGAAATCTTTCATTTGACACATCAAAACACGTTTGCTTAACCACGTTTAGTTTGCATGAAATAAATCTACGGTTAAAATATAATAAGTGTTTCAATTAGAGCTACCATATGCATTCTGTTAGCTTCAGTTTGTCCTTGAAAATGTTTGTTGCGCGTGCTCTGCACTAATAAATTATATTTACGAACGAGAACTCATGCGTGCATGTACATATACTGTCTGTCTCAAGTTAATCTATGAGAAAGACTATTTGCTAAACTTCAGTCCCATGGAAGTGATGGTAATGTCTTCAAATAGATCGAAAATTGACTTAGCGGACTTAAACAGAGTGGTCATTAATGGCAAAGCGTCTAATTGAAGAAGTGTAACTATAGGTGTACCCCAGGGATCAGTTCTGGAACCACTTCTTTTTATTATTTATATCAACGACATCGACATAGGAATTGTTATTAATTAAGAGCATAATTTCAAAATTTGCGGATGAGACCAAACTAGAGGGACGAACAAAATCAGCGGCAGAACGTTTGCAGATTCAAGATATTAATGTTACTAAAGTGGACAGAAATTTGGCAAATGAATTCTAATACATATAAATGTAAAACGTTGCAGATCGTAGAAAATGTTGAAGAAAATTATTCTAGGTGAAAGAAATACTATTTTAAAGTTGTTTTTATGAGGATTTCAAAATTTGCGGATGAGACCAAACTAGAGGGACGAACAAAATCAGCGGCAGAACGTTTGCAGATTCAAGATATTAATGTTACTAGAGTGGACAGAAATTTGGCAAATGAATTCTAATACATATAAATGTAAAACGTTGCAGATCGTAGAAAATGTTGAAGAAAATTATTCTAGGTGAAAGAAATACTATTTTAAAGTTGTTTTTATGAGGATTTCAAAATTTGCGGATGAGACCAAACTAGAGGGACGAACAAAATCAGCGGCAGAACGTTTGCAGATTCAAGATATTAATGTTACTAGAGTGGACAGAAATTTGGCAAATGAATTCTAATACATATAAATGTAAAACGTTGCAGATCGTAGAAAATGTTGAAGAAAATTATTCTAGGTGAAAGAAATACTATTTTAAAGTTGTTTTTATGAGGATTTCAAAATTTGCGGATGAGACCAAACTAGAGGGACGAACAAAATCAGCGGCAGAACGTTTGCAGATTCAAGATATTAATGTTACTAGAGTGGACAGAAATTTGGCAAATGAATTCTAATACATATAAATGTAAAACGTTGCAGATCGTAGAAAATGTTGAAGAAAAGTATTCTAGGTGAAAGAAATACTATTTTAAAGTTGTTTTTATGAGGGAGGGGAGGTATTTAACCTCTTTCGCAACATCTAAGGTCATGTATGCAGTTAAAAATTTGGGGGGATTTCCCTAGGTGCGTGTTCATGCATGATATTCAATTTATGGAATTCCAGCGTTGCATCAGATAATCCGAATGAAGTGCTTGGTCATTATCTCGAGTGCGGGAGGGTTAACACGTACAATGCTTATGGATGCGAGTTACACGTTTCCTCAGTTGTTTAAATGTACGACAAATTGATTTAACTTTTATCCCGTCGTAGTGTAGTGGCTAGCGCCCTCACCTTCTATTGGAGAGGTGGTAGGTTCAAACCCTGGTGGGAGCAATTCTTTCCATACATAATTAGATAGGTCAATCGCCCATATATATATATCCCTGCAATTCAGGGATCTTACCTCACCCACGTGAAGTTCCTTTTTATCAGGAATTATTTTCCAAATTTTAAATAAAATTTTGGCTTAATGGTCATGTTTTATCATCATGAAAGAAAACTGGGATTGTAACGTGACGGTATATACATATACAATCCACATAGAACCAAATGGAAAAAACAATACAATCATGAGATCACATACTTGCCCGAGTTTTAGCTTCAATATCAAGTAGATTTATTATTTCCAAATTTTGCTTATTTCATGGCTTTTCATTTCGATGTACATAAGCTTATACAAAAGTCGATACAAAACCTATCATAAAACCTATAACTAATTTAATTATATAATGTAAATTAATTATTTTTTATAAATATTAGAACCGTCAGATTCCTTATTAAAAAAAAACCCTTTTATATAAATTGTAAATTAACGCCATCACTGCTTCATGTGGTCATGTTAAGTTACATCTCTTTTAAAACCAAAGAACAAACATTTAATATAAAAATAACCGGTATTCTTCGGTAATTACAGGTAGTAAAAACCCATCTGAAATCTCCCTCGACATCTTGTTACCATCCTCTTGTCCAAAATCTGAACTTGTTTTATCTCGACAATCTTTGATTTATATATTGAATTTTCCACCACATTTTTGAAACCCCACGAAAAGCATTTCCCTATTACATCAACCAATAACACTCTAAATAGACATTAAATCTGCCCTGTTAATACATCATGTTCGTGTAACGCCCTTTCGCGAGGTTTCAAAACCTCCGGCAAGCAATCCAAGAGCATTCTCCGGCCTGATGATCCACTGGTGTTACATACTGTACGCTGCGCACTATTGTAAATATTTTCTTGTACCTTTTATCTAGGAAACCCCCGCTCCAATTGTTAACTGTATATATAACCTTAGATGTTACGAAGGAGGCTACATATGCGCCCCCGCCCCCCAAAAAAATACAAAAATGTTTAAAATCATGTTTTTCCTTTACTTAGCTGGGATTACATCTCGTTAAACTACAAAATAAATTAACGAGATTATATATATATATATATATATATATATATATATATATATATATATATATATATATATATATATATATACAGGGTGGGCGGAAAGTAGCTCCCTATTTTGGATTGGTAAAAAAATACGTATATTATCCATTTATTTCAGAAGAAATAATATGAAAAGGTAGGCATACATGGTAGGTTTTCTCTAAAATTCAATGTGGGCTCAAACTCTTTCCACCAGCTTCTGGAGCCGCCCAGGAATGGCGTCCACTGACTTTAGCAGGAACTCCGGCGGGATGGAGGACATGACTTCCCGAATTCGGTCCTCCAGTTCTTCCAATGTCCTCGGTTTGGTGCGTTAGACTTCTTCCTTTACCCACCCCCAAAGAAAGAAGTCGCACGGTTACCGCTGAAAAACGGCAGAATCGGTTCAGTGTAACGGTGTGGTATGACCTCAGATCAGGTTGTGGGCCCGTTCCTTCTGCGCAACACCATGAATGCTGGGTGGTACCTTGCTATGTTGCGAAACGAGGTCTGGCCGGTTGTCAGCACATGGGAGAACATCGACGATCTGATATTTATGCAAGATGGCGCCCCTCCGCACTTCGCTCTTGTTGTCCGTGAATGGCTGGATGCCCACTTCCCTGGGCGTTGGATGGGTCGTCGTGGTCCACATCAATGGCCAGCCAGGAGCCCCGACTTGACACCGTGCGACTTCTTTCTTTGGGGGTGGGTAAAGGAAGAAGTCTACCGCACCAAACCGAGGACATTGGAAGAACTGGAGGACCGAATTCGGGAAGTCATGTCCTCCATCCCGCCGGAGTTCCTGCTAAAGTCAGTGGACGCCATTCCTGGGCGGCTCCAGAAGCTGGTGGAAAGAGTTTGAGCCCACATTGAATTTTAGAGAAAACCTACCATGTATGCCTACCTTTTCATATTATTTCTTCTGAAATAAATGGATAATATACGTATTTTTTTACCAATCCAAAATAGGGAGCTACTTTCCGCCCACCCTGTACTGTATATATATATATATATATATATATATATATATATATATATATATTATATATATATATATATATCCCACAGAGCTAAGCAATTTGGACAAATTTATTACCGCTTTCCAATTGATTAACTGTTGTTATTCACTCCAATTTCTATTGCACAGAACATGCAAACGCATTCTACAGACATATTTACATAAAATAGTAGATTATAACGTCATTGATACAATTTTATTTCACTCGATGCAAACCGAATATATGACCCGTTTTGGGTTCAGAGCGCCAGCTTATAGTACTTGTGTTTAGTCAACGTCTGACGATTTTTATTCAGTCCTATATAGAGAAGACCCCCATCTCCCGACCTCGAAAAGGTTAAAATACTCTCGTATAATGCAGTGTTTCTCAATTCTTTTCTAAAATAAATTCGACAAAATTAAGTTTGTTTTTACGTTTCAAAATAATCTGTACACGTTCCTTTCTTTTTTTGGCAGATACTTAAAGTTGAAAATTCATTGGAACAATATGGAGAAAACTAAAAAAAGATCAACTCGTCTGAAGTTATAAAAAAAACTTTGTCCAAAGTCAAAATAAAAAGCTGCAGTTTCATACTAAAAGTATATAATCTTCCCAAATTCACTGTACAGCCAATCGTCATAGTCTATAGGACTAAGGGATCATAGTAGTTGATCCCTATAAGCTTGTGTCAGAAGTGCAACCTCGTATCAGCGAAAGGACAGATACAATATGATATATATATATATATATATATTTTTTTTAAATTTTATTGGGGTTGTTTAACTTCTTTCGCAACATCTAAGGTCATATGACGGAGGGGACTTACAGCTTTACGTGGGATCCGAACCACGGGTCGCTACATAATCTGGGCGCAGAGGACGGTCTCCCATCCAACTACTACCCAGACCCAATGTCGCTTAACTTCGCTGATCTCCGGGAAGCGATGTTACGACATTGGCCACGACGTAACCCATTATATATATATATATATAGATAGAGAGAGAGAGAGAGAGAGAATATCTGCTGTAGAAATAAACAGTGAGCTTGATAAGTCAGGCTACTCTATGTCCTCAGACCACCAGAAACAGATTGCACAAAGCCAAATTATATGCAAGAACAGCAAGAAAGCGGCCGTTTACCAGCAAGAAGAATCAAAGGAAGCGATTAGATTTTGCAGAACTCTGGTTTCAAAGGGACTTTTTTCAAAAAAAGAATTTATGTTCAGACGAAATGAATTTCATCTTATTTCATTGTAGAATTGATAAGACCAATGTTTGAAGAAAGTCACGAGAAAATTTAATTTTAAAATAAGTATGTACTGTAACATCAACCATAAAACATGGAGAAAGCATTCTTATTTAGGGATGCATAGCTTCATCAGGTGGTAGAGGTCTTGAATTTCTTAAGGGTGGAATAAGAGGTTAATCGTACGAGTAAAATCTTGCTCTCATTCACCGAATGTCTGTCTACTGTCCGCAGAAAAATCTTTTACGTTTCTGAACCGATTTCGACCAAACTTCGTATGGTGGATGGGGATGATGAGTAATGAACAAAAATGTGTGTGACCATTCCCCCCACACCTTAATTACTGGGCCCGAATGCCCCAGCACCGCAATAAAACTATAGAAAAGAACAGCCATGAAAATCTTGAGCTTCACATTGCGTCAAGATTTATGAAGCTTAAGATTTTCACGACTATAGTTTTATTGACCAAATAATTGAACCCCCAATTACTGTCGGTTCAATTATTTGGTCAATAAAACTATAGAAAAGAAGCCAGTCATGAAAATATTAAGCTTCACTTGAGCCAGAAAAGAACGCAGCAATGAAAATCTTACGCTTCACATCCGAACTCACTGTATCAAGATTTGTGAAGCTTAAGAGTTTCATGGCTGCGTTCTTTTCTATAGTTTTATTGACCGAATAATTAACTCGACTGTAATTGGGGAGCCGCAGGTGAGCTGTTCAGTATTAAACGAGGTTAGGTAAGGTTATTATTTTAAACTCCAAAAAATTCATGTGGTAAATCTTAAATGTTACCCACATTTGTGCTGGAAAATCAAGAGCGAGCTCTAACTTTACGAGTAACTACTTCCAAGCAGGGTATGAAAAAGGGTACGAGACACACGCGTGAATACCACACCTAAATAAAACCACAGAAAACCTTGTCAGTACCATGCCCAAGAGGATTAAGGCAGTGCACAACCCAATGAAATGTACCAAACACTAATACTGAAAACAGAATAGATTTAGATGCAATTCGCTTGTAATTTATGCACACACTTTTGGTTTAATAAATTCATTAAGGTCAAAAAAGCTATTTTTCTTACAAATTACACATTGCACGTGAAGTAACTATGCTATACTGAATGTCTATACCTGTAGCAATAGTACCAACAGCTGCATAAAGCTTCTTTCGCATACGAACAATATATTTCCTTTAGAGTTCATAACGAATACTTTTAGACACACACGGGTGACTCTCTCCTCCACACACACACACACACACACACACACACACACACACACACACACACACACACACACACACACATTTGAAGTAGCAACAGAGTTCCTCTATTTACACAAAATCAAATCTCGTACGAAAATGCACAACAGAATTTTGCTATTTCAGTACAAATCCTTTTAGCAGTGGAACCCTACCCCTCTTTCGAAAATTTGGAAAAGAACTAAGTCTTTCGACAATAAATTACATTCAAATATTCGAAAATATAGACAGTAATATAGACAGTAATATAGACAGTAATATACAGGGTTGGTGGAAAGTAGCTCCCTAATTTAAATTACATATAAATTATGTATAAATTGTGATTGTATTGTTATATTGTTATGGTGTGTTCTCTAAAGTGGTACAATTGTAACGTTCATTTTTTTTTTTTCATTTCAGATTGAAGGGTAACATGGCTGAGCGTTTAACACTGCAGGAGCGTGCCCAGTTGGCGGCACGGTACGAAGTTTGGCAATCTGTCGTTCGAGTTCAAAGATGGTGGCGGGCCATTCACGGACCACGTGCCCAAGTGGACCCGAAAACAATCAAGAACTGCCACTCGAAGCTCATGACCACGGGGTCTGTGGCAGATGTTCGAAGATGTGGTCGCCCTTCGACATCCAGGGCCCAGGAGACGGTGCAGGCAGTTCAGGAAATGTTCGCACGGAGTCCACGAAAGTCAACTCGCCAGGCAGCTCGGGAAAGTGGACTCTCCCGCTACTCAGTGCGAACTATGCTGAAGAAGGAGCTGAACTGGCGTGCGTGGAAGCCGCATTACTGCCAATCTCTCTCGGACGAGGACTGCGACATTCGCATGGAGTTCGGGGAAATCATGCTGGCTTGGCATGAAGACTGGCCCCATCTCTTCCGCAACATCCTCTGGAGCGACGAGGCGGTGTTCCACGTCGGAGGCTTTGTCAACCGCCACAATTGCCACTACTGGGCAGGAGAGGATCCCATGGTTACCGCTGAAAAACGGCAGAATCGGTTCAGTATAACGGTGTGGTGTGGTATGACCTCAGATCAGGTTGTGGGCCCGTTCCTTCTGCGCAACACCATGAATGCTGAGCGGTACCTTGCTATGTTGCGAAACGAGGTCTGGCCGGTTGTCAGCACATGGGAGAACATCGACGATCTGATATTTATGCAAGATGGCGCCCCTCCGCACTTCGCTCTTGTTGTCCGTGAGTGGCTGGATGCCCACTTCCCTGGGCGTTGGATGGGTCGTCGTGGTCCACATCAATGGCCAGCCAGGAGCCCCGACTTGACACCGTGCGACTTCTTTCTTTGGGGGTGGGTAAAGGAAGAAGTCTACCGCACCAAACCGAGGACATTGGAAGAACTGGAGGACCGAATTCGGGAAGTCATGTCCTCCATCCCGCCGGAGTTCCTGCTAAAGTCAGTGGACGCCATTCCTGTGCGGCTCCAGAAGCTGGTGGAAAGAGTTGGAGCCCACATTGAATTTTAGAGAAAACCTACCATGTATGCCTACCTTTTCATATTATTTCTTCTGAAATAAATGGATAATATACGTATTGTTTTACCAATCCAAACTAGGGAGCTACTTTCCGCCCACCCTGTATATATAGTACTTGGTTTTGCTTCCGCCCGAATTGTTCATTCTGACGAAGGTCAAGCTTGTCACTATCTTAGACCTACAGTTTAATGTGGAATCCGAACCACGCCCCACCACCACCCCAGCGTCTTAACCACTAGGCTACCCAGGGTACCCATTTATCTACCAACGAATTTTTTTTATTGTGTGGAAGGATGAACAGCTGGGTTTCGCTGCGCGCCGCCTGCCGTCACCAGGTTTCGATCCCGGGGCCGATCGATTCGTAGTCAGCGACACTAACCACTACACCACCGAGGTGCTTTATAGCTATAATAATGATAAAAGGACGTGTGTGTGTTTCAGCCATAACTCCAAAATGGGAGCAGTTACAAACATGAAACTTCACACACATTGATTAGGTCCCCAAATTGTACACCTGGGTGTTAATAAATTAAATAATTAAAATTACTGGGCCCGAAGGCCCCAACACCGCAATTAAACTACAGAAAAGGACGCAGCCGTGAAAATTTTGAGCTTCACATTGTGTCAAGATTTCTGAATCTTAACATTTTCATGACTAATTATTTGGTCAATAAAAATATAGAAAAGAACAGTCATGAAAAACTTGAGCTTCACATATAATTAAAACTAGCGGAGTGACCCGGTGTTGCCGGGGTGGATGTTGAACGTTTTATATATATATATTATATATATATATATATATATATATATATATATGCCCGGTTAGTCAACTGAATGCCCTTGACGATTGGTTAGGTTGAGTCGTGATATTTTCGTTAAGGCTAACGAAAATATCACGACTTAACCTAACCAATCGTCAAGGGCGTACAGTTGACGATTGGTCAATTAAATGCCCGGTTAGGTCAATTGAATGCCCTTGACGATTGGTTAGGTTAAGTCGTGATATTTTCGTTAGCTTATAGGCGTTCAACATCCACCCCGGCATCGCCGGGTCGCTTCGCTAATACATACATACATACATACATACATACATACATGCTACAACTCAGAATAGTACCCTGAGATATTTTTATGTTACACACAGACCGTCCATGGAACAAGGAACTACTACTGGGATATTAAATCCACTATACACTGCGTTCGCACTTATTAAGCAGATTACATTTTCTCCAATGTTTTCAAGTTTTTCTCCGATTTCAATGAAATTTGTAGCAAATAATCACTACATATATCAGCATTGATGATGTTCATTTCGATAAAATATTTTGATAATTAAAATAATTATCTCATTTTATTGAAAAATATGTAAAATATTGTGTTCCGAATTATTAAGCAAGTATTCTATTTACGGATCTAAGTGGTGAAAATGGGTAAGAAGAAGGATTTAACATTAACTGAGAAAAGAAAAATAGTCAAGTTACTCGCTGAAAATATAAAATCTATTGAAATTGCGAAGCAGTTTGGCAGAGCTTATCGAACTGTAAAGAAGTTTGTAGCGGAGGGTACCTAACTGAGGCAGCGAAGTGATAAAGGAGCTATAAGAAAAGTGACAAGGCGGCAGATATCTGTAATCAAGCGCAAATTGCAAAGCATCCATTGTCCTCAAGTAAAGCGGTTTTTGAGCAAGCTGGCATACATAATGTATCAAGAACATTTCGATGTGGAATCTTCCAAACAATTGGCAAGACGTGTAAACCTACGATTCAGTCACCATTAACACCCAGGTACAAGAAGCAGCGTGTTGAATGGGCGCGTCAGTACGTGAAAACAGATTTTAATACTGTATTGTTCACCGATGAATGAAAAGCAACCCTTGACGGACTTGATGTTTAGTCAAGAAGATGGATTGCTGAGAGCCAATTTCTACCATCGAGATTAAGACGCCAACAAGGTGGAGGTAGTGTCATGTTTTGGGCAGGATTGATAGGCAATGAAGTAGCTGTCCCATACAGAGTGCCTGATGGTGTAAAAATGAATGCCCAGTTTTACACAAACTTTCTAAAAGAAAACCTCATTCCATGGTAGAGATTGACCCTTAGCAATCCATCTTCTTGACCAACCACCAGATCCCTCAAGGGTTGCTCTTCATTCATCGGTTAACAATACAATATTAAAATCTGTTTTCACGTACTGACGCGCCCATTCAACACGCTGCTTCTTGTACCTGGGTGTTAATGGTGACTGAATCGGAGGTTGACACGTCTTGCCAATTGTTTGGAGGATTCCACATCGAGATGTTCTTGGTACATTATGTATACCAGCCTGCTGAAAAACCTCTTTACTTGAGGACAATGAATGCTTTGCAGTTTGCGCATGATTACATATATCTGCCGCCTTGCCACTTTTCTTATAGCTCCTTTATCACTTCGCTGCCTCAGTTTGGTACCCTCCGCTACAAACTTGTTTACAGTTCGATAAGCTCTGCCAAACTGCTTCGCAATTTCAATAGATTTTATATTTTCAGCGAGTAACTTGACTATTTTTCTTTTCTCAGTTAATGTTAAATCCTTCTTCTTACCCATTTTCACCATCCATTTAGATCCATAAATAGAATACTTGCTTAATAATTCGGAACACAATATTGTACATATTTTTCAATAAAATGAGATAATTATTTTAATTATCAAAATATTTTATCGAAATGAATACCATCAATGCTGCTATATATAGTGATTATTTGCTACAAATTTCATTGAAATCGGGGAAAAACTTTTGAAAACATTGGAGAAAATGTAATCTGCTTAATAAGTGCGAACGCAGTGTAGTTCAAATAAGTAATAATAAATAGCAAATACTAAAGTTTTTCTTTTTCATGAGGGAAGCCCAACGTGGGCAACGGACCACTAGCAAAGAGGCGCCAAAATATAGTTTCCCTCACCTACTAAGCAAATATGCTAAGCAGATAGGACACATCTTTGGGACAGGGTCTAGGGTTTAAAGCTAACCTAAGACAGCTACATTCAGTACCTCAATATACGCAAGAAACTCGTTGCATTTACGCCGGATCAAATACATCAAAGAAAAAGGGGTAACTATTTGTATTTTTAGCCAAAATCTAAAACTTAAACCTCATAGCTGGCTCTATCTGGGTCCTATCTGCTTAGCAGATGGCTAGCGAGGGAAGCTATATTTCAAAAGTGATCAAACAGTGCACAACCCTCTTTTTGCCACATCTTACGATCATATTTATTCTTATTCTTGAATATAAAGAGTAATTTATTGTTTACTTTTTAAAATAAATTATCAAAACCTCTAAAATTATATTAAAATGTGACTTACTTGAATGTCAATTAAATTACCAACTTCAAAGGGATCAAATGATATAGAGAAACACCTTTGGCCGTATTCTCTAGGACCATATTAACTCGCGTTCATGACATTTTTTAGCTTCAATTAAAACGTTCATTACATATTAAAATTTATCTTAATATTTTATACAGCTTAATCGATAATTGGAATTTTTACACACACACACACACACACACACACACACACACACAGTGACGTGTGTTGGGTGAAAAATTTGTTTAGGCCTGCTATAAAATATAAACACTTTCTTACCTTGAATTTAGTTGTAATTCAGTTCTGTTTTCCTCAATTTCTTTTCAAGTACGTTGAGTACCTGCTAGTGGAATTCGTGGTGTTTTTGTGCTATGGATGCAAGCTGGTTTTTTTCGATTGAAATTGAAAACACTTCAGAGAAACGTTCCTGATTTTGATTGTTGCTTATATAAAATTTTATTCGTTTTGAAGGTCAGCTGAATTTGTCGACAAAATTGTGAAAACTTGCAAAATTTTGCGAATTTGGGCACGCCGTCATTCAGTCGATTGAAAGTTATAAAATGCTGAAAAAGTTTTTAGTGCACTACTAAAAGTACTAAATTTAAAATATGGGCGTTCCGACAGAGAGAGAATCTCTGGAATGTCTAGTCTTACTTTGGATTGGAAGCCATTAAGCTGTCCTAACATAACCGCACCATCATCATTGGCCTGTGCAAACTACTATATTTTTGCATGAAATACACTTCCTTCATTACAAAGCGATACAAACTGTTTGCACTACAGTCTTCACTGACAACAGTGAACCCCCACCCCACCCAACACACGCAATCAAATAAAAACTTTCATAAACTTTTATTTGATAAACATAGAAAAACACGGTACTGACCTAAGATGTTTCTAACGTCAGATGCCTCGTGAAAAGCACAGCAAGCAAAGCATTATTCATTTCATTTCGTCTTTAGTAACGGTGTGTACTGGTAGCATGAAACTGTTCTGAAAAACGGTAGAATAATTCATTAAATACTGTACCACTACACTTTCTAAGCGAGATTTTAGTTTATCATCGTAACCTATTGACAGAGCAACTGCACTACCTTTGCGTAATTAACAGACTTATTTTATGACTCCCTTTCGTACTGAGCATAAACTTGCTCAACTATTCATAAAACCTGAGTAAAAGTTCGTTTTAACAAGCATTTTTTTTCTGTAAATCTAACTTTTAAGGCCGCACAGCAACCACGCATCTTGCATTAATAACACGCATCAATCGATAGAGCAGAAAAAACAGGTATCCTCGCTTTTACGGTCCTAAATTAATGTTTACAAATTCAGGTACCTTTTACGGTCTAAAATTAATTATCTAACCTAAATAACGTATTTTTGCAGACTGCCGTTGTTTAAATTTAGTAATTTTTGAACAAGTTGTTAAGATGGAGACACTTTTTAAATTAATATTACAAATAGACTTGATGGGCATTTGTTGCGCTTTTCCCAGTTTTCTACAAGATAAGGAGTGGCGATACTTTTCCGTTATACCCCGCAAATTGACGATTGGTTGGGTTTAGTCGTGATAATTTCGTTAAAACTAACAAAAATATTATGAAAATATTACGACAACCTAACCAGTCGTCAAAATACAGGAGGAGAGGAGGGGCGACAAACTTACCTTCGTGAAATGAGGAATCATCGCACGGAACATTTGAAAGGCTGAAAGGCGTGTGTATATATATATATATATATATATATATATATATATATATTTTCCGCCTGTCTGTCTGTCTGTCCTTCATGCAAGCGCAAACCGTTTGACCTAGAGCTACCAAATTTGGCACGGGAACCTCTTATTGGATGACGAATGTTAATAAATTAAATAATTAAAATTACTGGGCCCGAATGCCCCAGCACTGCGATTAAACTACAGAAAAGAACGCAGCCGTGAAAATTTTGAGCTTCACATTGTGTCAAGATTTCTGAATCTTAACATTTTCATGACTAATTACTTGGTCAATAAAACTATAGAAACGAACACAGTCATGAAAATCTTGAGCTTCACATACAATTATATTTTAGGATGACTTCAAACCGTATGACCTAGAGCTACCAAATTTGGCACTGGAACCTCTTATGGGATAAAGAATGTCAACAGAGAGTCGGCCAGTCTGTCTGTCTGTGCGAATAGTTACAGGAAGTTATTGTGGCAATGTTTTTTTGCAGTTTTTGAAAATCCCAACAACTTTACCATGCCACCAAAGAAACGGGCAAGTTTGGGCAGATCTACATCAGCAGCCAGAAAAAATAAAGAAGCCCGGAAGCAGGAAAGCTCACAAAAAAGACAATCACGTCTTGAAGCTGTCCGAGAAAGTGTAGCAGCTACCAGAGCAAGAGAAACAAGCCAAGAAAGACAATCACGCCTTGAAGCTGACCGTGAACGACATCATGCAACAACAATGTGAAATTTGTCCCGGGCAACGCCGGGTACCTCAGCTATATATATATATATATATATATATATATATATATATATACATATATATATATATATATACACACAGGGTGTTTGAAAACTTTCTGTACAAATTGTAATGGGGGATAGGCAACACCAAGACAAACCCTTTTCGTCTATAAGTGTATGTCCGCTGACGTCACCATTCGGCGCGAGAGGGCGCCGCTGCAATTGGCTAAAAGGTGAAGTGGGCTAGACTCGCGCTTGCCGCGGGCATTCTTAAATCGGACGTAGTACGCGTAACATGGAGCGCTTCACGACTGCTGAGATGGCCGATATGCATATGGTGTTTGGGGCTGCCAATGGAAACGGAAGAGCTGCTGTGAGGTTGTACCGACAGCGCTTCCCAAACAGACGTGTGCCAAACCACCAAACGTTTGCGCATTTGCATCGGCGACTGCGAGAAACTGGAACATTCCATGCAAACATGCATGACACTGGTCGGGAGAGAAACGTGCGCACTCCTGACATGGAAGAAGAAATCCTACGGCGATTTGAGGACAATCCAAGCGCAAGCACGCGAGGTGTTGTACGTATCCTCGGTGTGAACCACGACCTGGTCTGGAGTGTGTTGCACGAGCAGCAGTTACATCCGTTTCATCGTCAGAGAGTCCAGGCATTACAAACCCGTGTAGCATGTGGATTTGCGTGCACCCACACGTGAGAATTGTGCATGTTAAACACACCCTCACGTGTGAAACACGCCTCATCTGAGAACAGCACATAAGCCGGAAAATTAGTGCACCGCTGTCTGCTGCAGAAACCAGCGTGCGAATTCCACACGAAGAGGGTAATCCCGAGGTTGTAATGCCTGGACTCTCTGACGATGAAACTGCTGCTCGTGCAACACTCTCCAGACCAGGTCGTGGTTCACACCGAGGATACGTGCAACACCTCGCGTGCTTGCGCTTGGATTGTCCTCAAATCGCCGTAGGATTTCTTCTTCCATGTCAGGAGTGCGCACGTTTCTCTCCCGACCAGTGTCATGCATGTTTGCATGGAATGTTCCAGTTTCTCGCAGTCGCCGATGCAAATGCGCAAACGTTTGGTGGTTTGGCACACGTCTGTTTGGGAAGCGCTGTCGGTACAACCTCACAGCAGCTCTTCCGTTTCCATTGGCAACCCCATACACTATATGCATGTCAGCCATCTCAGCAGTCGTGAAGCGCTCCATGTTACGCGTACTACGTCCGATTTAAGAATGCCCGCGGCAAGCGCGAGTCTAGCCCACTTCACCTTTTAGCCAATTGCAGCGGCGCCCTCTCGCGCCGAATGGTGACGTCAGCGGACATACACTTATAGACGAAAAGGGTTTGTCTTGGTGTTGCTTATCCCCCATTACAATTTGTACAGAAAGTTTTCAAACACCCTGTATATAAACTTTTGAAAATATAAAAAATATAAAAATTATAATAATTTGTTACATCTAAATGGGCACTACTTACCTTTCCGGGTCCCAACATATATTTAATGTTGATTTTGATATTTAATGTTGATTTTCATACGAGAATAGGTTTTTCTGGTGTATTTTGGTGTGTTTTATTCAAATCCTTAACGATTGGTTAGGTTGTCGTGATATTTTCGTTAGTTGTGTTAAGTCGTGATATTTTCATTAAAACTAACGAAAATATCACGACAACCTAACCAATCGTCAAGGGCGTAACAGTTTACCTAACCGGACATTCAATTAACCTATCCGGGCATTCAGTAATTCATTTGCACAAGAAATGAAGGTCGGATTTGAATAAAACGCCAAAAAACACACTAGAAAAACATTCTCATCCAAATCGACATTAAATATATGTTGGGACTCGGAAAGGTTATTTTAGTTGGAATATACGTCGGGACCCGGAAAGGTAAGTAATACAACTAAACGTTACAGCTAAACGGGTTAATATTCGATTTTACTCCAGTCACAAGCAGTTGAACAAGTACTATATATTGAATTGCCATTAAAAACTGACTGGAAAAATATATATCTTAAGTTGTGCAAATTTGTTCAAATGTACAGGGTGTCCATAAATGTTTACCCTGAAAACAGTATGCTCTCATGTTTTAATGACGAATCTTACATTCGTTTTCTTTTTAGAGGTGATCTCGTACACGCATAGAGTTTCTGTGCTGGTGTTTTTCGTCTACCGCATTCGCCACTAGGAGCGCTCTAGTAGTTGTTCAGTGGTAGAGTCAACAGGCACAATGTGCGTATTTGGGGATCGGAAAACCCACGTGCCGTAAGGGAGCATATTCGGGGCAGTCTGAAGATCAATGTCTGGTGTGGACTAATGCATGAGCAGATAATTGGTCCTTTCTTCTTCGCTGACACTGTTTCCGCAACTGTGTACCTGGATATGCTCACCAATTACGCCATCCCCAAGCTGCAGGACAGGCAGCCAACTGTCATCTTCCAACAAGATGGGGCACCCCCTCATTGTGCGCATGTTGTTCGTGAAACTCTCGACGCAACATTTCCAAATCGATGGATTGGCAGGGACGGGCCAATCCCATGGCCCCCAAGATCACCAGACATTACCCCGCTGGATTTCTTTCTCTGGGGTCATGTTAAAGATTTGATTTATGCAACAGTTGTTCCAGATATCAGGACATTGCGAGAACACATTACGGATGCAATTGCAACAGTTAACCCACAAATGTTGGAAAATGTGTGGCGTGAGTGAGAGTACCGTTTAGACATTTTACGTGCCACTAGGGGTGCACATGTGGAAGCTTATTAAGTTCATTAACTATGTATCAAAACTTTGTATGTTTATCTACTTATGATTAAAACTGTTTGAATACGAGTGTTTATTTAAAAGTTATAGCATGCTTTAATCAGGGTAATCATTTATGGACACCCTATACTTTTGGTTAATGTTTTAAATGACATGGGCTGGACCTGTAAATCAAAATAACTTTTTATGAGGTAGTTTTAGTCGCTTTATTTAAATATGTCACTCATTTTTTGCGCAAACTATTGTAGAAAATAATAATAATAATAATAATAATATAAATATATATATATTTAGTGTATTTGTAGTCGGGGTGGTATGACGTCATGTTACTCTGCTACTTTTTTTCTAATTGGATTCAGTTTGGTGGTGTTTGTGATAGAATTATGAAGTGCCGTTCGTGTGGTTTCGACTTTGAGAACAACTTTATTCGTCATGTGCCCTAGATTAATTAAATGCCCGGTTAGGTCAACTGTACGCCCTTGATTGGTTAGGTTAAGTAGTGATATTTTCGTCAGTTTAAACGAAAATGACGAGAGCAAATTTTTCTGGTTAATTTTGAGGTGTTTTGCACGTTTCCTGTGGTAATGCGTCGTTTACGAGATCTCGTAACATGAACATATCCTATATGTTTATGTTACGATATCTCAAAAACTACGCATTTACACAGGAAACCAATGGCAGATTCGTGCAAAGCACCTCAAAATTGACCAGAAAAGTTTGCTCTCATTATAAAACCAGACGGAGTAAAATCGAATATTTACCGCTAAATGTTACAATAATTTGCAATAATCGATTGATATACGTATTATTAATGTAGGATACGTGGTTGCTGTGGGGTCCCCAGTTAACTGAATGCTCAGTTAGGGTCAACTGTACGCCCTTGACGAGTGGTTAGGTTAAGTCGTGATATTTTCGTTAAAACTAATTTACCTTGGTTTTTGTTGTTGATTGAACCTATATAATTTTTAATGGAGATGCTGTTTGTGTTAAAATGAACATTTAGTCCAAACCTATTCTTGTATTACCGAAAGGTGGGTGGCTCTAACGTGAATGGTGGATACGTCAGGTCTTGATCTTGCTGTGTGTAAATTATCAGGATGACAGCATCCACGGTTTGGGTGAACTCCAAACAGTTTTCTCACTGTTAAGTAAAACACAAGGCCAATAATACAATTCTGATTCGAGATAGTTTCTAGCACGACCAACCACTTTGTCTTTTCAGACTGCACGACTTGAAAAAGTTGGTCGTCCTTATTTAGTAATTTCTACTTGTTCATCATAAGTTCTTGACTGCAAATGCTTGGTGAATTTGTAGTTTCGACCAACCACGGAATTTTATTCGTTTTACAATCACCAGCGTTTGCCTGAAACGTTTCAATTGCACAAAAAATACATACACAAATAAACACACATTTTTACATAAGCACTAAACAACCACTTCCGGACACAATAACATTTAAACTAAATGCGAGATTTTCAGTTCATAGTATCCACTTATTTTCCCCTTTACCCTACGACCAACGCAGAATTACCCTATCTGAGCTGAGTTTACCCTACTATTTGTAAGAATATAGATTTCATGAAGAGTGGTAAGCTTAGTATTGTAAATATACAATAATTAAAGATTAATTTACCATATTTTCTTTGATTTTCTTACCATTTCAAGGGGGATTAAAGAAATTAGTTTATAATTAATATACATTTTTCACTCATTTCATTATTGAAACGAATCTGTTTACTAAATCCACTCAGTAATAAAAAAAAGAGGGTGTAACCACCCAACATAATTTTTTTTATCAAGCAATTTTAATTTAAAGACAGTTCTATTTCACCTGTTTCTTTATTTACTTCATAATCATTAAGATACAAAAACAATTTTGGAGGTTAACTCTCAACTTCTATTACGCAAAATTTGAAATTTTTTATATAAATAAACTTTCCTTTCGTTATGGGAATATTTTCAATTACTTGAAATTGAATTTGGAGAAAAATAGCCGATGCTCCTTCGTTCGAACCCAGGATGTCTTCTCAAGATGGTCAAACTGGGCTCCTAACGGAGGCCCTGCAAATACGCAATCTTCAGTTATTATTTTAGACCTGCTAATTCAGAGAGAGAGAGAGAGAGAGAGAGAGAGAGAGAAAGAGAGAGAGAAAGAGAGAGAGAGAGAGAGAGAGAGAGAGAGAGAGAGAGAGAGATATGCCTGAACTTTATTCTTGTTTATAAAATATGAAGTAGACTCACAATGGCACATCGAGACACTAAAAATATACAGGGTGTGTACCAAAGAATTGTACAAATTTCATTTGAAAATAAGCTAAATTTGTACTAGTCTTTTGGTGACACCATGTATATACACAGTACTGTGTGTATATATATATATATTAATACACATATTAGCCTTCTGACAAAGGGCAAAAAGTAGGCCTAAAGTACCATCATAATTCTTTAGTTTTTACGCTAATATTTATTTGTCGTTATTTCAAAGTTTTATCCTTCAAATTCAACATTTCCACACACACCACATTTTTCCTCACAATTACCCTACAATTTGGCCTATTCTATGATACGTTCCGCCCTACAGGGAACCTGATTAACCCTACCGTAGGGTAAATTACTCTGAGTGGATACGCTGATTTTCAACGTTATGCATGGGTAACTCGTCCAAAGAAAATAGGGTGCGCGCACATCGCCTAGTAATCACAAACAGCTTGAAATTTAGTAATCGTACATGACAAAAAAAAACATTTAATTTTTCAGTATTGCTGCGCATGCAACCCATGCCCAGCATTCACAGATTGCACAGCTCATATATATATTATATATATATATATATATATATAATTTTGGGTCTTTTCGGTTTGGCGGACTGCTAGATATTTTTACGAAACTTAACAAATCAATTAGTACAATGAACAGGGGCAACCTAGTAGAAAAATTTTTGAATGCCCGGTTAGGTAAACTGTACGCCCTTAACGATTGGTTAGGTTAAGTAGTGATATTTTCGTTAGTTTTAACTAAATAAAAACGCTTTTTAAATTTTTTTTTCCGCAGGCCGTCAAAACTGAAAAAATCCGGCATTTTTTCTGGCACAACGCGCCGTAACAATGTTCCGGTAAGGCCCGGGAGAGGAATCGCCCGACCTGGTGCTACTTTTGACTCCCGGCCCCTTGACACCCGATCACCTCTTTCTCTATCTTCCAGCCCGGTTGCTTGTGAGGCTCAGGCCCTGGTGCTTTGACACCTCATGTACCCCACTCTCCCGGGCCCTGGGTTCCGATACCTTTATTAAAAGGAGGGAGGCTTTTCTTTAGATTGTGGGTCAGGGGGTCGAGGGGGGGGGGGGGAAACAACTTGCAAAAGTTGCAGGAAATTTATGGCAAAGTTCCGGACCTTTCTTTCCAGACAAAAATCTGTGTATATATATATTCTGTGTGTGTGTGTGTTGGTTTAGCGCCTTCTTGTCTCGACCTTGTCGTGATAAACGACTTGGGGAGTTCGCAATCTATATACTTCTTACAGAAAAGTAAATTAAAATATCACCTAAGAAAGCATATATATATATATATATATATATATACACACACACACGTTTATGTGTACATGTATTTATACGTACATGTACGTATAAATACATGTGTACATATATTTATACGTACATGTATACTCGTACACCGTATTTGATATTGAATACGCAGGATATAGTAGGTTGTCATAGAGATGTGTAAATTTTAGTTAAAATCTTGTATTATTTAATTTTAAAATCTAATCTTTTAAAATGTTTATTTAAACTAAAAATATAATGATGGATCGTTTGACGTCTTTCGCAACATCTAAGTCATATGACGGAGAAGACCTACAACTTTAAGTGGGATCCGAACCACGAGTCGCTACATGGTCTAGAGTGACGGTGACCCAGTGTTTCCCAACCGGGGGCCATATGGCTCCCTGGGGGCCATGGCACATTTGAAGGGGGCCACAGGAAAATGTTATTTTGTAAAATAGAGTTAATCTGCATATTACCTACTGAAAATAATGCTTATGGGGGCCACAGGAAAAAATAAGGTTCCTAAGGGGGCCATAAGCCAAAACCTGTTGGGAACCACTGGCACTCTAGACTCAAGCAGTAGTTCCCAACCTTGGGTGGCGACCGAAATCAGGGTCGCGAGGGTCACTATATTCACTATTTCTTAGTTCATTTTATATTTATGTAAATATTTAAATTTTATCATAAGCCTGAGGGTCGTCGGGAGGTTCTGTTGGTGACCAATTTAAGGTGGCAGCAAAAAAAGATTGGAGAACCACTGGTCTAGAGTCTAGCTGTACCGATGTCGCTTAACTTCGTTGATCAACGGGAAACGGTGTTACGACATTGATTACGATGTTGGTCTAAAATTTTTATTAAATTTGTAAAGGTTTTCAAATATTCTTACGTGATTTGTTTATTCTTTAATAAATTTATTCGCTTATTCTTTCTTTTAGAAATTCATTAGTTTAAAATCAAGATTAGATTTATTCTTTTAATAATAATAATAATAAATAAATAAATATATACTCTCTCTATATATCCACACACACACACACACACACACACACACTGTATTACCTTCTTATTGTCGAACAATAAACATTTTTGTATTATTTGTTGTTAAGGAATTTAGTCCACGCTTTCATTATAATTATAACATATAAACACTGTAATTTCATGCAAAAGGTTTTGAACAGAATTTTTTTTTAATCAACTCAACTGGTACTTGTAGGTTATCTCACCCCCACGCTTGATTTGTCATCGTGGCAAATAGCACGCACGCAGAACAATCAAACGAGCATTTCGTTCTAGAATGTTTGATGCACACTGGTTGTTGATTTATTATACAACTTACATTAACTTTGGATCACCTGAAGATCAGGGTCCCCAGCCTTCTTTAGTTAGCCTTATAACGCTAACTAACAAAAATATCACGACCTAACCTAACCACTTATTAGGTCAATTGTACGCCCTTGATGAGTGGTTAGGTTAGGTCGTGATATTTTCGTTAGTTAGCCTTATAAAGCTAACTAAAAAAGGCTGGGGGCCCTGATCTTCAGGTGATCCTTAACTTTATAATGGCGATCCTTCAGAATCCGGCCATAAATTAGTTTAAAAAATAAATCGTATCAATAATTATTACATGAGCCAAATTATATATTTAATAGTATCTATTTCAGTAGATATTACCAATCCTTTGCACAATTTAATTATTGCTTTTTCAGCCAGAATGAATTTACTGCGACTTCATGCTATTTGCCACGATGACAAATCAAGCGTGGGGGGGGGGGGGGGGGGGAGATAACCTACAAGTACCCGACAGCTAAATATTTTTACCTTAACCCTGTTAACGACGGAATTCTTTTTTGGAGTTAAATTAAGAATGTGTGTATTTGAAACGCTACCAATTCGTACCAGTCGTCGCTACGAATTTAGATTTTAAGCGAATTTTCAGAACGTTTGATCTAGTTAGTGGCTTCGAAGGGGAAAGTTAAATCTTCAATAGCTCCAATTTGCTCCAGAAATTTTTATGGATGTGATATTTTGTAAATTTATTGAACCATTTAATTTTTTAGTTTTTACAAAAATGTATGAAAAATTTGTAGAAGCTTTAGAATAAAGTGACCAGATTTGTTTAAAATAAAAGCGGGACATATCCTGAAACCCCCCCACACTGGGGGGTCCAGTGGAGGAGGGGGTGTCCCCCTGCCGTGGTTGAGGAAATTTTGAAATTGCAATACTCAAAAAAACACGTTTTGGTGGCATCGTAAGCGGATATTTCAATGTTAATGTCAGCAACTGTCTCGCCGAAAATGGGGACTCCGTTCACCTTACTTTAGGATGACCTGAGGTCACCTGATGATGGTGGTAATATTAATCTATAGAATTTGGTCCCATCTGGTACTGAATAAATAATTCAGTCAAAGATCAAAATAAACAGTTTTAAACACGAACAAAACAGGTTTAAGCGCAAAACGTCAATAATTTATATTTTTAACTTAAACTTTGACTCAATCTTGCGAGAGTAAAAAAAAGAGGAATTTCGACCGAAAATTTTTTTTACAAAAAGTTTTGGATCACCTGAAGATCAGGGCCCCCAACCTTCTTTAGTTAGACTTATAAGGCTAACTAACGAAAATATCACGACTTATCTAACCAATCGTCAAGGGTGTACAGTTGACCTAACGA
The DNA here is from genome assembly GCA_023014485.1 of Bathynomus jamesi. Taxonomy (NCBI): domain Eukaryota; kingdom Metazoa; phylum Arthropoda; class Malacostraca; order Isopoda; family Cirolanidae; genus Bathynomus; species Bathynomus jamesi. Next base: position 73,985 of record JAJOZX010002284.1, read on the forward strand.
TTGGTTAGGTTAAGTCGTGATATTTTCGTTAGTTAGCCTTATAAGGCTAACTAACGAAGGCTGGTGGGCCCTGATCTTCAAGTGATCCGAACCAGTTAATAGAGATGTACAATAAACAAACTTTGAAAAGGATGTAAAACAATTCAGATTAAAAATTACATTTAGATACATTACATTTAGATAGCCTACAATGTAAATTGACAATGGTTAATAGAACGTAAATTGCGCCAAGGAAATTAATCTGAGGTCATCGTAATAGAGGGTTAAGGGAAGTAGTGGTTGTGGTGGGGTGCAGTTAAGTATTCATTCGTTGGTATTTATACTAAAACCAATTCGGTGGAGAAAAAGCTGTAAATTATGGGTTAAACACTTCACTTGATTTCGATTTGAATCACGCTGATCTCAAAATAGAACAGTTTAAGGTCATCAGATTACCCCGTTCGGGTTAACATACGACTATACCCATCGACTCTACCCATTCCATGTTGTGTTGATAATTTCGGAGCTATTGAAGAATAGGGACCCCAGCCTTCTTTAGTTAGCTTTATAAGGCTAACTAACGAAAATATCATGACCTAACCTAACCAATCGTCAAGGGCGTACAGTTAGCCAAACGATTGGTTAGGTTAGGTCGTGATATTTTCGTTAGTTAGCCTTATAAGCCTAACTAAAGAAGGCTGGGGTCCCTATTCTTCAATAGCTCCATAATTTCTTATTTATAATACATAATAAATTTACGTACGTGGAAAGCTAAAATGTTTGTTGAGTCTTGCCATGAAATATTTACATAAATACAAACATGTCAACTCTCACAAATTTTCCGTGAGACTCACAGATTTTAAGCTTCAAACTCCCTTATGTTTCCAGTTATCAAAATCAGGCACAGGCAAAATCAGGCAAAATATCATGGATTTTCATACTTCAAGATTGATGTCTCTGTAAATAGAGAAGCAATATAAAAGTTAAAACAAGTTTACATTAGATTAGTGGTTCGCAACCTGGTGACCGCGAACCCCCGGAGGAGTGCGTGAATGAGTATCAGGGGTCGGCAGAAGACAAGGGGTATATTCTAATTCACACAAAATTAGAATGTACAAATTATTTTCGCTAAGGAGTCCTCAAAAGTAATTCATATTCTTCTAGGGGTTCACCACAAGTGAGAAAAAGGTTGCGGATCACCGATTTAGATAAATGTCTGTGACCAATTATAGTTTTCCGATGATGACTGAATTCTATAAAATGTTATCTTTTTTTTAGTTTATAGACAACCATTTCTGCTCATTTGTAACAACATTTTTTACCGTAGATCAGCAAGGTTCAGCGACGTTGGGTATAATTAGTAGTTCGATGGGTGACCTTCCTCGGCATTCAGATGATGTAACCACCCGCAGATGGATCGGATCCCACATACAGCTGTAGGTGCCCTCCGTTGCTAAGCAACCCTAAATATATGACTACAACACGCAAGTTTCTGTATGTACACACACACACACACACACATGTACACAAAAAGGCAATGTATTATTTTTCATTAAAAAATTCAACATCTTTTTCTTTCTTATTTCCGACTACATTGTCGTGAGACTGATTTAAAAGTGTCGTTACTCATCGTCGTTCATCGTCAGTTTTGGGCAATGACAGCGACATCCTCAAGAATATAATCGAAATGAGCCACTCCCGTCTCACTATGCCAACAAATTTCATCGACGCTAATCAGTGGTGCGACGCTTGAAGGTAAATCTCACTTTACGTATTTATACAGCGTCATATCACTTTCATTTAACTAACTTTCAGTACAGTTAAGCAACTGAGGATTATATTACAGCTTAATTACAGTTATAGTCTAATGTCTTTACAGTGGTGGAAAGGCCGTATTATATATATATATATATATATATACATATATAGATATATAAATATTATATACGAGTGTGTGTGTATATAGGGTGTCCCAGAAGCCCAACCCCATATTTATGCAACATGATAATTATTACTTTTAAGGCAAGAATTCTTGCACACCCTATATGTACACCTATATATACACCTTGGTAACCTTGGTTTTGCTTCCACCCGAATTGTTCATTCTAAAGAAGGTTAAGTTTGTTGGCCCCACCTTAGACCTACGCTTAACGTGGAATCCGAATCACGACCCACCACGGGTGGTCAGAAATTACAAAGTCTTCACCTGGACGCGATCTTACGACCTCTCGATCAGCAGCCCACCATCTTAACAGTCAGTCTACCCAGGGTACCCATTTATCTATCGACATACCAGTTTTTTGTATGACAGAATGAACAGTTGGGTGAGCTGAACACCGTTTGCCATCGCCAGGAATCGAACTCGAGCCGATGGATTCGTAGTTAACGATGCTAACCACTATATATATATATTGTGTGTGTGTGTGTTGTAGGCAAATGGGCAGAAGTGAGGTTGAGTGTGGAATAATTCTTATGTATTTATAGTTTTTTGTGAGGTAACAGTTTGAGTATCTCGAAACATCAAATATTTGCGTAAACAATCTAAAAAAAACACTTTTATTGTCGGAAAAAAAATGTTAATCCTGATTAGGTTAGGTTAGGTAAACTAAATTAAAGTTAGTTTAGGCTAGGCTAGGTTAGGTTAGCTAGTAGCCTACTTTAGTATTCAGGGATTTCACAAAAAACACCATTTAAACCCTGAATTGCGTTCGGGCCACTTATTACACCATTCTCGAGGCGATGGTACTAAGGTTAGGTTAAGTTAAGTTAAATTAGGGTTTTAGCTATAGGGAATTAAGAAAAATAGGTACCTTGATTATGCCTGGTTGCGCATATATATACACACACACACTATATATATATATATATATATATATATATATATATATATATATATATATATATATATATATACTTTAAGGAAGTTTGAACGACGGTTCAGGATCGACCTGCGGTCGACTCCTCTAAAAATTATCTTCCCATGCCAGGAATCGAACCCAGGCCTCCTGGGTGAAAGCCAGGTATCCTAGCCACTAGACGACATATATAATGTTTCAGACCAACAAAGACCCTATGATCCACTCATGGCTGGTCTACCTAACTGTGTTCGTAATTGTGTATTGTGCATGTCCTCCGTGGTGGCGGAGGAGACCTACAATTTTACGTGGGTTCCGAACCACAAAGAACATAAGAAATTTTTATAGTGGGCACACTAGGAGCCACTTCGGCCCATCGAGGTGGCTCCACTATGTAAAAACTGCCTGTACATTGGCAACATTGAGCACCACCTGCAAACTAACTGTTCATTATTATTAACCATTGTAAACGCGTAGGCGGCAAATTTCCCTTCACAGCGACTGCAAGTACTTGACGAGGGTGCCATGCTTTTAATTAGTGTGTGTGTGTGTGTGTGTGTGTGTGTGTAGGTACGTGTGTATACCATACCGTGATACAAAGCCTAAACATTCACAGTTTTTGCCAAAGTGCCAAAATCAAAACTCCGACTAAAATTAAAATGGAACGTGCCAACATCGATAACAGTGTGAGGTCCATCAAAATGTGAACTTATCAAAGTGAATTAAAACGAATCCAAAGCGCGTTGGAATCTTCACTGGATTGTTTATTTTCATTCTCACATTTACAATAATAAACCGATGATAAGGAAACCGGGCGCAGAATCATAATTATTCACTCTACTCGGAATCATCGGGGTTTTAACTGTACAAAAACCCTCGTGATAAGTTGGTAACAGTTTTGGTATACACAATTACGGTTCTTGGATTTCATACCACAAAAATTAGTTATATTCGTTATTCTGATATATACAGGGTGTACATAAAGTCAGGAACTATTTTGTGAAGCACTTGGAAATTATATGGAATTCAATCATAAAATGATAAAGTGGTAACATTTATTAAATAATTAAGAGTAGGATTCAACGTGACGCCCATCAGTATCCCTGCACAGCTCAAATCGTTCCGCAGCATTTCTAAACACATTCTGGAGCATTTGCGGGGTTATGTTATCTGCAGCAGTTCGTATACGTGTACGTAAGTTTTCAAGACTCGTAATCTTCGTCTGATAGACGTGCGATTTGATAAAGCCCCATGCAAAGAAATCTAAAGGGGTTAAATCTGGTGATCTCGCTGGCCAAGGTCTTTGGTTGCTTCCGCGTCCGATCCAGCGATTTGGAAAACGTCCATTTAGATAATCCTAAACAATTTTGGCATAGTGACAAGGAGCACCATCAGTCCATCATGTTGATAGACGACGGTACTAACAATCCTATCCCCAATCAGCTGAGGTTCAAGGAATTGCTGCAACATGTCCAGATAAATAAGCCCCGTAACTGTAGCTTCAGCAAAGAAAAAAGGACCATAAACCTTAGATTTTGTTAAACCCATCCAGACATTAACTTTAGGTGAGTCTCTTTCCCAATTTTGGACGAAATCATTCGGTCTTTCATCTGCCCAAATTCGACAGTTATGGCGATTTACTTTTCCACACGTATGGAAAGTGGCTTCATCACTAAAGAGAATGTTGTCCATTAAATTATCACTCCAGATTTGTTCTACGAGATCAGCACACACAGCACTTTCGAGGGAAATCTTCCTCATGTAAATCATGTAAAACCTGCAAATGATAGCTTTTCTTCTGGAAATTAACTTTCAGAATTTTGTGCACAGATGACGTCGGAGGCCGAGTCTGTGTGATGCAGCACGAACGGACGTACGTCGCTCCTCAGTGATAATTCCGCGTACTGCATTCACGGTAAGATCTGACATACACGGTCGTCCTGATCTTCGTATTGTCTTGTCTATTGGCCCCGGCTTATGAAATCTCCTTCTAAACTTCTCTCTGATGTCATTGTATTTCTTTCCCTCGATTCGCCAAATTACTATTGCACACACTCTTCTGTATTCATTCTAAGGGCTTCTGAAAAGAAAAATAGAAAAAAATAATTATTTCACAAAAATAGATCCTGACTATGTACACCCTGTATATATATGATGCAAACCCACAAGGAAAACGAAAAAGAAAAAACCATGGAATAATTTTTCCCTTGTGGATTTGCATCATTCACTCATTTCACGTGTTTAAGTGTGAAATTCATCCCATATTATATATATATATATATATATATATGTATATATATATGGTTTCCACCAATTTTTCACCGATTTTAACAAGCTATATTTCATTATGTAGAAGAGATATTGGTATACGGTATGTTTTAGGCTCAACTGAGCCTTACGTTTTATGCAAGTTTATTAATAAACCTCTACCTGTGCCACATTGGGGGTTCTACAAACATCGAATCGATACTACAGTAAATTTGAACCCGTACCCATCTCAACATTTCGGGCAACACTCTGTTTGATGGCGACTGTAAGCTTCTGTTTCAACGATTTCAAATTGTCCCTCTTTTCGGAATAAAAATCAGTCAGGAGGACCGGAAACTGGTACAGTTCTCAGACCAACTAATGCGGTCCAATGCACTAACTCCCGGATTATTGTCACCAGCACCAGAGGGAGTTGAACTCTCGATCTCAGTGTCTTCCCTTCGCTGGCAGACAAACGGTGTTACTCACTGTGCTGCAGCCGATAGCAACCTTTGCGGAGTAAACAAGGTCTTTCACGTATCACCAAAGATAATAGTGAGTAGCATCAAATCCAACGATCTTGGACGTCAAGTAACTAGCCCTTCTTGTCAGATCTAATGGTCATGGAATTTCTTGTTTAGAACAGCAGTACAGCACGCACTGTGCTACTGTGATGTGGTGGTGCTTCATCTTGTTCAAAGATTATGTCCAATTCGTCTTCAGCTTGAGGGATGACAAGTCTCTCGAGTATATTCAGATATAGGTTGTACCGGTAATTATTTCTCCTGCGAAGATGAGAGGACCTAGGACCCAGTTATGCGTTAGATGGCACCACTACTCGTTCACTTTGGGGCTATTACGAACTTATTTGATGGTGGCATGTGGATGTTCTGAATCCCGAACTATACAGTTGTGCATGGCGATTTAAATTCCCGCCTATGATTGTCTTACGCGTTCATCTTCATGTCGGCTCTGTTTTAAAATGCATCGCGTCATTTTATCTTTTCTACATCAAGCTACAAGCTGCTACATCATGAACTATAGCTATGAACTTAACTTGAAACAAATAACTCGGCGTGTAAAAATCTAGATACAATATCATCCGAGTTATTTGGATTTCGACTTTTTGGATTGAAACCAGAACGCGGTTGAAATTCGAGAAAATACTCCTTGTTTATAGTAGAAAAACCACTTTCTTTACATTTTTTTAATGGAACTCCCCTTTTCGAGCAACTTTAACGAAAGCGATTAAAAATCTGAGGGAAAATATATAATATCAGTCCCCCAAGTTGTTTACACAAAAATCCGAGCTAAAGGCAGATACACATACACACACACACACACACACACACATATATATATATATATATATATATATGAAAGCAAGTTGTGTGTGTGTCTGTTTGTAAAAGAACGCAGCCATGAAAATCTTGAGCTTCACATTGTGTCAGATTTGTGAAGCTTAAGATTTTCATGACTATAGTTTTATTGGCCAAATAATTGACCCCCAGTAATTGGGGGACCCTTTATTGACCAAATAATTGAACCTCCAGTAATTGGGGAGCCCGCAATCCCCCGATTACTGGGAGGTTCAATTATTTGGTCAATAAAACTATAGTCATGAAAATTTTAAGCTTCACAAATCTGACACAATGTGAAGCTCAAGATTTTCATGGCTGCGTTCTTTTACAAACACACACATATTTTGATTTTATATAGTGTATGTATATATATATATATATATATATATATATATATATATTTATATCACGTATACTAAAATAATTTATTCCAATTCATTTATTGTTCTCTTTATATTGCACATGTAAAGAGAACACAAAACTGGATGTAATAAGGAATATGTCCAAATGGACCAGTAAAAGTATAGCATAGAGCTGTCATCTGTTAGCAAATTATTCACTTTATTGGCAAAATGGCGTTATTTGATAAATCCTTGTAGATAGCGCGGAACATAGACATTATTTACAGCGAGTTAATAGGGAGGAAAGATGTGTAAATTAAGTAAATTGCGAACAAAATGCGCCCCTTGTAAATAGTTGATGTTGCATGAGAGGTAACATAAAATTCAGGATGTGTAAAAGGAGATCCTATATATTGCTATATGAACATATAGACTCGAGATAAGATTACTCATTCTTCTTCTATTGGTATATAAAGTCTTTGTATAATATTAAATAACTATGATCTGTAGAGAACACAAAAATCTGTGTGTCTGTCTGTTTGTTTCCTAACTACTCCTAGGTCCTTGGGCCGATCTGAAGTTCTGAACTAAACTTGGCAGGAGGATAGAGAGGACCAAGAGGAGTGTAATAGTTGGGTAGGTCAGGTAGCTCTGCGCATGCGAGGGTCCACCCACACATGCGCAGAGCTTATATATACGACCTGGGTATTCTGTATCAAATTAATATACACATTAAGGGAGAGCCAGGAAATGTTTTAGTACACACCCGCCCATCTCAGTCCCGAACTTGGGAGACTTGAAGGGTGTCCCCCTAAACGGCTAGAGCACGCCTAAACGGCTAGGGTAATTTGATGGCACATTTCTATTTCATGAAATCATATATTTGTAAACAATTTTAGTTTCAAATAGTGCTTGAGATAAAAATAAAAATTATTTAATATTGTCAAATAGGTTGCCCACCGACGCAACAAAATATGTCTGGAACAAATATGTCACTGGCGTGTGTCTTTCTGCCTTTTCTTTTGAGTTCACTTTCACACTGCTAACTAAAAACATTATAAAATATGCAACAAGTACGTCTGTTCCTTGTATATTCTTGCAAAGGACATACCTCGAGGAAGGGTATAAAGCGAAACACGGAATACATAAATATATATATATAGCAAGTGTAGTTTGCGTTCCCCAACTTTGTTCGCGTATACCTAATCAAATAAAACGTTAAAACTAACGAAAATATTACGATTTAACCTAAGCCACTATATATATATATATATATATATATATATATATATATATATTGACGATTGGTTAGGTTAAGTCGTAATATTTTCGTTAGTTTTAACGTTTCATTTGATGGATTCATTTAAAAAATGTCTCCTAAAGATCCTGGTGTAGTTTACGTTCCCCAACTTTGACGTAGTGTAGTTTGTGTCCCCTTTTGCGTCAGGGGGACGTAAACTACACACACTCTCTCTCTCTCTCTCTCTCTCTCTCTCTCTCTCTCTCTCTCTCTCTCTCTCTCTCTCTCCGTTCCGGTCGGAACGGGAGCTGCTTGGCGTCGATCTGAACGTGGGAGGGACGAACTATAGGTTAATCTTGGTGTACAGACCTCCGCATCTCCTCCTCGAGGACGATACAGCCCTGTACACCGAACTCAGTAGCTTGCTAGGGGATAGGGTGTGTGTAGTTTTAGGAGACTTCAACTGTCGCGGCATAAAGTGGGAAAAGAGGACTGCCGATGCTGAAGGGAGGAGGCTAGTTGACTTTGCTGATGAGAACTTCCTCACTCAGTGGGTCAACGAGCCTACACGAGGCGAAAGCGTTCTAGACTTAGTATTCACGACCGAAGACAACCTCGTCACTGGCCTCACCGTTGACGAATCGTTGGGCGGGAGTGATCACGGTCTTATTAGGTTCCGTGTGTGCGTCCCTCGGGTGAAGCGTAGTAACTCGAGAGGCAGTAAGCTCGATCTCCGACGGGCGAACTTTGTTAGCCTCAGGGATAGCGTAGGAGAGATGGGGTTAGAGGTTGGCGGCGATGTTGAGGGAGTGTGGAGTGCATTCCGGGATGAGTTTATGGTGCTGCAGTCTGCTGCCATACCCTCAAAACCGGTCACCCCTGCTTCAGCGCAGCCTAAGTGGTTCAATCGTGGCATCGCTTCGGCTATCCGAAATAGGAAAGTAGTGTATAGGAGGGCGAAGGCCAATCGTTCCCACGAGAACACTGAAGCGTATGTCCGCCTGTGTAGGGAAGTGAAGGCGAAGGTTAGGCTAGCGAAACGTAACGAAGAACTACGGTGGCAAGCCTCTGCAAGAGGAACCCTAAGGAGTTCTTCAGTTATGTTAATAGTAGAAAGCCTATTAGAAGCATGATAGGTCCTTTAAAGGACGGAAGCGGCGTTCTGCGGACCTCCGACGCGGACATCGCTAATGTGCTTAATGAGTACTTTGCGGGAGTGTTCACCAGGGAGGATACCCGCGTCATCCCCGAGCCAGCTGTGAGGCACGAAGGTGCTGACCTGGATAGTGTTAGATGTACCGCGACAGTCGTTGCTCATAGAATAGACAAACTGAGCGCGTTTAAGGCTCCTGGGCCAGACCAGTTTCTCCCCAGTGTTTTGCGAGAAGTGCGCGACCAGGTGGCTCCCCACCTGGCTACAGTCTTCAACAAATCGTTGGTGATGGGCCAGGTGCCTGGTGACTGGAGGGAGGCCAACGTGACCCCTATCTTTAAGAAAGGGGATCACGAAAGTCCAGGGAACTATCGTCCTATTAGTCTCACTTCAGTTGTAGGTAAATTATTAGAAAGGATAATAGCTGATAGAATCGTTGACCATTTGGATTCCCACAAGCTGCTTGGGGACTCCCAACATGGGTTTAGACGGCATAGGTCGTGTCTCACCAACTTGCTCGAGTTTTTCCACGTCATGTTGAGTGAGTACGATAAGAGTAGGGCGATTGATATACTTTATCTCGACTTTCAGAAAGCCTTTGATAAGGTACCTCACCGCCGGCTAATGGCGAAAGTGCGCGCGCTGGGTATCGGTGGGGAAATAGGTAGGTGGATTGAAAACTGGCTGAGGAATAGGCGGCAGAGGGTGGTAATTAAAGGGGCTAGTTCGGGTTGGGCCTCGGTCACTAGTGGGGTTCCTCAGGGTTCCGTTTTGGGGCCGCTGTTGTTTACCATTTACATAAATGATATCGACGGTGGCATCGTCAGTCGGATCGCCAAATTCGCTGATGACACCAAGCTTGGGGCCAATGTTGGGACGCCCGAAGCGATCGAGGAACTGCGTGCGGACCTAGGTAGGATAGGAGAGTGGTCCGAAAAATGGCAAATGCCGTTTAACTTGGGTAAATGCAAAGTGATGCACATTGGCTACGCCAATCCCAAGTCGGACTACTCGATGTTGGGCAGTAATATCGAGGTGACTGATTTAGAAAAGGACTTGGGTGTGCTAATTAGCAGCGACCTTAAGTTTACGAAACAGTGTGTAGAGGTGGAAAAGAAAGCCCAGAAACTATTGGGTTATATCAGAAGGCAATTTCAGTTTCGGAACAAGGAGATTGTGCTCTCACTGTACAATTCCCTTGTTCGGCCGTACCTGGAGTATGCTGTGCAGTTCTGGTCGCCCACCCTCAGGAAAGATATTGAGAGGCTGGAGCGAGTGCAGGCGAGGGCCACAAAGTTGATCCCTTCCGTTAGGCATATGGGCTACAATCGACGGTTACGCGCCGTGAACTTGTTTTCGCTTGAAACTCGGAGGCTGCGCGGTCAACTGATCGAGGTTTTCAAGCTCTTACGAGGGTTCAACGATGTCGATTTTAGAAGTATGTTTAGTTTAAATGATAACCCAACTCGCAACAATGGTTGGAAGTTGGATTTGAAACGGTTTAGGACTAGTGTGTGTGGGAATTACGTTACGTATAAGATCTGTGACACATGGAACATGTTACCTTCGGAAGTTGTGAACAGTTCAAGAAAAGGTTAGACGAAATCGTTAGACGAATTGTGAAAAGGTTAGACGAATTGTGAACTGGATCAGTTCAAGAAAAGGTTAGACGAAATCTTGCACACTATTTGAGTGTGTAAAGACATTTAGGACCTCAGTCTGCGGAAATTTCCTTTCCTATAAAATAGTTAATATCTGGAACCAACTGCAGGAGTTCGCTTGCTCGGTCTCTGTGAGCAAGCTAAATATAGAGCTATTTATATATTCTCCACTTTCCTGTAAAATTTCCTTGGCTACTTTTCCAGGGTCAAGGTATTTTCTTCAACCTTTTTCCGTACCTGCCTCTGGCAGGGAGGGAGCGGAGGGTGGGGAGAGAGCCTTCTACTTTTCTATCCAGTTTTCTACTACTGCTAGCATAGTTGAATGACAAAATTTTCCCTGGCACCCGTTGCCATTGGTACCTCCTCGGTATGGGCCGCAAGGCCTTTTGAGGTACTTCTTTTCCTTGTAACTCCTTGTAACTCTCTCTCTCTCTCTCTCTCTCTCTCTCTCTCTCTCTCTCTCTCTCTATATATATATATATATATATAATTTTCTTTGGTAAATATTTGGCTGGACAGAGGGACTACATTTTTTATCAAAATTACATTTTTCTAGTGTAGTTTTCTCTGCTTTGTTCGAATCTGATACTCATTTCTTGTGCAAATGAATAGAAACTATTTTTTTTTCCATTCCAAAATACCGAGTGTTTCTACTCATTTGCACAAGAAATGTGTCAAATTCCAACAAAGCAAAGAAAACTACACCAGGAAAATGTAATTCTGATAAAAAACTAGCTAACCTAACTAAATTAACTAACCTAATCTAACTAACCTAACCTAACTAATCTAACCTAACCTGCTAACAGGTTAGGTTAGGTTGGTAAGGTTAGGTTGGGTTAGGCAATACTAAGCCATGTGAAGATTAATAAAACTTACCTGGAATGGGTTTCACTGTTCTGGAGGATAGAGCTTTGCTGCTTCCCTTAGAAAGGCGTGAAGGCGCTCTTCCGTTCGATGTTCACTTATGAACATATATCGGGCTAGGTACTGCGAGTAGTGGACGTTTTTATTCCCAGGACGAAGCACCCAACGTTTGACGTCCTTCCACAAACGTTCGATGTTCTGCGTGTAGGCGCCTGTTTCCGGGTCCACAAAGTTAGCAATATGATTGACGGTGGAATGCAAACACCCAAGATTCCTTAGTTCACTATAAGCTCTCCAGCAGTCACTGTGGATGTGAGTTCCTGGTTTAATGAAGCGCTGTATAATCGGTATTAGTGTCTCCGCAGAACGATCCTTCACCGGGACGACAAAGTGTCTAATTGGCCCAATCCAGCCATGTGACAATCTGAAAACAAGTGATACGTCCACGAAACGCATTACCATACATACAAACACACGGAGCGCTAACATACATACATACATGGATACATACATACATACATACACACACACGGAGTCTCCACATAAAAATTATATATTAAATGAATTTTATAACCGCGCACTAGCACAAAAAATGATTAGTACCATCGTAAGAGCATGAAAAATAGTGCTAGTGAAACACAACCTCTCATTTCTCGTTAGCCCCTGTGTCCAGCCAAATATTAACCTTTTCTTTTGTTACGCATTTTGGGTTGGGTATGAACATACTGTTCAGGGTTGACCTGTGTTCAACCCTCTGCAGCATACCCCCTTCATCTGGGGGCCTTGATAAAGGAGAAAATTGCGCTCAACACTCATCCTGCCTTCATGGCCAGCTACGCCGGTCTAGTTGGTGTTTTAAGGTAGCTAGGTTGGTATACTGGAGGTTCCTCAGTTCTTTTGGCAGCATGTTAAGGAGTTTTGGGTATCATATTCTAAGAGTATTTTCCATCTTCGTTTTCATGGCCCCATGTCCCATCTCAGCCGGGATAGTACAGAATCTACCATTTCTCTCATTTCAAGTTGTTTTTAGTTTATTTTTAAAATCTGGCACAGTGCTCGAGTATTCTCTCTATGTATATCACTGTGTATCGCTCACGTCTTCTTTCCAAGGAGTAGAGTTTCCAGAAATTTTTCTTGGTGGTCTTATTACAGTGATAAGCATGACCTACTAGCCCTGAATCCGTGTTGGTTCGGAATTAATATATTGTTTTTTTTGTTGGCAATAAGCAATTTTGTCTCTATCCGTTCAAAGCACCTTATAAGGTGGGAAATGTGTGCTACTGGGCGATAATTTTTGGGCATTGCTCTGTTACCTCCCAGGAACCTCCCAGAATGGACCGGAAGGTCTTTGAGGCTCCCTCTTGTTCCTTGTAACCGCCTTTGAATAACGAAGCGAAGTTCACGTTCTTTAATAGTTAATGGGAGAAGGAATTTTCCTGTGTCGAGTGGCCAGACGTCCGGCTTTAGGCGGACAGTCCGCCTTTTGAGCACTCTGTCCTTAGGGTGGCCATTTCCAAATTTCCCAAAAGGAGGACACTGCGTATGTGGCCGTACGTTAACATATATATGTTGATAGACGACGGTACTAACAATCCTATCCCCAATCAGCTGAGGTTCAAGGAATTGCTGCAACATGTCCAGATAAATAAGCCCCGTAACTGTAGCTTCAGCAAAGAAAAAAGGACCATAAACCTTAGATTTTGTTAAACCCATCCAGACATTAACTTTAGGTGAGTCTCTTTCCCAATTTTGGACGAAATCATTCGGTCTTTCATCTGCCCAAATTCGACAGTTATGGCGATTTACTTTTCCACACGTATGGAAAGTGGCTTCATCACTAAAGAGAATGTTGTCCATTAAATTATCACTCCAGATTTGTTCTACGAGATCAGCACACACAGCACTTCGTCGAGGGAAATCTTCTTCATGTAAATCATGTAAAACCTGCAAATGATAGCTTTTCTTCTGCAAATTAACTTTCAGAATTTTGTGCACAGATGACGTCGGGAGGCCGAGTCTGTGTGATGCAGCACGAACGGACGTACGTGGGCCCGTGGCTCCTCAGTGATAATTCCGCGTACTGCATTCACGGTAAGATCTGACATACACGGTCGTCCTGATCTTCGTATTGTCTTGTCTATTGGCCCCGGCTTATGAAATCTCCTTCTAAACTTCTCTCTGATGTCATTGTATTTCTTTCCCTCGATTCGCCAAATTACTATTGCCACACGCTCTTCTGTATTCATTCTAAGGGCTTCTGAAAAGAAAAATAGAAAAAATAATTATTTCACAAAAATATATCCTGACTTTATGTACACCCTGTATATATATGATGCAAACCCACAAGGAAAACGAAAAAGAAAAAACCATGGAATAATTTTTTCTTTTTCCTTGTGGATTTGCATCATTCACTCATTTCACGTGTTTAAGTGTGAAATTCATCCCGTATATATATATATATATATATATATATATATATATATATATATATACACGTATATATATATATATATATATATATATATATATATATATATATATATATATATATATATATATATATAGTTTCCACCAATTTTTTCACCGATTTTAACAAGCTATATTTCATTATGTAGAAGAGATATTGGTATACGGTATGTTTTAGGCTCAACTGAGCCTTACGTTTTATGCAAGTTTATTAATAAACCTCTACCTGTGCCACATTGGGGTTCTACAAACATCGAATCGATACTACAGTAAATTTCAACCCGTACCCAGCTCAACATTTCGGGCAACACTCTGTTTGATGGCTACTGTAAGCTTCTGTTTCAACGATTTCAAATTGTCCCTCTTTTCGGAATAAAAATCAGTCAGGAGGACCGGAAACTGGTACAGTTCTCAGACCAACTAATGCGGCCCAATGCACTAACTCCCGGATTATTGTCACCAGCACCAGAGGGAGTTGAACTCTCGATCTCAGTGTCTTCCCTTCGCTGGCAGACAAACGGTGTTACTCACTGTGCTGCAGCCGATAGCAACCTTTGCGGAGTAAACAAGGTCTTTCACGTATCACCAAAGATAATAGTGAGTAGCATCAAATCCAACGATCTTGGACGTCAAGTAACTAGCCCTTCTTGTCAGATCTAATGGTCATGGAATTTCTTGTTTAGAACAGCAGTACAGCACGCACTGTGCTACTGTGATGTGGTGGTGCTTCATCTTGTTCAAAGATTATGTCCAATTCGTCTTCAGCTTGAGGGATGACAAGTCTCTCGAGTATATTCAGATATAGGTTGTACCGGTAATTATTTCTCCTGCGAAGATGAGAGGACCTAGGACCCAGTTATGCGTTAGATGGCACCACTACTCGTTCACTTTGGGGCTATTACGAACTTATTTGATGGTGGCATGTGGATGTTCTGAATCCCGAACTATACAGTTGTGCATGGCGGTTTAAATTCCCGCCTATGATTGTCTTACGCGTTCATCTTCATGTCGGCTCTGTTTTAAAATGCATCGCGTCATTTTATCTTTTCTACATCAAGCTACAAGCTGCTACATCATGAACTATAGCTATGAACTTAACTTGAAACAAATAACTCGGCGTGTAAAAATCTAGATACAATATCATCCGAGTTATTTGGATTTCGACTTTTTGGATTGAAACCAGAACGCGGTTGAAATTCGAGAAATACTCCTTGTTTATAGTAGAAAAACCACTTTCTTTACATTTTTTTAATGGAACTCCCCTTTTCGAGCAACTTTAACGAAAGCGATTAAAAATCTGAGGGAAAATATATAATATCAGTCCCCCAAGTTGTTTACACAAAAATCCGAGCTAAAGGCAGATACACATACACACACACACACACACACACATATATATATATATATATATATATGAAAGCAAGTTGTGTGTGTGTCTGTTTGTAAAAGAACGCAGCCATGAAAATCTTGAGCTTCACATTGTGTCAGATTTGTGAAGCTTAAGATTTTCATGACTATAGTTTTATTGGCCAAATAATTGACCCCCAGTAATTGGGGGACCCTTTATTGACCAAATAATTGAACCTCCAGTAATTGGGGAGCCCGCAATCCCCGATTACTGGGAGGTTCAATTATTTGGTCAATAAAACTATAGTCATGAAAATTTTAAGCTTCACAAATCTGACACAATGTGAAGCTCAAGATTTTCATGGCTGCGTTCTTTTACAAACACACACATATTTTGATTTTATATAGTGTATGTATATATATATATTATATATATATATATATATAATTTATATCACGTATACTAAAATAATTTATTCCAATTCATTTATTGTTCTCTTTATATTGCACATGTAAAGAGAACACAAAACTGGATGTAATAAGGAATATGTCCAAATGGACCAGTAAAAGTATAGCATAGAGCTGTCATCTGTTAGCAAATTATTCACTTTATTGGCAAAATGGCGTTATTTGATAAATCCTTGTAGATAGCGCGGAACATAGACATTATTTACAGCGAGTTAATAGGGAGGAAAGATGTGTAAATTAAGTAAATTGCGAACAAAATGCGCCCCTTGTAAATAGTTGATGTTGCATGAGAGGTAACATAAAATTCAGGATGTGTAAAAGGAGATCCTATATATTGCTATATGAACATATAGACTCGAGATAAGATTACTCATTCTTCTTCTATTGGTATATAAAGTCTTTGTATAATATTAAATAACTATGATCTGTAGAGAACACAAAAATCTGTGTGTCTGTCTGTTTGTTTCCTAACTACTCCTAGGTCCTTGGGCCGATCTGAAGTTCTGAACTAAACTTGGCAGGAGGATAGAGAGGACCAAGAGGAGTGTAATAGTTGGGTAGGTCAGGTAGCTCTGCGCATGCGAGGGTCCACCCACACATGCGCAGAGCTTATATATACGACCTGGGTATTCTGTATCAAATTAATATACACATTAAGGGAGAGCCAGGAAATGTTTTAGTACACACCCGCCCATCTCAGTCCCGAACTTGGGGAGACTTGAAGGGTGTCCCCCTAAACGGCTAGAGCACGCCTAAACGGCTAGGGTAATTTGATGGCACATTTCTATTTCATGAAATCATATATTTGTAAACAATTTTAGTTTCAAATAGTGCTTGAGATAAAAATAAAAATTATTTAATATTGTCAAATAGGTTGCCCACCGACGCAACAAAATATGTCTGGAACAAATATGTCACTGGCGTGTGTCTTTCTGCCTTTTCTTTTGAGTTCACTTTCACACTGCTAACTAAAAACATTATAAAATATGCAACAAGTACGTCTGTTCCTTGTATATTCTTGCAAAGGACATACCTCGAGGAAGGGTATAAAGCGAAACACGGAATACATAAATATATATATATATAGCAAGTGTAGTTTGCGTTCCCCAACTTTGTTCGCGTATACCTAATCAAATAAAACGTTAAAACTAACGAAAATATTACGATTTAACCTAAGCCACTATATATATATATATATATATATATATATATATATATATTGACGATTGGTTAGGTTAAGTCGTAATATTTTCGTTAGTTTTAACGTTTCATTTGATGGATTCATTTAAAAAATGTCTCCTAAAGATCCTGGTGTAGTTTACGTTCCCCAACTTTGACGTAGTGTAGTTTGTGTCCCCTTTTGCGTCAGGGGGACGTAAACTACACACACTCTCTCTCTCTCTCTCTCTCTCTCTCTCTCTCTCTCTCTCTCTCTCTCTCTCTCTCTCCCGTTCCGGTCGGAACGGGAGCTGCTTGGCGTCGATCTGAACGTGGGAGGGACGAACTATAGGTTAATCTTGGTGTACAGACCTCCGCATCTCCTCCTCGAGGACGATACAGCCCTGTACACCGAACTCAGTAGCTTGCTAGGGGATAGGGTGTGTGTAGTTTTAGGAGACTTCAACTGTCGCGGCATAAAGTGGGAAAAGAGGACTGCCGATGCTGAAGGGAGGAGGCTAGTTGACTTTGCTGATGAGAACTTCCTCACTCAGTGGGTCAACGAGCCTACACGAGGCGAAAGCGTTCTAGACTTAGTATTCACGACCGAAGACAACCTCGTCACTGGCCTCACCGTTGACGAATCGTTGGGCGGGAGTGATCACGGTCTTATTAGGTTCCGTGTGTGCGTCCTCGGGTGAAGCGTAGTAACTCGAGAGGCAGTAAGCTCGATCTCCGACGGGCGAACTTTGTTAGCCTCAGGGATAGCGTAGGAGAGATGGGGTTAGAGGTTGGCGGCGATGTTGAGGGAGTGTGGAGTGCATTCCGGGATGAGTTTATGGTGCTGCAGTCTGCTGCCATACCCTCAAAACCGGTCACCCCTGCTTCAGCGCAGCCTAAGTGGTTCAATCGTGGCATCGCTTCGGCTATCCGAAATAGGAAAGTAGTGTATAGGAGGGCGAAGGCCAATCGTTCCCACGAGAACACTGAAGCGTATGTCCGCCTGTGTAGGGAAGTGAAGGCGAAGGTTAGGCTAGCGAAACGTAACGAAGAACTACGGGTGGCAAACCTCTGCAAGAGGAACCCTAAGGAGTTCTTCAGTTATGTTAATAGTAGAAAGCCTATTAGAAGCATGATAGGTCCTTTAAAGGACGGAAGCGGCGTTCTGCGGACCTCCGACGCGGACATCGCTAATGTGCTTAATGAGTACTTTGCGGGAGTGTTCACCAGGGAGGATACCCGCGTCATCCCCGAGCCAGCTGTGAGGCACGAAGGTGCTGACCTGGATAGTGTTAGATGTACCGCGACAGTCGTTGCTCATAGAATAGACAAACTGAGCGCGTTTAAGGCTCCTGGGCCAGACCAGTTTCTCCCCAGTGTTTTGCGAGAAGTGCGCGACCAGGTGGCTCCCCACCTGGCTACAGTCTTCAACAAATCGTTGGTGATGGGCCAGGTGCCTGGTGACTGGAGGGAGGCCAACGTGACCCCTATCTTTAAGAAAGGGGATCACGAAAGTCCAGGGAACTATCGTCCTATTAGTCTCACTTCAGTTGTAGGTAAATTATTAGAAAGGATAATAGCTGATAGAATCGTTGACCATTTGGATTCCCACAAGCTGCTTGGGGACTCCCAACATGGGTTTAGACGGCATAGGTCGTGTCTCACCAACTTGCTCGAGTTTTTCCACGTCATGTTGAGTGAGTACGATAAGAGTAGGGCGATTGATATACTTTATCTCGACTTTCAGAAAGCCTTGATAAGGTACCTCACCGCCGGCTAATGGCGAAAGTGCGCGCGCGGGTATCGGTGGGAATAGGTAGGTGGATTGAAAC
Source organism: Bathynomus jamesi (assembly GCA_023014485.1). Taxonomy (NCBI): domain Eukaryota; kingdom Metazoa; phylum Arthropoda; class Malacostraca; order Isopoda; family Cirolanidae; genus Bathynomus; species Bathynomus jamesi. The sequence goes on from JAJOZX010002284.1 coordinate 92,957, forward strand.
GGGCTGAGGAATAGCGGCAGAGGGTGGTAATTAAAGGGGCTAGTTCGGGTTGGGCCTCGGTCACTAGTGGGTTCCTCAGGGTTCCGTTTTGGGGCCGCTGTTGTTTACCATTTAAAAAATGATATCGACGGTGGCATCGTCAGTCGGATCCAAATTCGCTGATGACACCAAGCTGGGGCCAATGTGGAGGCCGAAGCGATCGAGGAACTGCGTGCGGACCTAGGTAGGATAGGAGAGTGGTCCGAAAAATGGCAATGCCGTTTAACTTGGGTAAATGCAAAGTGATGCACATTGGCTACGCCAATCCCAAGTCGGACTACTCGGGTTGGGCAGTAATATCGAGGTGACTGATTAGAAAAGGACTTGGGTTGTTAATTAGCAGCGACTTAAGTTTACGAAACAGTGTGTAGAGGTGGAAAAGAAAGCCCAGAAACTATTGGGTTATATCAGAAGCAATTCAGTTTTCGGAACAAGGAGATTGTGCTCTCACTGTACATTCCCTGTTCGGCCGTACCGGAGTATGCTGTGCAGTTCTGGTCGCCCACCCTCAGGAAAGATATTGAGAGGCTGGAGCGAGTGCAGGCGAGGGCCACAAAGTTGATCCCTTCCGTTAGGCATATGGGCTACAATCGACGGTTACGCGCCGTGAACTTGTTTCGCTTGAAACTCGGAGGCTGCGCGGTCAACTGATCGAGGTTTTCAAGCTCTTACGAGGGTTCAAACGATGTCGATTTTAGAAAGTATGTTTAGTTTAAATGATAACCCAACTCGCAACAATGGTTGAAGTGGATTTGAAACGGTTAGGACTAGTGTGTGTGGGAATTACGTTACGTATAAGATCTGTGACACATGGAACATGTTACCTTCGGAAGTTGTGAACAGTTCCTCTGTGGATCAGTTCAAGAAAAGGTTAGACGAAATCTTGCACACTATTTGAGTGTGTAAAGACATTTAGGACCTCAGTCTGCGGAAATTTCCTTTCCTATAAAATAGTTAATATCTGGAACCAACTGCAGGAGTTCGCTTGCTCGGTCTCTGTGAGCAAGCTAAATATAGAGCTATTTATATATTCTCCACTTTCCTGTAAAATTTCCTTGGCTACTTTTCCAGGGTCAAGGTATTTTCTTCAACCTTTTTCCGTACCTGCCTCTGGCAGGGAGGGAGCGGAGGGTGGGGAGAGGCCTTCTACTTTTCTATCCAGTTTTCTACTACTGCTAGCATAGTTGAATGACAAAATTTTCCCTGGCACCCGTTGCCATTGGTACCTCCTCGGTATGGGCCGCAAGGCCTTTTGAGGTACTTCTTTTCCTTGTAACTCCTTGTAACTCTCTCTCTCTCTCTCTCTCTCTCTCTCTCTCTCTCTATATATATATATATATATATATATATATATATATATTATTTCTTTGGTAAATATTTGGCTGGACAGAGGGACTACATTTTTTATCAAAATTACATTTTTCTAGTGTAGTTTTCTCTGCTTTGTTCGAATCTGATACTCATTTCTTGTGCAAATGAATAGAAACTATTTTTTTTTCCATTCCAAAATACCGAGTGTTTCTACTCATTTGCACAAGAAATGTGTCAAATTCCAACAAAGCAAAGAAAACTACACCAAAAAATGTAATTCTGATAAAAAACTAGCTAACCTAACTAAATTAACTAACCTAATCTAACTAACCTAACCTAACTAATCTAACCTAACCTGCTAACAGGTTAGGTTAGGTTGGTAAGGTTAGGTTGGGTTAGGCAATACTAAGCCATGTGAAGATTAATAAAACTTACCTGGAATGGGTTTCACTGTTCTGGAGGATAGAGCTTTGCTGCTTCCCTTAGAAAGGCGTGAAGGCGCTCTTCCGTTCGATGTTCACTTATGAACATATATCGGGCTAGGTACTGCGAGTAGTGGACGTTTTTATTCCCAGGACGAAGCACCCAACGTTTGACGTCCTTCCACAAACGTTCGATGTTCTGCGTGTAGGCGCCTGTTTCCGGGTCCACAAAGTTAGCAATATGATTGACGGTGGAATGCAAACACCCAAGATTCCTTAGTTCACTATAAGCTCTCCAGCAGTCACTGTGGATGTGAGTTCCTGGTTTAATGAAGCGCTGTATAATCGGTATTAGTGTCTCCGCAGAACGATCCTTCACCGGGACGACAAAGTGTCTAATTGGCCCAATCCAGCCATGTGACAATCTGAAAACAAGTGATACGTCCACGAAACGCATTACCATACATACAAACACACGGAGCGCTAACATACATACATACATGGATACATACATACATACATACACACACACACGGAGTCTCCACATAAAAATTATATATTAAATGAATTTTATAACCGCGCACTAGCACAAAAAATGATTAGTACCATCGTAAAGAGCATGAAAAATAGTGCTAGTGAAACACAACCTCTCATTTCTCGTTAGCCCCTGTGTCCAGCCAAATATTAACCTTTTCTTTTGTTACGCATTTTGGGTTGGGTATGAACATACTGTTCAGGGTTGACCTGTGTTCAACCCTCTGCAGCATACCCCCTTCATCTGGGGGCCTTGATAAAGGAGAAAATTGCGCTCAACACTCATCCTGCCTTCATGGCCAGCTACGCCGGTCTAGTTGGTGTTTTAAGGTAGCTAGGTTGGTATACTGGAGGTTCCTCAGTTCTTTTGGCAGCATGTTAAGGAGTTTTGGGTATCATATTCTAAGAGTATTTTCCATCTTCGTTTTCATGGCCCCATGTCCCATCTCAGCCGGGATAGTACAGAATCTACCATTTCTCTCATTTCAAGTTGTTTTTAGTTTATTTTTAAAATCTGGCACAGTGCTCGAGTATTCTCTCTATGTATATCACTGTGTATCGCTCACGTCTTCTTTCCAAGGAGTAGAGTTTCCAGAAATTTTTCTTGGTGGTCTTATTACAGTGATAAGCATGACCTACTAGCCCTGAATCCGTGTTGGTTCGGAATTAATATATTGTTTTTTTGTTGGCAATAAGCAATTTTGTCTCTATCCGTTCAAAGCACCTTATAAGGTGGAAATGTGTGCTACTGGGCGATAATTTTTGGGCATTGCTCTGTTACCTCCAGGAACCTCCCAGAATGGACCGGAAGGTCTTTGAGGCTCCCTCTTGTTCCTTGTAACCGCCTTTGAATAACGAAGCGAAGTTCACGTTCTTTAATAGTTAATGGGAGAAGGAATTTTCCTGTGTCGAGTGGCCAGACGTCCGGCTTTAGGCGGACAGTCCGCCTTTTGAGCACTCTGTCCTTAGGGTGGCCATTTCCAAATTTCCCAAAAGGAGGACACTGCGTATGTGGCCGTACGTTAACATATATATGTTGATAGACGACGGTACTAACAATCCTATCCCCAATCAGCTGAGGTTCAAGGAATTGCTGCAACATGTCCAGATAAATAAGCCCCGTAACTGTAGCTTCAGCAAAGAAAAAAGGACCATAAACCTTAGATTTTGTTAAACCCATCCAGACATTAACTTTAGGTGAGTCTCTTTCCCAATTTTGGACGAAATCATTCGGTCTTTCATCTGCCCAAATTCGACAGTTATGGCGATTTACTTTTCCACACGTATGGAAAGTGGCTTCATCACTAAAGAGAATGTTGTCCATTAAATTATCACTCCAGATTTGTTCTACGAGATCAGCACACACAGCACTTCGTCGAGGGAAATCTTCTTCATGTAAATCATGTAAAACCTGCAAATGATAGCTTTTCTTCTGCAATTAACTTTCAGAATTTTGTGCACAGATGACGTCGGGAGGCCGAGTCGTGTGATGCAGCACGAACGGACGTACGTGGGCCCGTGGCTCCTCAGTGATAATTCCGCGTACTGCATTCACGGTAAGATCTGACATACACGGTCGTCCTGATCTTCGTATTGTCTTGTCTATTGGCCCCGGCTTATGAATCTCCTTCTAAACTTCTCTCTGATGTCATTGTATTTCTTTCCCTCGATTCGCCAAATTACTATTGCCACACGCTCTTCTGTATTCATTCTAAGGGCTTCTGAAAAGAAAAATAGAAAAAATAATTATTTCACAAATATATCCTGACTTTATGTACACCCTGTATATATATGATGCAAACCCACAAGGAAAACGAAAAAGAAAAAACCATGGAATAATTTTTTCTTTTTCCTTGTGGATTTGCATCATTCACTCATTTCACGTGTTTAAGTGTGAAATTCATCCCGTATATATATATATATATATATATATATATATATATATATATACACGTATATATATATATATATATATATAATATATATATATATATATATATATATATAGTTTCCACCAATTTTTCACCGATTTAACAAGCTATATTTCATTATGTAGAAGAGATATTGGTATACGGTATGTTTTAGGCTCAACTGAGCCTTACGTTTTATGCAAGTTTATAAATAAACCTCTACCTGTGCCACATTGGGGTTCTACAAACATCGAATCGATACTACAGTAAATTTCAACCCGTACCCAGCTCAACATTTCGGGCAACACTCTGTTTGATGGCTACTGTAAGCTTCTGTTTTCAACGATTTCAAATTGTCCCTCTTTTCGGAATAAAAATCAGTCAGGAGGACCGGAAACTGGTACAGTTCTCAGACCAACTAATGCGGCCCAATGCACTAACTCCCGGATTATTGTCACCAGCACCAGAGGGAGTTGAACTCTCGATCTCAGTGTCTTCCCTTCGCTGGCAGACAAACGGTGTTACTCACTGTGCTGCAGCCGATAGCAACCTTTGCGGAGTAAACAAGGTCTTTCACGTATCACCAAAGATAATAGTGAGTAGCATCAAATCCAACGATCTTGGACGTCAAGTAACTAGCCCTTCTTGTCAGATCTAATGGTCATGGAATTTCTTGTTTAGAACAGCAGTACAGCACGCACTGTGCTACTGTGATGTGGTGGTGCTTCATCTTGTTCAAAGATTATGTCCAATTCGTCTTCAGCTTGAGGGATGACAAGTCTCTCGAGTATATTCAGATATAGGTTGTACCGGTAATTATTTCTCCTGCGAAGATGAGAGGACCTAGGACCCAGTTATGCGTTAGATGGCACCACTACTCGTTCACTTTGGGGCTATTACGAACTTATTTGATGGTGGCATGTGGATGTTCTGAATCCCGAACTATACAGTTGTGCATGGCGGTTTAAATTCCCGCCTATGATTGTCTTACGCGTTCATCTTCATGTCGGCTCTGTTTTAAAATGCATCGCGTCATTTTATCTTTTCTACATCAAGCTACAAGCTGCTACATCATGAACTATAGCTATGAACTTAACTTGAAACAAATAACTCGGCGTGTAAAAATCTAGATACAATATCATCCGAGTTATTTGGATTTCGACTTTTTGGATTGAAACCAGAACGCGGTTGAAATTCGAGAAATACTCCTTGTTTATAGTAGAAAAACCACTTTCTTTACATTTTTTTAATGGAACTCCCCTTTTCGAGCAACTTTAACGAAAGCGATTAAAAATCTGAGGGAAAATATATAATATCAGTCCCCCAAGTTGTTTACACAAAAATCCGAGCTAAAGGCAGATACACATACACACACACACACACACACAACATATATATATATATATATATATATATGAAAGCAAGTTGTGTGTGTGTCTGTTTGTAAAAGAACGCAGCCATGAAAATCTTGAGCTTCACATTGTGTCAGATTTGTGAAGCTTAAGATTTTCATGACTATAGTTTTATTGGCCAAATAATTGACCCCCAGTAATTGGGGGACCCTTTATTGACCAAATAATTGAACCTCCAGTAATTGGGAGCCCGCAATCCCCCGATTACTGGGAGGTTCAATTATTTGGTCAATAAAACTATAGTCATGAAAATTTTAAGCTTCACAAATCTGACACAATGTGAAGCTCAAGATTTTCATGGCTGCGTTCTTTTACAAACACACACATATTTTGATTTTATATAGTGTATGTATATATATATATATAATATATATATATATATATTTATATCACGTATACTAAAATAATTTATTCCAATTCATTTATTGTTCTCTTTATATTGCACATGTAAAGAGAACACAAAACTGGATGTAATAAGGAATATGTCCAAATGGACCAGTAAAAGTATAGCATAGAGCTGTCATCTGTTAGCAAATTATTCACTTTATTGGCAAAATGGCGTTATTTGATAAATCCTTGTAGATAGCGCGGAACATAGACATTATTTACAGCGAGTTAATAGGGAGGAAAGATGTGTAAATTAAGTAAATTGCGAACAAAATGCGCCCCTTGTAAATAGTTGATGTTGCATGAGAGGTAACATAAAATTCAGGATGTGTAAAAGGAGATCCTATATATTGCTATATGAACATATAGACTCGAGATAAGATTACTCATTCTTCTTCTATTGGTATATAAAGTCTTTGTATAATATTAAATAACTATGATCTGTAGAGAACACAAAAATCTGTGTGTCTGTCTGTTTGTTTCCTAACTACTCCTAGGTCCTTGGGCCGATCTGAAGTTCTGAACTAAACTTGGCAGGAGGATAGAGAGGACCAAGAGGAGTGTAATAGTTGGGTAGGTCAGGTAGCTCTGCGCATGCGAGGGTCCACCCCACATGCGCAGAGCTTATATATACGACCTGGGTATTCTGTATCAAATTAATATACACATTAAGGGAGAGCCAGGAAATGTTTTAGTACACACCCGCCCATCTCAGTCCCGAACTTGGGGAGACTTGAAGGGTGTCCCCCTAAACGGCTAGAGCACGCCTAAACGGCTAGGGTAATTTGATGGCACATTTCTATTTCATGAAATCATATATTTGTAAACAATTTTAGTTTCAAATAGTGCTTGAGATAAAAATAAAAATTATTTAATATTGTCAAATAGGTTGCCCACCGACGCAACAAAATATGTCTGGAACAAATATGTCACTGGCGTGTTCTTTCTGCCTTTTCTTTTGAGTTCACTTTCACACTGCTAACTAAAAACATTATAAAATATGCAACAAGTACGTCTGTTCCTTGTATATTCTTGCAAAGGACATACCTCGAGGAAGGGTATAAAGCGAAACACGGAATACATAAATATATATATATATAGCAAGTGTAGTTTGCGTTCCCCAACTTTGTTCGCGTATACCTAATCAAATAAAACGTTAAAACTAACGAAAATATTACGATTTAACCTAAGCCACTATATATATATATATATATATATATATATATATTATATATTTGACGATTGGTTAGGTTAAGTCGTAATATTTTCGTTAGTTTTAACGTTTCATTTGATGGATTCATTTAAAAAATGTCTCCTAAAGATCCTGGTGTAGTTTACGTTCCCCAACTTTGACGTAGTGTAGTTTGTGTCCCCTTTTGCGTCAGGGGGACGTAAACTACACACACTCTCTCTCTCTCTCTCTCTCTCTCTCTCTCTCTCTCTCTCTCTCTCTCTCTCTCTCTCCCGTTCCGGTCGGAACGGGAGCTGCTTGGCGTCGATCTGAACGTGGGAGGGACGAACTATAGGTTAATCTTGGTGTACAGACCTCCGCATCTCCTCCTCGAGGACGATACAGCCCTGTACACCGAACTCAGTAGCTTGCTAGGGGATAGGGTGTGTGTAGTTTTAGGAGACTTCAACTGTCGCGGCATAAAGTGGGAAAAGAGGACTGCCGATGCTGAAGGGAGGAGGCTAGTTGACTTTGCTGATGAGAACTTCCTCACTCAGTGGGTCAACGAGCCTACACGAGGCGAAAGCGTTCTAGACTTAGTATTCACGACCGAAGACAACCTCGTCACTGGCCTCACCGTTGACGAATCGTTGGGCGGGAGTGATCACGGTCTTATTAGGTTCCGTGTGTGCGTCCCTCGGGTGAAGCGTAGTAACTCGAGAGGCAGTAAGCTCGATCTCCGACGGGCGAACTTTGTTAGCCTCAGGGATAGCGTAGGAGAGATGGGGTTAGAGGTTGGCGGCGATGTTGAGGGAGTGTGGAGTGCATTCCGGGATGAGTTTATGGTGCTGCAGTCTGCTGCCATACCCTCAAAACCGGTCACCCCTGCTTCAGCGCAGCCTAAGTGGTTCAATCGTGGCATCGCTTCGGCTATCCGAAATAGGAAAGTAGTGTATAGGAGGGCGAAGGCCAATCGTTCCCACGAGAACACTGAAGCGTATGTCCGCCTGTGTAGGGAAGTGAAGGCGAAGGTTAGGCTAGCGAAACGTAACGAAGAACTACGGGTGGCAAGCCTCTGCAAGAGGAACCCTAAGGAGTTCTTCAGTTATGTTAATAGTAGAAAGCCTATTAGAAGCATGATAGGTCCTTTAAAGGACGGAAGCGGCGTTCTGCGGACCTCCGACGCGGACATCGCTAATGTGCTTAATGAGTACTTTGCGGGAGTGTTCACCAGGGAGGATACCCGCGTCATCCCCGAGCCAGCTGTGAGGCACGAAGGTGCTGACCTGGATAGTGTTAGATGTACCGCGACAGTCGTTGCTCATAGAATAGACAAACTGAGCGCGTTTAAGGCTCCTGGGCCAGACCAGTTTCTCCCCAGTGTTTTGCGAGAAGTGCGCGACCAGGTGGCTCCCCACCTGGCTACAGTCTTCAACAAATCGTTGGTGATGGGCCAGGTGCCTGGTGACTGGAGGGAGGCCAACGTGACCCCTATCTTTAAGAAAGGGGATCACGAAAGTCCAGGGAACTATCGTCCTATTAGTCTCACTTCAGTTGTAGGTAAATTATTAGAAAGGATAATAGCTGATAGAATCGTTGACCATTTGGATTCCCACAAGCTGCTTGGGGACTCCCAACATGGGTTTAGACGGCATAGGTCGTGTCTCACCAACTTGCTCGAGTTTTTCCACGTCATGTTGAGTGAGTACGATAAGAGTAGGGCGATTGATATACTTTATCTCGACTTTCAGAAAGCCTTTGATAAGGTACCTCACCGCCGGCTAATGGCGAAAGTGCGCGCGCTGGGTATCGGTGGGGAAATAGGTAGGTGGATTGAAAACTGGCTGAGGAATAGGCGGCAGAGGGTGGTAATTAAAGGGGCTAGTTCGGGTTGGGCCTCGGTCACTAGTGGGGTTCCTCAGGGTTCCGTTTTGGGGCCGCTGTTGTTTACCATTTACATAAATGATATCGACGGTGGCATCGTCAGTCGGATCGCCAAATTCGCTGATGACACCAAGCTTGGGGCCAATGTTGGGACGCCCGAAGCGATCGAGGAACTGCGTGCGGACCTAGGTAGGATAGGAGAGTGGTCCGAAAAAATGGCAAATGCCGTTTAACTTGGGTAAATGCAAAGTGATGCACATTGGCTACGCCAATCCCAAGTCGGACTACTCGATGTTGGGCAGTAATATCGAGGTGACTGATTTAGAAAAGGACTTGGGTGTGCTAATTAGCAGCGACCTTAAGTTTACGAAACAGTGTGTAGAGGTGGAAAAGAAAGCCCAGAAACTATTGGGTTATATCAGAAGGCAATTTCAGTTTCGGAACAAGGAGATTGTGCTCTCACTGTACAATTCCCTTGTTCGGCCGTACCTGGAGTATGCTGTGCAGTTCTGGTCGCCCACCCTCAGGAAAGATATTGAGAGGCTGGAGCGAGTGCAGGCGAGGGCCACAAAGTTGATCCCTTCCGTTAGGCATATGGGCTACAATCGACGGTTACGCGCCGTGAACTTGTTTTCGCTTGAACTCGGAGGCTGCGCGGTCAACTGATCGAGGTTTTCAAGCTCTTACGAGGGTTCAACGATGTCGATTTTAGAAGTATGTTTAGTTTAAATGATAACCCAACTCGCAACAATGGTTGGAAGTTGGATTTGAAACGGTTTAGGACTAGTGTGTGTGGGAATTACGTTACGTATAAGATCTGTGACACATGGAACATGTTACCTTCGGAAGTTTGTGAACAGTTCCTCTGTGGATCAGTTCAAGAAAAGGTTAGACGAAATCTTGCACACTATTTGAGTGTGTAAAGACATTTAGGACCTCAGTCTGCGGAAATTTCCTTTCCTATAAAATAGTTAATATCTGGAACCAACTGCAGGAGTTCGCTTGCTCGGTCTCTGTGAGCAAGCTAAATATAGAGCTATTTATATATTCTCCACTTTCCTGTAAAATTTCCTTGGCTACTTTTCCAGGGTCAAGGTATTTTCTTCAACCTTTTTCCGTACCTGCCTCTGGCAGGGAGGGAGCGGAGGTGGGGGAGAGGCCTTCTACTTTTCTATCCAGTTTTCTACTACTGCTAGCATAGTTGAATGACAAAATTTTCCCTGGCACCCGTTGCCATTGGTACCTCCTCGGTATGGGCCGCAAGGCCTTTTGAGGTACTTCTTTTCCTTGTAACTCCTTGTAACTCTCTCTCTCTCTCTCTCTAATATATATATATATATATATATAATATATATAATTTTCTTTGGTAAAATTTGGCTGGACAGAGGGGACTACATTTTTTATCAAAATTACATTTTTCTAGTGTAGTTTTCTCTGCTTTTTCGAATCTGATACTCATTTCTTGTGCAAATGAATAGAAACTATTTTTTTTCCATTCCAAAATACCGAGTGTTTCTACTCATTGCACAAGAAATGTGTCAAATTCACCAACAAGCAAAGAAAACTACACCAGAAAATGTAATCTGATAAAAACTAGCTAACCTAACTAAATTAAACTAACCTAATCTAACTAACCTAACCTAACTAATCTAACCTAACCTGCTAACAGGTTAGGTTAGGTTGGTAAGGTTAGGTTGGGTTAGGCAATACTAAGCCATGTGAAGATTAATAAAACTTACCTGGAATGGGTTTCACTGTTCTGGAGGATAGAGCTTTGCTGCTTCCCTTAGAAAGGCGTGAAGGCGCTCTTCCGTCGATGTTCACTTATGAACATATATCGGGCTAGGTACTGCGAGTAGTGGACGTTTTTATTCCCAGGACGAAGCACCCAACGTTTGACGTCCTTCCACAAACGTTCGATGTTCTGCGTGTAGGCGCCTGTTTCCGGGTCCACAAAGTTAGCAATATGATTGACGGTGGAATGCAAACACCCAAGATTCCTTAGTTCACTATAAGCTCTCCAGCAGTCACTGTGGATGTGAGTTCCTGGTTTAATGAAGCGCTGTATAATCGGTATTAGTGTCTCCGCAGAACGATCCTTCACCGGGACGACAAAGTGTCTAATTGGCCCAATCCAGCCATGTGACAATCTGAAAACAAGTGATACGTCCACGAAACGCATTACCATACATACAAACACACGGAGCGCTAACATACATACATACATGGATACATACATACATACATACACACACACACACACGGAGTCTCCACATAAAAATTATATATTAAATGAATTTTATAACCGCGCACTAGCACAAAAAATGATTAGTACCATCGTAAAGAGCATGAAAAATAGTGCTAGTGAAACACAACCTCTCATTTCTCGTTAGCCCCTGTGTCCAGCCAAATATTAACCTTTTCTTTTGTTACGCTTTTGGGTTGGGTATGAACATACTGTTCAGGGTTGACCTGTGTCAACCCTCTGCAGCATACCCCCTTCATCTGGGGGCCTTGATAAAGGAGAAAATTGCGCTCAACACTCATCCTGCCTTCATGGCCAGCTACGCCGGTCTAGTTGGTGTTTTAAGGTAGCTAGGTTGGTATACTGGAGGTTCCTCAGTTCTTTTGGCAGCATGTTAAGGAGTTTTGGGTATCATATTCTAAGAGTATTTTCCATCTTCGTTTTCATGGCCCCATGTCCCATCTCAGCCGGGATAGTACAGAATCTACCATTCTCTCATTTCAAGTTGTTTTTAGTTTATTTTTAAAAATCTGGCACAGTGCTCGAGTATTCTCTCTATGTATATCACTGTGTATCGCTCACGTTCTTTCCAAGGAGTAGAGTTTCCAGAAATTTTTCTTGGTGGTCTTATTACAGTGATAAGCATGACCTACTAGCCCTGAATCCGTGTTGGTTCGGAATTAATATATTGTTTTTTTTTGTTGGCAATAAGCAATTTGTCTCTATCCGTTCAAAGCACCTTATAAGGTGGGAAATGTGTGCTACTGGGCGATAATTTTTGGGCATTGCTCTGTTACCTCCCAGGAACCTCCCAGAATGGACCGGAAGGTCTTTGAGGCTCCCTCTTGTTCCTTGTAACCGCCTTTGAATAACGAAGCGAAGTTCACGTTCTTTAATAGTAATGGGAGAAGGAATTTTCCTGTGTCGAGTGGCCAGACGTCCGGCTTTAGGCGGACAGTCCGCCTTTTGAGCACTCTGTCCTTAGGGTGGCCATTTCCAAATTTCCCAAAAGGAGGACACTGCGTATGTGGCTGTACGTTAACATATATATATAATATATATATGTTAACGTACGGCCACATACGCAGTGTCCTCCTTTTTAAATGGCCACCCTAGTCGAGTGTGTCATTAAGTATAGAAACCCATCACCTCATGTGTCTGGCCTTGGTGCTCAATTTTCCATATTTCTGATCGAGCTTTAATTATGTTCCCTCCCTCCCTCCCGAGAGAGAGAGAGAGAGAGAGAGAGAGAGAGAGAGAGAGAGAGAGAGAGAGAGAGAGAGAGAGAGAGATGTGAATGAAAATTAATAATTTCTAATAATTCCTACAAACTTCAAATTTTAGAACATATTCACCTTACTTATTGCGTAAGTTAATATTAACTATTTTTGCCATAATATATTAATAGAAATAGAAATGTAAATATTTATTTTAGCACTGCAATGTTGCAATCAGAGAAGTCTAATACCGAAGCGACGGAACACTGGAATAACATGCCGCAAACAATGTTTGTCTGGTTCTTTCATCGAGTTGCCAATGGGTAATGTTGCAATATTGAAATTGAGGACATTTTTAATTTTCCTCAAGGTTAAAACGTAAATGTTGAAGAAACCCCAAACATTAAGTACAGGATAATAAATTAAGTTTCGTTGATGTATAATCTCTATTTCTGATTGGATTCAATGTTTGCTGACTATTTTCCCATTTTCTATTTCCGATTTTACAAAAGGTGTTGCAGGAGTTACGCACTATTGGCTGACGCCTTTTACAAATGTATGTTTCACGAGTCAGTTCAACTTCCCAACACGTTTATAAATGTAAAGGACACTTCGGATAAGTTCAAAATAACCAAATCAAATTTCACGTGGATCACCTGAAGATCAGTGCCCCCAGCCTTCTTTAGTTAGCCTTATAAGGCAAACTAACGAAAATATCACGATCTAACCAATCGTTAGGTCAACTGTACACCCTTGACGATTGGTTAGGTTAGGTCGTGATATTTTCGTTAGTTAGCCTTATAAAGCTAACTAAAGAAGGCTGGGGGCCCTGATCTTCAGGTGATCCTTTCACGTGTAAGTTTATTTTATATATATGTAAGTTTACTTTTGAAACAACGCGACACGCACTTTACTTTAAACATAACTCTGAATCAGAATGGTACAGTAAACTAAAAAGAATTTGTTTACTTTTAACAATATTTTTTTTCAGTGAAGGCACCGCCCAGTTTCATCTAGTTCAACCGATCTCAAGACAAGAAGTTTATAATGAAATACAAAACAAATATTTTAAGTTTGAATACTAAACCCAAAATTTTTAATTTCTTTTTTTCAATAGATGAACGAAACAACAAACCAAAGAAGACAACAGTCAGAGATTTTTGGAGGTTGCGAGCGATGAATACTCCTGTTCAAAAGGGAACTCAGGATTATCTGATGTTAAGGGATGATAAAGAAAACAAATGTAACCAAAATGTTCCAGAGCTAATCCGATCCCTCATATATCAATTTTGTTTTTTATGAATGTTTATGCGATCAAATTTTAATTAAATATGCAATTTCCTATAACTCGTGCAATGTACGTGTGAACTGAGTGCACATGCGCATTTCATGCTTGAGTGTAGTCACACTACGTGACATGCAGATTTTTCATGCAATTTACATCGCCACCGATTACTGATTTTGCTTTTACTAACATTTATCTATGGATAAAATTGATCCATCCTCATTCAGAGATCATGAAATGGATAATTCATGCCTAATCGGTAATGATCTAACGACGACCTAACGACAACCTGACGACGAAGTCCTCTTAGGTAAGAGAATATTTTTATGTATAAAAGTATTATTGAGTTCAATTAAGTAATAAATACATGTAGTACGTGTACCATTGGCAGAGGCGGATTAAGACACCTCGGCCCCCCCCCCCCCGGGGAAATGAAGAATATAGGGGCCATTTTCTATAGCTTTTCATTAACAATACATGTACATGTACAGTGCATCGTACATTTACACGAATTATATGTACGGTGCTCAGGCTAATTGAGAAACAAACTTAAAAGAACCTTAACACAGTGTATTTTGCCGTTTGCCAAAACCAAACAGTATTAAACAAACTTTACTTTAGGGCCTATGAAACATAAACTAAAACGGAATTTGTCAGTTTGTGTATTCTGTCATATTTAATCAAAGTAGTTTTCGAAATCTCGAATTATATCATCGAAACTCAGTTGATAGGGGCCCCTCAAGCATGGAGCCCGAGGCTTCAGCCTCAATAGCCTCAGTGATAATCCGCCACTGACCATTGGTCACCAAAATCGGATATACTGGGACCACACCAACCGTATGGCCCAATGTATCCCAACTTTGGTAACTAACTGCGCGTGCTATGTCTTATAAAACGAAGCATGAGGAAACATGAGGAAGTAATTTAAGTCAATAATAGATTAATTCACATCTTATGTCTTTATTTCTAAAAAGAAAATATTATGCGACGATTTTTTCACTGAAATATTTTAGTTTTTGTAATTTTACCAAAATGCAAAATTCTTGTTATTTCAAAGCATATTTACAGTTAATTTTTTTTACTGTCTCACTTTCCAGACAGTTTGTTATCGTTTTTCATAACCTGGATCTTAAATTTATCTAATTTTTGTGTATTTGTTGATATGCTGCAGGTACTGTAAATATTTTGGCGAACGTTCGTTCCCTTGGCCCTTCCTTCTTAAATATTTTTTTTTCTGGTTTGTTAATTTAATAACAAAGCAATATACATTTTCTTTTATCGTAACCAATGGCTAAAATATTTTATTTATATTTGCTCTATGATTTATTATCTGGATTTAATGATTTGTTGTTATTATCAAAAAATTGCTTTTCCGATCTTAGCAAAACACTTTATTCAGTGTTGTTCCTAAAGTGGTTAAAATTAGTGGTGCACCGATTAATCGGTATCGGCACCTGGCATGCAGATTAATCGGCCATGCCAGGTATTTCCTAATATCGGCATACCAGGTGCCGATACCGATTAATCGGTGCACCACTAGTTAAAATGGCAACATTACTTGGCTGGCCTTAAAATTAAAAATGTGTTTTAACTCTGTAATTTCACATTTACGAAAATGTTGTAATTATTATAACTATATTCGTGGGTTGGAGCGAATTTAACATCAGTTTGGGTTAAAATAACGAAAAAGGGTCTTTTTGGTTTGGCGGATTGCTACAGATTTTTACAAAAATTAGCAAATCAATTACTTACAAATTTTATCCCAAGGAAATATAAGTTAGATTAAGTTAGGTTAGGTTTTGTTAAGTTACGTTAGGAACTAGACATTTCCTTAGGATAAAATTTGTAAATAATTAATTTGCTAAATTTCGTCAAATCTGTATCAGTTCTCCAAACTGAAAAGATCCACGAAAAATTATAGGAAGTATATTAATAAGAGCAAAGCGAGGAATATCAAGTTTGAGGTTTGAAGAGTAAATTAATTAATTATTAATCGTTTGATTAGGAAAATTTGTGAATTGTACCTTTATATTTTACTCACTGATCAAATGTTTCTAATTTTTTGCATATTTTTTTAAAATTTCGTTATTTATGTTTTTTAAACATTTTTTTGGATGAAAACAATAAAAAAAAGTGCTTTCGATTTTAGGACCTCTTTTCTTCTTCCACAGTGAACACATATATATATATATATATATATATATATATATATATATATATATATATAATATATATATATATATATATATATATATATATATATATATGATAAACTTTATTGCAGGGGACAAAACCCATAAAAAGAGTACAGTATTTATGAAAGTGATAAACGATATAACCAATTTAACAATAAATTTAAAACTAAGAGAGACATAGCAGGAATACACGTAATAAAGCGAGCAATAATAAAATTAATAATAACAGCTACCGAAAGATAATACTAAAAAATAAAAATAAAAAGTACATGTAATGGAAATGTCAATTTAGGTGTTAAGTGGAGCTATAGACAAACACTTTCATACCAAGAAGTCTATAAGAAGACATAGAACAGGTTTGATGAGTAGCCAGGACAATTGGATTGACTGAGTTTTGAATTCTTCTCATTAGACTGTACTGAACAGGTCTTGTTACCTCAGGGAGACTCGAAACGTTGCGGTTAGCGAATATTTGAGAGGCTAAGTAACCTATGCAGCAGTCTAAAAGATCTGTCATAAAGCAAATTGAGGGTTCGGCAGGAGCCATTTTTATAATTAAACTATAGTTGTTGCCCATAAATATTAGTGCAGAAAGTACAAAAAAAAAGTCTTTATCGTCACTTGTACAGAATTTGAAGTTCCTTATAATCATGTTTGCCTTAGCACAGTAACTTCGATATTGTTCCCTTATGCCTGAGTCGTCACTCAAGTTGTTCGTGATGATCTGACTTAGATTATCACTAAGGAATCACTAAAGGACCACTAAAGGATCACTATCACTAAAGAAACTCTTGTACTTGCTCTATTGGTTTCTCTCTTATTTTGAAAATAATATTAGCTGTTTGGTTTGAGGTTTTAGGGTATAATTGCATAACCTTAGTTTTAATAACATTAAAATTAATGTCATAGTCTTGTGAATATACTCGTAATTCGCAAAGTTTTATAAGATGATCCAGACCCTTAACCGAAGGGCTTAATAATACCATATCATCAGCATAGACCAATTTTTTTTATCCTCATATTATCTACACAACATCTCACTCTTGCATTATTAAGAGAAGTAATTAATCTATCAATATACATATTAAATAGCAAAGGAGAGAAAAAGGAGCCTTGTCTAACTCCGCATGAGGAACCAAAACATTCGAACAATACATTGCCCCATTGTACCATAGAAGTCTGGTTGGTGAGTGTACCAAAATTTCAGTATACTTAAAACATAGAGCGGAAGTGTCTTCCAATTTTTTAAAAAGAATATTGTGATTTACTCTACCATATGCTTTGCTTATATCCAAAGAAAACACTATAAATAGTTGAATTATCGTCAGTATATTTAAATAAAATCTCCTTCAAAGCATTAATACACAGGTCAGTTGAATGGGGACCTTATAAAAACCAAACTGGTTAGGAGGCGTCCATAAATAGTCGGTGTAGCAAAAGTTTCTCAGGTAGTTTTGAGAAGTAGGAGGCAACAACAATTGGCCTGTAGTTATCGCTGCAATAGAATGTTTCCATATATATATATAATATTGTACTCCTGTAGAGCTTAAAGCTTAAGACTTTAATATAAAATGAAGAAAAGCTGGAATAGGGAATGAGAACGTGTGTGTTCAATTTTTTTTCTCTACACAATAATAGAACAGGAGCGACACGTCAGCAAGGTGCAAGGATACTGTTATAGTACTTTCCGATAAGCGTGTGTCCTCGTATGTTTCGGTATGTACAAGTAAACAATCATGAGTAAGGAGAGACAAAGTCAAAGAAGAGGTAAAGAGAGGAACCGTATTGAATTTCAGATCAATAGAATTAGCGTTTTGGGATCCGCAGAGAAAAGAATGTACAACGCCTGAATCTCGACGAAAACAAAGGTATAATAAGTACGTGATATTTTTATATCATGTTTATTTTAGAAATAAAGAGGAACAAATGCCCCCCCCCAAAAGCATCTCCAAATGCGCTCTATTCTTTTGAAAAAAGGAAGTTAAATATTGGGGGGGGGGGGGGGGGTCTACTGCTTTCTCGATGATACGAATGAAATTGGAAGTAAAATTCCGATTTTTATTTTTATTAACAATTTTGGGATTCCTTTCCAACCTTTGAAACTCCCCGTCAGTTTCATGTCGACCTTTCAAATCCAAACTTTGGAGATAAACCTTTTAAACTTTATAAATAAGGTAAATGAATAAGTGAATAAGTGAATAAGCCCCACAAGAAAACAAAAGGAACGTTGTAGGTATATATATATATATATATATATATATATATATGTGTGTGTGTGTGTGTGATTCCGCTCAATGCTGTGCTTCGATTTTCTTCGACGACGAGATGTGGATAACTTAAATAAATTTGCCTTCAGAAAGTTCACATTTATTTTAACTCTTGTGAGTCAGACTTGAGGTCTGTAAATAGGAAATAAATATTCGCTGAAATATTTTATTTCACATTTCAATACTCTGTCTATCAATCTATCTACTTTTTTTCTACACAGCTTCCCAATTCCATGTAATTTTCAGTGAGAAATCTTCAATCATCCTCTGATACAGGGTGATCTCTTTGGAATAAGAGTGAAATAAAGGGTATGCACGATTTTGGGAATGATCCTGTGATCTTCCCAAAGACTGATCATAACAAGACTTGTAACTCCGTTTACTTTTATGTTAACTTTTTATTTTTACCGCCATCTAGTGCTTGTAAACGAAATTAAATTACCTGCGAAGAGCTTCAATTGAAATGGTTTGAATATTTATCGAATACTTATTTTAATATTTATTCAGGTAAGGGCGCAATTAAATGATAAGGCCTACGTGCTTATAAATGCGTTTTAGTGCAATAACCGCACTTAAGGTGGAAATCGAAAAGGCAATAAAGTGGAATATTAGGAGTTAGTGTGACGCGAACCCGCTACTGAAACCACACGACGCGGATTCGAGTCCCACTAGCTTCTAGTTTCCACCTTAATCACTTATATTTTTTTAAGCTGGAAGTGAAAATTTTAAAATTTTATGAAGTAAACTTTTAAATCACGTCAGGATACTCTTGTAAGACATTTAGTCTTCAGTCCAGACACTAGATGGCGACTGTGTGCGTTAGGCTTAGCAATAATAAGGTTTTGGATTGTTTAACTCCCTTCGTAACGGCAGAGGTTATGTGACGAAGACGAAGGGGCATTACAGCTTTACGTGAGACCCAAACCGTGGGTCACTACATCATCTGGACGCAGTGAACGGTCTCCTCACCTAAATCATAAACAGTCCTAACGTCGCTTAACCTCGCTGAACTACCGAGAAGCGATGTTGGAACGTGGTCAAGACATAATCCTTTCGTAAGGCAAACTTATTCGTTACAGAGCTGAAAGTTGCTCATCTTGTGAAACAAAAGTCTTTGCTTTTACTGCCTTTCTTTACATTCTAACAACCCGGCCAAGGAGTGTTCCAAGCCAGTCTGAGAAATGAGGCGTAGTGACGAGCCCGCTGCACGTAATGTAATTGGCTCGACCCAGGTCTCCTTTTAAAGGGAACTTATTTTTCCCGGTTGGTGGCGTCACCAACCGTCTCAGTGTCCTCCGGCGGACGAAAGAGGTAAAACGGAACAACCAGCCAGCAACCTCATTCGGACTTGGCGACGAAACAGGGCGAGTAATGCAATGGAGCGTTTTAGCTTCATTTTTGTTTTTGTTTCGTCTTTAGATCTTTCAGTTTTAAGTATCGGTTTTAATATTTCTTACGCGATAATTACCATATATATATATATATATATATATATATATATATATATATATATATATATATATATATATATACACACACAAATATATACTTGCTTATCTTACACACACACACACACACACACACACGCAGGTCGATCCTAAACAATCCTATATACACAGTATATATAATCCTATATACAGTATGAGACCATTAAAATAGCACAGGCGTATCCCCCAGTTTCCCGAGATCCCGTTTTCGCGCAGTAACCAATCAACATGCTGTATTCTGTGGGTGTGACGCCCCCACACGGGCTTGAGACCAAAACCATTAAACTCGGTTCAGTCGTTAACGAGTAATAACGTTCGCTAACTTTAATAAATGCGTTTACCTCAAAACTTGATTTTCGGGCGTACGTCCTTTCTATTCTATTCTGTATATATATATATATATTATATATATATATATATACAGTATTGGGCACTAAAGCGTTAATCCGATAACAGTTAATTAACGAAGTTAACTTTTTTTAACGGACTATTAACGGAAGTTAATTTCCATTTATCGTTATCGGACCAGTTAACTTCCGATAACTCGATATTTAGTCTGTTAAAGTCCGTTAACACGTTAACTGCGAGGAGTCATTCACGGAAGATCACCGCTCCGCGAATGAATTCAAACCGCCATAACATCAGTCTGCCAATTCCGTCCTCTGCCGCAGTGGAACGGCTCTTCTCTCTCGGCAAGGACATCCTGAGGCCCAAGAGGTCAAGACTGGCAGTTGGGCCTAACTTTGAGAAGTTGGTCTTTCTGAAGGGCAACCAGCACATTGTGTCATAGTCTTTAATAAATGTGCCTAAAATTTAATTTTACCTTTCAGTTCCCGCCATAATAATTCTCTGGTAAATTAAAATTTAGTTAATGGTTAGTGGTTACAAGGGTTTCAAAACATGTAATCAGTACATTTTTTATTAAAAAAAAAAAGAAAAGTTATTAAGCAAAAAAGTTGCAAAATTTGATAAAAATACAGTTAAATACCTATTTATTGTTGGATTTTGCATAAATAAACATTTTCTATGGGTTTTAAAGCTTTTTTCCTTGATTTTTTTAAATGTTAGTAAAGAAATAGTTATCGTTAACGGATTATCGTTAACTTCCGTTAACTTTGTAGTAAAATTATCGGATTATCGTTATCGGAGTTAAAAATTGGGGTTAACGGATTATCGTTATCGAAGTTAACTTTTTGGTTAACGGTGCCCACCACTGTGTATATATATATATATATATATATATATATATATATATACTGGGTGGCGCAAAAGTCGCGCATCATAGGAATTTTTAGTGTTGATTATGAGATATTATTTTTTTTTATTTTACCTAGGGATGGCTGCGAAATTAACAGTAGACGAGAGGGTGAGCTTGGTTTTAATATATGGAATACCAAGTACTACAAACTGATGAATCAATACAGAATTTAAATTCTGTACCTATTCATCGATTCGTAGTACCTGGTATTCCATACCCTCTCGTCTATTGCTAATTTCGCAGCCATCCCCTACCTAAAAGAAAAAAAATAATATAGTCAACACTGAAAATTTCTATGATGCGCGACTTTTGCGCCGCCCTGTATATATAATTTCTTGTTGTCAGAACAAAAAAAATATAGAGTATAATATTTTCGTACATAAAAAGAAATGAAAATCATACGTAAAACTATTTTATGTATGCAGCAAATATGTATTATGAAAAGAAATACGAAGTGTCTGGAATTATGCTTTCATTGCTTGAACGTTAAAATTAAAAAAAAAAAGAAAAGCAAAAAAAAAAAAAAAAAAAAAATCACCAAGAAGTCTTTTGATATTTTCTTTTCTTTTTTAGAATTTATTTTTATGGAGTTTGTTTCTGTATAATTAAAAAAAAACGAATCCTACTTCAAGAGGAATTCACTGAACTCATTGCAGGCATTCATAGAATGAGTCTAGAGTGAGTCATAGAGCAAGTCATAGAGTGATCATAGAGTGAGTCTAGAACAGTGGTTTTCAACCTGTTTTGTAGGGTTACCCAAAACCAATTCTAACCCCGCTCCATTACCCCAATCATTAGATATTATTTATTTTATAACTTCTGGATTATCACAATATTATTTTTTAGAATTTCTGGATCGCGTATCATTACCCGATAAAATAGATGTCATTACCCCGTTTGGGTAATTTACCCACCGGTTGAGAACCAATTGTCTAGAAAAGTAAATGTTTCAGGAGAGAAGAGTATTCACTCAGTTATCCGTGAGTGAGGGGCGGTCCATGATTACGGGTAATCCGATTTCACGGTTAACTCGATGTACCCCGCCGGTGGGTGGGTGGTGCAGCCGCTGCTGCTGCTGCCACTGACTAGCCTCCCATCTTGCGTTGTGGTGGGCTGGCGGATGGCGAGCCGGGGATGTAAACACCACGCCAAATTACGGTTAACTCAATTCAGGTTTGAAGGAATCACGGATAACCGCGTGAGTACTGTATAAGAAAACATTTTCTCGTGGAAGATCATTAAAATCTCATTAGAAGGCAAATTAAGATCCCCAAAAATAACTAAATTCTAACGGACCAAATTTTAATTTTCCACCGGCAGCCGTCCTTTAAATTATTATTATTATTATTATTATTATTATTGTTGTTATGTGTTTTTTGTTTCTGTTAATTAAATGTTTCTATGTCAGAGGCTTACTTTTCCAGTGCTCTTATGACAGTTATGAAAGCAATTATCTCCTTAAGATTCACTTTTTTTATTTTACGTTACTTTTTAGCTATAGAAAGTTCACATTTAATATCTTCCTCTATCGGGAGGGTGGCCGTTTTTGCGGGCATTCGCCCTTGGCCCCTCCTTCCTGCCTAAAAAAAAAAAATCTGTATTTTCTAATCACTCATTGTATTAATTTCGGTGTAGCTTTGTTTAAATTGAATTTACTAATAATTGAAGGATTTAGTTTTTGAACCAACAGCCAAGGTCATATGACAGAGGATTTACAGCTGAATATGAAATCTCAACCCCGGGTCACTACATCATCGTAATGCAATGAACGGTCACCCCTACAACTACTGAGCAGACCCAGCAGTAGAGTAAACATTATACCCAAGTTATAGAAGAATTTTATATATACTTTTAACAAATGAATACGCTTCTTCTCCAAAATCCGTACAGGAAATTAGATAATGAAGATAATGATAATGAAGATAATGATAATAATGAAGATCTACAGAATGAGCTACAGAAGCTAAGGCTAACAAAGACCCTAAGATCCACTCTAAGGTTAGCCCGAGAGAAAGAAGAAAGTAAGGGATTAAAAGAAGAGAATATGGGGTTAAGTAGCCAAACCTATCACTCATGGGTTAAAATTCATTTAGAAGAAGAGAAAGAAGGACACAATCATCATCCGCCGGCTACTGCCGACGAGTCGGAAAAATAGTCGAAGAGAATACTTCCAGCTGTTGCAGACCGGTCCTCCACCTCGTAGGGAGGTAGAGGATGCAGCCCACTCTGCCGGAAAGGGGTGAAAGATGAAAAGAAGTAAAATAAGACCGCATTACAAACCATGCAACACATTCTTAACTCAAACACTATCATACCATGCAAAGATAATGGTAATGAAGATAATGATGATAATGATAATGAAGATAATAATGATAATGAAGAAAATTAAGCCCTAGAAAGAACAGTCACATCCAAAATAACACAAACGGAGAGTGAATTTCAAGACTAAAATCTTTGAAATTATATTCTTTAGAAAGACCCTGTGAACGATATTTGATGAAAGAAAATGTACATGAATTGAAAATGCTTTAAAAAAACATTGCATACCTAACTGTAAAAATGGAATAAAAACATTGAAATGACAGGACAGAGAAACTTTGCCTCATTTCAAATGCAACGGGACAGAGAACTCCGAAAACAGATATCGAAAACACGATAAGTGGGAGGCCCAAGAGTATTTAATTTCCAAACGAAAGAACCACGGAATCTATTAAACATTTAATGACCTACATTTAAAATACATACAAAAATACCTAAATCAAATCCCTGACAAAAGCCTTACATACCTCGTTATTCATACCCATCAACCACAAGAGAAACGTGCCAGTGAGATGGCTCCCACACTTACGTGAGATTCAAAATTCAAAATTCAAGATTAAAAAGTTTTATCAGGAAAAAATAGAATTTACGTAAAAAGTTTTACAATATTTTCAAACAGAGAAATAGCTTCTTTGCATTTTAGATTTCTGATATGACGTTAATATATTCAAGGTAGTTTCATCTGTGTATATTTTATGCAAAATCGATGGGATTTATTACAGAAGAGAAATTGCAAATAATAATAATAATAATAATAATTCAGTTAATTTAAATTGTTTTAGTATACAATGGATATACTGTATATGTGAATATACTCGTATATGGATATATATATAAGGAATATACATACAGAGAGATTATTAACAGATTTCCAATACATGTACAGGCTTTATTGGAACTATAGCGTTATTTGACAAATCATTTTAGATAGTGCAGAACATAGAGATTATTTACACCAAGTTAAAGAGGAAGAAACGGGTTTAAATTCAATATAAAATACGCTGGTTGACACCGGATAAAGAGATAGCATACTGTGAGATAGCATAAAAATCTGGACATACTGTATAAGCGTAGATTACATATATTTATATAAAACGTATAGAGGGCTACGTCGTAGCCAATGTCGTAACACCACTTCCCGTTGATCAGTGAAGTTAAGCGACACTGGGTCGGATAGTAGTTGGATGGGAGACCGTCATCCTCCGCGTCCTGACTACAGTATGTAGCGACGCGTGGATTCCACATAAAGATGTAGGTCTTTATCACATGACCTTTGCTCTTATGAAGGAGCTTAAAGAATCCCAAAACATCATCACTACAAGATTTTCAGTTATACAAATTGACTTTTCACAAATGTAGTTTGTCCATGTATTTCTGAAGATGAAGACATATTTCTCTATACGAGGCCCTCCTAGGAAGAAGTAGCTAAGCGACAAAAGTAAAAGATGCCAGGAAACGCAGTTAAAGTACTAAATTTGAAATTGCCAATTTGAAACTTTCAAATTTGATACAATGTTTAACTGCGCTTACTGGCGTTTTTTACTTTTGTTGCTTCGCCGCTTCTTCCGAGGAGGGCCTCACATAAAGTCTATGTATAATATTAAATAACTTTGGCTGTACAAAAATTATATTTAATAGCTTGACATTCCACAAAATTTTATTTGACTGTATAGGAATAAAATGAATTACCTTCACTGGAATGTAAATAGGGGACACAATCGAGATATTATGAATAAATAAGGGACACATTAGAGACATTATGAATAAATTGGAGACACAATAGATATATTATGAATAAATTGGAGAGACAGTTGAGGTATTATGAATAAATTGGAGAGACAGTTGAGGTATTATGAATAAATTGGAGACAGTTGAGGTATTATGAATAAATTGGAGACACAGTTGAGGTATTATGAATAAATTGGAGAGACAGTTGAGGTATTATGAAGAAATTGGAGAGACAGTTGAGGTATTATGAAGAAATTGGAGAGACAGTTGAGGTATTATGAAGAAATGGAGAGACAGTTGAGGTATTATAAATAAATTGGAGAGACAGTTGAGGTATTATAAATAAATTGGAGAGACAGTTGAGGTATTATGAATAAATTGGAGACACAATAGAGATATTATGAATAAATAGTAGACACAATAGAAATAGTATGAATTGTAAGATTTGCTAAGTTTAATTTTCAATTTTTCAAGAAGCTTTTTAACGTATTAGATTTTTTTGTTTCTTGATAGAGGGTGTTCCAAAGGTTGAGTCCAATGGAGCACAGTGATCTAGTTGCACAGTTTAGAGTGTAATTTGGTTTTCTGATATACTACGCGTTTGACTGTTTTGTGTCGAAATGGTGTTTGGTTTGAGATGGCAATATTTTATTTTGGGTGATTTCTGGAGTAGAATTATTGATGGTTTGATACATATGTGGCAATATTTATTTTTGTCATCCCTCGTCTTTATTACTTTTATTGAAATTTACAGGGTGTCCACAATATTTTCTCATCCCAGTAAAATAGTAAGTGATTTTCGTTTTTCTTTCAGAGCCATTTGAAATGTGTGATAGTAGCAACTATACGATTAAACAACGCATATTAGCTAGTACCTTGGTCCATGAGCGACCACGTGATGGCAAAACCATTGAAAATATTCGTGCAGACTTCCAGGACCGATTGAATCGTGCAGCTCCTCCGAAAATACGATTTAATTTGGATTATTAATTAATTAATATATAAATACGGTTTAATTTGGCTTAACGCACTTCGGATTTCCAATTTCCAAATGTGGTCACTTAATTAATTTGAATTTTATGATTCTTTTATCACTGTCACTCTTATCATTTTTATCACTGTCACTACTAAAATTTCCTACTCGATGGGTCTCCGTAATGACACTTTGTAGTACGTTGAGACGGAGTTTATCTCTTAAGCCTTTTCTGATGATTTTGTTAGTCTCTTCATTCGGGGAGCTAAAGAGTATAAAAATAATAGTTTATAATATAATTTTTTAACTTATTCTATGAGCTGCGCGGAGGAATTTTCTATACGCAGATGTTGGAAATTGTCACATTCGAAGCTATTAACTTACTGTCAAAGTTTTTTTTTTTTATCTTATGAGATTTTTTGGGCAAGTTTAAGCATTTTCAGTTCTCTCACGTAACACGACTTAAAAAGTTTTCTTTCCTAAGTTATAATACTCTTTTTATATATTTCCTTTTTTGTTGCGTTCACAAAGTGATCCATTTATGTATATTCTGGGTTTAATTTGAATCATTTCAGCTGTGATATGTGGTTTCCAATGTTGGCCACTTAGTTTGAATTTTTGTATTTTTTGTTGTCATTTTATATTTTATACTTTTGTTATTATTATCCACTCGATGCGATTGAACGATAATATTTTGTAGCATATAAAGATGAAGTTTAGCCCTTATTGGTTTTTTAACATTAATTGTTTCTTCATCTGAGAGGCCTTACTAAACGCCAGGTCCCGAGATGAAAGAGTGATTCTTATGAGTTTCGTGTCTCACTTTAATGTGATATTTTATCCTCTTTTCTAGCGTAGATATTCTCTTATTTAACACATTTATACGCTAGTTTAATTCAACAATTTCTTATTCAAATTTGATGGTCTTTATATTTTATCTTGTCATACAATCGAAGATGAATAAGAAGAAGGATTCCACATATGCTATTAGTTGTTTGTTATTTTTAAATCCTTTGCGCGTTTCGAGTGATCGAAATTCTACGTAGTAGTATCGAAAGGAGGCATCCTCGATCGTCACGGGAGACAAGAATGTACGCATTGAAGTGGAGGGAGAAAGGTAAAAGTCCTTTAGTTATTATTTTTTGTGAAACTTAAATTATCATGTGTAAATCCATGAGTCTCTCTCTGGACATAGTTTATTCGTACATCCAGTCAAAGCATTTCAGGGCAATGGCTTTGTGAGAGACTGAAAAATGTCATTAAAAATACTAAAATTAAGATGTTTTACAAATTACGTTTACACTCATTTATGTAAAGGAAATACGATACCAGACTTAATTTACAGGATATTCCAGATCTGTGTTTATGCTTAAAAACGGCAAAGCATTATTTACCACAGCCCTAGTATGTGTATTGTCATTATAACCCATGCAATACACTTGAGCTGGACCAACCCAAATGTATGATGTATGACTAACTTAACAATTACCCACTGTGCCTATTTTAGAAGAAAGTAGAAACAATTCTAAATGTATTCTGAATGTAGGTCGAAAGTAGATCGAGAGTACATGAAGTGGTTTTATTCTTGACAAGCGAGGTCCTCTGAAATTAAAGGAAAAGAACAAAAGGTAGATTTCCAGGGATTAAAAAAACACCTTTTAATTTACTCTCAATGTACAATTGGTTAAAAGCTTCCTTTCGCCAAAATCCATATTTCTTACCAATAAACATCGCTTTAAAGCATGGAAGTTTACGACACGACTTTTCGATCTGACTGTACCTTCGGCCTATCCAGTGTACTCTTTAAGTATTTCATATTTAGAATACATTTAGAATACATTTAGCCCCTTTTTTTACTTTCCGTTCTAAAGTAGATACAACTGACAGTTCGGAGCTATTTAAGAATAGGGACCCCAGCCTTCTTTAGTTAGCTTTATAAGGCTAACTAACGAAAATATCACGACCTAACCTAACTAATCGTCAAGGGCGTACAGTTAACCTAACGATTGGTTAGGTTAGGTCGTGATATTTTCGTTAGTTAGCCTTATAAGCCTAACTAAAGAAGGCTGGGGTCCCTATTCTTCAATAGCTCCGACAGTTCTTATGGCGTGGATGTCACTGTGAAAATGGAATATGAACAATGAGCATTCTATCACACCACTCATTGCCATTCCGTAAATTTTGTTCTTTCAATTAGCTTTTTGATGAAATAAAATTAATTTTTGTTTTATATTATAAAGTATTAAAAGCCGACTAATATATAATAGGCTTTTAAACTTGCATTAATTTTTATGTACCCTAAAATTCTACATTTAAATATTAATTAAAAATAAAATTATATAATTTACATCACGTAAGAGATTATGTATCCCATTGACTTCATTCAGAATTTTCTCTCTCTCTCTCTCTCTCTCTCTCTCTCTCTCTCTGACACACACACACACACACACACACACACACGCACACAGTCTACTATTGTTATTTCATTTGTAGCATAAAAATATTTTTTGATTCGGGTTGCTACAAAAACTTTTAATTTCAATTACAAATATGCCAAAAATATAAGGCAATTACGAACGCGACAATGGATTGTATTCGGAATCTGTCTCCCTGTATCTATAATACTAAAGCCTATTTATCGCCGAGATTTTAATTTATTAAAGGACATTTTATTTTTACACTTTTTCGGGTTTCAAATGAAAAAAATATTTTTGTTTTCGAAAATCTCTTTCAGAAAATACAAAAATAATTATTTTATATTTATTTTTTACCGTTAACTATTGTTATAATTAAGGGAAAAATAGAGTACGCTAGAATACGCTAATAATGCGGCGTTCGGTAATGGAGTACGCGAATAACAAGGCAAAATATTATAGGACAGTTATTTTCCATTACGCTGCCAAAACGTGAGTAACCCAGTATTTTTTTTAAACTAAAAGGGCAAAATTCAAACCAGGCACCTTGCAACTGCAGCAGGGATATGTGACTCAAGAGCTTGAGACCGTGAGCGAGTGATGCGTAGTGAGATATAACACTGTTATATTTTTATATTGTATTTTTACATTACGCTAGTATTTTTAAAGGAAATTCGTAGATTTTGGGGGTCTTTGGAACCTAATCTATTTTCCCATGAAATATTTAACAATAGACAACACGGACCGTTATATCGCGGGGTCTCTCGTAATGTAACCCTCCGTTATTAGCATATTCTGCTGTATATTAGCGTATTTCAACCTTTAATAAAATTTGTGTATTCTATAGGGTGTTCATAAGGTCACGCAAGTGAATAGGGTGAACTGTATATGCCTATTCACTTGCGTTACTTTATGAACACCCTGTAGTATATATGGTATAGAGGCCTATATTAATTAAATCATTGATTTTGTATCTTATTTATCTGGGTCAGCTTAATAAATTCTAAATATCTTTCAAAGACGTTTATTTTTGTTTAATGTTTGCTAGTGTGAAGCAAAATATTTGTATGCGACGTTCCTATTTATTCTTATAGAATATATAGTTCGCGTTGCAGCGCTTCAAAGGATCTTAGTTGCTATTTTACCTTTGCATAAGTGTGAAAATAGATAAAAAGGAAATAGAAAAAGGCTTTAGACTTTATCAACTTACATATTTATTATTGATGACGAGTAAACCCTATCAATTAGGCATTTAAAATGCCACCTTAAAACCTTATTCTTCTCGTTGTGTTTCAACTTTTCGGGTGTTCCGTGCGATGATTCCTCCTTTCACGGAGGTCAAGCTTGTTATTTCTCCTCTTGAGTTGGCCTGGTGATGTAGAGAGTTGGTTTTTTGCGCTCTCCGCTTCACGTAGATACTTCAGACTCATCTGGAACTATACCGAGTCATGCAGCTAGTCTTCTTTTGAAGATTTCCACCACTACACCACTAGTCGTGTTCTGTATTTACTTGAGCGGCTGGTTGAACAATCTTGGCCCTCTAACGACAAAACTATTTTCCTTCAGAGGTGAAGATGTTATCTGTCTAGCCCAGTGGTACTCATTGCGCGGCTCGCGAGCCAAATGTGGCTCGTAATGACCTAAGTGACGGTTCTCGATGCATGGAATGAGAGAGAGAGAGAGAGAGAGAGAGAGAGAGAGAGAGAAATTTGGATATATTC
This sequence comes from Bathynomus jamesi, assembly GCA_023014485.1. Lineage (NCBI taxonomy): Eukaryota > Metazoa > Arthropoda > Malacostraca > Isopoda > Cirolanidae > Bathynomus > Bathynomus jamesi. The sequence continues at coordinate 123,136 of JAJOZX010002284.1, forward strand.
AATTTATATAGGATCATCATCACAAAAGAACAGCTGATGAGCTGTGTGTGTGTGTGTGTATATACTATTTAATTTATTTAACATTATTTATTTATATATATGTGCGGCTCTCTCAGTGTGTATGTTCTGAAGAAGTGGCTCCCTTAAAAAACTTAGAGAAAAACATTGGCTATAGCCTTTAGTTTGGGAACACGTCACATTCTTCCTTTCTTACTTTCATGAGGTTCCTGACCCGTGTAATGGTACTTGAGAATTTTGTAGTTGACGTGTTCGGATGTCTGTATATTACAATTAGTAGTATGTTTAATTTTTCAACCTTTTCAACCTTTCCTGTCATTTCTGTCAATGTATTTCATGTATATAAATAGCACACCCTCCTTTTCATCTTAATGTTCTGTCCGTTCGAAGTATGTTGTAGGTGTCAATTTGTATTTCTCTTGTTTTGTCCATGAAAAATTCACAGTTTTCACAGTTCGCCTGGCAGTCTTTCAGATGAGTTCCCGTGAGGGATGTAAAGTCTGCTCTTGTTTCTTGCATGAGTCCTTTAGGGTACGTGACTTTGTCCAGGGAATGGTTTGATTTTAAGCTCTCTTTATTGGCTAAGATAATTTTTATTTTTTCCTTTTAATTTCTTCTTTATGTAGTTTAGATTAGTTATCCCTTGGTAGTGCATGTTTCATTGTCCTGTGATCCTCCGGGAATTTTCCCTTCATTTTATCTGTTTCGATACACACTGTTCCGATATCGTATGTAATTTATTTACTCATTTATTCTGTACGGCTCTCGGATCCCTGTATTTGTCTTCTGTCTTTGTACTTGTTGAAAGATATTTAGTAACTGAATTATGTTGGCTACATCTAAAAAATTGGTTACCCTGTTTACTGATTTTTTTTTTTCTGTTTTGGTTCTGGTTGTTTTGGGTGGTGGTAACAACACTTTTGCCCGTACTTACATCTACCGTATCTTGCATAAGTTTTGCAGATAGTAAGGTCGTGGAACTTACATTTTTTTCTAAGTTTACAAATTCCATTTTATAATGGAAGTTGCATAAAGTCCGATGTGCATAGATGTATTGCCGTTCCATGAATCTTCAATGTTCTTTACATAATAGTTGTATACGATATCATCTAAATTTTTCGTTTTTATCGTCTTTATGTCATTGACATTGAGAAAGTCAGTGTAACTGACAAAGTTTGTGTTTGTTTGTTTTATTTCTTCTACAGTCATTCTGGCCATCTATTTCTTTCCATCTATTTTTCTATTGCATTCGTATTTTCGGATCACCTGAAGATCAGGGCCCCCAGCCTTCTTTAGTTAGCTTTGTAAGGCTAACTAACGAAAATATCACGACCTAACCTAACCAATCGTCAAGAGCGTACAGTTGACCTGACGAATGGTTAGGTTAGGTCGTGATATTTTCGTTAGTTAGCCTTATAAAGCTAACTAAAGAAGGCTGGGGGCCCGGATCTTCAGATGATCCGTATTTTCTACTGCTTTAAATAGGTTTACTGTACACTCTCCCTACATGAGTCACACACAAATTTGATGCTCGTAATTTGTTTCACGTTCGACAAGAGATAATTTCCTATCATCCCAATTCATACAGTTAACATATATGTAATGAAAAAAAAAATCACGCCTGATTGCTTTGTTTTCAGTCGTTGCTAAATTAAATAAATTGCAAATATGTTGGGAATGCGGACCCGTGGCCATGTTATCTATACAAAAAAAAAACTTTTTTCCTTTCTCTTCGTTTGAGTTTGGTTTTATGACCACTTTCCTCCCTTGTTTGAGTACTGTATTTCGATTGAATATACAGTATATTTTAACTTGTAATAATTCGTATACACTAATTGCACATACACCCAATAAATTTCACTTAACTTACAGTATATCCACCTGAAATGAAAATGAAAACCTTTTCATTTTCATTTTCGATTCACTGATACCGTACTTTATGCAGAAAATACAGAATAAATCTCAGAGATGTTATTCCCTTGTTATTTTGATATTAATGTAGAGAAAGAAACAGTGTTCATTCCCCACGAGGTATAAAGAAAAAAAAACTTGGTGAAATTTATTATTTGCTTAAACCACGACGCGTTTTATTTAGTTTTGAATTCAAAACATTATGAAACTTGTGGAGTTTATCTCAATTAATTTAAGTTAGTCCATGATAAAGAGTACCACATACCATCATTTCACACACACACAACACAACAAAAAACAAAACTTGTACACTGAAAATTAAATTTTAAATTAAAACACGTTTTCAAATAATAATTTTTCTTCACTTGAATACTTTTAAAGCTAAGCACGTTTTGACTTCCAATTAATTTTTAGACATACTTAGAAATTTAATGTGTTTGAGACAGTGTTGCAGTGTCCGATTAAATATGGTAGAGGTGAAAGAAAACTATAAGGGAAAATATAAGGACATAAAGTGTGAAGTATGCAGGAGAGAGAATGATACGACAGAACACTCGTTTCAATGTGAAAAACTAAGAAACATAGTTGGGGAGGTGATGGGAGTAGAGCATATAAAAAACCCAGAAAGTATCAAAAATTATATTGTAAAAATAATGGAAATTAGAAGAAGACTGTTGACAGTAAAGGTTTAAGTACATAATAGAAGATACAGTGTAGAGGCTCTGCACCGGAAACGTGTGCTGATCCGCAGGATCGAGTAAGCAATTTCTGGAACCTGGAACCTAGTGTGACTAGTATATGATAGAAGGTAAATGGAAAAATGACAATTACATTTCAGAAATTTAACGATAAAAGAGAAACTATATTTTTGAAGAAAGCTTTTAAAAGTACTAAAAAAGTAAACATTATTATGAATTTAATACTTCCTCACTCACTCCCAATTTTAGGTTTCGAAAACTCACATCACCGTCAAAATTGTGTTTCAAGTTACAACACATTTCCAAACGTATTTTATCGCCACTTTATAAACTCATTTAAAGTTTTGACCTCTTACTTCTGAACATATTGAAAGATTTAACAAATCTGTTTATTATGTATTTTTGCTCTCGTCATTTTCGTTTAAACTAACGAAAATATCACAACTTAACCTGACCAATCATCAAGGGCGTACAGTTGACCTAGCCGGGCATTCAGTTGACCTAGCCGGGCATTCAGTTGACCTAACCGGGCATTCAGTTGACCTAACCGGGCATTCAGTTGACCTAACCGGGCATTCAATTAACTAACAGGTTAATATTGGTTATTTCACCTAAATATCTTCCGATCTTTTCGTATTAGGCACTCACTGTCACATTTCGGGCAAGTTAAGGATGAGAGAATAACGCCGTAATTGATGAAAACATCCAGTGTCAACATTCGTGTCAACTGAATGCCCGGTTAGGTCAACTGTACGCCCTTGATGATTGGTTAGGTTAAGTTGTGATAGTTTCGTTAGTTTAAACGAAAATGACGAGAGCAAAAATACATAATAAACAGTTTGGTAGTCCCGGTAGTTTGGTAGTCCCGATAATACGTAAATACCAAAAATAATAATTACAATCCACACTTTTGTTGATGAAAAAGAAATATATTTTACCACAAAAATTTTTAAAAGTATTACAAAACAAAGAGGGGCGTTACCGAATTTTAACAATAGTTTGTAAGATAGGTTTAAAACCTAAAAATATACCCTTAAGGAACTCCTAATATGCTTGTTGTATTAACTCAAAATCAGATTCATAAGTAACCAAATTAAATCTGTACTTATCATTTTAGACTTATTCGCATCTATTATATTTTTATTCACGTAAAACTTACGCTATTTTATCATCTCAGATAAAACAATCCATAAATTATTTCCAAAGAGCAATTATCCACACACTTCTCCATACAAAATAAAAAAATTGAATCGACATAAACAAGACCAACGCGCATCTGCAGACAGAGCAAATTTCAAAAACACTTTTTAGACTATTTTTATTGGCAACAAAAGCAATACAGATTGTTCGTTCACAGAAAAGGAAACTGAAAATATATTGCCAGATTTTCCTTTCCGAATACGTAGAATCGTTATACTTTTTAATATTAGATAAGTAAATAAAATATAGATCGTAACCAACATGTAGTTATTTGCACACACACACGTAAACTGCGCATGCGCAAACGGAGCGGATTTCACGTAATTTTTAAAACAGATTCTTCGTTTATGAAAAAGATCATATACATATAACGTATACTGGAAAGTATTGTACTCTCAACGCATTCTTTTATCGGTAAATCTCTAGGAGCGCTCCATTTTTCAATATTAAACATACACTCGTAAAACATATACCATTTGAAAGCTCACAAGCTCACAAATACTCACATTTTAGAAGTATCAATAACAAATAAGAAAACCTAACCAGCCAAACCTAACCTAACATAACAACCAAACCTAACATAACAACCAAACCTAACATAACAACCAAACCTAACATAACAACCTAACCTAACCTAACCCACATATATATACACACCCCGAATCAGTATTTGCGACTTGGTACATGTATATGTTGGGGTAAATGTGATAAATTGGTAATTATGCATATTTACCGGTAAATATGCATAATTGAAAATATCATGACTTAACCTAACCAATTGTCAAGGGCGTACAGTTGACCTAACCGGGCAACCTTGAATGCCCTGTTAGGTCAATTGAATTGAATGCCAGGTTAGGTCAATTGAATGCCCGGTTAGGTCAACTGTACGCCCTTGACAATTGGTTAGGTTAAGTCATGATATTTTCAATTATGCATAATTACCAATTTATCACACTTACCTAATAACCTGGATTATAGAGTCGTGCAGCTTCTAGAAGAAATTTATGAAAACGTAGAGGTACGTCCGGGTTGGCTTTAAGAAAATAGCTTCGTGCTAAATAGCCAACAAAAAATGTTTTCCTTCTGCCATATGTTCGTGTCAATTGACGTACATCTCTCCACATCCTCTCAATATTCTGGGTAACAGTGAATTTTCACTACACTGATATCATATCTATCACATTCCATCTTACAACACAGACTGAAGATTTATAACTTAGCCAACCTTTATAATGTAGTTAATGACGTCACGCGTCAAACACTTAAACCTAGTTACTTTTTATTTGCTATTGATACTTTTGGATTACTACATTTTTAGACTCAGAAAAATGTGAGCTTTCAAATGGTATATGTTTTATGAGTGTATGTTTAATATTGAAAAATGGAGCGCTCCTAGAGATTACCCCTTTTATCTTACATCAGACAGTTCAAACTTTTAACTTCAGAAGTCAGAATTAGCATACATCAGAAGCACGTTTATTTGCTAAATACAGTATGTTGGTACAGGTTTAAATTACAAATATTTTATGGTGAAATCTTGATCAAAAATCCTTAGTAGAAATTATATTATACACATTTTAGATCCCAAAACATTTCCTATTTCATTTAAAAAATACTTTTGCAAAACTTGCTTAGAAACAAATGTTTTAGAATTTTTAAGGTTAAATACATTTCTAAACTTATTTTAGCTTAAACATGCCTTGAAATACTTTCATATTGAAACAGTCTTTTACAGTGTAATATGTTTAGATACAGTTTTATGAGCAAATAAAGTATATGAGAAAAGTACTCAAAATTTCAAAATTTAGCAGTAGTCCAAAATCTGATCATTAAAAAAGGTAAATGACAAATTAGAATGAGATTAAATTCTCAGCAATTTAGAAATTTGTGGTGATTTCCCCAATTTTCAGTAGGAGCATGGATTCTATTTCTTTGGAGAACAAATTTCTGCAACTGTATAGTTCAGGAAAAAAGTTCGCCGAAGAAATATCTATGAGGAAAAAATGAATTTCTTTTAAGGGATCTTTTCGGCTTGACGGCCTGCGCAAAAAAACGAAAAACTCAGCTTTTTTATTTAGTTAATGTTTATTACATTTCAGAATAATACATTTTAGTTTAGAGAAATGAAAAATAGTATCCAGAAAATAGAGTTGAAAATGGAAAAAGTAACAAAACATAAGAAAACATTACTAGCAGAAGCCCGTGGTAAAAATACCACGCTTAAACAATGAAGAGGGGCAATTTTATTTTTTTTTAATAATATTTCTGGAAAGAGCATATACACAAACAAACAAACATTATCCGATTTTACCTTTATATATATATAGATAATTTTGAAGTGGTTCCAGAACCGTCTCGACGGTCCCGCAACCTGTAGGCTACGCGACCGTCGCGCCGGTTTTGGAACCCCGTGCCAAGTCATGGCTACTGGACCGTCAAACTCTAGACTCTACCAACTGGTTAGGTTAATTGAATGCCCGGTTAGGTCAACTGTACGCCCTTGACTATTGATTAGATTAAGTCGTGATATTTTCGTTAGTTTACTGTCAAAACTAACGAAAATATCACGACTTAACCTAACCAGTCGTCAAGGGCGTACAGTTGACCTAACCGGGCATTAAGTAATTTTCCCGGAGGTTGCCCCTGTTGATTCTTTAAGCGTGCTAGTAATGTCTTATTTAGTATGTTATTTTTTTTCCTTTCAACTATTTTCTTGGTGTATTTTACATTTCTCTAAACTAAAATGTATTATTCTGAAATGCAATAAACAACAACTCAATAAAAAAATCTTGGTTTTTGTCTTTTCCGAAGGCCGTCAAACCGAAAAGAGCCCTTTTAAGAAATAGTATTAATGATAGAGAAATACCCCTATGTAACGCCTTCACTTTTATATGACTGAGGAGCGAGCCCCTTTCCACAAAATACAAAATATAAAACTTAATGGTGAACATGCAATTCCCACCCCCTCTACATTTCTCCGCCCCCCGCGCAAATGGCGCGAGAAGGGAGAAGGGGGAGAACATAAATTAATATGGTACTTTTTCGTTATATTCCCGCAGTTTCTTCTTTCCCGGTTAGGTCAACTGTATGCCCTTGACAATTGGCTAGGTTAAGTCGTGATATTTTCGTTAAAAACTAACGAATATTTTAACGAAATATTAACGAATATTTTAACGAAAATATCACGACTTAACCTAACCAATTGTCAAGGGCGTACAATTGACCGAACCGGGAAAGAAGAAATTGCGGGGATATAACGGAAAAGTATCATTAAAATTTCTATATACAAATTCTCATGTTTATATAATTGAAATAAAACTGAAAATAAACTTTAAGTTTCTGAATAAACAAAATTTTGCTTTCGAGTTTATTTCGTTTGCAAAGATAACTCGGAAGCTGCATAGTCACGTTTGGTTTCCTACCTCCAAAGCTAACCGTCTTACATCCGCCAACTTCAGAACTTCAGTCTCCAGAGTGTGTAATAAAGTTAATATGCGAATTACTCCTCTGAAAAGTTGTACAAACAAGTATATTTTATGATAGAACATTCATTGAATTTGGCATGCCTTTGGCAATTTTTTAAAAATAATTATATTATACTGTATTATTCTTTAGTAATTATTTTGGATCACCTGAAGATCAGGGCCCCCAGCCTTCTTTAGTTAGCTTTATAAGGCTAACTAACGAAAATATCACGACCTAACCTAACCAATCCTCAAGGGCGTAGAGTTGACCTAACGATTGGTTAGGTTAGGTCGTGATATTTTCGTTAGTTAGCTTTATAAAGCTAACTAAAGAAGGCTGGGGGCTCTGATCTTTAGGTGATCCATTATTTTTAACGAATTAGTTATGTAATATATGTTTGAAAATGAGTTATTCTGTATATTAAGTAAAATGAGACAATCACTGAAACTCATATCAATAACGTTTGCAGCTTCTCAACTTCAAACTCCAAATTCCACCTGACATCAAAAGATTTTTGTTGTCAACGAAATCAGCTGAAAATTTTTTACTTTTTGTATCGTTGTTTTCGCTGAACGACTAATTTTAAATTTTTCCGACTGTAGTTACCAATGAGAAAGGTAATCGTCATGTGCGCCCCCCCCCTCTCTCTCTCTCTCTCTCTCTCTCTCTCTCTCTATATATATATATATATATATATATATATATATATGGTGTCAGGGGACCATTCTGAGTTCATTCCCATATATATATATATATATATATATATATATATATATATATATATATATATATATTGATCACTGCAAAGTATAATACAAAATTTAGGATCAATGAAAGAAAGCCACCCCAGCCTTCTTTAGTTAGTTTTATAAGGCTAACTAACGAAAATATAACGACCTAACCTAACCAATCGTCAAGGGCGTACAGTTGACTTAACGATTGGTTAGGTTAGTCGTGATATTTTCGTTAGTTAGCCTTATAAAGCTAACTAAAGAAGGCTGGGGGTGGCTTTCTTTCATTGATCCAAAATTTGTACTGCACACTTCTAAGATGATAATTATATATGTGTATATATATATATAAGTTCAAAATGCAGAACTTTATATATACACAATACAGTAACATCGTTAATTACATTTCATTTTCATTTTTTATTATTTATTTATTTAATATTATAATTTTTGTCATTTTTGTAGAACTTTGTAAAAATCATATTTCAAAAACTATTTGTATATGACCCTAATAATAACCATTTCTCAACTAATTACAGCTGCTGTGCAAGGATACGTGTTGATGGCGTGCAACCAACACTTTTCAAGACACATGTACGCATTCAGATTGTCGTTGCAATTTGTTCATTCAGATAGAATTGACTAAGTTTCATTATTTGTCTGATTATATTTATCATTTACTGTAATTTTACATTTTGCTTCAATTTCTAGCGTACACTCGATTATGCGTCCCGTTTAGCAGTTTTGAATGAACACTTGTCGGAAGTTTCTAAAAAAATCAAGTGTTTGCAACATGCAAAAACATCATCAAAGCTTATTCTAAACGAAACTTGCTCATAAACATTCCATCGACGGCTCTTGTTTTGAGAAGACCAAGAAAAATATTTACTCTTTTTTCAGGTTTCACTTTCGTAAGTCGAAGTTTAGATTCAGAAATGAAGCGTCTCTTCGCCCTAATTTGTTTGATCCTGTGTTTTACCATTGTTTTTGGGAGGTAAGTTTTAGTTCTGTGTGTGGTCCTGTTGTCTCTTCTTTTAAATTGAAGTGGTTACTTGTTAAATTTTGGGGCCCTTTTTATTCCCCCCAAAAAATTCTTTAAAATAATGATAATAGTGATAATATTTGAAGGGTCGTTCGACCGTTTTAGTAACAGCAAAAGAAAAGGTCGCGTAACGGAAGAGACCTACAACTTTACGCAAGATCCGAACTATTTAAGGACCGCTACATCACCTGGGCTCGGTCCCCCATCCAAATACTAAAGAGACCCAACGTCGCTTAACTTCGCTGATCAAACGGGAAGCAGTATTGTAACGTGGCTTATTAAAAGTAACACAGAAAAGTGTGTCCTACTTCCTGTTTATTACTTATTTACTTATAAGATACAGTATGTCCAGTCATTTCAAAAAATCCTTTCGTGAAGCTCCAAGTATTTTACTGATAAATATTCGTAAGAAACAAAATTTTATGCCAAAACTTTCTGAACTGATGATGCTTTTCCTTGAAAAAAATATTAGTGTAAGTAAAGATACATCTTTGGTTTTTCCCATAGTTTTTGATTTGATACTAAACGTCAATAAATAATAATAAAAATAATTAGTCAATCAATATATTTAGAATAGTGTAGCTTTCCACTTTGCATTAGGTAAAGCTGACACACACGTTCTTGCATTTCATTAATGAACTTTGTCATTTCTTCTAGAGGACAATCATCGTGGTGTCTTTTTACTTTTGTCAACTCTGTATGTGTGTGTGTGTGTGTGTGTGTGTGTGTGTTTATATATATATATATATATTTAATTTCTTTTCATCATTTCCTGCTAACCAGACTTAACAAGATGATAAAGTGTTTGCTTTGTGATAAATCAAAATGCGGAATACAGCAAGAATGCAAATATGGAGAGAAACTCGACTTTTGTGAGTGCTGCACCGTCTGTTTGAAGGCAGGTTAATTTAGTAGCTTCACCAAATGAAAGTATGAAAAGAAAGTACTAATCTTTTGTTGTCTTGAACGTATATTGATTTTGACTCAATATGTAGTCAAATTTCTACTGTAATTACTGTATATGACAATTTTTTAGTGTTACAGTGTTGGAGATTTTGATATTTAAATTTTAAACATTTCTTAACTGATTTGACTTCTGTCTCTCTTTATGTCTGTCTGTCCGTTTGTCTCTGTTTGTCTCTGTCTGTCTGTCTGTCTGTCTGTCTCTCTCTCTCTCTCTCTCTCTCTCTCTCTGTATATATATATATATAAAGAATTATGTAGGTTTAACTGCGTATCTGGGCCTTTGGATTTTTATTTTTCTAAATCAAAGATCTCATACAGTCGTGGTAAAGTGGAATCAACTCCAAAGTTTACGCACAGTCATTGTCTTCTTATCACAAAGAACACAATATTAACTCCCCTGCTGGTTGTAATAATGACTGCGGATATAGAGAGAGAGATTAGAGATGTTATTGTCTCTTTTGCGGATTACACAAATGTTTGCAAAGGCATCCATTCTGAAGAGGATAGGAAGAATGGGAAAGAATAGCAACATACTACTTAAATTGGCTGAAGAAAACAATTTAAAACCTATTGATCATAAATCCCAATTTTCTTAGATACACCAAGAACCCTACACCAGAATAGCCATGAAACGAGCACCAACACACAAGTTACGTGAAATTAGCTAATAGGAATAATTAATGGAATACTTAATGGGAGTCATATGGAGAAAAGTTTCATATAAAAAATACGTGGTTGTAATATAACTGAATACCGCTCCGTTCTCACAATTTTGGAGAGGAAAAGCAACATCACAGATATACTGAAGACCTAAAAATAAAATTATTTCTAAAATCATAAAAAATGGCTAAAGATTACCAATCGGGCTAGCCTTAGAGTGGATCTTAGGGTCTTTGTTAGCCTTAGCTTCTGTAGATCTGTAGATCATGCTGAAACTTCTCAAACTGTATTCACTAGAGAGACGTTGTGAACGATACAATAATAATATACGTGTGTAAAATAGTTGAAAGATTGGTTCCTAAATGTAAAAACAACAAAAAATATTGGTATAAGAACGAAAGGTTTTACATTACCACAAACAATATGACCAACTATTAATTTTTATGCTTTTACAAATTTATATTTCTGGGCGAACTTTTTTCGAAATTCTACATTATTATATGTATTGTACCTAAAATGGCTAAAAAAATAATCTTGTATGATGTTAACAGTATGCATTATACTCAATTTGTAGAGATTTTATCACGTGTTTTATAATGACCTCAATTTTGGTCCACGAAAATAGAATAAATTTATCTTTGCTTTTGGAATTTTAATTAAAAACAAAAGGTCATATTTCAAAAGAAACTTTGATTCAACTTTGTCGATTACTTATACTTTGGTTTGGCTAGAGAGAACCGCGGCGTCATTTGGATAATGAAAATACAATGTAACCGAGGTCGGATATACAGGGTGGGCCGAAAGTCTGGATCCATAGGAAAATATTTATTTTAATACATAAATTACAACAAATGGTAAATACTTAAAATGAATATCAACTTTAACTCGTAAATGCGTATCCGTGATACTGTACAGTAGTTCGTACTCCAGTATAAATACTCAAATACTTTTTTATTTCAGCCCGGAAATGGCTTCGAATCTAACAACAGAAGACCGGGTAGAACTTGCGCTCATGTACGCAAGACAGGGCGCTACACACAGAGAAGTTGCTACCGAATTCAATAGAAATTATCCTGATAAGCATCCAGTAACACATGCGACTGTTGGCAAGTTGTTTAAACGTTTCAAAGAAACAGGAAGTGTACATGATCGACGGCGTTCTGGTCGTCCAAAAACTGCAACTGATGAAAATACCTCTGCAATGGTATGTGAAACTTTAACGAATAGTCCAGTAAAGTCAACAAGAAGATTATCAAATTAAACACGCATCTCGAGAACGTCAATTCGAAGAATTATTAAAAATCATAAATTCCATCCCTAAGTGTCTCGATGTCAGAGGCCGCCAATTTGAGCATTTGTTATAATTTGTTGTTTATACTGGAGTACGAACCACTGTACAGTATCACGGATACGCATTTACGAGTTAAAGTTGATATTCATTTTAAGTATTTACCATTTGTTGTAATTTATGTATTAAAATAAATATTTTCCTATGGATCCAGACTTTCGGCCCACCCTGTATATAGTATATATGCCTAAATCTCCAAGTATCGCTACGAGTGAGTCGCCTTTTATACTAATTAGGTGTAACTTTGTAAGTATGTCGGATTTTCTTGTACGATCTATTGTTTTTGAGGTTAGGTTACGCTAAGTTAGGTTATGTTAGATTAGGTTAGGTTAACTCATGTTAAGCTAACCTAAAACAAATGAGGGGTTGTGTAAAGTCTGAGGAAGCATAAAAGAACGACTTATTTGACTTCGGGTTTTATTAATTAAAATCGTAACGCGACTGAAATTCTAAAAAACAATTATTGCCTGCAATTAAACAGTAATGTATGTATATATATATTTTAGTGGTGTTTGAACAGTACACATATATATATATATATATATATATATATATATATATATATATATATATATATATATATATCGGCTATTGATTGGTGGCGTGGAAAACGCAGTTTAATAATGAACAGGAACACCAGAGAAAATACAAACATCCTTCAAGGTTTAATAGTACCAACGTTTCGGAATGCACTAATTCCATCTTCAGGGCTTAACCAAAACATAGCAGATCTATCGATGATTCGTCAGAATTTAGGTCTGGTTTTAGTTTATAAATAAACAGAGACTCCATAATTTTAAGCTTAAGGTCAGAGCTTCCAGCAGCAAGTACGGTGAAATTAGACTGTGAAATTGGGTGGTTATTATTGTGCGAGTGATTACGTATGAGAGAATTAGGTGGTTTGCCAAGGGGTAAATTTGTACGGACCGATTTACCGAGATGTTCGTAAATACGAGATTTTAAATGTCTTTTAGTTTTACCTATATATGACCCCATACAGTGGTCACACTTGTATTGATAAACTATAGATGACTTAAGAAGTGTAGGAATAACATCCTTGTATTTAAATAAATGGTAAATCGATTTAGACGGGGTGAATATAATTTTTATACACAGTTGTGGGTAGAATTCCTTGAGCAATTTTAAAAGTTTATTTCTAATGTTAAAACTTGAGGTTCCCATATAGGGCAAAGTGAAATACAGGATATCTTTGGGGACTGTAATTAAGTTTCTAGTTGTAGGGCTTATTAGTCTATTTAAGGTTCTGCCTATTGTAGTCTCGACCAGTCTAGAAGGGAAATTATTCTTGGCAAGGAGTTTTCGGATGAAATCTAGTTCATCGTGTAGTTTGAAGTAATCTGAACAGATATTGAAAGCTCTATTGGTCAGAGTCGAGATTAAATTTCGTTTGAAACCTAAAGGGATAAAGGAAGAAAAGTTCATAGTAAGATTGGTAAATGTCGGCTTTCGGTAAACGGAGTTTCAAAAGAGGAATTAGTTTTTATTATCTTAATGTCCAAAAAGGACAGAGAGCTATTAGATTCAACTTCTGAAGTAAATTGAATGTTAGGGTGCTTAGAATTAAGGTAATTACGAAACAAAGGGATATGGTCTGGTGATTTAAACAGGAGAAAAGTGTCATCAATATATCTCCTATAAAAAACCGGTTTAAAGTTGGAAGGACACTCATTCAACCATTTGACTTCATGATGACACAGAAACGCGTTAGCTAAGGTGGGACCAAGAGGCAGACCCATTTGAACACCTTCAGTCTGTTTAAAATATTCACCGTTGAATATAAATATAAGGTCTTCCACGGAAAATTTTAATAGTTCTTTCATTTGGCCTCTATTAAAACCCTACACAGTATCAGTATTATTAAAAAGATTATCAATACATATATCAATAGTTTCTGCAACAGGCACATTGGTAAATAAGGATTTTACATCGAAGCTAGCCATTGTGTAAGAATTATTATTTAATGAGGTAATTTCCCTAACGAAAGAAAAAGAATCCCGTGCTGTATACAAATTATAAGTTATAGGTGATAGTATGGGAACCAAGAATTTTGAAAGGTTATAACTAAAAGTTCCTAGAGCCGATAAAATTGGCCTAAGCGGACAATTAGGTTTGTGTATTTTAGGGAGTCCATACATAATGCCTGGGCTGGATCCAGAAACAAATAATTTAGTAAAAACCGTGTCTGAGATTATATTATTAGATTTAAGTTTTCTAAGATACCTATTAATTTTATCTTCCTGTTTTAAAATTAAAGCAAAAATGTCACCAGTTACTTTAGTAAATCTAGTTGCATCATTTAAAATATCTAACATTTTATCAACATAAACATTCCTGTCCAAAAGAACAACGCCATTGCCTTTGTCTGGTCTTGTAACCACCAATGACTTGTCCAAAGACAGATTTCTTAGACTTTGAAACTCTTCCACCTCCATATTAGATCTATTGCCATAAGGGTTAAAAGCATAAAATGAAGTAAAAGCTAAATTACGTAAATTATTAGATAAAAAGTTTAAACCTTTACTATGTAGGTCAAAGAATGAATGTTTAAAAAGGTCCTTAAAAAATAACTCAAAGTTGAGGAAATAATTGTAAAAATTAAGTTTCTTTGGAGTAAGAGAGAATTTCAGGCCTTTACAAAGGGCAGATTTTTGAATATCACTGAGAACTTTGGAAGAATAATTAAAGATGAGATCATTAGCTGCTAGATTATTACTCGTATTATATCCTAATTTTTGGAGTTTCCTGTTCTGAACAAAATTCACCCTTGCAATACATTTCAAATTGCCCGTCTGAATGACGTTCAAAAGATGTGTTGAATCTATACCAGACACCAGGACTTAAAATCACAAGTAGACCGATTAAGATCCCGATTACATTCATTAATGAGCCTTTTCTTAAATTTAATTTCTGCATCTAGTAATTGTTTTTGACAGTTCCTATAGGTTTCACTTTTTTGTAAATGAAAGTTACTAAGTTTGAAGCTCAAAAAGCCAGGAATCAAACCCTGGTTTCTGCAGCAAGTAAGGAACCGCAAATCACACTGAAGTTTTCTAGCCTTGTAGTCAAGTTTTTCAAGTCTTCTATACATGTGCAATGCTGGTCTTCCATAGCGTTTGGTGATTATATCGGCTATTGATTGGTGGCGTGGAAAACGCAGTTTAATAATGAACAGGAACACCAGAGAAAATACAAACATCCTTCAAGGTTTAATAGTACCAACGTTTCGGAATGCACTAATTCCATCTTCAGGGCTTAACCAAAACATAGCAGATCTATCGATGATTCGTCAGAATGTAAAATCTTTATTTACCAATGTGCCTGTTGCAGAAACTATTGATATATGTATTGATAATCTTTTTAATAATACTGATACTGTGCAGGGTTTTAATAGAGGCCAAATGAAAGAACTATTAAATTTTCCGTGGAAGACCTTATATTTATATTCAACGGTGAATATTTTAAACAGACTGAAGGTGTTCAAATGGGTCTGCCTCTTGGTCCCACCTTAGCTAACGCGTTTCTGTGTCATCATGAAGTCAAATGGTTGAATGAGTGTCCTTCCAACTTTAAACCGGTTTTTTATAGAAGATATATTGATGACACTTTTCTCCTGTTTAAATCACCAGACCATATCCCTTTGTTTCGTAATTACCTTAATTCTAAGCACCCTAACATTCAATTTACTTCAGAAGTTGAATCTAATAGCTCTCTGTCCTTTTTGGACATTAAGATAATAAAAACTAATTCCTCTTTTGAAACTTCCGTTTACCGAAAGCCGACATTTACCAATCTTACTATGAACTTTTCTTCCTTTATCCCTTTAGGTTTCAAACGAAATTTAATCTCGACTCTGACCAATAGAGCTTTCAATATCTGTTCAGATTACTTCAAACTACACGATGAACTAGATTTCATCCGAAAACTCCTTGCCAAGAATAATTTCCCTTCTAGACTGGTCGAGACTACAATAGGCAGAACCTTAAATAGACTAATAAGCCCTACAACTAGAAACTTAATTACAGTCCCCAAAGATATCCTGTATTTCACTTTGCCCTATATGGGAACCTCAAGTTTTAACATTAGAAATAAACTTTTAAAATTGCTCAAGGAATTCTACCCACAACTGTGTATAAAAATTATATTCACCCCGTCTAAATCGATTTACCATTTATTTAAATACAAGGATGTTATTCCTACACTTCTTAAGTCATCTATAGTTTATCAATACAAGTGTGACCACTGTATGGGGTCATATATAGGTAAAACTAAAAGACATTTAAAATCTCGTATTTACGAACATCTCGGTAAATCGGTCCGTACAAATTTACCCCTTGGCAAACCACCTAATTCTCTCATACGTAATCACTCGCACAATAATAACCACCCAATTTCACAGTCTAATTTCACCGTACTTGCTGCTGGAAGCTCTGACCTTAAGCTTAAAATTATGGAGTCTCTGTTTATTTATAAACTAAAACCAGACCTAAATTCTGACGAATCATCGATAGATCTGCTATGTTTTGGTTAAGCCCTGAAGATGGAATTAGTGCATTCCGAAACGTTGGTACTATTAAACCTTGAAGGATGTTTGTATTTTCTCTGGTGTTCCTGTTCATTATATATATATATATATATATATATCATAAAAGCAAAATACATCCTGATTACGTCATTAAATTACAAAAAGGATAATAAATAAATGTTTAAAGCTATATATTTCATTGAAAGTTTATTTAATTTTACAAAATACAATTCCAGTCTCTTCGCTTAAAGACTGGATATGAAAATGAAGAATATTACCATTCAAATACATGCAGAAGTAAAAGATAGAACGCGCAAGGAAAAGGAAAAAAATGGCTGAAGTTTTAACTTTTAGCGCTTCCGAATTACATTTGAGACATTTTAAATGCTCACACAGTGAAAAAAAGCATATTTCCACCTTCTTTGTTTTTTATGAAAACGCCAAGTTCAAAGCATTTTTCTAAGTTTTTGTGATAAAATATTTTGCATCCAAGATCAAAAGATGAATGAGAAGAATTTTTTTGAAATTGGTCGGTACCTTAACCCTTTAAGGCTGGAATTTTTTGTAGGGTTAAATTATGAATATGTGTATTTGAAACGCTACCAATTTGTACCAGTCATCCTGAAAGGGTTAATTCCCTAATTTATGGAAGGGGGGGTAAAAAATTTTGTTTGAATGGGTTTCCAAAACCGTTTTTTGTTGGTAATTTGAGCGTTCATAATTCATAACGTTTTTATAAATATTGTATTCCTAAAAGCAAATATGGAATAACTGAAAGAGTTGGTTTAATTTTCACTCGTTTGTTGAGTTAATCTATATAGATCATCGCTTCCATTAATAAATAGTGAAGATATTCTTAAACCTATCGTCCGTCCCAAAACAAGTCTATAAAGTTAATGCAAATACTTGTAAATTTCTTTAAGAATTGGACAAGTGGATGCGATAATCACGTGAAGCAACGCATAATAAAGGTGATCAATTAAGTCATCTTATCTTCAAAAGTCAGAAGTTTTAAAATGTAATATATATTTCTAAACATTCTAAAACAAAGTATAAAATATTTTACTCCGTGCTTACGTTCCATTTTTGTAGGAATTCCGCCACATACACCAATTATAGGTTGTTGGCCTTATTTTTATTTTTTTTCATAGCATTCCTTAAATTTTCTTGAAGCACTTTTAAATTGGCATAGAAAACTGATTTTCAGCTTCATTTTCAGCTTTATGCCTACCGTATATTAATGTTTAAAAAAAATTAAAAGGGGGGTTAAAGGAATTACAAAATACGAAAGAGGCCAACCTCCTCAATAAACCTATAAATTCTACTACGGGATACAACGCTCTTTCACCGAGTACCGAAGAGAGAGATTAGGTGCCATCCTCGTTTTGGTGTTCCGTCGGATGATATCGCCGTAAATCCAAAAGACTGGGACACTCGACCAGCAAGTGTCGCACAATCAAGGGAAAAACACAGTCTTCTCAGAAGGGTCTAGAACCCCTCTCCATCAAATAAACCTGGTAAAGCAGGTGTTGACAATTCGAATGCAGGCAAAGGCAATGTCCTACCGTCGGAACATATAGAGGTAATTCCAAGGACAGACCGTAGCCTCACGTATCTTGTCGGGGCCAAGAATGGCATTCTAATGTCGTTGCCGAACGACGCGGCGCGAAACCCCTTAAGGAAGTCCCGTAAGTAACAGGGCGGCCAACCCCGAGTGGGAGGCGGTAAGCAGCGGACTTAGCCGAATGGTCCACATCCTCATTCATTCTAAATACTACATATGCAGGTACCCAACAAAATACAACCACATCGACCAATAAACAGAGCCCGTTTAAAATGTCTAAAACAACAGAATCGGGAAGGATAAAAATAAATCAAGCTCCAATAAACTAGCTGAAAACTCCCCAGTAAAAATAGATAGTATTAGGAAAACTGTCATTGATGGTAAAAACGGGAAATACGGCTGTATATCCGATGCCAGCATCGGACTTGAAATTGTCGATAAAAATTGCAACCGAATCAGGTCGGAGGAAAGAGTGTTCCAAGAAGAGAAGACAAAATCCATCACGGGGATATAACACTTAATACCCGTGAAATACCGGCAAAAGAATATCTATGACAGTTCCCACGACGATTTTTCATCAAGCAGTTCTTGCTATGGACAATTGAACATTGGACATATGTATGTGATATGATGTAATGAAACCAAAGATAAGGCACTCAAAAAATACTAATATAACACAAAAGAATTGGCATTTATTTTATCAAAATTAAAAAGGTAAAAAAGTGGCACTTTAGTTAGGAACATTTGAAATAAATGGAACATTTCATTTCAAATAAAAAGAATAGCATTTTATTTCAAAAGAAAGCTCCCTGAGACATGATGAGCAAGTAGTTTGAGCTATAAGTATAACTCAATCTGCTTGAGAGGCCGAAAAAACAATGTAATTGAAAATAATTAACTGTAATTGTATCACTCATCTTGGTTTCCTTATGTAATTAATTACAATTACAATTACATTTTAGGTAGTCAATTACAATTATTTATCAGTTACATGAAAAAATGTAGTTACTTACAATCAATTACAACTATTCGTGCCTGATATATATATATATACTGTATATATATCGTAAAGAACGACGCTTGTAAGGAGAACATTCCGCGCAAGATGAGAAGAGAGAACGAACAAATGAAAAAATGAGGTAACCACCCGGGAATCGAACCCGGGATCTTCCGATTGCCGGTCAGATATGATGTTCTTTGCAGTTGAAATGTATATATAGGTACGGCATGCGGGAGGTGCCCCCCTCGGGGCATTGGTTTCTGCGCGTATGTAGAGGAATTACGACTTCTGATCGAGTGAGGACCATGGTGTAGTGGTTATCATATCTGACCGGCAATCGGAAGATCCCCGGTTCGATTCCCGGGTGGTTACCTCATTTGTTCGTTCTCTCTTTTCATCTTGCGCGGAATGTTCTCTTATACAAGCGTCGTTATTTATACTGCGTGGGTGTCCCATAAGTCCGGCATCATAGGAGAAATTCATATTTTTCTATTTCTACAAACCATAATTTATGCTCGGGATGCCAATTTCCCGTCCACCATTCTGTTCAGTGACGAGGCTGTTTTTTATGGAAATGGTGAGGTAAATCGACAGAACACCCGCTATTGGTCTCAAAACAACCCTCACTGGTATTACCTCTTCAAAGGAACAAGGTGCGTCTCGGGTGATGGTATGGTGTGGCATTTGGAAGGATCGCATCATAGGCCCCCTCTTTTTCGATGAACATATCACTGGAGGCACCTACCTACGTATGCTCAAGGAAGAAGCATTTCCCAGTGTCTTGAACGAAGAAGGAAATTTCCCAACATGGTTCCAGCAAGACGGCGCTCCTGCACATTACAGCACCCAAGTAAGGAAATACCTGTACCAACAATTCCCTGGTCATTGGATAGGACGTCGAGGGCCTGTGGAATGGCCAGCTAGAAGCCCGGATCTCACGCCACTAGATTTTTATCTCTGGGGCCACTTGAAAGCGCTGGTATACGCAGAGAAAATTAGGAGTGTTGAACATTTGCGGCAGCGCATTATTGGGGCATGTAACACCATTACTCCTGACATCATTCACCGTGTGCTTGCTGACTGGGTATCACGTCTGAAGTTGTGTATTGAAAACAATGGTGGACATATTGAGCACGTTCTGTAAATAAAAGCTTTTGTTTTGCCTTTTTTTATTATTTTTCCTATGATGCCGGACTTATGGGACACCCTGTATATATATATATATATATATATATATATATATTATAGGAAGGAGGGGCCAAGGGCAAATGCACGCAAAAACGCCCCTCCCATAGAGGAAGAAGAGTGACAAAATCAAGGTCCAAGGTTTTCGAGATGCCTGGACACTCTGCGTTTGAAAGATTGAAGGTCATAGACAGGGGGAAAGATGGATTGAGGAAGATTGCTCCAGAGTTGACCGGTTGAATGAAAATTTGGGAATACTGATTAACCCTTGAGTTAGAGAGCTGGACAGAAAAGGAATGAGAATGTGTCGAAAGTCGGGTACTGTGTGCTCTCCTTAAAGGAGGAGGCATGCAGTCGTATATATACAGGACACTATCAAATTATGTTTCATAATTTAGTATACATATTCATGACGTGAAAGTGAACAAAAAAGTTCCTCTGAACATAAATCCGCAATCGCTTCGTTTCCGAGATACATTCCTTTCTCTGCTGAGGACGATCCAATTAAAATGAAAGTCATTAAAGTTTATCAAAGTCGTACTTGTCTGGTTGTTTAGATAACTATTTTTATTTTGTTTTGATAGTATTTTGTTAGTTGGCATTTTAAAAACCCAAATTATTTCCTTCATTTTATGTGTCGCTCTCGTGTAATGTTACAGAGCGATATGGAGCAGTATTCTTTCGAAGAACTTGCTGATATGCATCTCGTGTTAGGAGAGATGCTAGGCAACGCACCTGCTGCCCAATGCCGATATGCTGAAAGGTATCCTAATAGGCGATTACCATCGCGGCCTACATTTCTTTCAGTTGACCGTCGACTACGTGAGCAAGACATGTTTGAACCAAGACATTTGAATACTGAACATCCACGAACTCGACAAAACATAGATGTAGAAGAACAGATTTCTCTAGCTGTCCAACAAGATCCGCATACAGGGCGAATAGCTGCAAGAGTAAATAAATAAGGTCAAATTTATTCGTATGGCGTACATTAAGGGAACAACAGTAACACCCGTACCACATCCAACCGGTACTTTTATAAACTTAAATGAGTTTCATTTTAATTGGATCGTCCTCGGCAAAAAAACAATGTATCTCGGAAACGAAGCGATTGCGATGTTCACAGGAACTTTTTTGTTCACTTTGACGCCCCGAATATGTATACTAATTTATGAAACACAATTTGATAACACCCTGTATATACTATTGCAATTATAATTATCTGTTAAGTCGAAGTTGAAATGCAAAAAAGCAATGATTCTATATCTTAATGTTAGGAAACGTTAATGGATGAGGAAACACAATATTTGGATTTCTACAGGGACCAAATGAAATCTGCGGTGGGATAAATGAAGCGTATGGAGAATGTGCACAAAGCCTTTTCTGCATCACAGAAACACTATCTGGTATGGATTTAAGGAGACCAATCCCAGCTGGATTTGGCAGATGCCAACAGTAAAATATTAACTAAGGAAACTATATATATATATATATATATATATATATATATATATATAATATATATATATATATATATGAGAACAAAGACAATGTGCATGGACTCTACATATAAGTAATTTACACATTAAATCCAGTGATTTCTCCATAGAATTTTGAAGTGTAGATTTGTAACTGATGGTTTTGAAGGGTAAGACAAGACACGTTGCTATAGAGTTATAAATTATGTTTGGTTACTAATAAAAAGAAACTAGAAGTATTTGTTTATTTATTTTGAAAGGTAAACCATATTTACATTTTAATTGTAAGGTAACAATACATACACCCCACCAACACACACACACACACACACACACACACACACACACTTACACACACACACACACACATGATATTTCATACTATTTACTAGTAAAACTCTTTCATATATATATATATAATATATATATATAATGTACGTAAGAAGAATAAAAGATCAAGACTACTTTTTGAAATCCAAATATTGTACCTTAAAAGCAAGTATGTTCCCAAAAGATTTTAAAATTACATTTCTAATATAAAAATGAACAAACGGTATTTTCCCTTTATGACTTTCTCCAGCTAGAATATTGTGCTCATGTGCTATCATATTATGGAGCAAAACCAGTATAATGACTGCTTGATTCATTTTTTATTGAAAATATCCACGAAATATAGAATAAAGAGGAGAGATGGGGGGGGGGGGGGTGAATGAATCGGGGGAGAAAGGGGAGTTGGGGAAATGATGACTTTATATCTGAATTTATGTTTGTAGAAAAAGTGAAATTACGAGATAAGGTTTATAATGTTAATTAAACAACAGGGTAAACCAGAAGATAATATAAGAAATGGTATTCGCAATTGAATTTTTAATGTTAGATAAGTTTTGTCAAATATTAATTATTTTTTTTGTATTTCCGTCATTCTTTATAAGTTATTCGAAAGAAATTTAGGTATAGACAAATATCAGAACCCTAAGGTGGAGTGACAAGCTTGACCTTCGTCAGAATGAACAATTCGGGTGGAAGCAACAACCAAGGTTAACCAAACCAAGGTTATATAATATCAGAACATGGAAATGTTATTTATTCTATTTCACGTAAAATCACAGTCGCCGTACGGATCAGCGATTTCCCAACTGTGCGGTGCTACGCGCACCATTGGTGTACGGTGGGCTCTTTTAGGCGGTGAGCAAGAGGAAGGATTTAATTTATACCTTGTTAATTGATAATAATTACTTTAATGATAATGTATTTAAAATTTATCTTAGTTGTATATGAACAATGAATGCCAGCTTGTGACATGCCAGCGTGTGATGCCAGCAATAAAATTATTAAAAAAAAAAAAAAAAAAAAATTAGACTAACACGAACGTAGATGTAGCTCGTACAGTAAACTAACCCACTTTTTGTTTAACTTTACCTACTTTTTTTTTTTTTTTTCTTATCTCCTTACTTTGCATGTCTGTAACTCTCTTTACTTGCATGTTTGTAGTTTGCATGGTATGACAGAGAGTTAAGACTGTGTTTGCATGGTTTGTAAGCGTTCTTATTTTACTTCTTTTCATCTTTCACCCCTCTCCTATTTTCTCCGACTATTTTTCTGACTTGTCGGTCGGCAGTGGCCGGCGGATGATGATGGTGAATCTTTTTTCTCTTTTTCTGAATGAATGTTAACCCACGAGTGATAGGTGTTGCTCCTTACTTAACCCCTTATCCTCTTCTCTTCTCTTAACCCCCTACTCTTTCCTTTCTCTCGGGCTAACCTTAGAGTGGATCTTAGGGTCTTTGTTAGCCTTAGCTTCTGTAGATCTGTAGATCCTTTCCGACTATGGTACTTAGAAAAGCATTATTATGGTATACGTCGACCTATAAAGACTGAGAACACCTGGTATGGTATAGATATCACTTAAATCAGTTGGAAAGAGAAGCATTATTTTTTACGTGTAGGATAGCTATTATTAAGGAGTGTAAATGAAATTGTTACCAGATTGAATGCAGATTTATATAAAAAGTCATTTGAAATTATATATGTAGTAGTATATATATATATTTATATATATATATTATATATTATGAAGACTAAAGTAAATCGTGCAGCTCGCTCGAAGGAGGATTCATCCTCGCCTCGCGAGAGAACACCCCGAGACTAACCTTATAACCATTATACCACATGCCACAAAGAATCAGAGTTCTGATTCTTTGTGGCCTTTGGTGTAATGATTATCATATCTGACCGGCAATCGGATGATTCCGGGTTCGATTCCCGGGAGGTGCCTCATTTTTCATTGCTCGTTTTCTCTCCTCCTCTTGTGCGGACACTCTTCTAAACAAGCGGTTCTTTACACATGTGTGTATATATATATATATATATATATATATATATATATATATAGTTTCTACATGTAGTACACGTCAAGAACAGAAAACATGCCTAAGCTGTCGTTAGGGAGGAAAATCGTTAACAACAGAATTTTTCATCGGTTTTCCCCTGACCAGAAGATGAGTATATAGCAGAAAAACTGAGAACTGTTCCTTAGAGAGAGATTCCTTTATCGTGGAGTCTGTTAAAACGGAGAGGTTTCGCTATAAACTTTCAATTCTTAAAATAACTAAAAATTTTACCCACTCACGATCAAAATTCAGAATTCTAATTTTTATTTGCTGAAACCTCAAAACTAACATTTTAAAAAATTACATTTTCATGCTCAAAATACTTTGTAATTAGGCTATGGATCACCTGAAGATCAGAGCCCCCAGTCTTCTTTAGTTAGCTTTATAAGACTAACTAACGAAAAAATCACGACCTAACCTAACCAATCATCAAGTGCGTACGGTTGACCTAACGATTGGTTAGGTTAGGTCGTGATATTTTCGTTAGTTAGCCTTATAAGGCTAACTAAAGAAACATGGGGTCCCTGATCTTCAGGTAATCCTACTTTGTAATTAGGCTGTTATTGAAGTGAATGTAAAAATCGTTGAAAATCGGAATGTGGAACAAATGCTAAAATTTGTAAACGTCATTCTATTCACAAAGGATAAAGTAGACCTTAAATTATTTCACAATGAACATTTAGATTTGGTTCCTTTTTTATTTATTTTTGTTTTTTACCTATAAATACGCAAGATCGTTTATTTAATAAATGAAAGAGCTTCCTTTTAAGTGCCATGAACACCTTAATTAGTTTCGTAAACTACTACAAAGGTCATTTATTGATAATAACATCAGCATGTCATATCTATTTAATTTATAACATCTGATAACATCTCGCATCTCTTTGTCTAGGCGACGACGAGAATGCGCAGGCGAGGGCTACGTCAAATGGCCAAACATTGGTTTCTGGCGGACGTATGACTTGAATTATAAAAATGCTTGAATTAGAACAAACACTGGATCACCTGAAGATCAGGGCCTCCAGCCTTCTTTAGTTAGCCTTATAAGGCTAACTAACGAAAATATCACGACTTAACCTAACCAATCGTTGGGTCAACTGTATGCCTTTGACGATTGGTTAGGTTAAGTCGTGATATTTTCGTTAGTTAGCCTTATAAAGCTAACTAAAGAAAGCTGGGGCCCTGATCTGCAGGTGATCCAAAGGACGAATACAAGAACGTCCTATACATTAACGGTTCAAATCACCCCTAAGAACTTAATGAAAATTTGTTATACTCTGCTTAAATTAAAATTACGGTAAACAGTTTTGTCCCTGAAAAAGTTACATACAGTATAATTTGCTAATAGTTTCATATTTGAGTGTCATATATTTTTGGTAGTATTGCCACCTTTTCATTTCAGTAAATCCAGACCCCACCCTCTCACCCAAAGAAAATTATCCTCCCAACCCACAGTCTCTTATAACTGAAGTAAATCTTGACAATTTACAAGGAGTGTATTTGTAACGCTTTTTAATATGTAATTATCATTTGTTCGGAGCGATGGAAAATTTTCCGTGACGTCAGGAAAAAATTTCCGCCCGCGTTCGGGGCCGACAAGATTCGCCAAAATAAAAACCTACGTGCAAAAAACGTCTACCAGACCATTTGCTTTTGATACATATATTCAAGGTCATTAACTGGTAAGTGACGTCACGATGGGTCCTGCGGATCCCGTCTGAAAAATTATTCGTAGGATCCAGAAAAATTTCCTGATCCTTTGCGGATCTG
Organism: Bathynomus jamesi; assembly: GCA_023014485.1. Taxonomy (NCBI): domain Eukaryota; kingdom Metazoa; phylum Arthropoda; class Malacostraca; order Isopoda; family Cirolanidae; genus Bathynomus; species Bathynomus jamesi. The sequence goes on from JAJOZX010002284.1 coordinate 149,105, forward strand.
TATAATTGTGAAACATGTTTTAGCTACTGCTCTACTTAAGTCACGCCAAAATGTGGACTTGTTGCTTGGCACTTGCCTGTCCTCACACGAGATCCGGACAAACTGCGTCTAGATGAGGGTGCGATCTGGACGCCGGACATTTCTACTAATTTCCGGACTGTCCGGACGAAATCCGGACCGGTGGCAACACTAATTTTTGGTCATTTTAAATCCATCCACTTTTCAACTAATAAAATATTGCATCGAGAGAAGTCATATCACTCCGCCATAATAAAAGTAAGTTAAGAACAATGATTGGTACGGGAGAAATTTGAAAATGTAAAAAACTAATGAAAGAGGACATTTTTTCTATTTGTGATAAATTAATGCGTCGTTATAACCCTGTTACTTACTCATTACTTTTGTCTTCTTTATTCATTACTATTGCCTTCCTTTTCCCACACAGAAGAGGAGAGGACAGCGAAGATCCCCTTTAACAGTGCAATTGTGGTATTTGAGATATGTGGATGATATAAATTGTAAGTAAAATGGTTCCTTTGCAACAGATTTTCTCTTTTTTCATTTGTTAACAATGCGCTTAATTGCTGGAAATCAAAGGTTAAAAGTTTTCAGTTAATGTAACCTAACATTCTAATAAATAATACATGATTTAAGTGAAGAATATATTTTTTTGAAAGCTACCTCCTAGTTGAACCATATAAAAGTCGAAATACTGGTAAAAATAAAAAAAAATTATGGTTAAAGTTACCTAAACACGAAATGTATGCACGCTTTATAAATTTGGAAAAGCTGCAATGTTTTAGCTTTTCCTTTCAGTAAAAGTTTTCTGGTATAAAGACGTGTTTGTTTGCGGTTTATCTGACATAAAAATCACTTCGTACATATTCAAAATAAGTATTCATAACTAAAATAAACCACTCTAATTTATTAAAAAATATGTGAAGCGACAAACATTACTGAATTTCAGAATTAAATGAATTAAACAATTGAAATAAAGATTTGTATTTTCAAATCTAGAATTATTATAGCTCTATGTCTGGTATGCAGACCGTTGGTCGAAAGAAAATTGGTCGAACGACAATTCGTCGAACGACAACTGGTCGAAAAGACACTTTTAGGAGACTAAAAATGGTGTAGTATTTCAGCGTTCCCTTCCAATAATTTTTTTCTAAAATAAAAATTTCTTCTTTTTTATGCCAGTTAACTGGGATAAACTTACCTCGTACATACACAGGATATTCGTACAGTACGTACATTAAGTACAGTAAGTCAAGCAAAATATTTTTCATTGCAGAAAATGTAAAACGAATTTCTGAAGCAAAACAAGTGAACAACTGAAACAAAGATCTGTATCTTCTGATTCCGAATCTGACTTTTGATTGGCAGCGGCACTAATTATGTAATAGCACTATTGGAAATGAAGCAAGAGTCATCATAGATGTTTGCAATCGTAGCGTATCATTAAACCATTTTAATTTTAGATTTTACGTATGCAATATAAGTGTTCTTACTGTATATATAAGAACATTTAGAGCGGTATACTATTGTCCACTGAAGTATGATCATTTATCTTTTTTTTTGTGGCCCAGTCATAATAAAACACTAAACATAGTGATAAATCGTAGGTTTTGAATCAATAAAGTTTAAAAAATATTTCTTAGCACTGTTTTCTATAATGCGTTTCATGAAAATTTTTAATTTTAACTAACCGGAACTATGAAGGTTAATGTGACATAAACCTACAACAATTAGGATACATTAACCCAGCAAAGGACTGTCCCAAGCCAGTCTACTGTAAGTAATGGTGGGGGAATGTAGTGACGATCTCTCTGCCCGTAATGTATTTGTCTCGAACCAGTTCTCCTTTTAGAGGGGACTTATTTTCCTTGTTGGTGGCATTACCATCCGTCTCAGTGCCCTCAGCTCAACAAAACTGCAAATTATACTAAATGTAACAACACTTTTCCATTTTATTTATAATAATATTTGTTATTATTGCCAAGAAACAATATTATAAACAAATGCAAATGACAATTTCTCTTATTGACCGACATTATGACCTCCTATTTTGTCCGGGTTATTATGCCATTGGAATAGTAGTCAATCTACGTTAAACCTTGTAAAGGTCGTAGAAATGCGACCGTAAAAATCCAGTCCTGAACTTTGGTGTCGAGGAGGCAAATATTTCTCCTCTTAAATTAAGTTTAGGAGATGGTAAGGCATTTTAACGTGTAATTTTCTACTTACGAGTATGCAGACCATTCTTAGAAGGTTGAAAATACTAATGAAGACGATATTTAGATGTTCCTCTTTGTAAAAGCAATCGAAGACACTGTTTTCAGTATCCACTTTCATTTTGTTCAATCGAAAACCTCTTTTTAATGTATTGAAAACATTCTCTGAACAAATAAAAAAACAACCTCACTCTATGTGTATATATATATATATATATGTGTGTATATATATATAACTGGGCATTGGTTTCTGCGCGTATGTAGAGGAATTACGAATTCTGATCGACTGAGGACCATGGTGTAGTGGTTATCATATCTGACCGGCAATCGGAAGATCCCGGGTTCGATTCCCGGGTGGTTACCTCATTTTTCATTTGTTCGTTCTCTCTTCTCATCTTGCGCGGAATGTTCTCCTATACAAGCGTCGTTCTTTACGATATATATATATATATATATATATGGGGGAGTGGAGATAGTTGTAATACGGATCAGTTGTAACGATGGCACTATGGATTAACATGTGACACCAGTATATACGTTCATTACAACAAATTAATTGCATCTCAATATAGCAACAATGAAGGTAGTTATAGAATGTAGTGCATTTTGTAAACTTAATATCGGAAAAGTGATTTTCGCTGTTGTAAGTATTTTCATTGTTAAATATTTTTTCTACTTCCTACGTAATATGGTTGAGTTAAAAAAATTGTATGTAAAATTTTACGTACGTCCTTTAGTAATGTATTGCTAAATTATATAGACTTACGATCCTAAAGACAATTAAATGCGAGTTTGTAAAAACTAAAAAGAATGCTGATGGGCGACTTGTAATAGGTTTCATGGAGTGAATTGTAACACTGTTACAGTCACGTTTGTTGTGAGCAAATCTAAAGAAAAATGGATTCAATGCAGATCGTGTAAGGGTCGGTCGCACATTTCATGCACTTCCGACACACAAACGTGTCAAAACTGCGAATCATTTCAAAGATGTTTAAAATGCTTTATTATTTCTGATTATTATTAAAGAGAGTTTTGTAATTGGTTTTTCTTATAATTAAGTTCTGATTCTATTGTTCTTTTTATTGCACAAAGAACAGTATACGAAATCTTTAGAGAAATATTTGTTTGTTACAACCTATCTCTAACATTACAATTAAGCTCATTCACTGTTATAACATATTCCCATAGGTGGGGGTAATATGTAACACGTCACCAGCATTTCTCAAACGTAAATATATCTGTTTATGTAACGCAACAATAAAAAATTTTAATTTGTGAAAATCGAAAATAAAAAATTTAAATAACCTTTGGAAAAATACACAGAGAGCTGTATTTCCATCACTTCGTAGAAAATCCTATCGTCAGCCACAAACGCTGTTTTGAAATACAACTTTCCACCCGATTTCCTTCTATTCGAATCAAATCTAGAAATGCAGTTTCAGTCTCGGTATTTTCCAATCTGTTCGTTTCTTGTCTAGTCCAGTCACTATGTATACCAACTACTTGTAGTACATAAGGCACCCTTTCAGTTAAGCCAAATTTTATCAGCACTATAGGAGCTTATATGTATAAATAAATTTTATTAAAATATTGTCCTATTACTATCGCTAGTCATATACGGGAAACTTTTTTGCATGTGAAAGGAATTACTGCACTGAAAAACATCTCGTGTACAACCACCAGTTTTGGTGTAAAATCATTATTCACAGATGTACCAGTCCCTGAAACCACCAACATATTTATTTATATCTTATTTAGAAATAGTGAAGAAGTAACTGGGCTTCATAAGTGCCAGCGGAAGGAATTGCTCAAACTTCCTGTAAAAGATTCCATATTCATGTTCAGTAATGGGTGACTTAACTTCAAAGGATCTGAAGTTCAGATAGGTTTGTTTCTCGGTCCTACTTTAGTTAACGCGTTTCTCTACCATTACGAAGCCAAATCAATAAACGACAGTCCGACCAATTTTAAATTTGTCCTATGCAAATAATGCACAACTAAAACATTATTTCGGATTAAAGTCTTAGATCATGTCCATCTACTTACTCCAGAAATTGAATCAAACGATAGACTGTCCTTTTTGGATATTACGGTAACAAAAGCTGAATCTTCTTTAAAACTTCTGTTTACAGAAAATCAGCATTCACTGTTCTCACTACAAATTCTTGTTCCTTCGTTCCTCTACGTTTAAAAGGTAAAGGTAACATCCATGTCCCATTATTCCCCAAGGAAGTGTGGGGGTAGGAGCCCAAGCTTGGGCTACCTTAGACAGAGCCAATTAAAAGGAAGTGGCCGGCCTGTTGTTTCATCGTAAAGTAAAATACAGAAAATATACAACCGCCCAACTCTACGGTTCGAATACACGGCACTGCCGGGCAGCGCCCTAACCATTCGAGAAGCTCCCCTCTACACTTCAAACATAATTTAATTTCATCGTGAAACCAAAACGAATTTCGTATGTGCTCAGCTTACTCTAAATTACATTGAGGATTAGAATTCATCAGACAGCTTTTATATCAGAGAGCAGTTTTCCCTTTCAAATTTGTTGAAATTGATTGCATATATATATATTAGGGATGTCACGGGTATCCGAACGGGTACCCGACCCGATAGGGTAATGTACTTCTCGATGATACCCGACCCGATCGGGTAATTGCTAAAAATCGGGTACGGGTAGTAAACACCAAATTCTAATTTAATTTTAATTTTATTGTTTTGCAGGTTTTCTTGATATATTTTTTGTATAATATTTTTTAACAAAACATTCAAAATGGCAAATCGTAGTATGGTTTGGGACTATTTTCTCATTGATAAATTAGATAATAGTAAAGCCAAGTGCTTGAACTGCACACAGTTAATAAGTCGCGGTACAAAACCAACAAATTTTGGAACGTCTTCAATACCCGATCGGGTGTTACACTTCGGGTACCCGTACCCGATTACCCAGTAAAAGCGCTACCCGTTGCATCTCTAATATATATATACACACATATGATAAAATACTTTTCCTCAATTTTTCAAACGCTGTAATGTTAGTGTAGACCATTCCTTCATTTTAACACATAATAAATATTTTCCTTCATGATGCATTCATTCATTCATTGTTATTCTAATGATCTACAATTAAATTAAAAAGCCCTTAATTATGACTTTACCAAACTCGGTTTCTGCCGATGAAATTCGCAAATTTATGAGTATCGTTTCCAACTGAAAAAGGTGAATAATTGCCATCATTAAAATTGTATAAAACTAATTAATCGGTTTATTTTTAACTGAAATTGAGTAAAAGTTTGCCAAGAGGTTACGACGCCTCTTATTGAACGAGAGTTTTCGCATTCTTTCTCAGTGTCTGCGAATTAAAAATGATGCATTTGGGTTGATAAAGAGAAGCATTATCGTAAACTTTATTAAATATGCGTCCAGAACTAAGTGAAATTATATCCTTTGTGGTTTAATTACATGAGAAAATTGTATCTTGGCGTAGAATTATAATTTTTTGGACGAGAATTTACTGTTATAATAGAGGGTTGGTTACATATATGAATTTTTTTTACATACAGTAACTCCTCGCTAATTCTTCAACCGCTAATTCGAATTTCGCTTTAATTCGACTAAGTGTTAGTCGAATTAATATTTTTGAGAATTCGAATTCTATGAAAACATTTGTAAAATGTACGAAAGATACATTACGTAGTTGATCCTACCAGCAAATGCAAGAGGAAACTCGTGAGCGGCATAAGGTAGGTGCAGGTTGTCTACTGTTTTTGGTTCATTACATTGTACAGGATTTAATCTGAATTTAGTTTCTTTTTGGATTCATGATTTCTTTATTAATACATTACATACGTGTATTTAGATAAAGTACTCTTTTATATACATACAAAACTATCGAGTTCTAGTGTGAATTAACATGAGAGACAGGTCGAAAGAGGGAGGAGGAGGAATGGGTTCGTACAAAGTTCGAATTAGCATCAGAGACAAGTTGAATTGGATTAAAAAGAAAGTCAAATTCATAGTAATTGTACTTTCTCAGTATTTCGACAAGGGTAGACCCCAAATCTGTCGAATTAGCGAGGGGTTACTGTATTTAATGTTTTTCTTACATATTTAAGTTTCTTAAGTAACAGAAGAAGAAAACATAAAAAATCAATATGTAAATAAAATATGTCTACTTTATGAGTTTTAAGTATGACTTTTCTTTTTATTAACTAATTTCGGATATTTTATACTTCAGTAAATCATTTCTATAAAGTTATGTAAAGTTATATATATATATATATATATATATATATATATATATATAATATATATATATATATATATATATATATATATATATATATATATATATATTAGGGTGTTTCATAAATTAAAAGTTTGGAAAAATTTTAATCCACATAGATCCCCTTGTTCCATTTGCTGAGGAGACTGATAAACCGAAGTATTAATTCAATAGTTTAAAGTTTACGGGTCCCCAGTTTGATGCTCTGGCAGATCATAAACGGAAAAAATTAAACAAAAATCTGTCAATGAATTTTTATTCAACAAACGAGTACCATTTCACTACACATTTTCACAAAGATACAAAAAACATAACCACTTCTTGCGAATCATTTGTCCATGAAATCCTTCTTGGTTTTATTCGGGTATTTCGCCCTATGCTGCATCACAGTTTTGAGCAAATACTGCTTCTGCTCTTCGTTCTTCGTCAGAGAACAGTTGAACTCTTTGGTGAGCGCGATGGCTCTTTCGGCCCGATCGTTGACGACAGAGATTTTGTTAACAGTTGCTGCAGGAATTTGGATCTTCACGCTGCATGTCGAGAAAGTGGATGTCCTCCTGATTCTTCATCATTTCCTTAGCCTGTGAATGAGCAATGTCCATGATCTCCTTCGCTATTGCCTCCTTGAACATCGCCTCCTTCACTCGGAAGGACTCTGCTTTATGTGACTTGTGCTTCACAAGCCGGTCGTATTCCTTGAGAAGGGATTCCATCTTCCTCAAGGCCGAATCTCGACGCATCATGGGGATTCTCGCTCTCTCCCAAAATATGAGACAGGCATCCAGGCACAGGTTCAGGCATTTAGTACGTCCAAATTTTTGCTCCTTTTGGTGGTAAAAGTACTTTTTGAGTACTTGCAACTGAGTTGGAAGGCCACTTGATGTGATGTTCGCATCCGTCTGGCCAATAAGAAACACTTCGTTTTCGCTCTGGTAGACACCTGGAAAAGAAAACAAACTAAATAATTCCACAGAAATAATTTCACATCGTAATTAATTTCATTAATTAAATAAAGAAAAGCAGTAACTGGGACTCGAACCAGTGTCATAGCCGTTTGGCGGCATCGCTCAAGTCGGCGTACACAACACGCTATCCACTACACCATCTAGGGAGTGGATAGCGTGCTGTGTACGCCGACTTGAGCGATGCTGCCAACGGCTATGACACTGGTTCGAGTCCCAGTTACTGCTTTCTTTATTTATAAAACTGATACGTGTACACTACGTTCTCTTTGACAATTCATTAATTAAATAAATTTCAATACCGCAGTAAAATTACATTAATTAGTATCATAAATAATTACCAGCTTAGTTGTCCAATATGCAACAGACTAATTAATTTCATGTAATATTAATAATAAATATCACTACCACAGTAAAATGACAGAAATTAAATAATAATAAATTTCAATACCACAGTAAAATGAGATAATTAGTAGCATATATAATTACCTCCATAGTTGTCCAATAGGCTATACAACACGAACCGCTCAAGTGACGAAGAAAACCGTCTTCACTGCAGGCAGGCGAGAAATGAACTGACAAAAGGTCGTCAAAGTTGGGGACCTCTAAATGCAGCGCGATCTGGTTCAAACTTGCACAAACGTGTTTTCTTGTTCTTTAGAATACGGAGAAACGTGTGGATTGAAACTCCAAGCTCATTTTTATTTTACCCTATAGGTATGAAACACCCTAATATATATATATATATAAGTGTTTTAAGTGCTACAACGTAAATAGAATGGAAAAAGAAAAGTCAATAAAATGGGAAAGCAAGGGCGAGGGGATTCAAATACGCGTCGCATGGTTTTAGAGCCAGATTTCATACCAATCCCACTTTATTGATGTTTCCTTTCCTATCAACATCAATTCCCGTGTATTTTAATGAAAATAATTTATATTAATGAATTTAGTTTAATATCGCTAAGATGATGGAAGTTTATTTTTAGTTTGTTTGAAGCAATGCATAAATTACAATCGTTACGCAGTTTGGGTTTAGATTCTCTTAAGCTTCAACGTCTATTTTGCATATGAACGGGAAAAAATACACGTTATTACCCATTGACAAAATAGAGGACGATATTTGTTTTTAGACTTATATTTCCATGTCAATAAATGAAAAATAAATTCAGTTATTCACTTTAAAAATCTTTATTTTAGCTTGGAAATGGCGTTCCCTTTTGTTGAAAAATGGTTCTATGTTTTTGCAGCTTGTATTCTCAATTTATTCGTACATTCTCATGCATACAGTGATTTTTTCTTAGAAAAAACAGACTGTTTCGTGCACGCACACACACACACACACACACACACACACACACACATATATATATATATATATATATATATTTACTGCGTTGGTTGTAACGTTACGACAGTTAATTCACAAAGACTCGCGGGTTCTGTGTTAGAATCTTCCCATGGTCAGAGTGTAGAGATTCTAGCCTCAGCACTTCCGTTTCAAACATTTCTGTAGCCAATATACTACCGACCTTTGACTGCTTCATTCTCTATTAAGCAAAGAAGGTTAAAACACCTTAATTGAAAGGAAAACAACGCTTAGTTAGAAATAAATATATTTAACTAATAATGTACATGATCCTGGAAATAATATTAATAACGATAAACACTTCACGCTAATGGCATCAGTAAGTAAAAGGACACTGAGTAGAACACTAGGGAGGGACAGTGAACGGACTTAGCTTAGACAAACAGGACAGTTTCACGACAGGATACGTGGCAAGCTGAATCCTGAATATGGTTAGTGAAGCAGTCCGATCCTTCTTCTAGGAACTGGGCCTCAAGTCCATACCTCCCAACTCGATTGCTTATAAATTACAATTTACTCTTATAGTTAAGAATCCTAAATTATTCACTACCTTTTTATTACGTTACATTATATTATTAGACAATATACACAATAACAGTAGAAATTTATACACATCAAATACCTTCTCAGGCAACGAGTGACTCGTGCTTCTCAGCAAGTTAGCTTGATTCACCAATCCCAATTAACCTACGATATAATTACAAATTTAAATTCTGTGAACCAATTTTACGTATGACTTTATTATTACAAATGATTCGTAGAAAGTGCCAAATTTCCATTCACAAATAAGCAGTAGTTAAACTTTATCTTTACTAATTGGGGAATCACTTCAACCACTTACGTGTAAAATTTGAGCAATCTATAAATTAAATGTTTATGTTACAGAAAATGAATCTTTAATATAATATAATATAATATAATATAATATTATATATAAAACTCAAATAACTTTTATTCAAAGGAATACTAGAAAGAAAAAATGCTTACCGTTGATACATTGACGATACTTGCATTAGTAATGTATAATTTTCAAACCAGGAAACAACTGCTTGCTTCAATTCTTATACAAATAATAACCGAAATTTTAAAGTACAAAATGTCCGCGCTTCAATTGACAGATTTACCAACTTTGCCGATTACTTAAAACACCCCAATTTAATGACGTCAGCAACGCTCTACCATATATATATATATATACAGTAAACCGGGGTAATTCGGGTCAAGTTTAGGGTAATTCTGGAAGCAAGAAAAACGTGAAAAGCGAACAAAAAACGCATGAAAATGTAAAAAAAAATAATGAAGACAATAAAATGTCAAATAACTTTGGTGCCAATTTCGGTGCTTTAAAAAAATTGACGTGATTCCATTTACCACTCGAGACACGAATTACCCCGTTGTACGGTATATATATATATATATATATATATATATATATATATATATATATATATAGCAGAATTCTATCCCGTTTAACGGCAACGTTTTGAACCACAAGATTATATGAATAATAACGAATGTTGGACAACTTTTTTTATTTTAAAATAAATGAGTAAAAATTCAGTTTTAGTAAATTTACAGTTATTATGACTGAAAATTTACAGGTATCATGACAGTTAAAATATTGTGGGTGAAATTGGCTTACAGAAAGTATGGACCAAATGTATAAAGAAAATCCTATTAGTCATTTGTATTCCTTCGTCATTATGGAGCGATTACTGAATGAAAAATACTTGGTCTTAAAGATTCGCTGTCGGTGGGTATAAGAACGCATGTGTGTGTATATGTATATATGTGTGTAATATATAATATATATATATATATATATAATATATATATATATATATATATGAAAATTATTTCACGAAGGTAACACGTGAAAAATATTTTCATCAATGTTTCTCCGCGCCCTTAGGATCGCCAGTCCGGAATACATCGATGCCGAATTGGAAAAAATCAACGGTATTGGAAGTGATTTGTGTTATCCATCTGCGTTTATGGAATCTTGTCTCAACAAGGCAAAACGAACTTTCTATCGTGTCAATATTAACACTCGTACTTTGTCAAAAAATATTTTAGTACTTCCATTTTTCCCGGGCTTTTTAGGCATTGCTAATGTACTTAAACTTTTGGATATTAATGTAATATTTTCATATAACAATATTGTGAAAAATATCATAGTAAAAAATAGCCCTACCAATAATTCAGGCATTATCTATAAAATTGGTTGTAAACAATGTGATTCCTTTTACATAGGTCAGACGGGAAAGGATTTGCACACACGTATAAAACAGCATCAATATTCCGTTAGAACAGGACAGTTGTCCAGTGCCCTTTTTGTCCATTTGTCAGAGTTAGCCCACTGTATTGATTGGAATAATGCTTCAGTTTTATTCCATTCAAGCAACATTGTTAATAGAAATATTCTTGAGTCTGCCATTATCCAACTTTCAAATAACTTCAACATAAGCAAAGGTCTTTTTCAACTCGATCCTGTTATGTTGAATTCCTTTAAAGCAGACTTAGATAAGAAGTGTAAAACTTTAAATCTTTGGTAAACTTGTCTTCTACTTTATTAACTTTTAATTTGCATTTTATTTTTTTTATATATATCGAAACCTGACCATAGGCAGAATGTTAAAACCCGGACAGAGTTCTAGTATAAATTTGTATTTTTATAATCCATTTGATCTTGTGCTAAAAATCGATTAACTTTTAATTTGCATTTTATTATTTTTTTTTTCTTTTATATATATCGAAACCTGACCATAGGCAGCATTGTGTTAAAACCCGGCAGAGTCCCAGTATAAATTTGTATTTTTATAATCCTTTTGATCTTGTGCTAAAAATCGATATTTTTCCTTACAATCTGTACGCCTCATTGGTAATCCTTTAAGGTTTTAATTTTTTTTTTTTTTTTTTTAATTATTTTTACTTCTCTGTTTATTGTATATATATGTATGTATGTATGTATGTATGTATGTATTTGTATATATAGATATGTATGTATATATATATATGTATATATGTGTGTGTGTGTGTATGTATGTTATTTATTTTTCTTTTTTTCTTTCTGTAACCTATATATAGGCTTAACCGTTTTATATACTTCAGTGTTCCTGAGGATGTCATTAGACGAAAGCGCTTGAGCACCATTTTGTGTTTCCTTTCCTTCGTGGTTTTATTCATCATATATATATATATATATATATTATATATATATATATATATATATATATATATATAATATACATTCAACTGCAAAGAACACGCAGTATAAATAACGTAAAGAACGATGCTTGTATAGGAGATATTCCGCGCAAGACGAGAGAAAGAGAACGAAACAAATGAAAAAATGAGGTAACCACCCGAGAATCGAACCCGGGATCTTCCGATTGCCGGCAATCGGAAGATCCCGCGTTCGATTCCCGGGTGGTTACCTCATTTTTTCATTTGTTTCGTTCTCTCTCTCTCGTCTTGCGCGGAATATCTCCTATACAAGCGTCGTTCTTTACGTTATATATATATATATATTATATATATATATATACACAGATTACATATTTGTTCTTATTTAGGGTAACGCATTATTTTCTTTTAAATTTTCTTAATACCCTGTATTAGAGTTTAGTTTCGCGTTTAGCTTGTTTATTTTAAAGCTATCTTCTTAATGATCCTTTATTAAGTTTACGCTGCTTCAAATTAAACCCGTAAATTTTAGTAAGACTGGCAGGACATATTTGATTTAATGAAGTTAAGTGCATTCTGAAGTATAAACTCGTTGTGAACAGTTTTGTAAAGCGTGCATATAACCAATTAACTTTCGTAATATAAGCGACTTTCACGGCTGTTCGCTTCAACAATTATCTTGTCTTAATTTAATCATTTCTCGAAAACAGTTTTCCCTCTCCGTCAAAATCCGTTATGCGAAAGACGCTAAAATAGTCTTAAACTTCTCTACCAAAGTCTGAATAACTCGCTCGCAGAAAGGGAATTTCGAGGAGTTTCCGCACCTCCGGAAGCTTTGCTTATTTGATAAATTAAACTACTCGTTTCGTGATACAATACGATTACGCATTTTCTTTTTACTGAATTTTACAATCTATGTCGGATTACGAATCTTTACGTATAAGAGGGAACTTTTCCGTATTATTTTCTGGCATATTCTCTCTCTCTCAAACATTTAAGATAAACAATGGTTTCCTTTTCCGCTCTCTCTCTCTCTCTCTCTCTCTCTCTATATATATATATATATATATAATATATATATATATAATTGTATAATTGCAGTAGTATAATTGCAAAAATATGTTTTTAAAGTGCTATAACTTGCTAGATGAATTATTGTAAGACAGTGTTAAATACATTTAAGCTGTTTAAATCAGCACTTACATTAATTTATCTGTACTTCGCATTGCTGAATTTAATGTTATTTACCTACGCTACTGTAGAGGTATTCATATTAAACATTAGCGATTAAATAGGCAAGCATGTTTTCTGAACGTTTCAAATCCTCGTGTGAAGCTCCAGGTTCTAGTTCCTTATTTATTCAGTTCGTCAATAGAACAACAAGTCGATAGATCATTACGTCGAGGGCTTATTGTTCTATTAAAAATCCCCCTAAACTAAAGTTCTAAGCAGAAACCCGCGCTTTTCAATCCCTTAAATCACAACTCTCGTGCTTGTGCACGATTTGTTATAAGTATAATGGCTAAAGGGGATTACATAGATTTGGGAGACAAAAGGATACTAAAAAATTATAAACACTCTTTCTTTGGTTAAGGGAAAAACCCATATTAGTAATAATTTTTCAGAACTATTGAATTTCCCGAGTAAGAAGAAGATACGTAGCTAATTCTACCCCTTTAATATAATATTAAATGATATATTAAACAATGTAAATAAGTAAGAAAGTAATAAACTAATTTCGAATAATGAACTTAGGAAACAATGAAATTGAATTAATATTACCCTTGATAAGAGTTCTTATTATTAAAAGATATTAACATACGTTAATCTTTAAATAAAATAAAATTAATGAATTTAAACTAAATTATCTTAACTCATCCCAAAATCTTAAAAAAAAGAAGAAGTAATTAAATCTAAAAAAGAAGAAGAAGCAAAAATGAACACACAGAATAAGAACAGAAAAAAAAATAAAATAAAAAATAGTATAAGTGAAGGATTCATTCCTTATTTGAAAAAATTAACATTGAATTTTTGAAGTTTGAAAATAATAATTTTTTTTTTAAATATGATAAAGTTAAAGTATTGATTAAAGTAATTATAGTTGATTAAAGTATTAAAGTATTGATTAAAGTACAGTAATTAGAGTTGCTGTAAGTTATTATAATAAAATAAATAAATTCAACAAAATAAAATAATTAAAGACAAATTCTTAATTGATCAATTTACATAAAGTTATTCGTGTATTATTAATCTAGTGTATATATATATATGTCGATCAGTAGTCGGACATTGTGGACAATGTGTTCAAGTTGAAAGAAGACACTATAAACATCTAAAATAAACAATTATTGTTGCCTTTCTTATTGTTGCTGTATTTGAAATAAAATTGTTAATGAAAATGAAAATGAAAACGTTAAATATTGCATAATTTTGTTAAGATATTGCGTTTATATAAAAGTTTACGGAGCTATTGAAGAATAGGGACCCCAGCCTTCTTTAGTTAGCTTTATAAGGCTAACTAACGAAAATATCATGACCTAACCTAACCAATCGTCAAGGGCGTACAGTTAACCTAACGATTGGTTAGGTTACGTCGTGATATTTTCGTTAGTTAGCCTTATAATCCTAACAAAAGAAGGCTGGGGTCCCTATTCTTCAATAGCTCCAAGTTTACTAGGTAATTTTAGAACACCCTGTACATATAAATAAATTTTATTGGTGCTGGTTAAGTGTGCGGTCTACCTACGATTGGTTAGGTTTAATCATGATATTTTCGTTAAAACTAACGAAAATATCATGACTAAACCTAACCAATCGTCAAAGGCGATTGACAATGTAGTGAATAGGTTTTATTATTTATTTTCTTCTCATTATTTACTCTACTTTCTACTTTACTATATCTCTATTTATTCTCTATCGGCTCTTTATTTCATTTATCACTTTCTTTCTCTACTCACTATTTCATTTATCTTTACACTCTCTTTACTCATTTTCGCCGTATCGTATAAAGTTTCCGGTAGCCACGCCGACCTAGACTCTGAAAGTCCGTTACAAAACAAAGGGGGAAGGGGGGTATATTAATACTCTTTTTTAACACTTGTGAAGGTTTTATTAATTCCGAAAATGGTTTAGTTAAGTTAGGGGTATGCGAGTATGAAATTTCTATTATAATAATTTACGTCGGAGAGGAACACAAAACAATTTGATTTTAAGATCACATGGCTCCAAATCTTACGCGTATCGCGCCTGCCTCAAGACTGACTCCCTTATGGGGGGTAGTCTGCTCTCTCGGCTTCTATTCAGGACTGCCAACTCTACCCATTTTAAACAATTTAAATTTAACAAACATACTTTTCGTAATTTCATAATTATTATTAAATGATTTACATTAAACATTATCTTATTTAATTAAGCAGAAATTAATATTCTTAACTAAGCATTACTACAACAATGGGGTGTAAACAAACAATTAGTAAACAAGATAAGAAGCTATAATTAAAAGGTAGACCGCCGAATCGTAGGTAGACCGCACACTTAACCAGCACCATTTTCTTAAAGTGATTCCTTCGGGTCTTTTCCGTTTGGGGGCTAGCAGCGAATTTTAATGAAAATCGGTATACTAATGTAGTTTTGGTCACTGTTTTCAAAAATAACTTTCTTTTTTTTGAGAAATGACAAACAAACGTGTTAGAGCACTTTAAATAATTAATATGTGTTTTAATTAGCTTAAACTAGTTACAGAGGATTGTGTTAAATTTAGCCAGTCACAAACTGCTACTGTTTATGAAAAAGTGCTCTAACTGTGGGAAAGTGTGTTCCTTTGATAAAAATACCCAGTTCTTTCGTTGCCAAAAGCGTCGGTCAAACGGTAAAAAGTATAACTTTACGAAGAATACGTGTTTTGAAGGATCCCGCCAGATTTGTAAAAGTAGCAAAAAAATCAAGAATTAATGCCCATTTAGGTCAATTGAATGCCGGGTTAGGTCAATTGAATGCCAGGTTAGGTCAATTGAATGCCAGGTTAGGTCAGTTGAATGCCCGGTTAGGTCAATTGAATGCCAGGTTAGGTCAGTTGAATGCCCGGTTAGGTCAATTGCATGCCCTTGACGGTTGGTTAGGTTAAGTCATGATATTTTCGTTAAAAACACATTAATTATTTAAAGTGCTCTAACATGTTTGTTTTTCATTTCTCCAAAAAAAAAGAAAGTTATTTTTGAAATCAGTGACCAAAACTACATTAGTATACCGATTTTCATTAAAATTCGTCGCTAGCCCCCAAACGGAAAAGATCCATTCCTTCAAATGATTACAGTTATTTAAAGGTTAAATATGTTAATTAAATGTTTAGAGCTCATTAGCATAATTAATCAGAAAAGGAAAAACTCGAAATGAAACACAAAGGCAAACACTAAAGAATAAAAGGCAATAAAGGCATAACTTAATTAATTTATTTCCTATTATGTTTAAATACTTAAGTAATTTTTTTGTTATTATTATTATCATTATTATTATTATTATTATTATTATTATTAAATTAAATATACGAGTGTAGATGTGTATTACAATATTGTTATAATGTTATAATGTTTCAGACCAACAAAGACTAGGATCCACTCATGGCTGGTCTACTTAACTGTGTAGGTTATATATATATATATATATATATATATATATATATATATATATATATATATATATATATATATATACACAGTTGTACAAATTATGAAAGTGTTTAAATTAAATGAAGTTGTCACCGGACATGTTTTTCTGACAATAATAAAGTGAAGTTTTTATTAGTAGGAATAACTTCATATAAATTTACTTCTTATTAAACTTTGTAAACAACTTCAGTATAACTTCATTATGTTTTTAAAAGGAAATAATATCACGATTCCTGTTTGAACATTTGCACTTATAGCTTGTGTTCATTATAGGGTATCCATTTAGGATACCCATTTAAATTCAATTTATATTCAACCTGTGTTAACTGCAAAGTTTAATGTTATAAATAAATCAAATTCTTTAAATTAATATTTGAAATAAAATAAATTTGCTGAATTTAAATTAATATTTTAAATAAAATAAATTTACTGAATTTAAATTAATGTTTTTAAATAAAATAAATTTACTGAATTTAAATTAATATTTTAAATAAAATAAATTTACTGAATTTAAATTAATATTTTAAATAAAATAAATTTACTGAATTTAAATTAATATTTTAAATAAAATAAATTTACTGAATTTAAATGAATATTTAAATAAGAAGAATTTGATAAATTTAAAGTTCTCTTTGTATCCATTTCGTAGTAAAGTTTTCTATATGAGTGTTATTGTTTCTTAAAAAAACTTGTTCTTAGTTCTTGTTTTTTTTGTTTGTTCGGTTTCTTTATATTGTTTTATATTGCAGTTTTCAGTATCTCTGCATACCCACACACGCGCCTACATTCTTCTTGTGCTCCAGAGCATAAATGGAGCACACAAAGGTTCTAGTTTAAGTGATTTGAGATAATCGTTCAATCCGATTAAAGTACAACAATTCAGTCGGGTTAAGGCATAGCAGCTCTACATCGAAGAAATGTGTCGGGTCATACCTAAACCTGCGAAATAAATCATTCGATTAAAGTACAGTAATTCAGTCGGGTTAAGCCATAGCAGCTCTACATCGAAGAAATGTTTCGGGTCATACATAAACCTGCGAAATAAATTGTTCGATTAAAGTACAGTAATTCAGTTGGGTTAAGCCATAGCAGCTCTACATCGAAGAAATGTTTCGGGTCATACATAAACCTGCGAAATAAATCGTTCGATTAAAGTACAGTAATTCAGTTGGGTTAAGGCATAGCAGCTCTATATCGAAGAAATGTTTCGGGTCATACATAAACCTGCGAAATAAATCGTTCGATTAAAGTACAGTAATTCAGTTGGGTTAAGGCATAGCAGCTCTATATCGAAGAAATGTTTCGGGTCATACATAAACCTGCGAAATAAATCGTTCGATTAAAGTACAGTAATTCAGTTGGGTTAAGGCATAGCAGCTCTATATCGAAGAAATGTTTCGGGTCATACATAAACCTGCGAAACAAACCACCCGGCAGTAAGGGTTAAAAAAAAAAAAAAATTTATTATTTATTACATTATATTTCGATAATATATTATCATCATCTATTATTAATTCCAACCGCAAACTTTCAATCATACCTACGCTGAAATTTATCATTGTATTAGATATTAAAATATAAAATTTTAACATTTAAAATTTCAAATTAAAGTTTGAAATTAAAGTTAAAATTAAAATTAATATTTTCATTACTTTATATAAAACTTTCAAAGTCTTTACAAATTTAATAAAAAAATTAATTGTGGGCTTATGAATGGTAATAACGGATGTCAATGGGCTCATCTTAAATACATCATTGAAAGAATAATAAACAATGAATAAGACATCATTATATTAATTTATATTTAATTATATTAACCAATATATTTATCAATATATCTATCATTTCTATCATTCGTACATCCTTATCTAGGATTATCATTATTGCTGTTATACACATTTATCTTCTGATTCTTTTGTTCATTTCAATCTTTTCTATACTGTCCTCCATTGCCGAAAGTGTCTATTAATTTTGTCAACTTTCTGTATAATAATTTACATATCCTGCGCGTGTTAGACGACCATTAATATACAACTTATACAAATTGTTTGTGTACATTTGAATATTTGATTCATTTATAAGCTCGCAATATATTTCCTTAATTTAGTAACAAAGGAAATGAATTTAATGTTTAAATGAATATGAATGAAATGAATTAAGAAGAATTAACAAAAAAATGACTTTAAAACTCTTAACGAAAATTTAATGGAAATTAATAATGAAGTTTTAATGGAATAAATAATATGGAGTCATTCGTTCTGTTTTGGTGAACTTTTTTATTTAATATTTCTTTAATAATTAATTGACTTTATTTGAGAACAGGTTTTGATTTGTGTATGTAATACGCAGGGATAGGGATTCGAATACTTTCTCGTCTTGAGGATAACTGCCTTGTTTGGCAATACATTGTAGCGGATGGCGATTGAACTAATGCGAAGTCGATCTCGTAGACACTGTTAATCCCAAATGTGAATTCGGAGTTCGTTTCGGACGTTAGAATTCCATTTACACGCGAAGGATGATCCAGTAGTCGGACGCTATAGCTTCCAGTCTCCAAAGTGGCGGGTGTAATGGTGTCTTCTCAGAAGATCTTCGTACGGCTAATGCAATATTTTTGTTGTATCTTCAATCTTCAATATTGTACTGTATTGTCGTTGATTCAGTGACTCCATAAACGCCTTACGCCTTCAAAACAGCCACAATGAAGCACTGTTTACTGAAGAAGGATCGATTGCATAGATTTGGGGGATCAAAGGATACTAAAATGTTGTAAACAATCATTCTTGGGAAAACATGGGAAAAATTCATATTAATGAAAATTTTATTTAACATTGTACAACTATTGGGTTTCCCCACTAAGACGATATATATATATATATACTGTATATATATATATATATATATATATATATATATATATATATATATATATATATATATATATATATATAATGTTAAGTTTGGCCGAAACCAGATCACTCTAGGTTAGGTGGTGGTTTTAGATCAATGGTAGATAATAAAAAATAAAAAATAGACATGAAATGTAAATAAGCAAATATATATATATATATATATAAACTTTTATATATATATATATATATATATATATATATATATATATATATATATATATATATATATATATATATATATATACTGTATATACTTCAATCTATAAAACTAAAGATATATGAAGATACATATACAAAAGTACAAAAGTACAGAAGTACAAATAAGAGTACATACACGTTACATACACAAAAGTTAGTGTATTGTTTAAAGATTAAAACAAGTGAATTTCATTACCTGTCTACTGTATTGTAATTCTAATATTAATTAATAAATATATTTTATAGTTTGACATTTCAACAGTGAGGATTTACTCGTATATGTAACATTAATAAATTTATTTTATATATACTAAAACATTAATTGTAATGTTTTACATGTTTTGTAAGCATTTTGATTAATAATTTATGTTTATAATTATTAATAATAGAATTACTTAGTAAATGAACGGATAATAATATTCACGTGTTACTTTCGTGAAATAATTTATTTATATATATATATATATATATATATATATATATATATATATATATTATATATATATATATATTATATATATATTGGAAAGCTAGGAAGGTGGATATTTAATTTCTTGACGCAAAGAACACAAAGAGTAGTGGTAAACGGAGTTAAGTTGGAAGTCTCGGGAATCGTGAGCTCTGTCCCACAAGGGACAGTATTAGCTCCTTTGCTGTTCATAATAATGATTGCAGATATTGATGCAGATATTAAGGACAGTATTGTATCATGCTTCGCAGATGACACAAAGATATGTAAGGAAATATTGAACGAAGGTGACATAGAAAAATTACAAAATGACATTGAAACACTATTCCAGTGGGCAGAAGACAACAACATGAAGTTCAACGAAGAAAAATTCCAACTTCTAAGATGTGGTAATAACAAGGAGCTACAGAAAAAAAGGGTACAAAACTATGCAAGCCAAACAGATAACACCAAATCCACAAGTCAGGGATCTTGGAGTAATAATGTCGTCGGATGCAGAATTCAGAGAGCACTATAAAATCAAAATTACAACGGCTAAAAAAATAATGGGAATCATCTGGAGGAACTTCCGCAGCAGAAAAACAAACATCATGCTCAAATTATGGAAGAGTCTAGTCCTCCCAATAATTGAATATTGCTCAGTACTCACAAGCCCACACAGAAAAACAGAAAACGAGACATTGCGAACATTGAAGCTATACAAAGGACTTTTACCTCTAAGACAGAGGAAACGGAAGGTGAAGACTACTGGTCTCGACTACAATCACTGAAACTCTACTCTCTCGAAAGAATGCGTGAGCGGTACATAATAATATACATATGAAAATACTTGAGGGCTCTGTCCCTAACCTTAGAAATGAAATAGAAACAAACTGGAATGAGAGAAGCGGCAGATTTTGTACGGTCCCAGCTGCGGTGGGACAAGGGACCATGAAAATGAGGATGGAAAATAACCTAAGAATACGAGGCCCAAAGATTTTCAATGTCCTACCAAGAGAAGTGAGGAATCTCCAGCACACCGAGCTGAATAACTTCAAGAACCAGCTGGACAGATTCCTGTGCAAAGTCCCTGACCAGGCATGCGTGGCTGACTACGAGGGCAGGAGGAGATCAGACAGCAATTCCCTCCTTCACCAAATCCCGCAAATGAGGCGGGATACTGCAGAGAGGTCGACCGCAGGTCGATCCTGAACCGTCGTTCAAACTCACCTAAAGTATATGCCTAAAGTAAAGTATACTAAAGTATATACCTTATTACTGTTGTCAGAAGGTGTGTATTTTAACTATGCTATTGAAGAAGTGTATATTTTCTGACTGAGTTTTTACAATTTCAAGGCATTAAATGGACATTTGTGCTTATTAAGTTTTTCTCTTATATATATATATATATACAGTGTGTATATATATGTGTGTATATATTAACCCTCCGTCCAGAGCTGGGCAATAAATACATTGAATGTATTTAAATACTAAATACTAAATACATGGGAGAAATGTATTTAAATACTAAATACTAAATACATTTTACGAATGTATTTAGATACTAAATACAAAATACATCAATTGTATTTAAATACATTTGTAAATACATTTTAAGTACATACAAATTTTAACATATGCATTCACTAATTCACTAAGCTATGACACGCACACGATAAAGAAATCAACCGCTTTCGACTAAGAATGGCACACAACTGATTGAACTGACACGTTGAAACATGAACCATGCTGTACTACACTGTCGACGCGTCGTACTGTGCTAGTACAGAACGTGTATTAAACCTGTAAAAGTATTTACTTTTTATATTTTGAGTATTTAAATACATTGTATTTAAATACTCATTAAAGTATTTAAATACTATATTTAAATACATGAAAAAACAATGTATTTATAAATACAGTTCTAAATACACAAATGTATTTAAATACGTATTTAAATACAAATGTATTTAAATACTGCCCAGCTCTGCCTCCGTCTATGGCCTTGGGTGGTTCGAGGTTGACGGGGGTTCTGGTTAGGTGGCAACAACGGATTTCTCACTCTGGGATAGCTGGTACCGTGTAGGGACTCGGAATAATTCTTTGATACTACACTCCGATTTCTACTTGTAACGGATCGGAGGATTCTGTGAACACTTACTTAGTGATTGGTGATTTCCCGATTCTTCTTGTAGCGTATCGGAGAAATTATTTATTTTATTTTAAAACTAAGTTCTCTAGAGTAGATAGGGCTCAAAGGAGAAGACAAAGATATCCTCTTACTGTATTTTACTGCTTCTAAAATATTACAGGTTATGGTTCAGCTTCTAGGTCAGATCAGACAGAATAGAATAAACTTGAAGAGTTACAGTGGTTTATATATTATCCACGCTAATGACGTCATTATTATGTCATTTTACTGGTTTTTATGATTTTCAATGAGCTGAATTCTTTTGCAAGATATTTGAAGATGAAGGCACATTTTTCTCTTAAACAGTATATTGACAGATCTGATGTTATCATGATTTGCCGA
The DNA here is from genome assembly GCA_023014485.1 of Bathynomus jamesi. Lineage (NCBI taxonomy): Eukaryota > Metazoa > Arthropoda > Malacostraca > Isopoda > Cirolanidae > Bathynomus > Bathynomus jamesi. Next base: position 171,890 of record JAJOZX010002284.1, read on the forward strand.
GTCAACTAAAAATGGAAACTGAAATATGCATTTTATTATGAATTAAAATTAAACATGCATATGAACCAAAATTAAATGCTTAAAATTTCAAATTAAGTGTTAATTTAGAGTTTCGGCAGGATATGACTCCATCTTTTACAATGTACAAAAAAATGAATATTGCAGAATTTAACAAGATTATATGACTAAATGAGCAAAATAATTAGGTAATCATAAAAGAAATGAGTCATGAAGTATGAGAAGATATTATTGAACTGGAATTTAGTTTAGCAAAAATTAAATAATGAAACAGAAAAAAATAATTATTATTCAAGCTCTGCATGAATATTATGTACAGTAGCATGTCATGCAAATTTGGACCCTATATACAAAAATGAATGTTAGAATTATTCATTTTTTACATATATATTAGTTGTTTATTTGAGTATATACGCATTTTAGTTACATATTTTCACATGCATATTATAACATTTAATTTATGCATGTTAAGAACTGTATTGAATGTTAGGTAAATTTTCAAAATGTATAATAAGTAATTAAATAATTATTATTAAAAATCTAAAAGAAAAATATTTGTTTATATCAAAGTCTGTTATAAAATATACTCGTATAATATATTAATATTATATATATATATAATATATAATGTATAAATATTTAAAATTTAATGAAGGAATATGAACGTAAAAGAATTTATTAAAAGTATAAAACAAAAAAAGATAATAATAAATAATAATAATAGTTTACTGGACTGTAATATAACATTACAGAAAACAAAGATTTCCAGCAACTTTCTATACAAAGAAGTATGCTCTTATGTTATTTCAATTTCTGTCTGTCTCAAATTACTCAAAAAAAGTTTTTGAAGACCATATCTTCTATCTAAAGAAGTTTTGTATCAAGAAGTTTTCATACCCAAAAGGAGGAAGTTATAAGTTCTAAATTTAGAAGATTTTATTTTGGGTGATGGGAAATACAAACAAATATATAAGATATCTGTTACAAATAAGTCTGAACTCTCTCAAATGGAACTTATGAGTTAGCCTGTCAGTAAGTGAAAAAAAAATGTATTAAAATGTATGAAATATCGATTCATATATCTCAGACTGTTTTAGAATAGGAAATGTACTGTACAATGAGGCGTCGGAATAAAGTGTTGTAGAGTTTGTATCGCCTAATTATGAACTGGAAAAAACATTTATTTCTAACTCCCACAAATCATTTAAATTTTAAATGCAGCTTCACAGATTATACTTCAAGCTCACGAATCACTTATATTTCAAATACAACTTGTCACATTTATTTTTACTTATCATGACTTCCGATGCGTAGCTCAAAATTTTGATGGTTACATTCTTTTCTAAATTTATTCATCAACTTAATTTTCTTCATTCCACGAAAGTGAATGAAACTTTGTAGAAGGGTGTTGGGTCTTAGTTTACTTGTAAACTTTAACGATAGGGAAGGCCACCGGTCGACGCTTCTACAAAATTGTATATTTTTTTAATAGTTAGAAAAGTAGATCAACAAATTCACGAAAGAAAGTAACCATCAAAATTTTGAGTTTCACATCCGAAGTCCATTGGGCTAAAATCTTGGAATATAAGTGCTTCGTGTTTTAGCATATCATTTTTTTTGGGGGGATAAATATTTTGGGGGACACTTGATCTTAAAAAAAAGTTGCTAGAAACACTCTAGGGATCCCAGAGGGTGTTGTCACCTAGTTTCATGAAAATCGGTCCAGCCGTTTGGACCTGAAAAAGAGACAGACAGACGGACGGACAGACAGATGAACGGACAGACAGATGGACGGACAGACGGACATGCGGTGAATTATGGTAGTAACTAGCATACCCGCCCGTCTTATATACGGAGTTTTTTTCAGATAAATATGCCGATGCGTAGAATTATAATCCGTTACGTAGCATACCCGCTAGATCGCGGTGCTGAGGTCTTTGAAAATTGTAGCAACAAATTTTATTTTTTATTATTATTATTACGGGTGGCAATGTGAAGCTCAAGATTTTCATGACTGCTTTCTTTTCTATAGTTTTATTGACCAAATAAAACTATAGTCATGAAAATCTTAATAAGCTTCACAAATTTTGATACAATGAAGCTCAAGATTTTCATGGCTGCGTTCTTTTCTATAATTTTATCGCGGTGCTGGGGCCTTCAGGCCGAGTAATTGGTAGGGTGGGGGCTAGTCACTCATGTATTTTCGTTCATTACTCGTCACCCCCAATCACCATACAAAGTTTGGTCGAAATCTGTTCAGAAACGTAAAAGTTTTTTCTGCGGACAGACGGACAGACAGACAGACAGACATATTTCCGATAAATTATAGTAGTAATGATGATGATGATAAACCAAATTATTAAAATTCTTGCATAAATTTATGCATGACAGCGGAGTAAATATTTCTTTATTTTTTATATACGTGAGTATATATTTTTATATAGAAGAGTTGCAGGAATGAATATCATCAATCTGAGCAATGTAACGAATTCTGTAAACTAGCTAAAGTGGGCCCTACAGCCCATTTAGCTACCTTCGGTCTCGGTAATTGGGGTGCCTACGGCCCCCCAATTACTAGCGAGTCAATTATTCCGTCAAGAAAACTATAGTAAAGAACGCAGCCACAAAAATCTTAAGGTTCACAAATTTTGATAAAATGAGTTCGGATGTGAAGCTTAAGATTTTCATTGCTGCGTTCTTTTCTAGCTAAAGTGGGCCCTACGGGCCGACTTTAGCTAGACCTGCGGTACCGTGGGGGTCACCTGTTAAGCTTCACAAAAGTTTTTCGTGAACCTAAAGTAAATATTAAGCTTTCGCTGCCTTAATAATTTCTTTTCAAAATCTTCAGTATCTGATTTCAGCTTTTGAAATAATTTTTTTGACAGACTTTTATATAATAATAGATTTGACTGCCAGTGGCTTGTACATTACGAGCATTGTCAATGTTTCGATTTGCTAGTTTCTAAATATAAAGTATTTAGCAATAGACTTGTATTCTTTCGGAAATGTATTTTGAACAATAATTTTGTTTTGTTTATTGAAATATTATTATTAATGTCTGCTTTTCAGGAATATGGTGGTTGATCTCGTTGACCTCGTTGCGGTTTCGGTCGTCGGTCTCTCTTCACACAAAGGTCAAGTTGGTGGCCCCGTCTCTAGGCCTGGCTTGGTGGAGGAGCGAGTTGCTCTCTTGCGCTCTCCACCGTACATAGCCAGTTACGCCCGGCTCATCTGGTACCGTCTGGAGCCAGGCATCGAGTCTTCTTTTAAAGACTTAAACTTTGACTCCTGTAACGTTTCTGAGGGACTTAGGAAGCTGGTTAAAAAGTCTTGGCCCCCTGTCAACCAAGCTATTTTCCTTCAGTGTTGAGGAGGTCCCTTGTCGGGCCTTTAGTTTGGGAACACTACACATTCTGCCTTTCCTATTGTCCAGCGTTGTTTGGATGGTAATTGGGTTTAGTTCTTTCCAGTGAGTACAGATTTAGTTTACGTAGTCTTTCCCAGTAGTTGAGTTCTTTGCAGCCATCACTCTTGGCTGTGAAATGTTTCTGCGTTTCTTCTAGTTTATTAATTTCTTCCTTTTGAACGTTCTTAGTACCTGTCCCGAGATTCTTTTTGCTTCCTTTATTGCTATCTGATTTTGTATCTCGAATTTGACATCATCGGTCGTTATTACCCCCAAGTCGACCGCTTTCGTGCTTCTCTGAATTTCCTGTCTATCTGGAGCATAATATGCAGTCTGTTTAATTTCCTCATTTCTACCATATCTCAAGAGCTGAAATTTTTCGGTGTTAAGTGTCATATTGTTGTTTTCTGACCATCTGTATATTTTGTTTGTGTCCCTCTGCAAGGCCTCCACTTCATTTGCCTCGCTGATTTTTCTGTTGATCTTTGTATCGTCCGCAAATGATGTTACTATACTATTGCTGTTAACTCCATTCTCTATGTCTTTTAGCATGATAATGAACAGGATACTGCGTACTGCGTACTTCCGATTCTGATGATGATACACCTTGAATTATGACGACCTGTAGTCGTTCTCTGAGGAAGTTACAGATCCATTTTCCCACTTTCCTGTTATTCCCATATGTTTCATTTTATGTGCTATTATACCATGATCGCACTTGTTGAAAGCTTTAGCAAAATCCGTGTATATGGTTTATAATAATTCTTTACAGTATGTACGGCATAATGATGATACATCGTATAGGTAGTGATATTCATTCAGTAAAGTATTTTTTACGAATATAATTCATTCTTTGTTAGAATAAGAAGCGAATTACGTACATTACTGAAAGAAGTTTCTTAAGAATAGGATAAAATTGTATCATGAGGTATTTTCATCGATTTTAGGAATGTGTGCTTATGAGCTTTCTATCTGCCTATGTTGGGTTTGTTGTTATCGCTTTGTCTTCTACTGTTTGTGATCTTTATTCTGTAGCTTCTTACTTTTACCATATTTTGTGAGTTACCTCCGAGAATTGAGGGCGCGATGCTAAAGCTGTAGCACTCAACACCACCATCATTTTCATTATCATTATATTCTTGGCCTAAGAAGACTGGAATGCGGTGAAGGATTAAGGAAAATGGACATGTGGAAATACGATACAGTTGGTCGATATGTTTTCCATGTTTAAATAACTTGTATTTAACTTTCTTTATTAGAGACAGGTAGAAGAAATCGATGACCTCATATAAATGCTTTCATGAATGAATGAGAGTTTGCAAACTGCGTAAATAAAATCTTTCTAAATTCTGAATTAAAAGGTAATTTATATATGGAGGGTGACGTAACATGTGTGTGTGTGTGTAGGGTTGATATCTGTTGATTAATAATTTGTTGAAACTGATAGAAGCGATTATTAAGTGGTAATTGAATTGAATCTAACAACTGTGGTAAAACCAATAGCGATACTCACTTTAATTCTGTTGACTGTGTACCTTTAGCACCTTTTTGTTTTAAAGAGGTACAATCCATAAGATTAGCTTTTAATTAGCTTTTATTTCCTGCAAAAATAGAGAAAGTTACTTATGATAATTGATACAGGGTGGTACTGGAGTCGTTAACCTTTTCATGCCAAAAAAAAGCTTGTTATATCTCCAGAATGACAAAAATCTCATAAAATTTGGTGGTCTCATTTGCGCCCCGACAACATGAAAGGGTTAAAATGTTTCTCCTCTTTTTGCGATATAGTAATGCTCATATTTAATAAATGCATTTCATTAGATTTTACCTGCTGTGACGTCATCGTGGGTAAAGTTGAACTCACCATTTCTTCTATCTAAAGATAGACTTTATTAACTGTGCTTAATATTTTGTTTACTTTCATCCTCTCGGTTTTGATTTTTGGGTTTATTTCACAAAAGATGGAACCATTAAAGCTTTTTCCTTCTTCCTCTCTTCAAAAACAAACAAAGAAGCATAGACATAAAGAAAGAGGCCGCTAATATAATCTTTTTCCTACTCTCCTTCCTTTTGTCGCGCTTTTCCACATTCTATTTGCTGTTTCCCTTTGAACTTCACGTCATGAAATCCAGATCGAGGACAGAAATTGTTAATTTAAAAAAAAAAAAAAGATAAATACTAGAACAGGAAATTAATATTTTTTATATGAAAACAAACCAATCCTGGGTTGTATTAATTCCAAGGTTTCCTTTTATACTCCCACGTTGAACATACGAAATTGTTAATTTAAAAAAAAAAAGATAACAAATACTAGAACAGGAAATTAATATTTTTTATATGAAAACAAACCAATCCTGGGTTGTTTTAATTCCAAGGTTTCCTTTTATACTCCCACGTTGAACATACGAAATTTATGTAGAGACTCAACACTCTAATCTCTCTTTTTCCTTCTCTATTTCTCTCTCGGAATTACTGACTCGTTTCCAACTATTGTAGATTGGAGACTGGTTAAGAGACAGAAAGCAGAGAGTGGTAATAAATGGAGTGGCTTCGGAGTGGACCCCCGTCACCAGTTAGGTTTCACAGGGCTCCATTCTTGGTCCTTTAATTTTTATTATCTATATTAACGATACAGACGTTGAGCTCCTAAGTACAATTTCTAAATTTGCAGAAGATACAAAATTAGGAAATAGTGTAGGTAATGAAGAAGGCTTCAAAATGATCTTGACAGGTTGGGCGAATGGCCTGTTACTTGAGAGACACCATTCAACTTGGACAAATGTTATAATGTTATAATGTTTCAGACCAACAGAGAACCTAGGATCCACTCATGGCTGGTCTACCTAACTGTGTTCGTAATTGTGTATTGTGCATGACCTCCGTGGAGGCGGAGGGGACCTACAATTTTACGTGGGTTCCGAACCACAAAGCCTTAATTTTACTACTTTAAACTATACCCAATCTATCAACATATGCGTCCAATCGATTTTTAAACATGTTTATAGACGTGCTACTAATTACTTCTACCGGCAAACTATTCCAGCTATTTACTATTCTATGCGTAAAAAAAGTTTTTGGCAACTGCTGTCTCGAACCTTCTACTTGTCAACTTACACCCGTTATTTCTAGTCATATTATATTGAGATATTTCGAAAAAGCTATCTTTATCTACGTTATCGAACCCATTCATGATTTTGAAAACCTGGATTAGATCACCCCTTAGCCTCCTAGTCTCGAGTGTAGTCAATTTTAACCCCTTAAGCCTATCCTCGTACGACTTCGACCTAAGCGACGGAATCATCTTAACAAAAAGTCTATAACCTCTAATTTGATACTCCCCTACAAAGTCACGTGTTTCAGTGCTAAGCCACGATTCATTTATCGCAATTAAATCATAGTCTTTACAAGCAATTAAAGAAAAAAATTCGTTTATTTTATTTCGTAAGCTACGAGCATTTAAGGATAGAACCTTCAAATTGTTTGTAATTGCGACACGTTCGCGAGCGCAGGGGAAATTTGTGGAAATTACGCTGGGACCGTTCGAGTTACGGCAGCCTGAAAAGAAGAGACAGCATTATGAAATAGTCTTCCTAAACGCGCAGCTCCAACGTCATTTAGATGGAGTCCATCTCCGAGGAACAAGTCCCTCCTGCCGTAGAAACTGTTCCAAAAATTCGCAAAATGCACTCCTTCTTTTTGGCAAAGAGACTTTCGGTTATTGTTAATGTAGGTCGCCTTGCTGTAGAAATCGCTACGTTGGATAATTCGAGGAAGTATACCTGTTAAAACAATCTTATTAGTTTTTTCCTTTAATCGCACTAGTAAGTCCCTGTACCTAGCCAGCAGTTCTTCTGATCTAGAATTTAAAACGTTATTAGTACCGACATGAATAACATACATTGTGTTCTCTGAGGTACCGTCTGTAAAATGGTCAACACTATTAGTTATATCCTCCACCCTTGCACCAGGGTAGCAGTAACGGCTCCTACGACGAGGGTTTCTCCCACAGAATTCCTCGAGCTGCCCTCGAACAATGGAATCGCCAACGAGTCGTATTTCCGGTTCATCAGCATCTTCGAAACCTAAAACAGAAAACTTATTGTTTGTTATTACTGGTAGACAAGTCTTAGGTTTTCTCAATGGTGCTCCATTACGCACTCGAACGAAGGGTTGGGAACTAGGGGAAGAGCGAGGGCTGTTAGTACTATTTATATTATTAGTAGAAACTGAAGCAGGAGGGGTCGTAACTGGAGTCTCAAGGGATTCTAATTTTGCCGTCAGGAGCATCACGCTTTCTTCAAGCCTCACTCTAGCCTCACTCTCACGTTCTAACTCGTTCCTCAGGACTTCCATGCTTGAGCACCACCTGCAAACTAACTGTTCATTATTATTAGCCATTGTAAACTCGTAAGCGGCAAATTTCCCTTCACAGCGACTGGAAGTACTTGACGGGGGTGCCATGCTCTTAATTAGTTAAAAAAACAAAAAACGAAAACAAAAAACGAGCGTTTGGAAATTAATAAATTACAACGTAGGTTTACCGCGTGCTTATTGTGCCGTCACCTGCGCAAACCCGAAAAAATGTTCTTGAAACGCAGAAACAGGTTCTTGTAACACAATTTTATACTAAATGAATATATAATGAAGCTACCGACGAAAGATCTGTAAACGAAAAAGTATTAAATGAAACTTATCTGTCCGCTATTCGACCGACTTTTTTCCTTTTTTTCCACGGTGGGTGACCACAATCTACTTGGTCTCCCGAAGGAAGGGAAGAAGAACCTTATCAAACCTCGTTTACTGATAGATTTGAAAAACAAAAAAGGCAAACTAAGGGCATTTCAACCTTATGAAACCTCGCTTAGTAATAGATTCGGGAAACAAACAAGGCAAGCCACGTGCACTAGCCTTGGTTTAATCAAATAATATAGTGATGCATAAAGTCAATAAATGAAATATATTCGTTAATGAATGATTAGTAACACGAAGTAATTTAGTTAAGAATGCACCAAACACTATTTTTTTTAGAGACACTTCAACGAAAACCACTTATTCAATTGATAACACTGGACACTCGATAAAACACGTCTGTTCACAAGGAAAGACTGATCACATCTCCAAAGACTGATCACATCTGAGAAAGACTGATCACATCACATGTAAGGTAATGCACATAGTTTACAAGAACCCGAAGACCGATTACTCTTTCTTGGGGAGGAACTTGACTGAGGCTGATCTAAAGAAAGACTTAAGCGTTTATATCAGACTGATCTCAAACCATCAAAGCACTGTGCAGAAGTCGAAAAGAAGGCCTTAAAAATACTAGGTTATATTAAAAAACAGTTCCAATTTTGAAATAAGGAGATTATAATGTCTCTTTACGATTCACTAATTAGACTTCAACTTGAGTAGTGTGTACAGTTTTGGTCTCCGTCCCTTAGGAAAGATATAGAAAGGGTGGAAAGATATAGAAAGGTTATTTAAACAAAATAAATGGACATCTCTTTGCATCAAATAGAAATAGAATGTCCGATGTCAAGTTTGAAAAATGTGTCTTCATAAAATTCATTAAAAACAGAAATTAGTGAATTTAGTGAATGTGTTTTCCCCTCAACCTACTGTGTGTATATATAAATGTTACTGAGAACTGTGTGTATATATTTATTTATTTTATATGCAAAGTATCCCATCGTAGATACATATTTCAGTATCTTGTATCGGTATCGAGATACAATTCGGTTAAGTATGGAGTGCCGTTTCGAGATGTTTCATTTTGTTCCAAACATTAACCTATAGTGTGTATATACTATATATATATATATATATATATATATATATATATACATATATATAATATATATAATATATATATATATATACAGGGTGTATATATATATATATATATATATATATATATATACAGGGTGTCCCATAAGTCTGGAACCATAGGGTAAAATAAGTAATTCATGTTTTGTTTTTCCGTTTATGCAAGTGCCCATATCTTTTAGTAAGGAAGAACGCATCCAGGTAATTCTGCTCGTAGGAAATCGGAGTCAGGGGCAGGTCGCTGAGGAATTTAACAGATTGCATCCGGACCGCGCGCCGATAACACACAGCTGTGTCGGCAAACTCGTAGCAAAGTTCACGGAAACGGGATCCATAGGAGATAAACCACGCAGTGGACCTCCGAGGACATCCACCGACGATGACAAAGCCGCGACCATCCTCGCTCATTTCACAAACAGTCCCCAAAAGTCTCTTCGGCATTTTTATTGCCGTTTTATCATTTTGCCCAATGGTTCCAGACTTACGGGACACCCTGTATATATATTACTTTCTTTCCCTTTCGTATAGTGTTTGCATATAATTTATGGAGAACTTTGCAGTACAAAAAGGAAAGAAAATACATCCTCTCCGGGATTGGAAGTATGCATGTTAAAACTTGAAATGAATATAAACTATCCAGAAACTTTTGAAGGCTAGTTAAATAAAGTGTTAAGAATGGATAGATGGATAGAGATCAATGAAATATCTTGGCAAAATTCTCATACAATAGCGTAGTGAAGCCGAAAATTTAATTCATGGATCTGAAATACATATTTATCGATATAAGAATGGACAAGTAGTAATAAATATTGATAACAATGATCTATTAATAAAAATTCCTCAGGTACCGCCGCGCTATAAGTCAGGCACATCAAAAACGAGTTTAAACAAACTGGTATTAATATACTTGGGAAAAATACAAAGCAATAGAATACCAGTTAGTAACATTCACAAAATTGTAAAATACCAGTTATTTTTAACCTTCAAATACTAGACTGGGATATGTTTTATATACAACATTTTATATACACTGCGCCCTCGATATATGCGAGGGATAGGTTCTGCTAAAACCTTGCATAATGCAAATTCGCATATATCGAACTTATAGTTAAATGAAAAAATAGGGATGCGTTCCACAACCAGTTTTTTTTACCCTCCCGGCACCCACAACAATAAATATGCCACCTTTTTATACCAAAAACATTCAACAAGATAACAGTAATGCTATATTACATCAATACTGTACAGTATAAATATTAAAGGACATAGTAAGCCTAATAAGACATACGATACCAACGAAAAAGCACTGGAAAAAACACTCAAAAATAGTGAAAAACACAACACAGTCTAGAGCACAACGCACACACATCAACATGCTATAACGGTTTATGCGAGACTGTTGTTGTTTGGCGGGAACACGTCGGTGCGCTCAGCGGCTCAGCAATATTTCACACTAGGTGGCGCATAAATGCGAATGTTTTCTGCATATACTGAATTCTTGGTAGAAATAGGGTCTTCGCATAACAGCGAATTCGCATATGCTGAAGACGCATAGATCGAGGGCGCAGTGTATATATTCTAGTATTTGATGGTTAAGATTTCGACATTTAATGACTGGAAAAAAAGAAATTCTTGAAAAGGTGTAAAATACAGGAAAATTCAAGCACTTTGACTACTAAAGGATTTTTATGACTTTTGGTGTTATATACCAAAAATGAATGACGTGGAATTTTGCCCCTGCTGCAAATCTGGGGTTCACTGCTTTCTGAATCTTTCTTTCAGCAAATGCTGACTCGTTTCCTGCTTTGATACAAATTACAGTATTAATTTTGGTGGTGTCAGTTGAATATACTTGGGCGTGCCTCGTTATTAAACGTTTCGCATTGTATGGGGCTTATGGGTATTTTTTCTCTCGAATCTTTTGTCCCAGTTAATTACTTTACCCCGAAACAAAATTTCCACAGATGGTAGTGGCAGTGTATAATGAACAGGACCTGAGGACTTTTAAAAAAAATCACTCATAAAATGTTGAACGTTATGGAAATAATAATAACAAGAATTTCTGATTATATATAATTCTCAGGAATTCAGTATTCTATTTCAAACGTTTAATTAATTGAAAAACTTATAAAATGTAAAAATTTTAAACATTTTATGGTTTCAGCAAAAAATTCGTCAAGAAATCTAAAATTTCTAAAAAAAATAAATAAATAAAATAAAATAAAACCTGTTGATTGATTATATTTTGGTTTTCTTTGGATATTTTAGTTGGTGACAGTAATGAAATTTCCGACAAAACACTCGTTATCAATCAGTAACTTTTAGGCTTTTTAGAAATTTTATGTTTCTTGGCGTAGACAGACTTTTTCTCGAAACTGATTCCCCATTAAATTTTACAAACACCTTTCATGATGGGACCAGTACTGTCCCATCATGGATAAGGATTGTAGTGAAGCCTACTTATCATCAGTTGTTGAAACAGACATGAAAAATAGAAAGTGGTAGAGAATAATTATCCTCGCAAAAGTTATTATCAATGTATTTAGGATTTCAACTACGAAATCTTTCAAACCTTTTATCGCAAGATATTTTAATGCACATCATAAGACAGCAGAGTATTGCAGGTTGAGTAAAAACCTAAATATATAATTCTTTTTAGTATTCCAGAGAGAATAGTAAAATGTATTGCGGACGAGCTATTTCACATTCATTGGTGAAAGAGTAGCCACACGATCAGAAAAACTTTACATAAATGATGAATTTGCTCTTAATTATTACGTGGAAAAATGATAATTCACTTACTATAGAGTATAGAGGAATACCAAATATAGAATTTTCAGTAGGATCTAAATTCCATCCACGAAAAGAAGATATACTCATGTATGTGAAAAGAAGCTGGAAAAGATTCACGTAGAATTTACGTGCAAATTTACATCACATCTCAAATTACCACAATTTCTTAAATAAAATTTAATGGAATATGTAATACAGCAAAAAATAATGGTCGTAGCTGCCAACTTATACCAAAGAGTGACACTCTTATAGGCCAAAAAATAAATTTCCAATGATAGAGACGTCAGAGAAAAATGTGGCGTGCCATTAAAAGTGTAGACACTAAACGCAATCTCAAAAATGTTCTGAAGGCAAATAAAAAGATTTAATTTTGCAAACGAAGGGAAAAATTCTATTTCACGATCTAGAAGAAAGTAATAAGATTTTTAAGGACGAAGAAAGAGTAAAGATAATTTGAGAATATTGGAAAAGAATATTTACATCAGAAGAAGAAGAAGAAGAAAAAGAAGAAGAAGAGGAGGAAAACGAACGACTTTGAATTTTTTGAGTAATGAAGTAGCTAGAAATCAACCGCGCAGCAACGCGGAAGGAAATAAATTCATAAGTGATGGTTATATGGAAACAAATTCCCCTAAAAAATTTTTGAGATCAATCTTAAATCACTCGAATGGAAAGTCCCCAAACTTCATATCAAAGTAAATGGAATTCGAAAGGAAAGAATTCTCCGAAAATAAAATGTTAAAGTTAAAATATACTTTAGAGTTTATTGATGTGAAAAATTTAACAAAACAGTTTTTAGTAATATATTTATATATTCACCAAGTAATACGGAGTTCATTTTTATTTACGAATTCGGCTTTCTACGGAGTTCATTTTTATTTACGAATTCGGCTTTCTACGTACTTTTTTCTCCCCGAATACTTTTTCATGAGATCAAAAAGTTACAAAAGTTACGGAAGTTACGGGACAACAAAAACTCGAACATCCACTGTAGGTTAGCCCAAGGAAGAAAGAAGTTAGGAAAAGAAGATATTGAAAGAAACCGAGTAACTGAAATGAACTACAAACTTTCATATCATGCTGACACTGTATAAAACTTTCACACACACACACACACACACACACAAAGTAGTTGTAGTAAAGTATAGAATATATACATGAGTCTTCTTCTCTTTTCGCCAGTTGCTGTTGACGGAAAATTGGTTAAAAAAAGTTATAGAAAATTGGGCAAAAGTACAGGGTGTTCATAAAGTCACGCGAGTGAATATGGTGAAGTGTACATACATATTCAATTGCGTAACTTTATGAACACCCTGTATAATTAAAACGTAGCTGAGTTAGAGTTCTGTCACACCATGCGTACACTTATTTCATGTCCCGAGTTCATCATTAAAGAAAGCCTAAAATAATAGAAGGTATGAAACGCTACATTGCTTAATCTAATTTACATTATTTTTAAAAAGGAATTTGAAGCTCCTTTTTCTTTTATGTAGAAAGGAGGGGCCAACTTCATATTCATAATTTGTTATAACTTTCCCATGTTTCGTTATCAATATAATTTTTTCAGTCTTAAAATTTTACATACTTATTATACATATTTTAATTGGGGCACTTTCCTTTTAAATACTTAGATCATTAAATGCTAGATATTTTTCTCTCAATGATCTAAGGCTGTTCCTAAAATGTTCGATGCGATTTTGTTTTTTCAGACCTCAACTAACCTCGTATCTACATAAAAACCTGTGCAGTGGATACGGTTCTGAAGAATATTTGTTTATGTGAGGAAAATGATGTGATGCTTCAATTTCAAAGACCAATGAAAGAAATTGACATTTCACATCAAGTGGTTTAAGCCGAGCTAAAGAGCGAATCTCCCCTTCTAATTCTCTCCTGATTCTTTGTGTTATCTGTGAGCTAAGAATGATTGTAAGGAGTGTAAAAAATAAGAAGAATAAAAATAATTAAGTTTATATTTATTCCATTGGATAAACCGTTTACTATCGTCAGCTTAAAAATTCCTATTGTTTTGTAATTTTAAATAACCCCTAGGGGGTTACGAGAGCCAATTTTAGTATGAACTTTTATTAATGAAAATGTAGGCCTACATTATATTAGACTATGCTCATAGTCTATTTTAATAATTCTCTCTCTCTCTCTCTCTCTCTCTCTCTCTCTCTCTCTCTCTCTCTCTCTCTCTCTCTCTCTCTCTCTCTCTCTCTCTCTTTTATATACAGGGTGTCCGAGAATTATCTGTACAATTTTTGGCTGTTATTAAAAGTCAACCATGAAGTGTAGAAATTCCAGTATTGTCCCATTTTACAGAGAATCTCATTATGTTTTTTCTGATACCACGTTTTGACAAGTTTTTTAGAAATGTACGCGGATGACAGACATTGATGATTTAAAAGCAAGAATCACAGCTGCTATTGAGCGAATTGATGTGGATATGCTGCAGCGTACATGGCAACATTTGGAGTATCGATTGGATGTTTTGCGAATCACTAATGGTGCACATATCGAATGTTTGTAACAACGTTACTTTAATAAAAGAAACTTTTGAAAATACAGATTCTAAATAATCTTGTTTAAGAATTTTACGTGTGATATCAAGAATTTTATTAAAAGATGAAATTGTACAGATAATGTTCGGACACACTGGAATTTCTAAAAAACTTGTCAAAACTTGGTATCAGAAAAAACGTAATGAGATTCTCTGTAAAATGGGACAACACTGGAATTTCTACACTTCATGGTTGACTTTTAATAACAGCCAAATATTGTACAGATAATTCTCGGACACCCTGTATATATAATTAGATAAACACATACACAGAAATCCTTAAACAATTTGTGCAGTTTGTGTAAACAGAATAAATATACGAATGAACATTATAAAGATAGACCTTACTTATAGTCAACGTAAAAGCCTGTACGCTTTATTTAAAGTACGGTATAATTAATTGGGAATACAAATACATTTAAAGTTATTAGTCCTGTTTACCTAAAAGGTTGAAGCGAAATTTCCTGTTATTCATATTAAAATCGGAAAATATAATTAAATTTGGAATTTCGTATATTTTAACGCAAAATACATCATACAAATATACGCAGTCATTATTAATTAAATCAATGTCAGCTACGCCATAATATCGAAATGAAGTTAATTTAGCTTACATTTAATTCTCTTTCATACAATTTGAAAATATACGAGTACATTAATTAAACACACACATACACAATATATATATATACATATATATATATATATTGGTTGGTAAATAAATGCGTACCCTGGGTAGCCTCGTGGTTAAGACGTTGGGCTGCTGGTGGGGCGTGGTTCGGATTCCACGTTAAACTGTAGGTCTAAGGTGGAGTGACACGCTTGACCTTCGTCAGAATCGAGCGGAAGCAAAACTAAGGTTAACTAAGGTTATTGAAAAATAATAGAGAAACAAGTACTTAATCTCAACTGAACCCTATGAACCATTGAAATAGTATCTGAGAACATGATAAGAGGAAAGACAGACTGCGCAATCTCTCTAAATTGAATGTTTGACAAAGAACATCCTCAACACCGACAAAAATAGCTTTGTTGTCAGAGGACAAATACTATTTAAGCAGTTTTGAAAAGAAATAAGAAATACAACAGATGTTTATGTTGACGTCTTTCAAATGAGACTAGATACCTGGTTTAAGAGATGGAGAGCTCAAGAAAGCAATTCCCTCCTTCACAAAGACAACTCCAGACATAGGGCAACAAGCCTGACCTACCTTCGTGTGAGGATCGGTCGTCGTGCGGAACCAATACAAAGTTACAATATATATATATATATATACAGTCCCAGCTTTGCGCTGTTTCGCTATAGCGCTATTTTTATATCGATACCTTAATTCGTTTAGGGCTCAGCGCCTTTTCGCTATAACGCTCTCGGCGTCGTATGCTTAGCAGCGTTATCGTACGCGATTGCCGCAGCAATCTGCAGCGCCGCGCAGCCACGCTGTGCAATTTAATCAGTGTTTCCACTTTTAGGGTAATCAGTTTTGCGCTAGGGTATAGTTTAGGGTAGGGTCTAAATACTCCATTTTTAGGGTAATTTATTATGTGCTTGGTTTTAAATAAATTAATTTGATTCTGCAAAATGTTTACTAGTACTTTTTAATTTTTACTTTTATTCATTGTCAGGCGCTATTCAAGGAAGGTATTGGGATTATTGTTTTTATAACTTTGCTGATGAGATTTAGGGTAATTTAGGGTAATTAAGGTTTCCATCTAGGGTAATATTCTTCGTTGGTGTGGAAGCGCTGAATTTAGTAGGGATGGGGGTAATCGATTACTTCGATTACTTTAAAAAATTCCCCACTAATCGATTACTTTCGTCACTAATCGATTAATCAACCGATTATTCCTAGATGATGAAACAAAAATAGCAGTCGCTGAGCAGTGCAACAGTGTTGCCTCTCTTAAAAATGGAAAATGGGTTAAATTCCAAACATTTATAAAAGCATACTTAATGGGCGTAATCGATTACTTCGATTACTTCGATTACTTCGATTACTTGTAGTACAAGTTAAGTATGCTTTTTATACATGTTTGGAATTTAACTCATTTTCCATTTTTAAGAGAGGCAACACTGTTGCACTGCTCAGCGACTGCTATTTTTGTTTCATCATCTAGGAATAATCGGTTGATTAATCGATTAGTGACGAAAGTAATCGATTAGTGGGGAATTTTTTTAAGTAATCGAAGTAATCGATTACTCTCATTCCTAGAATTTAGCGTCAGTTTATTTCTGTCGCCATATTGGTTCCTCAAAAATATTTGTGCGCTTTGTTTTGCGATTGATTTTACCCCTTAAAGTCAAGCATCATGAGTCAGAAACGTGCAACAAACTAATATTTTTAGCACTGAGAAAAAACAACTCAAAATCTTAACGCTGAAGGTCAAGCTGGATGTAATTAAGCGTATTGAAGCAGGTGAACGCCAATCTAAAGTCTGTCCGTAGAGGTCTGTCTTTGGCTGGATCAACGGTAAGGACAACTCTTAAAAATGCAGAGAAAATAAAAGAATGTGGAAAGATTGCAACACCCTTTATCTGCTCTGAAGTTAAGTAGAATTAGGGCTCCAATAATGATAGAAATTAAAAGGCTCTTAAATATTTGGATCGAGGATACAACTCAAGGCCGCATGCCTCTGAGTTTATTGCTTATTCAGGAGACATGCAACAGAGTTCAAGTGTTGTTAGATCCGTTAACAATGATATTACAGGCAGCTGTACAATAAGAAGAAGAAAGGCAAAGTGCAGTTGTCTTTGGATTCTTTCTCCAGGAACCCTCGAAAGCCTTCTTCAACCCCTGCAAAAATGAAAATGAGTACTGATGTAAATTCATTACGGTATTCAGTAAATACAGAAACAACAGTATATCATCACCTTTAAAAAATATATATTTCAGAAATACTAATTGCAATTTAATTTATCAACAAATTGTTGCATTAACAGTACATCAATATTAATTTGTGAACTGTTACAAATGTCAACCATATTTCAACAATATCAACCAAGCATGAAAAGTCGATCGCTCAACTTTGTTAACTGGGTATATACAGTATATCCTAAACTTTTGCAACACCCCGTCTCCTCTTGGTTTCATTAGCGAGGTTAATATATACAGGGCTATTTAAAATGTTTCATCCAATTTTAACTGAGAATACTTCCGTACCTATCAACCGTGCATCAACTGGGCATACACCACATGAAAGAGGAAATCTCTGAGTTTTACAAGATCACCGTGAGAGGGCTCCAAAGTCACACCGTGGCCTAGCCTAGCAACAAACAGTCAGTGTGAAAATGGCGTCTGCACAGCAGAAGGCGTTTTGTGTGTTGCAGTTTTCGAGCTGTAAATCAGTAAATCTTACACCGTGCGACTTCTTCCTTTGGGGGGTACGTTAAGGATACTGTGTACGTGCCACCGTTGCCCACATCTTTGGATGAGCTCTGAACTCGCATTGTTACTGCCGTAGAGTCAGTGACAATGGACATGCTGGAGCGAGTATGGGAGGAATTCGACTATCGTGTCGACGTTGCTCGTGTAACTAGGGGAAGTCACATAGAGCATTTATGAGGTGAGAGATAAAATTTGGAGTTTTCCTTTTGGTTGATGTATCACAAATCACACTGTATTTGTAATATTAAAAAATATTCTCATTTGAAATCAGGTGAATCATTTTCAGTAGCCCTGTATATATATGAAAAATATTTAAAAACCAGCGAAATTTAAATTCCTCACTATTAAAATTGTTGGTAAATTAGACGAGAGAAGCTAATTGAAAATAGATGTAAAAAGAATTACTAAATTGAGCTTCTTTTAGCCAATTAACCTCATCAAAATTTCACGATAGGAACTTAGAAAAAGAAAGAACCATGACAAAGGAAGTATGAAGGTCGGCGTGTGTGTGTGTGTGTGTGTCTTCAAAATTATCCGATTTCAACCTTTATATTAACTTCATATACAGATGCGATATTAAAATTTTCCTGCTACTTGTTTTTGTCGACGTTAGGTTAGGTTAGATAAGTTAACTAAAGTTAGGGTTAGAAAATTTATGTTACGAAAGGATAGGATGAGGTAGTTTAGGTTAGTTTACGTTCGTTTATGAGAGTATGACTCCTGACTCCTGTAAATTAGGATAATTTATGAGTAAGTTAAGTTAAGTTAGATTAGAACAACTTGGGTTAAGCTAGGTTACGTTAAGTTCAACTAGTTTACTGTACAGTATTTCTCTACAACAGTTCGTGTACAATTCTACAGAGGTCTACAAAGCCTCTTAACGTTTAGAAAAGGGTGGATTCTGGAGGAGGGACAGAGTTGGCAGCAAAAGTCATTTAAAACTTTGTAACAGGGGTAATCAATTAATTTTTGTCTTGCAGATGCCAAAAGGTGCCAATCTTAAACGAAGTTAAATTCCTGTCTGTATTTGTTAGAGGAGAAATCATCTAATTGTATATTTCCTTTGAGTGGGATTCTTCACCTTAGGAGATTGAAGGTAATTGGCATCTTGGGTAAGATTTAGCTCTGTTTATCGTTCTTTATAACCACATACTCGTATATATATATATATATATATATAGATATATATATATATTATATATAATATATATATATATATATATATATATATATATATATATATTATATATAATATATATATATATATATATAATATATATAACTGCATGCGTCCTCCTTTAAGGACAGCTTGCTGTACCAACGTTCGGCACATTCCCATTCCTTTTCAGTCCAACTCTCTAACACAAGGGTTAATCGGCATCCTTTCATCTAATCAATCAGTCAACACTGGAACAACCTTCCTCAATTCATTTTTTCCCTTTTCCACGAATGCCAATCTTTCAAACGCAGTGTTCATTCAAGCATCTCGAAAACTTTGGACCTTAATTTCAGCTCTTTTGTGTGTATGTTAGGGGGGGCATTTTTGCGGGCGATTACCCTCGGGCCATCCTTTCTGTATACATATATATATATATATGAAAATGAAAATGAAAATGAAAATGAAAAGGCTTATTGGCAGAGTATAGCCCATATGACAAATATTATTAATACAATGACAGTTCACATACTAAGGATAGAAATATATACAGTTGGTTAGAAATAATACAGTAATGATATATATATATATATATAATATATACAGGGTGGGCCGTAAGTTTCCATACATAGGAAAAATAAACATTTTTTTATGGACAACCATTTTTATTTATAAATATGCTCTACATGGTTGCCATTGTTTTGAAAACACATTTCAATACGTGTTCCCCACTGTTGATGAACACGCATTAGCACAGTTGACGTTATGCTTGTAATGGCGTTGGTGATACGTTCCTTTAGATGATTTATGTCTCGTATCTTTTCCTGATACACCATGGCCTTCAAGTGCCCCCAAAGATAGAAATCAAGGGGGGTGAGATCTGGGGATCTGGGAGGCCACCCACAGGACCACGCCGACCAATCCAAGCATCCGGAAACTGCTGCTGATCCAAATACCGACGCACGTGAAGACCATAATGAGGTGGAGCTCCATCTTGCTGGAAGTAAACTGGGAAGTTACCCTCCTCGTTTAGGAGGGATGGGAAAATCTCTTCTTGCAACATGTTAAGATACCTTCGGCATTAAGATTTCCACTGACAAAAATTGGTCCAATAATTCTGTCACCCCATATCCCGGCCCACACCATCACTTTACCGGCACCTTGCATCTTCATCGGACTCAGCCAGTTAGGTTAGCATTACTCCAATAACGTATGTTTTGCCGATTAACCTCTCCATTGACGTAAAAATTTGCTTCATCAGTAAACAAGATCTTACGTCAAACGCATATTCTTAGGGTATCTGAAACATAAAAACAAACGTTTAATTTTTCCTATGTATGGAAACTTACGGCCCACCCTGTATATATATATATATATTATATATATATATGAATAGAAACGACATAAGTATTAAGGAACGTTTCTGCACACGAGGAGGAGAGATAACGAAATAATGAAAAATGAGGCGGTTCGCCTCATTTTTCATTATTTCGTTATCTCTCCTCCTCGTGTGCAGAAACGTTCCTTAATACTTATGTCGTTTCTATTCATTTATATACTGCGCGGTCATTGCAGTTATTTGCATATATATATATATATATACTACAGAGTGTTGACAAAAATAAGTAGACACCTTTGGTTTTTCCACAGTTTTTGATTTGATGATAAAAGTCAATAAATAATAACAGATTTATTGAATGAATATATTTAGAATCGTGTTACTTTTCCCTTTGAATTATGTAAAGCTGAACACACGTTCTGGCATTCCATTGACGAACTTCGTCATTTGTTCTCGAGGACAATCATCGTGGTGTCTATTTACTTTTGTCAACCCTCTGTGTGTGTGTGTGTGTGTGTTTGTGTGTGTGTGTGTGTGAGTGTGTATATATATATATATATATATCTCAAGAGAGAGAGAGAGAGAGAGAGAGAGAGGAGAGAGAGAGAGAGAGAGAGAGAGAGAGATAATGTAACTCATATGAATTTCAACGTTACTGTAACTGAATTTGATTCTTATAAATTACAATAAATTTGTAGCGTTCAAGAGTCTCTGATGATAAATATAGTCCCGTCAATAAAAACTGAAAATTAAATGCATCTTTCGCCAGGATGTAAAATTTTTCCCAAACGACAAATAAACAAACTGATTTACATCTTATACACTCGCCTCACCCTTGTCCCGTAGCTCATAAAACCTTCAAGAAATCCAAAAATTGTTTCGTTTGCTTTGTCAATGTAGTCCTATAAATGTAACTAATATGTAACCGAGGTTCTGACATTTGGATAAGTCTCAAAATGGGTTTTGACTTGGATTAATTGTATGAAGTTAGTGAAGAATAGTGATTTCAAATTATCTTTTCGAAAGTAAATTTCCTCAGACGAATAATAAGATGTTTAACGTAAAGATTTCTCTCTCTCTCTCTCTCTCTCTCTCTCTCTCTCTCTCTCTCTCTCTCTCTCTCTCTCTCTCTCTCTTTTAATAAACAAAAAACGGGGTAAGGGGAATACAAGGTAAAAATTATGGATCTTGCGATGACAGTATTATACAGTAGAGGCCTATATATTAGAGCATTCAAAGAACCTTACAGTCATTTCTGTCACGTTAGTTATATATTTCAGTATTCTTCTAAAATATTCTAGAATTATATATATATATATATATACGCCTCAGTGATGTAGTGGTTAACATCGCTGACTACGAATTCACCGGCACCGGGTTCGACTCCTACCGACGGCAGGCAGCGTGCAGTTCATCCACTTGTTTATCCTTCCATACAATAAAATTGGTTTTGTAGATAAATAGGTACCCTGGGTAACCTAGTGGTTAAGACGCTGGATTACTGATCGGGAGGTCGTGAGAGCGAGTTCGGGCGAGGGGTTTGTAATTTCTAATTAACGTGTAGGTCGTGGTTCGGATTCCACGTTAAAATGGAGCAACAAGTTTGACTTTCGTCAGACTAAACAATTCAGGCGAAAGCAAGACCAAGGAAACGAAGGTCTACACATGTGTGTGTGTGTGTGTGTATATATATATATATTATATATATATATATATATATATATAGAATATCGCATAAAAAGTTAGACCATTTCAAATCTTTGTAACTTTCTTTTCTGTCCGATCGGTTTACGATAAAATTATCTTCATTAAAAAATACGACAAAAAGTTTTATTTTCATTGTTTCAAATTGTGTTCGTTGTTTTCTCCTGTTCATTCAATGCATCGACAAATTTGTGTATAACTCTTTCTTTTTCATCTAGTTGCGCCACTTTAACACACACACACACACACACACACACACACACACTATATAATATATATACACACACATATATATATATATATATATATATATATATATATATATATATATATATATATATATACACACACACATCATATATGACATATTATGAAACAACTGAATTACTTTCTATTTTTATTGCATTTTACAAGGAAGGAAAAGAGAAAGAGAAGGAAGGAGATTTCCAGCTATGCTAAAAAGTCTCTGAACCGGAGCGTTTGATGGCAGTGTAGTGTTGTATTTTATGAACGGTTCTTTTATCAAAGGATACATGTGTAATTGTTGAATGTCTGATGAATTATTCGCTAAATAATTAGAAGATGGAGAGGGGAGGGGAAAGATCACTGACTGAGGAGTCTATGATAAAGTATCGCGTTACTGACACTTATTTATATCGTATCTTTCGATACGATACAAATAATAAAAAATGTATCGCGATACGATACAAGATACAGAAAATGTATCGCGATATTACGCCACCCTCTCTCTCTCTCTCTCTCTCTCTCTCTCTCTCTCTCTCTCTATATATATATATATATATATATATATATATATATATAGCACCGATTTATTTGTTCCTTGAGAATGTCGAACGTATACTGTAGTGTGAACAGTGTGACCCAAGTGTGTATATAAGCACAAAGCATTTATCGTTTAATATCAGAAATTTTGGAGACAACAGCTTCCTTTAAAAATAAAATATTAAAAGAGAACAAATACTGTAATTACAGTGCAAAATTATGAAACGATAAAAGACACTCATCAGTATAAGGAAAAAATCTTAGTCCACGATGGGTATAGTGCATTGGGTACAACATAACACATTACATTAGAAGGCAAACCCGAAAGAGATCGGAAGGAAAAGTGGACTATTCAAGTTTTTGATAAGGGGCAGTGAGGTTCATGGGATATACCTCTATGTTTGTCCGTCCTTAGAGTTGTTTGACCCACATAACTGCCATCGCATTCAACACAAACATATTTATAAACAAAGGAAGACATAATTGATTTCGGTAGCTGATATTTGTGTGATAAAAGACTTTGAATTGCTGAAGCGTTTATGAATAAAAATTTAAAGTTACAATAACAGCAGGATTTTTCGATTATTGTTTTTATGCAGTTATGAGTTTCCTGGTAAGTGTGCTCAGATGTGCTTGGAATCTTCAGCAACTTACGGACTAATGGGGAGGGCAAAGAGGATTGATAAATATAGTACAAAGAAACGTAAGGACATAATTCTCAAATTAAAGCTCTGGATAGTGATTTACCCCTTAAATAATATTTAAATACACTATTTCTGCGTGAAAACAAATGAAGTCACAGCAAAAGTAAGATAAACTACCTTTCAACACCAGATAGTCTGAACTGAATGGGCATAAAATTAAAATAATTAGTACTCAGAAGGTTCACGACAAAATGAGAAATTTTGAAATGAATCAAATTTCTCATCTCTCTCTCTCTCTCTCTCTCTTCTCTCTCTCTCTCTCTTTCTCTCTCTCTCTTTACATATACGAGTAATTGCTCTGTTATCGTATAATTACGTTCTGAAGAATTATGAAGCCAATTAACCTAAAACCAACCTCAAACTAAGTATTTATAAGTTCTATCATTGTTCTGTTCCAAACTTTGTACATTGAAACTAATATAGTGTTCTCAGTTAAGGAAAATTATTGTCATTACAAACTTTATTGTTCAGATTTCAATTTTATTTTAATGAATTTTATTAGCACAAATTGAACTTCAAATGGGTTTTTTACGCCATGAAAATACTTATCAATTTAAAGAATCTAAGATATGGTTACAAGTTTTGTTTGGCTCCACGATTTCTCTAAAAAAACAAAATGGGGGAAGAAATAAATTGATGGTTAAGAGGCTGTTGGAAAGTTAAGAAAAATCATTAATTAATTTGTTACTTAATAAAGTAAACATTTATTATTCATGCGGACAGACACGGGGGTGAAATGTTTCTGAAGTTTTATCTCTAAATATTATGGTGGAACATGGCAACCCTCTAATTTATGCACTGTTAGCAAATATTTATGAATGAATTATGACGCTATTACGTCACAGTGTCATTATCAGTATAAACATTTTAGTTTAAAAGTTTCCTTATGGCTTTCTTAAAATTTCTTATATATATATATATATTAGTGGTGGACCGGATGTCAGTTTTTTAACATCTGCGGATGCGGATGCAGATTTTTAATTTCAATATCAGCGGATGCGGATGCGGATATTTAGTTAATCTATCAATATAATATAGAATTATGAATATATGACATAATTTTTCAAATTTCGTGATATTACTATTATGGCAGGCAATGCATAAGAATTAAAATTAATATTAATGTTTTCATTGTGATAAAAATAATAACTTTCTCAAGAGTTTCAGCCAGCTATTTATATTTTCAGGTTTATATATTTGTTTGTTCATTAATAATTAATACTTTACATGAAATGTGCATGGACTTGGCCTTATAAGCTAATTTAATTGTAAATTGCATAATTTATTAGAGGTAATATCCACATAACATCCGCAGTCAGAAGTGCGGATGCGGATATCCGGTCCACTACTAAATTATATATATATATATACACACACATATATAGTGTGTGTGTGTGTGTGTGTGTGTGTGTGTGTGTGTATTACATACAGACCGTGCATGGAACAAGGAACTCTTCTGGGAAAATGAAATCCACTATAGTCCGAATAAGTAATAATAAATGACAAATACTATAGTTTTTCTTTTTTATGATGGAAGCCCAACGTGGGCAACGGGTCACTAACAAAGAGACCCCAAAATATAGTTTCCCTCACCAACTATCTGCTACGCAGGTAGGACCCAGCTTTGCGACAGGGTCTAGGGACTCTAGGGTTTAAAGCTTCCCAGACAGCTACATTTAGGACCTGAATATACGCAAAAAACTCGTTGCATTTACTTGAGTCCGAAGTGAGGACCGTTAAATAATCTGGGGAGAGGACGGTCCCTATCGAATTATTACCCAAACCCAGGTGTTTCCCAACTTTGCTGATCGACGGGAAGCAGTGTTCCGACATTGGCATCGACGTAGCTCTACAATCATTATATAATAACTTTTGTGTATATATAGATATGATGATGTTAATCAGCGAGGAGAACAAGAAGCTGGCAAAGCGTTCAGGCTAACGCTAACTCCTGGATCATTATTTACCAGAACTATCATGAGTGGAACACTCTACATCAGAGTCTTCGCTTCGCTTATTGGGAAAATGTTTTACAATGACTACGGCCGACTAACTGGGATATGTCGTAGTACATTTCTGTATATTTTACAGATGAATCACTGTTTTCATGAATACGAGGAAATAACTGTAATTTACTTTTATGTTCTTATGAAGGACTTCTTTGCAAATGTTACTGTTTTAGCATACTCTCTGCCTCATCCCATTTCAGATTCTACTCTTCTTACTTCTCTCTTTGTTTGGCTAACCTAAAGTGGATCTGTATCTTTGTTATTCTATAAACTCTTGACAATATGTGATAATAATACATGAAATTAAAAATATTTACAAAACAGTAAATTTATAGTGTGTATTAATTTTATGTCTGCCCCGACATTTTAATTAATAAGAAATGTCCCTAAACTGCGGGAAATTTTTCATGAACTTTTTGAAAATGTGGATTTTAGTTTTATTTTAAAGTCTTTAATACACACACACACACACACACACACACACACACACACACACACACACACACACATATTGAAATTACTGTAACACGAAACACTATGTAATTAAATGTAAATGCAAACCTCTTTTACGAAATTACTAAACATTTTGTAAGTAAAGTAGATTCGTAATGGAGTGATATTGTATATTAGGGCGAAAAGTTCACGGGTCATTTAGTTAAGTATTATCCAGAACGAAAAGAAAAAGATTTTGAGAAAAGAATAGACATTCAGGAGATTGTTCTTCGAGAACACGTTCAGAAGACTTTCTTTCGAGAACACGTTCAGGAGAGTTTTCTTTCGAGAACACGTTCAGTAGATTGGTCTTCGGAAATTCTTGGAATCTCGGTGGAATACTTTGTGTAATCATTTGAACAATAATATTATCTCAAAACTTGATCCCAAAAGAAGGTTGTTTAAAGGAATACTTCAGAAATTGTAGCATAGTTGAGATAATTCAGAGATTTCTGAATTGGTTTATTTGGAATAAAACAATAGCAACCTACACAGGTCCTATTTTTTGTTTTGGAAACTCCAGTCGAAGATTCTAAAATGAGTCCTATCAGTCGTTAATCCCAAGGTACAAATTTGAATCAGAATAAATTTGTCAGTTAATAATGCCTGGACAACGGTAGGTTTCCTCGGCTTCCCTTTATACTTTGTTGCTACGGTGTTCTTGCGCGTATCTTTGTACAATAAAATATTGTCAAACTTTATTTGAGATTTCCGTTATAGCCCTCTTGTTATATAAGTGCAGTACGTTAGAGTCTTGAAGAGATAATTTTAGTTTAATAAAAATATTGTTTAGAATTGAATTTTCACTTCAAAATTACTTTCAGAAAACTGCTTTTCACTTCACCTCTCAAGGAACAGAACTCTTTCAAAAATAAACTGAAATTATTCCAAAATTATTAGAGTATTAAGTAAAAGTAAGCAAAAAAATATCTCTTATTTTTTTATTTTTATGTTTTTCGGGGTGTGGGGTGTGGAGGAGGGTGTTAGCTTTTGAATAATTTGTTTTTAGGGTATAGAAACTTAAACGTTAATTTTAATAACTAAAAAACCTCAAGATAATGAATAGAATCTTTTCATTATTTGAGGTTATTTGAGGCTAACGTCAGACGATTTAATTCAGTCTCAGGGAAACGCCTCTCGTCACTAAAATAATAGCTCCATTGGAGAAAGTATGGAAACCTTTGAATTTGAGTTTTAGAAAAATAGCTGATTCTGTTGCTGTTTGGTGTCCTTTGCAGTTCTTTTTATTTTATTTGTACTGTTTTAATCTTATTTCTAAAGGCTTTTTCCCTTTTGGCGGAAATACTTCAAATTACGATCTTTACAACCAGTATTATCAAACAGAACCTATTTTGATGAAATATTTCTTAGCAACGTGTTTTTTATAGTTTTTATAATTGAAAACTATGTACATAAATTTCTTGTTTCTCAATAATTTGGGCACGTACTCAAATGATTTATGATAGAGTATGCTTAAAATGGTGTTAATTTCAAATGGTTCTTTTGTTTTTGTTTGATAGAAATTCATTTTAGGTTGTTTTAAACAGGCTTCCAAGAAAGTCTGGATAACAGCTTATTTTGTATGTTACAAATCCTATTCAATTTCTCATTCAAGAATTCAGGGCAACACTCGTAATCAACAATATTAATTTAATAGAAAGAAATATATTAGAGACCATACGTGTAAAATCCATTCCAGATATCAACTTCAGCCTGGATCTGTACAAATTAGATAGCATTATCTCGGAAGAGATTAAAAATAAGATTAATTTCTTAAACGTTTCGAAGATATGTAGTATATACGGTACACAAATATACTCTCCCGCGGATTAAGCCATTTTGTGGGCGGATGATGGTGTAGATTGTTCTCTGTCTTATTATTTGAGAATATTTTTTTAAATGACGAAAGCGCTCGGAATTTTGTTTAATTTTCTTTGCGGATTGTATTTTATATATATATACAGGGTGGGCCGAAAGTCTGGATCCATAAGAAAATATTTATTTTAATACATAAATTACAACAAATGGTAAATACTTAAAATGAATATCAACTTTAACTCGTAAATGCGTATCCGTGATACTGTACAGTAGTTCGTACTCCAGTATAAATACTCAAATACTTTTTTATTTCAGCCCAGAAATGGCTTCGAATCTAACAACAGAAGACCGGGTAGAACTTGTGCTCATGTACGCAAGACAGGGCGCTACACACAGAGAAGTTGCTACCGAATTCAATAGAAATCATCCTGATAAGCATCCAGTAACACATGCGACTGTTGGCAAGTTGTTTAAACGTTTCAAAGAAACAGGAAGTGTACATGATCGACGGCGTTCTGGTCGTCCAAAAAACTGCAACTGATGAAAATACCTCTGCAATGGTATGTGAAACTTTAACGAATAGTCCAGTAAAGTCAACAAGAAGATTATCAAATGAAACACGCATCTCGAGAACGTCAATTCGAAGAATTATTAAAAATCATACATTCCATCCCTAAGTGTCTCGATGTCAGAGGCCGCCAATTTGAGCATTTGTTATAATTTGTTGTTTATACTGGAGTACGAACCACTGTACAGTATCACGGATACGCATTACGAGTTAAAGTTGATATTCATTTTAAGTATTTACCATTTGTTGTAATTATTATTAAAATAAATATTTTCCTATGGATCCAGACTTTCGGCCCACCATGTATATATATATATATATATATATATGTGTTGCGTGTGTGCAAGCTACTTCCCGCACACGACTTGTTTAATGGATTCACTTTGGACTATCTGATGAAGAAGTTGGTCCTCGATGGTTGAAGCGGACTTGTTTAAATGAGTTAAACAAATCTCGATTTCAGTGCTGATGGTCAGGTAGAGAAATTGAATAATTCTCTATTGAATGGTAGCTAAGACAGGAATTTTAACAGTTTTTTAGCAAATGAAGGCAAAGGCAGGAATTTTAACATTTCTGAATCAAATGAGGTCTAAGGCAAAAATAATTTTATATCCAAAATATACAAGAAGATCAATTAAGAACTTCATGGAGGGGAACACATTTGAAGGTTAAGTTCTCCCTTTAGCTGAAGACCCAAGGAATTTGGAGTAGTAAACTCGATTCAAACAAAGATAACAAAATTAAGAAAGCTTGAAATTTGAAAAAAAAATAAAAAATAAAAATAATGTCGCAGAGTGTACATTTTTTGGCGGCGATATACTATTGGTGTTGAATACACTTAGTGTATTACACACTCTGTAATAGTAATTACAGTGTTTATCGTTATAAGTCATTATAAAGTTGAATGAAGGAAAAGAATCAGAGAGACTTGATAATGAAGGGTTTACGGCCATGGTACGAAGGTGAGTGAAACTGTTGCTAAATATATCGATAATTCTTATAAAATTACGTGCATTTGTGGATAAATTATAGTAAATGAGTAAGGAAGTACAACCAAGGGTTCAAACCAGGGTTCTCAAGTGTCCTTATTTCTAAGAACAAATTTGTTCTTATTTCTTAATTTTTCAATTGTTATTTCATTTGGATATCAGAATAAAATATTAACGATATACAGGGTGTCCCATTAGTCCGGCATCATAGGAGAAATTCATATTTTTCTATTTCTACAAACCATAATTCATATTTTTCTTTTTCTACAGGCCATAATGTCTGTGAGCAAGGAAGAACGAATCCAGATAATTCTACTCATAGGAAATCGGAGTCAAAGAGAGGCCGCTGCTGAATTTAACAGACTGCATCCAGACACACAACTCTGTGTTATTGGCTCGCGGTCTGGATGCAGTCTGTTAAATTCAGCAGCGGCCTCTCTTTGACTCCGATTTCCTATGAGTAGAATTATCTGGATTCGTTCTTCCTTGCTCACAAATATTATGGCCTGTAGAAAGAGAAAAATATAAATTATGGTTTGTAGAAATAGAAAAATATGAATTTCTCCTATGATACCGGACTTATGGGACACCCTGTATTATGGATATTCGGATCACCTGAAGATCAGGGCCCCCATGTATTCTTTTTTTTTGCTTTACAGTACCAAATATATAATAAATTAAATTGAATGCCCGGTTAGATCAACTGTACGCCCTTGACGATTGGTTAGGTTAAGTCGTGATATTTTCGTTCGTTTTAACGAAGATATCATTTGGTAATTGAGGCTGGGGGCCCTGATCTTCAGGTGATCCGGATATTCTTATTTTTGGGACGGAATTCTTATTTTTTGGAGTTGAAGTTCTGGTTTTTATTTTTAGACTTGAGAACCTTGGATTAACCTCTTAACGACCGAAGTTTTTGTAGGGTTAAGTTATGAGTGCGTGTATGGGAAACGGTACATATTCGATCCAGTGGTCCAAAAAGAGGTTAAACCATGTCACATTCAAATGTGCATGCATAATATGACGAAATTTATAGGTGGGCGAATGAAATTAAGATAATTATAATTAATTACTATTGTTTGCATGGCAACTGAGAAATGGAGAAAATTTGAAAAATTCTCATAGTAATTTAAAGGAATCAAAACTGTTTATTATCTTGGTTGTACTTCGAGGGGGAAATTAAATTAAGGGACATTCGCTTCTTTAACCTCTTTTGGACGACTGGGTCGAATTTGTACCGTTTCCAATACACGCATTCATAACTTAACCCTACAAAAACTTCAGTCGTTAAGAGGTTAAGCGAACTTCTAATGGCACAAACATGAATACAGTCCGAACATGGGAATGGTAGGTTACATGGTTGTGACACACAAACACACACACACACACACACACACACACACACACACACCATATATATATACACACGAAAGAAATGTAAGAGAAAAATTTATTAAAATATTAAAAACAGATAAACACTTAAAAAATACAGAAATTATAGAAAGAAATATGAAGATTTACACAATATTTTTTTATCATGATCCAGTTTCCTTGAATATTAAAAGTAAACGACCGTAGCATTTTAACAGTAAACTTAATGCATTCCCGACATAATTTGGGACATATACATATACAGGAAAAAAAATGTTGTATTGCCTGTTTATGCCACCAATTTATACAAGAAATAGCTGGACATATAATAATAATAATAATAATAATATAATAATAATAATAATAACAATAATAATATATTATTATATAAAGGATTTACATTTATTTTCCAATATTCTGAATAGTTTTTTATTTTCAGTACTGAGTTTCTTAATAATAATTCTAGATAAGAATTTGCAGTGTGCTAAGAATACTGTCTTCATTTTTTCTTCTGCTGAACGAAACGCGTCAGCAGAAGAAAAATTGAAGACAGTATTCTTAGCATACTGCAAATTCTTATCTAGAATTATTATTAAGAAACTCAGTACTGAAAATAAAAAACTATTCAGCATATTGGAAATTAAATGTAAATCCTTTATAAAGACATAGGCTGATATCGACTTTCTAAAATAATAATAATAATTATCATTATTATTACAGTTATAAATCTAATATAATTGTATAAAGAACTTAGTTCAAGCCATATTTCTTAGAGATACAAAGCCCGCGTTGACATATGACATCGTCAGGAGGTAATCCTGAGCGCACGTCGGAAAAGTTTGCTGCATTGTTTGCCTGTACTAAAAAGTACCGAGATTATGACTTCTGTTCTGGTCGACTTGATATTTTATCGACAAGTATAGTGTGGGTTAGATTAAGTTAGGATAGGTTAAATTAGGTTAGGTTAGCATAGGTTAAGTTAGATTAGCAGAAGTTAAGTTAGATTAGCATAGGTTAAATTAAGTCAGTAGAGGTTAAATTAGGTTAACATAGGTTACAATAGGTTAGCGGAGGTTGTTACGCTAGATTAGGTTAGGAAAAGTTAGGTTAAGTTAGATTTCATAGTGTCGATGTTATGGTTTTGTCTTTCGGATGGTTACAGGTCCAAGAATACCACAGTCAATTGGAAGTTGAAAGTTACGTTTTTGGATCACTTGAAGATCAGGGCCCCCAGCCTTCTTTAGTTAGCCTTATAAGGCTAACTAACGAAAATATCACGACTTAACCTAACCAATCGTCAAAGGCGTACAGTTACTTAACGATTGGTGAGGTTAAGTCGTGATATTTTCGTTAGTTAGCCTTATAAGGCTAATTAACGAAGGCTGGGGGCCCTTATCTTCAGGTGATCCATGTCTTTTATTATTTATGTACATAAACGAAATTATACGAAATGAAAAGACTGAATACAATTTTAGCTCCATTTGTGTATTTTGTCATTTGATGGAAGCATGATTTGATTAAAATCGTAGTTCCTGAAAGAACTCTCCACCATTTCGAAGAAAAAGTAAGTTTGTCACTCAAAAGGAATTTCAGATCTGTGTTTTCATTTTCAGAAAAAAGAAAAACCGCCATAACCCATTAAGTTTCTAAAATGCATAAAAAAATTACTAATTAGTAATATTCTATTTTTCTTTGGAAATTTTATCCATTTTGTTAACAGTAATAAATTCCGAAAACAAAACCCAGAACAGTAATAAATTCCGGAAACAAAACCAGTCATTATTTTTTATTAGTCAATTTTTTTTTTTTTTTTAGAGATTTTTTATTTCTATGCGAACTTCTTTCCAAAACTAAACATATGCCTAATCTCCTTTCTTCACTAATTAATGTCATTAAGTTCTTGCTGTAAAAACATTTCCAATGATTGTACTCTAAATGTACAGTAGGTCATAATAACCATTTTTTAGAATAATACAATAATACTACAGAATATAGTTCGTAACTAAATTCTAATATATAAAGTGTACAAACACGCATATATATGTATATATATATATATATATACACACACACACACACACAGTATGTATATATATATATATATATGTGTGTGTGTGTGTGTGTGTGTGTGTACGTTTTACTATTCTGAAAAAAAATACTTGAAACACACTTCTCTCCATTCTCTATTACTGACTAGGATACAAAACTCACTAAATGAAATATACATGTACTTTCCTCATTAAAATTAATACTTCGAACACCGTGTATATTGATAAAATAAAAAACAAATGTGGCAACTCTAATACTACAAACCACAATACTGAATATTTATGAATGAAAAATAAATTCGAAGAAACGCCTCAAAAATGACAAAAACGAAAATGGTGCTTCGTCGGTGAATTTATATCTTCTTTTTATATATATAAATTCATAAAATTAAGGGTGACTTTTATTTATGAAGAAAGATATTTAAAATGAAAGATAGTCATTTAAATAATGATGATAAAGAAATGGAGAAAAGGTTGAAAAGAAATTTATTATTAAGTAAATTTATAAAGTTAAAGTATACCTTCCATTTCATACCACAATCATGAGACTGTCATCATCAATCACATAAATTTACTTTAAGTTTACAATAATGGTATCTTCAATTTCTTGAATCCTCAACTCATATTTTTTATCGGCATTTTAGAATTATAGAACGTTTTTATGGATTAGATAATGTAGTATATATATATCTGAAGACGTTTCACGCAAAGATTCCTCTTCACACGTAGGTGGAACCTTTAGAGTTCGCCTGGTGGAGGAAAAAGTTGTTTTTTCCGCTTCGGTTTTCCGCCTTAAAGAGCCAGGCATACTCTATTCCTCTTGAAATGTCTTCAGCCATGTGTCTAGTTTCCTTATAAATATGGCCACGTCAACACCAGTTTACAATGTTTCTTATTTCTGATGGTAGTTTATCAAGTAGCGTTGGTCCTCTGAGTGAAAAAAGCTATTCTCTTTTAGGGTTGAGATCATTCCTTGTTTAGTTTCCAGTTTAAGAATGTTTCACATTCTGTCAGGATAGTTATAGAGTTTATTTTGAGAGAAGTACCATTTCTTTGACCCTTTTTTCTGTGATTGCTGCGTACCTCCATCTTTTTTTCTGAAAAAGTGAACGCAGATTTTTTTCGCAAAATTCTTTCAAGGAATTTGAATCATTTTGTCCATCTAATTTGGCCACGAAGTTTCTCTTTATTTTTTTATAGTTGACTGTTTTTTTTATGTTCTTCTACGAACACAAGGTCAGTTTTACCAGACTAACAAATGCCTGCTCACGCCATAACAACAGACCCACCAAATTTCAAGTGGTTGCTCAAATTTTGGACTGAACACATCCCCACAGGTTTTCTCTACCCAGATCCGTTCTCCTGAAGAAAACAGTTGGAATCGTGACTTATCTAAAAAAAAAAAACAATATACCAAAACTGATCAGACTTGTCCTTCATCTCGATGGACCATTCATATCGTTTCCTCTTATTAGTTTCAGAGAACATCCTGCATAGAGCGTCCTACATAGAACTGAGTACAGACGACGCCTATCAAGACAAAAGCCATTGCTCTCTGAGACAAATAACACCAGTACACATTTGAAAACTTGTCGATCGATTTTTACAAACTAGTTGGTGATTCTATATAATTTGAGTGCGCTGATCTAAAAATATAGTTAGTTTTTCCTATCACGTATGGTTTTCTTACTACAGCGTGTGTATAAATCCCCCATTTATCCCCAAATGTGAACCATCTTATCGACCAACATTGGATTGCACATGCTAAACCATAAATTTTGTTGTTATAGACTACAGTAACGCTTACATAATAATGTAGAGTAAATATATATAACAACCAGTCCTGTTCCCAGAAAAATACTCTCCCCTCCCATCAATGGGTGGTTAACATTTGGGGACAGATTAGGTATTACAACACCCCTTGTAGCACGAAATCTTTAGGTGATAGAGTAAAACCTAATTAAAGCAGAATTAAATAGCTCCTAGCTCTTGGACAAGCATATTGCTTGTTTATGGTTTTCTTACTACAGGGTGTGTCATAAATCCCCCATTTATCCCCAAATGTGAACCATCTTATCGAGACCAACATTGGATTGCACATGCTAAACCATAAATTTTGTTGTTATAGACTACAGTAACGCTTACATAATAATGTAGAGTAAATATATATAACAACCAGTCCCGTTCCCAGCAAAATACTCTCTCCCCTCCCATCAATGGGTGGTTAACATTTGGGGACAGATGAGGTATTACAACATCCCTTGTAGCACGAAATCTTTAGGTGATAGAGTAAAACCTAATTAAAGCAGAATTAAATAGCTCCTAGCGCTTGGACAAGCATATTGCTTGTTTATGAAAGAATAAAAAATAACTGAAAGAAACAAAATATATTTACCTTCTTTACTTGCAAACATTTCAGGACTTATTCCAAAGACTTAAGACTACGAAGGTAGATCTGACTAATGACGACTAAACCGGTGTTTCTTTGATGTTTTCTTATGCTGTGCGTTAGGCTGATCTCGTTGCAGACACCAGCAGTAATCCGCCATCATATTTGTATGCCATCTTCCTTGATACCTTCTTTCCATGGTTTTGATGTCCTGGTGAAATCGTTCCCCTTGCTCCTCACTGATATCTCCGAGATTTTCGGGAAAACGGTCAAGATGCGAAAATAAGAAGTGAACTTTCAGGCTCATGTTGCAGCCTAAGGCGCAAAACTTTTTAAGCATATTTTCCACCAGTCTTTCATAATTTTGGCTTTTGTAGTTTCCCAAGAAGTTTTCAACATCTTTGAAACCAAGCCATGCTTCTTTTTCTTTATTGGTCATTGTGTTCAGGAAATGATCGTCTGTCAATAACTTTCTAATCTGAGGACCTATAAAAACACCTTCCTTTATTTTCTCGTAGCTAATCTTTGGATATTTTGAACAAATGTACTTGAAACACTCACGTTCTCTATTCAATGCTTTGACATACTGTTTCATCAAGCCTAACTTAATGTGCAAGGGTGGTAGGAGGATTTTATTTGGTTCAACTAGATGTTCATGTAAAATGTTCTTTGATCCTGGGTTAAGATTCTCTCTAGGAGGCCAAGTTTTCCTCTTCCAGTGCTTGTCACGTGCTCGACTATCCCATTCGCAGATGAAACATGGCATCTCAGTGTATCCTGATTGCTGCCCAAGTAACATGCAAAGGACTTTGAGATCCCCACACAATATCCATCTGTGATTTTGATACTGAATTTTTTCCAGAAGCAGTTTCATGTTATCATAGGTCTCTTTTAAATGAGTAGAATGGGCCACTGGGATTGATGCATATTTGTTACCGTTGTGCAGTAACACTCCTTTTAGACTGGTTTTAGAGGAATCTATAAACAACCTCCAGTCACTGGTTTGGTATTCGATGCCTAGCTTGCACACTAATCCTGTGATGTCCTGCAAAATACCAAGGGACCATCTTCGAAAAAAGGCACGAAGTCTTTCTCACGATTTCTGTACCAAGCGAAGTATGTGTCAGATGCCAATAAATTGTTCTCCTGCAATCTAGACCCCAAAAGTTCTGCAGAGTCCTTAGGCAGATTCAAATGCCTGATTAAGTCATTTAGTTCGGCTTGGGTTAATGGTTTAGGATCTCGGTCAGCTGTTGGCTGTTCATAAACATCATCATTGTCTGGATTTGGAGCTGAATCAGAATCTGAATTGTATTGATCCAGACTCTCGGGTGGGCGGGGAATAGGAACTTCTGGACCATGGGGTACCGGCCTTATTGCAGATGGAAGACTTGGCTATTGAAGGCTCTCTTTATTCTTTGCATTATAACCTTTAACATTGCAAGAACAGAAGTAGCAGTCGTCGGTATGGTTTCTAGGCTCGCGCCATACCGTAGGGATCCCAAATGGCAAACTTTTCTTTTTACCTTTGCTCCAATTCCTTAGTGCCGCAACACGCGTAAGACAAACCTTGTGTGGAGCCCAACTTTTGTCTTGATCTCGTAATTTAATTCCAAAATAAGCATGATAAGCTCTCTTAATGAAGGTCGTTACATTTGTCCTTTGTTTTACAACATACCGACCACAAATATAACAAAATATGTCTGGACTATGGGTACATCCTCTAGAAGCCATTATTAAAATTTTAAAGACGTAATGTTAGAATTATCTATCTGAAAAATATGAAAAAACGAAATTAATTAAAGATAAAAAAGGTAAAAAATTACAAAACGCCCCAAAATTGTTTTGCTAATAACTTTAAAACTGTGGGTGATAGAAAAAAACTGGTAGCATTTTTTAATTTAGCGCAGCGAACTGCTTCAGAATCACAACTCAAAATAAAGAAATCGATTTTCATGCAGAGCGGTGTAATTTTTTATATCATCAATTAAATTAATATTATTATTTTTAACACTAGATGCAAACAATGCCTTTTTCGATTATAATCTGCTATCTCTTTCTTTAACATAAACTCATCCGTAACTAACAGTATATCACGCTTATATTTGGTCTTCTCTTGAACCTCTTTTTCTGATTAACGTAGAATTACACTAATCCTTGTCTAATCACTTTTGGTAAATTGAAATCCCCGCAAAGTGTTATTTTATTAGTAATTCAGTATTTTAAACTTTCGTAAAATTCTTCATTTCTTTTGTGATGGCAATGAACTTATCACTTGGGATGTGTAGAGGTCTGCACGTAACTGTTGATATCGTATTAAGGTTTTCAATTTTTGTCCCTAGAGACT
Organism: Bathynomus jamesi; assembly: GCA_023014485.1. NCBI lineage: Eukaryota > Metazoa > Arthropoda > Malacostraca > Isopoda > Cirolanidae > Bathynomus > Bathynomus jamesi. Next base: position 209,593 of record JAJOZX010002284.1, read on the forward strand.
CTACGAAGTTGCTTCTTGAGTTATGTATCATATGAAGAGATCATAATTTTTTTTTGTTAAATTTTAAATTAGAAACCTGAACTTCCAACTCATCTTAATGGGAAACTTGAATTTGGTTTTGTGACGTGTTTCACGTACCCTCAAAACAATTTTTGAGCGCAGTCGTAGTATACTCATTGCTGACTGCATGGGAACCACCATTCTAAAGCCTTTCTTTCACGGGAAAATATCAGTATATATATATATATATATATATATATATATATATATGTATATATGCACACCTTAGTGTTGCTTCCGACCGAATTGTTCATTCTAACGAAGGTCAAACTTGTCACTCCACCTTAGACCTACAATTTAACATGGAATCCGAACCACGCCCCACCAGCAGCCCAGCACCTTAACCACTAGGCTACCCAGGGTACCCATTTATCTACCAACCAATTTCTTTTATTGTGTGGAAGGATAAACAGCTCGGTTTTGGCTGCGCGCCGCCTGCCGTCACTGGGCCGTCACCGGGTCTCGATCACGGGGTCGATGGATTCGTAATCAGCGGCGCTAACCACTACACCATATATATATATATATATATATATATATATATATATATATATATATATATATATATCTTACGTTTGAGAACGAACTTTGACTCAATCATTTTTGTTAGAAAATGTCTGGTGCTGTAGAGCAGAAAATGGCGTAATGGTTTAATTGTCTCAGTTTTTTATATTTTTGTCTTATCCCAGTGGTAAAGAAGACCCTGGACTTGAAAGGATTAAAAAAAAAAAACTCAAAAATTTTGTTTAATGATTTTTTGTTGATCACAATAATTAACTGAAATAGAATTAATCAACTGTTTTTCGTCAAAATTCTTTCTAGAAGAAATTCAAGATAATTTAAAAGAATTTCGCAAAAAACAACATCAAAGTAATAACAAGCTGAATCTCTATTATATGCCTTTCAACGAATGATGGTTGATAAAAAAAGATTTCCATATATATATATACACTGACCAGCTATGCGTGGCTGGCTACGAGGGCAGGAGGAGATCAGACAGCAATTCCCTCCTTCGCCAAGTCCTGTAAATGAGGCGGGATGCTGCAGAGGGATCGACCTTCGACCGCAGGTCGATCCTGAACTTTCGTTCAAATTCACCTAAATTAACATAAAGTAAGTAACTGTATACTGTATATGAACGCTGTGTAGGGCTTTACATAATAAGAAAATAATACAAACCGATATTCTCATATTGGGGAACTCATCTCCGTCAGTAATGAATGTCGTAAAACAAAACTGGCTAATATGACTCCACAAACCTCATTAGTCCTCATCTTCTATAAGGCGAGTGCAATTTCTTGTTTTTAATTTTCTCCATTAAGAAAACGGGTTTTTCTTTTTTTAAGCCTATTTTTCAAAATTATTGACTTCTTTTTCTATACACACACTACGTTTTTCTGTGCTTTTAATTAAAGAACGTCAGCCCATATTGAAATTGTTAAACTAAAAAGTCTTTTGTGATGGAAAGTTTTCACTTTTTTAAAGTTTTTAGAATCTTCAGCATAATTGCGGAAAAAATGCTGAAGGTAAAGTCTGTGTGTGGCTTTGTATATAATATGTACCCTCAAAACATACGAGAAGATGACGTTTCGAGCCCAATTCCTTAGCGCCTTCTGAAGTCAGGTTTTCAAATACAACTGAAAAATGGGATTCAAGGTTGAATTGGCCTCGGTAATGAGATAAACTGAATCGAATATAAGAAGTCAAATGTGGCCAGGCGCAATTAACAACGCGATCTTAAACAATCTTTCTGAAAATTAGCACTTCATTAACTGGACGGAGGGTAAGCTTGTTTTATTTAGGTTCAATGAAAAGTCTTTTATGATTTAATCCCTCCTAGTCCAGGCAATTTGTAGTTAGACCTGGGCAAAATTGCTTCAGAAGCTTTCTAAACTGTTTCCAGCTCAGGAACCATTGCCGAATAACATATCCAAAATCCGACAAAATTGGACCCCGGGAACACCCCCAAAAATGAAATTCAAAATGGCGGACTGGATGTTTCCTACGAAAAAAAAATATATATAATTTACGCTTTTATTTATAGAGATACATTTGATGCTTTTTCTTTCAGTTGTAATGTTTTAAATAATTCAACAATATACAACACAACCAGTTATTACGCAAATATAATGTTATATACTTTTTACAGATTTTTAATAATCAATAATACAACAATTATTTTTTTCCCAGTTTCAAGTTATGTTCATTACAGAAGAAGTGATACCTGGTCACAAACATACAGAAATTAATCCTCTTCATCACTATCATCGGATAGATTACCGGTACTTGGGTTGTTATCGCAACCACTGATTTGGCACTCGCCACAAGCGGCTGAACAGGGCATTCCATTACGCTTGCATCCACATCTTGAAGTAGCACATTTCGTCTTGCAGGAGCAGCGGATCATGTTGAGTAGATAATTTGGAGCTGGTGGCTTGTCGCAGGCTGTAGGGTAGTAGGAATTATTCTTTACATACCAACCCCACTGTTCTGCATCGATCTTCTCTTCTGTAGACTTCCAGATTAGTATTTGAAAGTATGTGCGAAAGCTGTGGTACTTTGTGGACGCATCGGTAGGTGGCAAACGTTCGGGTGTAACAAAAGATTTAGCTGTAGCTACCTTTTCAACTAACATTCGATGACGTAGTGCGTTAGTGGATTCAAGTGTTTTGCAGCCATACAACAGAAGCATTGCCTTTCTTCCAGCGGCTTCAATGTCAGAGTGTTGGCAACAATCAGAACAGAATGTATTTGCAACTGAACGGAGTTCAGCCACCTTCATCAGTGTGTCGAATGCTTTGGCTTTACCGATCGAAAAAATTCTGGATGTGCTATCACAGCCCGTGAAAGCATGCACAAACAGGAGATACTTGCAGATGTCATTGCCTAACAATGATTGAATGCTGAGAATATCATACACAGGATTAGGAGATGGTCCCCGTCTTATATCGCTGCGATAGTACAACTTGAAACCACTGTCCTTGGCATAGTACAGAAGGAGAATCAGCAAGTCGGTGTCTTCCCCTATTACTGTTGTAGTTGCATTTTCTGATGAGGAAACTGCTGCACGAACGATGTCCACATCAGCATCCCCATCTGCGTTGTGAACAGTACACCCGTGCTTCTTCAACATCTCACCTACGAGGGAAATAAATGCTTGCTTGTTGTTTTCATTAGCCAAGAAGTGTTCCTTCTGGCCAACAAACTTCATGCTTGGACTGAGATTCACATTTCTGCTTGTCTTGGTGCTGCGTCTTCTGTGGGTCATGTCCTTGATCGTAGGAGAGCTGCTGTAGCCATTAAAAACAATGATTGCTTTTCCATATGTTTTCAGAGTGAAATCGGCATATGAGTTGGCGATGCTGTCATATGTTTCATCTTGACGCCAGGAAACACGATGTAGTAGAGATCCACCATCCAATACGTACTGGTCTGTGCACTGAATTTCTTGAACTTCTTCCATGCGTAAAGTGTCAGTGTATTTGATTATTGCATGAGCTAGCTGAGACTTATCGGGTTTCCTCAAGATACTTCGTGATTCGAACAATGCAGGAGGATATGCACACAGTTCGTAACACATGACATCTTCAAGATTCATGTCTCCGCCAGTGGCAACAGTCATCATTCTCTGAAACAGTAGTGCAGGATCTACTTCTATATCTGAAGCATCAGTGATCACAACGGCAGAAGCAGATCCTAGTGTTTTCACTTTGTCAGATCTTTTCGCAGAATATGTAAAGGCTTGTTTCCCAATCATTTTTACGACAATGTTCGTACCGATTGAATGCAATTGATGAACATTAACTCCAGGATCAGCAGTTAGCCCTGTTACAATGTTGCAGAGACCCGAGGTAGAATGGAATGGGATAAGGATTCCAGACGTTCAAGTACTTTCTTCATGTCATTACTGTCCCTGATTTGTCTACTTCCCCTCATTTCCTTGTGCTGTTCACTACTTTCCAACAAAACTCTGGTGTATTCCTGCATTGCTAAGTTATAAGTGGAACACAGAGGCATAGAAAAGAGCCACGTTGTCCTTTGGATGTCTGTAAATCCACTTCCGCGTGTCAGTCCGCCTCTGCTTTTCAGGGAACGCATTAGTACTTGTTCTATCACCAGGTCTGTGCCGAGTCCGGCCCATAATCTGTCGCTTCTTCTTACCACAAACTTACCTTCCTGGAACATTTTGTTAACGGCTGGATTTTCAGAAGGCAAACTTAACATTTTCTGCAGGTACAGGTATATCGATTTCAGGTAATTGTGATGTCTGGATGCTGCAATTATGGGGATGGTCTCCAGCATAGCTTGCAAGTGCAAATCCCACGAGCCGGTTCTGTCTGCTGTTATCAAGGAACGTGCAATGTTGATCATTCGCTGATATTCCAACCAGAGTTGACTTGTTTGCGAAGTAGATTGTAGGTCAGTTTTCTTCGCATCCAAAGTGGTAGCAATCTGAGACAATGCATTCGAAGATTCCACATCCTCAACTGATTGTTTGGCGGTCATAACATCGTCGAGCAGGTCACAAGCTTCCTTATGGAGGTCATGAGGAGTTACATCTTCATTACGAGGGAAAACGTCTGCGACTAGTAAGGTACTAAGAGCTGCATCTACTATCATATGACCACGTATCGCTCTTGAAACAGCTTTTCCAGACATCATGTGTTGCACGGCATTTGGTCCGTATATTTCTTGAAGTACTTCAGACAATCCTGAACCATTCATAAGAGTACCGACTGCTCCCAAAAGATTCATCAGTGTGTGAAATGATCCCAGCATTAAAACAATGTCTTGCAGGTCTCTCTGTTCATTGATGATTTGGGAAGCTTTCCAGAACAAAGGCTGATCAAAGGTAATAATGCATGGGACTTTTTGATCGCGTGCTATCTTGTTCAAATATAGTAATGTCGAAAATATGCAGGTCATGTCAGTTGGCGACATATCTATGATGGGAAGGAACGTGATCGACGCCACACCTGGATGTGAGACACTTGATCCACCGTGAATTGCCTGCATTGTTCCGGACCAACTTGGACCTGATCTTTCTGCTGAAGATATCTGCCAGAGAAGACTAAGTCGACTTATGGTGGCAGTGGGTACTGGAAGTTCGCGGAATGAGATGTCCCTCAACATGCTTCTCGCGTGTCTATATTCCCTAATGTCAACGGTTGCAATCTTCTTAATGTCATTGTCACCAACATTACCCCTGTGAATAGAAGGGTGGATCTTGATCTTCGGAGTTATTGCGGCAATCATACCCATTCCATGAAAGGTATTCTTCCCATCCAAAGTGCAGACATCATGATCGACGTTATCTGCTGCTAGAAGGACTGCAGTGTTTTCATCAACAGTAAAAGAGCCAGACCCACTTGCCAGCGCCGCGTTTCTTTCGAATCTTGTTACTTCTGCATACGACGAACAGTAACCCAGCTGATGGAGAACGTCAATAAGGTACCTTGACCTAAAGTTGTGGTGTAGCTGAACCGACAAACCGATCTGTAGTGGACATAGTAATCCTCTAGGACGGGTTGCTTGCATAATGCTCTACCCAATTGCACCTATTTTTCTTGAAGCATCCTGTCCCGCAAATGCTTTTGATAATAGCAATTTCAGACTGTTGGAATGTAATCAAGAGCACTTTCTGCAGTGATGTCATTTGGAGATGGATACACATCTTTTCTAGGCGAGTCGACAGACTTGATATCACTTCTGATTATTTTTGCAGCAGCTTCTACTAGGTAAATCTTCTGTAGCTCTATATCTATATCACATTCTTTCGACTTTTTGTGATAATCTATAAGAATTCATTAGCTGTCTCTCGTAGTGTTACTACATCTGCCTTCCCACTTTCACCTGATATTATGATCTTGTCTCCGTAACGTTCTAAAAGCTTTCTCTTCATGTGCCTGCGTTCGTAGACAGAGCTCTGACTTCCTTGAAGATATTCCTCCATTTTGGAAATTAGGTCTCCAATCAACAGTTGTTCATCATCATTCTCTTCCAGGTAAGCACAGGTCTGAAGGAATGCTTGGTGTTGCTCTTCATTAGTTGGTCTCCCTTTCTTCGAATCATGATCGTCGGAGGAATATGCGAGAGGAATGTTTTTTCCACTTCGAAAATTTACGCTGCAGGTGTGATGGTAGACACAATCTGCAGCAGGAAGATCACGAAGATAATACTCCAGACGGCCTTTTACATTAAACGACCATTCATCGCAGCGGCTTTCACAGCACCTTTTATGGTTTCGGAGAACTCTGTAGTTCTTATTTCGACATGCTCTGATTTTGGTTTGTGTTTGGAAAAAAAGTCCACAAAGGTATCACAAAACAAACAGTGAGTAGCACTGGAAAATGCGTATTCATGAAAACGAGCACTTTTCCTTGGTATTGCCTCGGCTGCGGTCTGTCGCTTCTTTATTTCAATGGTCTTTTTATCCGTAAACCTTTTCCTACATATAACGTGAACACTTATTCCAGCTGTTGCAACAACATCGCTTCCACGGCTGCGGCTGGATGCATTTATACCATCTGCTCCTTTTTGCGAGATGTGAACCACTTCCTGTCCGCTGTCCAATTTCTCCTTACAAATCACGCACAATTCTTCAGGGGTCTGCATTCTTGAAGGCGGACGCACACCGAGTCAGCCGTACACCGAGTCAGTCTGAAACAGAAAACACAAATTAATAAACTGTGTTGCAGTATTTAAAAGGAGTACATAATAACAGTTTTAAAGAAAATGACAAGCACAAATACGCAGATTTGATAGTGGGTAGTAGGAATTAAAGAGTTGTATATAATATAAGTTTATAAAGATGTAGCAATGTCCATTCTCACATACACTCCATACAGTATATTTTATTTACATTACGTGACGTCATAGTTTAATACTAGCCGCCTAATACAATTTTTAGTGTCATATAGGTTAATTTAGAAACGAAAATGTGTTTTAAAACATTTTACTGATCAAGAAAAACGTCATAACTCTCTCTACAAAGCGAAATTAAAATTTATTGTATTTCGTAGGAAACTGCCAGTCCGCCATTTTGAATTCCATTTTTGGGGGTGTTCCCGGGGTCCAATTTTGTCGGATTTTGGATATGTTATTCTGCAATGGTTCCTGAGCTGGAAACAGTTTAGAAAGCTTCTGAAGCAATTTTGCCCAGGTTGAAGCTATTTTTGCTCTAGATTGCCTGGACTATCCTGATTTCACTCTACCGAGAAGTTTATGTACTCGGGACAAAACTACCATCCAATATGTTAAAGAATTATTGAATGTTTTTAGCTAACCCAAGTGTTTTCCCAGTTTTCTCGTGTTGTTACTGAGCATCTGTCTGATGATTTTGTATTAGTAATAATTATCTTTAATTATCATACTTCTGGCTTCTTAAACTTGTTTCTTTTTATCTCCATACCGAGGAGGCAAACTCTGCAGTGACCCTGATGTTTATTTCAGTTCTATTTAGAAACCTGACTTGAAAAGGCATCGAAGATTTTTTACGCGAAACGTCGTCATTTTTGTTTTGTTTTGTTTTCACATTTTAATGGTTTCAGTAGTTTAGTCATTTAGCAATCACATGGTTTCACTATATATATATATATATATATATAATATATATATATATAAATAAATAAATTTGATACTGCATTCACTCTGCATTTAAATGTTCAGAAAATGTTTAAAATAAGTGAAAAAACTGTTTTTCGAATGAACAAATGAAAGTGAAAATAGTGAAAAGAGAGAGTCTTGGATTCCTTTTACAATGATGAACAGTAAAACTCACCATCTTCATTGGTAATTTTTAACCTTCTAATGGTCTACATAAGCAGAAAATTACACGTTAAAATACATTATCAGCTCCTAAACCTAATTTAAGAGAGGGAATACTTGCCTCCGCGACGCCAAAATTCGGGACTTGATTTTTTACGACCGCATTTCTACTTCTTTTACAAGGTTTAACGTAGATTGGCCACTATTCCAATAGCATAATAACTCGGACAAAATAGGAAGTTATAGTGTCCATCAGTACGAGAAATTACTTTTCTTATGTGTTTATAAGATTGTTTCTTGGAGATAGCCACTTTTTCATTGAAGAAATACTACACACACACACACACACACACACACACACACATATATATATATATATTATATATATATATATTTATTGTTTGTAAATCGTGGTGTACGGACATTTTGTTCCCGCTTTGTGTTAATATCATAATAACTACTGATTATTAATTTAGCCGTTAATTCTATCCATGCCATTTTGTGTATAATGTATCAGTAAATGTGTCAAAATCATTTATTAAGTGAAGGCTGGTGTCCTACAGCGTGCTCGAAGAAAAACAGATAAACTGAAAATAATTCAATCGAAATAAAGGCTTCATTGAAGTTCTTCTACGCATACGAATATGAAAGAGGAAAAAGGTCATAAAATCGAGTAAGATCAGATTTCACAGACGAAATTAGAAAAGCGGAAAGGAAAAAAAAAATATGGCCAATTTATGGAAAAATGTGTACGTTGCTGTAAATCCACTAAATTCAATAGAGATAAACCCTATTTAATGGAATGCGCCATTTACCAGCTCTGCAATTTCAAAAAATGAAATGAACCTGGTTAAAGTGCATTCACTGCAATACATTTAAGCACTACCCAATGCATAAACAGGAGAAAAGGATAGAAAAATGATGAATGGAACGAATAACAAAATTATTGGCTTTTATGGTTTCGTGTTGGTCAAGTGCATGGAAAAAACAAAAACTAGTACAAATGTGAATGAAGAATGTTGGAATAGAATAACTATTTGCAACAAGTTCACCAATAAAAAGACGGGAAAACGACAGATAACGCCGACACAAGTGAAAATGGGATGCAGGAAACCGAGGGAAACACACTAGAGGGAGGTGCAGAAGAAACGTTAGATGAAGAAATGCCCTCTGCGCAAGATAGCAACATCGTGATTAAAAACCACCGATTATGGAAGAAGTGAGGCTAGAATCTCAGAGGATTCATAAGAAATGTAAAAGACGGACCATATAGTACGCTATACATGCATGGCTTCCCATGCATGTATAACCATCCTAAAAAAATGTTTCAACATGATGAGGAATGGAATACGGAGAGGGTTGGAACTAGTCTCATCCTTCTATGTAAAGGCATTTAATTAGTGAGAATAAGTGTCTCAGTATGGAATGCCCTTATTTTCACATTAAGAATACATTAAGTCGACTAAGAAGAGAAGGATATAAAACAACTCAAGCTCAAAGTAAACGAAGTGACAACATGATCAACGAGGGGCATTTTTTCAATTGTTCTAGAGAGAGATTCATCTCTTAAATCCTCTAAAACAAGTGTTCTGAACAAATACGAAATTCATTATAATTTTGCCCCTTTTAATCCTTTTGGTGTGAAATGCATTCTTCTGTGAAATTAACTGCGTTTAGGCCAACGTCTCCTTTTTATCTTTTCCACAAAATGAAAGTGGTTCTTTTTCTCAAGGCATCGACAAAAATGGACCCCAAACTCGAGGGGTCATAAAATTGTTCAAACGCCTGCAGTCAGATGGTACTCGGCCTCAAGAACCTGTAAGTAACAGTATATACGTCTGGTGTTGAGACAGCGAAGCAATATACTTGGTCACCTAAAATAGGGAATAAGAAGAAATACAACAATAAACAATCTGAAATTGATATTACTTTCCAGTAAGCTTTTCTCCCGCGAGTGTATGTTTACAAATTTTACCTCCGAACTTGACGACATAAAAAACGAGAAAATTACTTTCCGAAACAATTATAGAATTAGCATGAAAATATATTGAAACGGAACTCGAGGAACTTATAACCAAGATTTGGACAGAAAACTGTATCGACATTTCTGTTACACGATTTCAGCATTCTCAATCTAATCTAATCATAATTAACATAATCCAAAGGTTATGTTAACTATGAAAAGGGAAATTAAAAAATGAGTAATAAATTTATTGAATTTACTCGTATAATTTATAAATTAGGAAATTAGGAGTAGCCAATGGATACACTAATTGTCGAAGATTTAGCAAGCAGTCAAGGTGTAGCTTGATGTCTTCAGTGTTCTTTCGTTTTGTTAAAATTTAATCTTTTCAGAAAATAAATTATAGAAAAGAAATGGTGAAAAATAGTTCTTGAATTTTATTGGTTTAAAAAATAAGAACTTTTATAACGATAATCTTTTAATATGTTTAAAATTATCAATAGTCAATGGGAATATTCATATCACACACAAACCAATTGATATTATTAAAATAATATATTAATAAACTATGATTACATCATTTATGAGAAGTAGTGCAACATTTCCAATAATACTATTACGTAAGTAGTGCCACGCTCAATAAATAGTAAGAATAAGTATCAGAAAATATAGATCTTTGTTCCAGTCGTTCAGTTTGTTTAATTCTGAAATTCAGTGATGTTCGCCTTTTCAAATGTTCTGCGATAAAATAGAGTAGTTTAGTTTACTTATGAATACTTATTTTGAATATGTACGAAGTGATTTTTATGTCAGATAATCAGAAAAAAACCACGTTCTTATATCAGAAAATTTTATTAAAAAGGAACGCTAAAACACTGTAACGTTTCCAGATATATAAAGCATTCATACATTTCATGCTGAGGCAATATTTAAACGTAGTTTTTAATACATATTTTTCACTCTTTCGACTTTTATGTGGTTGAACTAGGCAGTAGCTTTCGAAAAATTTCCTCTTCATTTAAATCATGCATTAATTGTTAGAATGTAAGGTTAAATTAACTGAAAACTTAACCTTTGATTTCCAGCAATTAAGTACATTATTAACAAATGAAAGAAGGAAAATGTGTTGCAAAGGAACCATTTTACTTATAATTTAGATAGTTTACATACTTCAAGTAACGGAATTGCACTGTTAAACGGCTGGTACGGTGGTGCTGTTAACATTGTGAGAAAAGGAAGACAATAGTAATGAGTAAGTAACCGAATTATAACGATGCATTAATTTATAAGTTATTAGAAATAAAAAGGTTTCCCCTTTCTTTAATTTTGTTTACATTTTGAATTTTCTCCAGTACCTATCATCGGTTCTAAACTGATCATATTTTTATTTTGGCGATAAGAGTGAGTGATAAGAGTTCTTTTGATGGGTTATTTTATCACTGAAGGTGAATGCAAATATTATGAAAGACATATGGCAAACGCAAATATGAAACTATTAGCAAATGATGTATAATGAGGTCAAGATGCGAGTAAGGAAACGTGAATAGTGCCAAAGGTTCTGAAAAAGTACAAGAAAAACGGATGTCTCGGTTGCAGTTGATGGATGGGAGAGAAATGAAGAGAGAAAATGAAATTAGTGGTGGAAGAAGATAGAAGAAAGTTGGAAAGGGTATAATGAAAAGAATATCTTAGGGATAGCATAATGGACAGCAGGGGTAACACGAGTTAATCTAACCTACACTAGGCATCTTTTAAGGATTATTTATTTATTAAAATTATTAAATAAAATAAGGGATCACCTGAAGATCAGGGCCCCCAGCCTTCGTTAGTTAGCTTTATAAGGCTAACTAACGAAAATATCAAGACTTAACCTAACCAATCGTCAAGGGCGTACAGTTGACCTAACGATTGGTTAGTTTAAGTCGTGATATTTTCGTTAGTTAGCCTTATAAGGCTAACTAAAGAAGGCTGGGGTCCCTGATCTTCAGGTGATCCAAAATAAGTAATCATTTGATCATCGCATTGTTTCTTCGACGAATGCTAAAGGTCACCATACCGCCTGGTAGAATATTTTAAAGCGAGTTACTTAATATCGTTATCTTGCACTGAAACTGGTTGAAAGAAGTGTGTTGTGTGTGTGTGTGTGTGTTTGAGCTCAAGACATTGTTGAAAATCCTGAGAAATGGAAAGTATTGTCGGTACATGCGTCTATGTAATATTTATAAATGAAATACCATTCCTTGATCTGAATTAGAAAAAAAACAGGAATTAATAATTGTTCACAACTTCGTGTCGTGCACATTTTTTGTGCAAAATGTTCATATAATAAAGATGCAGAAACGTAGAAAATTGGAGATGTACTTGGATATCTTTTGCAGGTATGAACTTCATGAAAATGCAAATGAAAACAATATATGTAATATTCTTAGCCACTATTATACTTACTACTGGCATGTGCCAGCTGCTCTGGGAGATTGTTCATTTTCGATAATGATGCAAGACAGTCCTTCAATACACTTTCCAAGCATGCCATTGACCCCGCCACATACTTCGCCCGGTCCCTGCAAAAGTAGATTTCCACCATGAAGGTCTTCTGACATTAAGATTTAGAAATATAATTTAACTTATCAAAGGAAGATGAGCTCATAAAGTAGGGAAATTCCTATGATAGACAAATATTTGCTGAAGTAACATAAAACTCATTGGCCAGTCATGCAAGCCTTATATTAGTCAAACTCTAACCATTGGTACTCATTATGCGGCTCACAGGCCAAATGCGGCTCGTGTTGGCCTAAGTGGTGGTTCTCGAGGCATGGAATGAGAGAGAGAGAAATTTGGATATATTCAATTTATATAAGATCGTCATCAGAAAAGAACAGCTGATGAGCTGTGTATATATATTATATATATTATATATATCTATGCTATTTAATTTATTTAACATTATATATATATATATATATATATATATATATATATATATATATATATATATATATATATATGCGGCTCTCTCAGTGTGTTTGTTCTGAAGAAGTGGCTCCCTTAAAAAACTTAGTGAAAACACTGCTCAATACTAACATTCCATTCCTTAATTCCGTGGAACTTTTTGAAACACTTGGTCCGGAAAACTAGTGTGGAAGTAAGAATAAAGATTATTTGAGTTACGCCTAAAAATGTTTTTAAATTCTTAAATTGTTGTTATTGTTAACGAGTTTTGCTTCTGTACAAAGTCGGTGTAACGTTGAAAAATGAGATCGTTGAAAAATGAGGTACACATCATTATTTAAAGTTGAATAATGAGGCGCACCCCAATTTTCAACGGTGAAAAATGAAGTACATTGTTCAAAAATGAGACGTTTCGTTGAAAATTGAGTTCACCTATTATTGAACGTTGAATAATGAGGTGCACCTCATTTTTCACCGACCACATTTTTCAACGTTATACCAAGAAGAACATAGGCTATGTGGCGTCGGCCTCCGAGGTCATCTGAGTCTGCTTGAGCCCTCTGTATTCCAGACTGGTTGAAAGATGGTGACATAAAATGGGCGAATGGGCGAGGCTCTATTATAGAGACGTCATAAAATGGGCGGAGCTCTACCATATATATATATATATATTATATATATAATTATATATATATATATATATATATATATGGGACTTGTAGGTTATCTCGCCCCACCAATTTTGACAGAATATTTCGTTAAAACTAACGAAATATCACGACTTACATAACCAATTATCAAGGGCGTACAGTTGATCTATTATTAATAATAACATTGTTTGTTTCTGGAATAGTATTTACTATTTACTAATAGATCAATTGTATGCCCTTGATAATTGGTTAGGTTAAGTCGTGATATTTTCGTTAGTTTTAACGAAAATATCGTCAAAATTGGTGGGGTGGGGGGAGATAACCTACAAGTACCATATATATATATATGTTAAACACAGACCGTGCATGGAACAAGGAACTCTTCTGGGAAAATTAAATCCACTATAGTCCGAATAAGTAATAGACCCCCTACATTCAGAACCTCTATATAAAGTAAAAGACTCGTTGCATTCACGTCGGATTGAATAAATCAAAGAAAAAGGGGGTAACTATTGTATTTTTAGCCAAAAAACCAAAACTTAAACCTCAACCGGGACATTGAGCGTCCACTTTTCAAGGCACGAAACACGTCCGTTTAATATACACAAACTCAGAATGGTTCCCTGAGAAAATTATATGTTAAACACAGACCGTGCATGGAACAAGGAACTCTTCTGGGAAAATTAAATCCACTATAGTCCGAATAAGTAATGGTAAATGACAAATACCATAGTTTTTCTTTTTCATGATGTTAGCCCGACGTGGGCAACGGGTCTCTCGCAAAGAGATCCCATAAATATAGCTTCCCTCACAAGTTATCTGCAAAGCAGACAGGATCCAGCTTTGGGACATGGATCTAGGGTTTAAAGCAAGCCTAGACCCCTACATTCAGAACCTCTATATAAGTAAAAGACTCGTTGCATTCACGTCGGATTGAATAACAAAGAAAAAGGGGTAACTGTTGTTGTATTTTTAGCCAAAAAAACCAAAACTTAAACCTCAACCGGGACATTGAGCGTCCACTTTTGAAGGCACGTAACACGTCCGTTTAATATACACAAACTCAGAATGGTCCCCTGAGAAACTTATATGTTAAACACAGACCGTGCATGGAACAAGGAACTCTTCTGGGAAAATTAAATCCACTATAGCCCGAATAAGTAATGGTAAATGACAAATACCATAGTTTTTTCTTTTTCATGATGCTAGCCCGACGTGGGCAACGGGTCTCTCGCAAGAGATCCCATAAATATAGCTTCCCTCACCAGCTATCTGCAAAGCAGACAGGATCCAGCTTTGGGACATGGACCTAGGGTTTAAAGCAAGCCTAGTCCCCTACATTCAGAACCTCTATATAAGTAAAAGACTCGTTGCATTCACGTCGGATTGAATAACAAAGAAAAAAGGGGTAACTATTGTATTTTTAGCTAAAAAAAAACAAAACTTAAACCTCAACCGGACATTGAGCGTCCACTTTCAAGGCACGTAACACGTCCGTTTAATATACACAAACTCAGAATGGTCCCCTGAGAAACTTATATGTTAAACACAGACCGTGCATGGAATGTAGGGGACTAGGCTTGCTTTAAACCCTAGGTCCATGTCCCAAAGCTGGATCCTGTCTGCTTTGCAGATAGCTGGTGAGGGAAGCTATATTTATGGGATCTCTTTGCGAGAGACCCGTTGCCCACGTCGGGCTAGCATCATGAAAAAGAAAAACTATGGTATTTGTCATTTACCATTACTTATTCGGACTATAGTGGATTTAATTTTCCCAGAAGAGTTCCTTGTTCCATGCACGGTCTGTGTTTAACATATAAGTTTCTGAGGGGACCATTCTGAGTTTGTGTATATTAATCGGACGTGTTACGTGCCTTGAAAAGTGGACGCTCAATGTCCCGGTTGAGGTTTAAGTTTTGGTTTTTTTGGCTAAAAATACAATAGTTACCCCTTTTTCTTTGTTATTCAATCCGACGTGAATGCAACGAGTCTTTTACTTATATAGAGGTTCTGAATGTAGGGGACTAGGCTTGCTTTAAACCCTAGGTCCATGTCCCAAAGCTGGATCCTGTCTGCTTTGCAGATAGCTGGTGAGGGAAGCTATATTTATGGGATCTCTTTGCGAGAGACCCGTTGCCCACGTCGGGCTAGCATCATGAAAAAGAAAAACTATGGTATTTGTCATTTACCATTACTTATTCGGACTATAGTGGATTAATTTTCTCAGAAGTTCCTTGTTCCATGCACGGTCTGTGTTTAACATATATATATATATATATATATATATATATATATAAATAATTACAAGCCCATGCTAACTAGTGGAGACCCACAAGGATCTATTGTCGTTCCATTATTATTTCTACTTCACTTCAACGATTTCCATCTCTCAACTTCAATCAATAACACTGGGTAACAAAATTTGAAAAATTTTCTGTTTATTGTGATTTTTTTTGGTCGTTTCTTAATTAATGATTTCGGGGTGCTGATTCCAAAAATGATATTAGTTTTGCTCTGGGTGATCCAGAGAAATGGGACCCAAAAGAAACCCCTGTAACTCTTAAAGTATAAGTCCTTTTATAAAATCATATGCATCATTCGAAAGAGGATAGTTACAAGTTTGTACAGGATTGTATAGGTTTTGACAATACAAGACAAGATAAGATACAAAACAAAATAAAAGTGTTAGTTAAAACTAACCCTTCAAGATGACTGCATGGACTGTGGAACAGCTGCCGTTTCATAACTGAGCAATATTATGAGCATGGAAGAAGTGTAGTTTCAGCTCAAAGATTTTTCAAGACAAATTTTCAGATGTCAAAATCACCTAAGAGCTGAAACTACACTTCTTCCATTCTCATAATATTGCTCAGTTATGAAACGCAGCTGTTCCACAGTCCATGCAGTCATCTTGAAGGGTTAGTTTTAACTAACACTTTTATTTTGTTTTGTATCTTATCTTGTCTTGTATTGTCAAAACCTACACAATCCTGTACAAACTTGTAACTATCCTCTTTCGAATGATGCGTATGATTTTATAAAAGGACTTATACTTTAAGAGTTACAGGGGTTTCTTTTGGGTCCCATTTCTCTGGATCACCCTTTATATAAAGAAGGCTAACAAATATTTTCTGAAGATAAAAACACTATTGTAAATTAATGTTTATTGAGCCAAAATTGTTTGACAAACCCAAAATGGTGCAATGGATATAATATATATCATGAGGAGAACCGATAAGAGAATAACAAGCCTCGTTATGCAGTGTGCGTTCCTTAAAAATGCACTGAAGAACGCGACTTTCGCGTATGAACATCCTTATCCTTTCTGATCAGCGACCATACGTAGTCTCCCATCATGGAAGCATCCCAATAGCCCTGGTACCTTTTCTCCATCGTTTGAATATCTTGATGGAATCTTTCGCCATGTTCTTCACTCACATCGCCCAGGTTATCACGAAAAAAGTCTAGATGTGAATGTAGATAGTGTAATTTTAAAGACATACGGCACCCCATTTTGCCATAGCACTTAATCAAGTTTGACACTAACTCCTTATAGTTTGGTGCTTTGTGGTTGCCTAAAAACCCACGAACCACATCACGGAAAGCACACCAAGCCTCTTTTTCGATCGGAGTCATCTTGGCTTCGAGGTTCTTTGAATTCAACAGCGCCTTGACTTGTGGTCCTACAAAGATGCCAGCCTTGACTTTGGCCTCAGAGAGTTTAGGGAACATGACCCGAATCTGTTGGAAAACTTCCCCTCCAAAATCTAACGCAGTTACAAACTGCTTAATTAGACCCAACTTAATATGGAGAGGTGGTAGCAGAACTATGTCAGGCTTCACAAGAGGTTCCTGAGTGCATTGTACTTTCCTGGTTGCAGTCCTTCACGTGGAGGCCACCGAACTGTTTTATAGTGCTCAGTTGAAGCCCTGCTATCCCACAGGCAAAGAAAACATGAATATTTAGTAAACCCTCCTTGTAAACCTAACAGGAAACCAATCATTTTGAAATCACCACACACGTCCCAGTTATATTGTTCATACCTGATTTGAGTGAGCAGTTGTTTGACATTTTCATAGTCCTCTTTCATTTGAACAGAATGTGCAACTGGTATAGATGGATATTTGTTCCATTGTGGAGTAGAACAGCTTTTAAACTCGGAGTTGAACTGTCAATAAACAGGCGCCACTCTGAGGGTATATGTGTTAACCCAATAGCTGTGAATAGACCATTAACCTCGCTGCAATAACAGAGAGAACCATTGACATCGTAGAACCTTGCAAACTCTTCATGCCGCTTTCGGTATACAGTGCTCTTGCAGTCTTCTCCAAGCAAATTCCACTCTTTGAGTCTGGAGGTCAGAAGCTCAGACCCTGATTTCGTCAGACCCAAATCTCTAATTAAGTCGTCCAATTCCCTCTGATTTGGAAAGTGAGGGTTTGTACTGAAAGTTACTGTATATTCTTCATCATGACTGTCCTCACCATCCGACATCTCAGATGAGCTAGCTGCATCCTCATTTTCAACCTGCAACGCAAAGAAACAAAATATAGGCATAGCTATATA
This sequence comes from Bathynomus jamesi, assembly GCA_023014485.1. Taxonomy (NCBI): domain Eukaryota; kingdom Metazoa; phylum Arthropoda; class Malacostraca; order Isopoda; family Cirolanidae; genus Bathynomus; species Bathynomus jamesi. Next base: position 227,549 of record JAJOZX010002284.1, read on the forward strand.
TGTAGAAGAGCATCAGCACTAAGAAAAATCGACACATAATGACCCACAGTCTGTAAATACAGAAGGTAAAGTTATGGATAGATACCTGTTCTGGTGGACGTGGTATTGGAAGACCTTCGCCATGTGGTACAGGAGCTATGGACGACGCTATGCTTGGATACTGAAGAGTCTGCTTCCTTTAACTTTCCTGTACTTAGAAACATCTACCATGCAGTAGTAGCAATCGTCGTGGTGGCTCTTTGGTTCCCTCCTTATTCTGGATACCGCAAAGGACATTGCCTTGCGTACTCCCGGCAGCCACCCTTCAAGTGTGGAGCGGCAGCTTCCACATATCACATGGGGTGCCCAGGGCTTATCTTGGTCACCCATAGGCATACCAAAATAGAGCCGATACGCGATCCAGAACTTGGTGCCTTTCACAATCTTGTGCGATACTTGCTTGGGGCCTATATAATACCCACAAACGTAGCCGAATATATTCGGCGAGTGTTTACAAGCTCTAGTTGCCATTCTCTTTACCAAACTGTACTACATTAATCACAACCTGCAGATATAGAGAGAAGAGTTATTAAATCTGCAACAGATTATAGATTCCAGAAAAAAAATGTATTCACAACACTGAAATAATGTTCGCAATAAAAAAGGATCGATAACACTCAAATCGTCAGCACAGAAACACAGTACCTCAGTGCTGGTAACCATCAGACAAACAACCTGCTTTCTTTGTGTACTCACACTTACTGACTTCTCAGAATCTGCGCTCTTCTTTATATAGCACAGTGGAAGTTTCGGGCAATTTCTAGAACAAGAAACTGTCAACGAACATCCACATTGTTCTCAACAATTCCTGATTATTCTGATATTGCTGCGCCCATAATAACATTATACTGGTAAAACATGAAAAATGGATTTTCTCTGAAACCATTGATGATACACACAAACCAAGGCCAGATTTGGACTCAGCGCCCACAAATGCATATAAAAACATAAAAAATTCTATATAAACAGAATCAGTGTTACACACTGTTATGTACAATATGCTTATGATACCATACTTACTTCTTTCCATCATTACGTAGACTTTCTGATTAATGAAACAAACAGGCAATTAGAAAATGTATATAAATGGATGTGTGCTGATAAACTTTTATTGAACCTGAAAAAATCATCTAATATAATTACTACCACAAAACATATCAATACAAACTGTCATAGAAAAACTGGAATTACTACTGTACTCTTGCAAAAATGAATAGGTTTTAAGTTAACTTAGACAAAAAACTAAATTTTAAGAGCAATCAACCCCATCAAATACACCATCGTTATGACACCAGACTGACTACTTATTTCATACAAAAACCTAACTATAGAGGTTGTCCCAGACGTCTGGATTTATAGGAAAAATAGACATTATATTTTTACAGTAAAATAAACACATTTCTGATGTCAGTTTAACATATTTCAGGAAACAAAGTACCCTGATGGATTAGTATACCAATGAAGAGGTGATACTGGTATTGCTACATGTTTCCGGAAAAGCGAGAGAGGCATGTCGGTTATTTCACGAACATGCCTCCCTCTGGCTTTTTCCGGAAACATGTAGCAATACCAGTTCCACCTTCTCTTCATTAGTATACTGAGCCATCAGGGTATTTTCTTTCCTGAAATATGTAAAACTGACATTAGAAATGTGTTTGTTTTACTGTAAAAATATAATGTCTATTTTCCCTATGAGTCCAGACTTCTGGGACACCCTGTTCAATAGAAACTGAAGGAAATGCACGCTCTTTCAAAGGAGCAGATGTATGGAATGCAATTCCCATGCATATGAGCCTGGCTTCATCACTGAATGCATTTCGTAAATCACTTATAAACAGTGGCGGCTCGTCGGTAGGCACTGCGGAACTGCAGCACCCCTAAATTTTTTATTTACAATTGAAATAATCAAGAACAATATAAGGATGAGCTCACTGAATAACTTTTTCAATAACTTTTGAAACTTTTATTCATTGCTCAATGCTCATCCTTTTATTTCAGTAATTATTTCAACCCATTCATAGAGACAGCACCCCTAGAATTTTTAGTCACGAGCCGCCACTGCTTATAAAGCACTTCATTAGCTCCTACTCATGTAAAGTTCATTACTGCCATTTTTTCCATCATAATCAATTTTGTAATCAACAAATTAAAATATGCTAATTTCATGAACCGACTTTAATTTTATAATCTGTTCTTTTTTATATTTGTTTATTAAGTAGCATTTATTTTCTACTAAACATAGAGTAAATCATTTAATTTAAAATTATGTAACATATTCTAAACTTTATATTGTATGATGAATAAAACCACGAAGGAAAGGAAACACAAAATGGTGCTCAAGCGCTTTCGTCTAATGACATCCTCAGGAACACTGAAGTACATAAAAAGGTTAAGCCTATATATAGGTTACAGAAAGAAAAAAAAAAGAAAAAATAAATAACATACATACACACACACACATATATATATATATATATATACATACATATCTATATATACAAATACATACATACATATATATACAATAAACAGAGAAGTAAAAATAATAAAATTAAAATTAAAACCTTAAAGGATTACCAGTGAGGCGTACAGATTTGTAAGGAAAAATATCGATTTTTAGCACAAGATCAAATGGATTATAAAAATACAAAATTATACTGGAACTCTGCCGGGTTTTAACTGCCTATGGTCAGGTTTCGATATATATAAAAAAAAAAAAAAAAATAAATAAAATGCAAATTAAAAGTTAATTGATTTTTAGCACAAGATCAAATGGATTATAAAAATACAAATTTATACTGGAACTCTGTCCGGGTTTTAACACACTGCTGCCTATGGTCAGGTTTTGATATATATAAAAAAATAAAATGCAAATTAAAAGTTAATAAAGTAGAAGACAAGTTTACCAAAGATTTAATGTTTTACCCTTCTTATTTAAATCTGTTTTAAAGGAATTCAACATAACAGGATCGAGTTGAAAAAGACCTTTGCTTATGTTGAAGTTATTTGAAAGTTGGATAATGGCAGACTCAAGAATATTTCTATTAACAATGTTGCTTGAATGGAATAAAACTGAAGCATTATTCCAATCAATACAGTGGGCTAACTCTGACAAATGGACAAAAAGGGCACTGGACAACTGTCCTGTTCTAACGGAATATTGATGCTGTTTTATACGTGTGTGCAAATCCTTTCCCATCTGACCTATGTAAAAGGAATCACATTGTTTACAACCAATTTTATAGATAATGCCTGAATTATTGGTAGGGCTATTTTTACTATGATATTTTTCACAATATTGTTATATGAAAATACTACATTAATATCCAAAAGTTTAAGTACATTAGCAATGCCTAAAAAGCCCGGGAAAAATGGAAGTACTAAAATATTTTTTGACAAAGTACGAGTGTTAATATTGACACGATAGAAAGTTCGTTTTGCCTTGTTGAGACAAGATTCCATAAACGCAGATGGATAACACAAATCACTTCCAATACCGTTGATTTTTTCCAATTCGGCATCGATGTATTCCGGACTGGCGATCCTAAGGGCGCGGAGAAACATTGATGAAATATGGCCTTCTTAGTGGGGGTATCATGTCCCGAGTAAAAGTGTACGTAGGACAAATTGTTTTCGTTTTCCGATAGATACTAAACTTAAAACCTGGGCTTTCCCTATGTACACGCACATCCAAAAATGGGATTGAATTGTCTTGCTCAACTTCTAAAGTAAACTTAATGGAGGGGACTTGATCATTTAACTGAAGGAGGAAGCTATCCAGGTCACGATTCATGGGCCAGATACACAAAATATCGTCGACGTACCGCAACCAAGGGATACCAACCCCCAGGATTCTCGGAATATAGGTAATTTCGAAAACTCCATATAAATATTGGAGAGGAGGGGCGATAAGGGGTTGCCCATAGCCATCCCAAAAACTTGTTGATAATACTCGTTATTGAAAGTGAATTTACACTCTTTGATGCAAAGCTTAATGAGTTCCAAAACAATGTGTGAAGGTAGTGGCAGGTCATACTTATGTAATTCTTGGGAGAGAAAGTCAAGCCACTACCTTCACACATTGTTTTGGAACTCATTAAGCTTTGCATCAAAGACTGTAAATTCACTTTCAATAACGAGTATTATCAAAAAGTTTTTGGGATGGCTATGGGCAACCCCTTATCGCCCCTCCTCTCCAATATTTATATGGAGTTTTTCGAAATTACCTATATTCCGAGAATCCTGGGGGTTGGCATCCCTTGGTTGCGGTACGTCGACGATATTTTGTGTATCTGGCCCATGAATCGTGACCTGGATAGCTTCCTCCTTCAGTTAAATGATCAAGTCCCCTCCATTAAGTTTACTTTAGAAGTTGAGCAAGACAATTCAATCCCATTTTTGGATGTGCGTGTACATAGGGAAAGCCCAGGTTTTAAGTTTAGTATCTATCGGAAAACGACAAACAATTTGTCCTACGTACACTTTTACTCGGGACATGATACCCCCACTAAGAAGGCCATATTTTCATCAATGTTTCTCCGCGCCCTTAGGATCGCCAGTCCGGAATACATCGATGCCGAATTGGAAAAAATCAACGGTATTGGAAGTGATTTGTGTTATCCATCTGCGTTTATGGAATCTTGTCTCAACAAGGCAAAACGAACTTTCTATCGAGTCAATATTAACACTCGTACTTTGTCAAAAAATATTTTAGTACTTCCATTTTTCCCGGGCTTTTTAGGTATTGCTAATGTACTTAAACTTTTGGATATTAATGTAGTATTTTCATAACAATATTGTGAAAAATATCATAGTAAAAAATAGCCCTACCAATAATTCAGGCATTATCTATAAAATTGGTTGTAAACAATGTGATTCCTTTTACATAGGTCAGACGGGAAAGGATTTGCACACACGTATAAAACAGCATCAATATTCCGTTAGAACAGGACAGTTGTCCAGTGCCCTTTTTGTCCATTTGTCAGAGTTAGCCCACTGTATTGATTGGAATAATGCTTCAGTTTTATTCCATTCAAGCAACATTGTTAATAGAAATATTCTTGAGTCTGCCATTATCCAACTTTCAAATAACTTCAACATAAGCAAAGGTCTTTTTCAACTCGATCCTGTTATGTTGAATTCCTTTAAAACAGATTTAAATAAGAAGGGTAAAACATTAAATCTTTGGTAAACTTGTCTTCTACTTTATTAACTTTTAATTTGCATTTTATTTTTTTATATATATCAAAACCTGACCATAGGCAGCAGTGTGTTAAAACCCGGACAGAGTTCCAGTATAAATTTGTATTTTTATAATCCATTTGATCTTGTGCTAAAAATCGATTAACTTTTAATTTGCATTTTATTTATTTATTTATTTTTTTTTATATATATCGAAACCTGACCATAGGCAGCATTGTGTTAAAACCCGGCAGAGTTCCAGTATAATTTTGTATTTTTATAATCCATTTGATCTTGTGCTAAAAATCGATATTTTTCCTTACAAATCTGTACGCCTCACTGGTAATCCTTTAAGGTTTTAATTTTTAATTTTTTATTATTTTTACTTCTCTGTTTATTGTATATATATGTATGTATGTATTTGTATATATAGATATGTATGTATATATATATATATATATGTGTGTGTGTGTGTGTATGTATGTTATTTATTTTTTCTTTTTTTTTTCTTTCTGTAACCTATATATAGGCTTAACCTTTTTATGTACTTCAGTGTTCCTGAGTATGTCATTAGACGAAAGCGCTTCAGCACCATTTTGTGTTTCCTTTCCTTCGTGGTTTTATTCATCATAAATATTTTTCACGTGTTACCTTCGTGAAATAATTTTCATATTTATATTGTATGTATATTATTATTGCTGTTATTATTATTTTTTGTTGTCACTATTACTGTTACTTGTCACTTTCACTATTTTTATGTAAATAAAGTAAATGCCATTAATTTTGCCTAAAAAGCCTCCGTACTTCCAAGAACATATTCTGGTAAGAGTACAGTGAATATATTAATGTCATATCAAATATCAATAATTGTAAACTCTGTAATTTGTATTGTTTTCTGAACAAAGATTTTGAACTTGAATTTGAATGTCTTCCTTCTCCTTTCTTTTGTTAAAATTAAATCTTTACAGAAGATAAATTATAGAAAAGACATGCTGAAAAATAATTGTTATAATGTTATAATGTTTCAGACCAGCAAAGACCATACGATCCACTCATGGCTGGTCTAACTAACCGTGTTTGTATTTGTGTACTACGCATGTCCTCCGTGGTGGCGGAGCGGACCTACAATTTTATGTGAGTTCTGAACCACAAAATCCTTAATTTTGCTAACTTAAACTATACCTACTCTATCAACATATGCATCTAATCGATTTTTAAACATGTTTATAGACGTGTTACTAATTACTTCTACCGGCAAACTACTCCAGCTATTTACTATTCTATTTATAAAAAAGTCTTTGGCGAATGCCGTCTCGAACCTTCTACTTGTCAGCTTACACCGTTATTTCTTGTTCTACTATAATGTGCTATTTCGAAAAAGCTATCTCTATTAACGTTATCGAACCTATTCATAATTTTCAAAACCTGGAATAGATCTCCCCTTGATTGTAGTCAATTTTAACTCCTTAAGTTCTTGAATGTTATTGAGTTTAAAAATTAAGACCTTGTATCACGATAATCTTTCATTATGTTTAAAATTTCAGAGAAAAGTTAAATATCGTACTCGATTGGAAAATAATCCTATCCACATACTGTCGGTAGGAATATTCGGTGCTGGTTAAGTGTGCGGTCTACCTACGATTGGTTAGGTTTAATCATGATATTTCGTTAAAACTAACGAAAATATCATGACTAAACCTAACCATTCGTCAAGGGCGATTGACAATGGGATGTAAACAAACAATTAGTAAACAAGATAAGAAGCTATAATTAAAAGGTAGACCGCCGAATCGTAGGTAGACCGCACAATTAACCAGCACCGAATATTCATATCACATACGTACAAATTGTTATTAAGATAATTTATTAATAAACTATGATTATATCATTTATGAGAAGTCGTGCAACATTTCCAATAATACGAGGGTACTTCAATAAGTATCCGCACTTTTTATTTTAGTGATAATATAGTATATATAATATATACTCGTAATAACGAGCCAAAGTGAGATCTATAAGCTTATTTATGCTTGCAACAGTATAGATTTATTTAGGCTAGCAACAGTATAGGCTTATTTAGGCTACTCGTAGCTGTCACATATCGTACGAGTAGTGAGCATGGCTGTGCAGCTTTCAATTTGTACTCTGGAAGAACAGAGATCCGTGGTTCGTTTTTTATGGGCAGAAGGTGTGAAAGGAGCTGAAATTCACACGCGTTTATGTACTCAGTATGGGAATAATGCGCTACCACTGCAAAGTGTGTACGAGTGGATTCAAATGTTCAAGGAAGGTCGGACATGTGTGACAGATATTCAGCGCTCAGGACGACCGTCAACATCAACCAGTGGTGATAAGCAGGAAGAAGCGAGAGCCATGATTTTCGATGACAGAAGATTAACAATAAAAGAAACTGCATCTTCATCAGACATCAGTCAAGGGTCAGCCTATTCGATAGTTTATGACATTCCTGGCTTTCACAAGGTTTGTGCAAGATGGGTGCCCAAACAGTTGACAGAAGAGTACAAGCGTAATCGTATGGACGTCTGCTCTCGTCTTTTGGCACGGTGTCAAAATGAAGATGAAAACTTTTTGAAGCGCATTATTACTGGAGATGAAACCTGGATCTATCACTATAAACCAGAAAGCAAACGACATACCATGCAATGGAAGCATTGCAAGGAAGTTGAAAGCGCAGCCGTCAGCAGGTAAAGTTATGCTAACACTGTTTCGGGATACACGAGGCCCTATCCTTGAACATTATCTAGGGCGTGGAACTACAGTCACATGTGCATCGTATTCTGACATGCTTCGGAATGAGTTAAAGCAAGCAATTCGCACAAAACGGAGAGGGAGATTGTCGGAAGGTGTTATTCTGTTACACGACAATGCGCGCCATCATACCGCTGCAGAGACTAGAAAATGCCTTCAAGAATTTAAATATGAAGTTCTCGACCATCCAGCCTGCAGTCCAGACCTGGCACCTTCGGATTTTTACCTGTTTGGACCACTAAAAGACGCTTTGAGAGGTCAGCGATTCCAAGGCGATGATGACCTGAAGGAGGTGGTGCATATATAATATAATTAAAATTAATTAAATTAAATTAATTAATTAATTAAAATTAATGCCCGGTTAGGTCAACTGTACGTCCTTGACAATTGGTTAGGTTAAGTCGTGATATTTTCGTTAGTTTTAACGAAGATATCATTTGGTAATTGAGGCTGGAGGCCCTGATCTTCGGGTGATCCGTTTTTTCAAATACATTTTGTGTGTAGCACAAGTAATATAAATAATAGTTGGTAAGATTGTGTTTTGCCTTATTCAAAGCAAAATTACCATGCCCAGCTTTTTTATAAGTTCTGCAATCTTGCTGTTGTGTATTACATCCTCTTACTATCGTAAGACTTACATTATAGAATTCTTCAAAACTGCTTTATTAAGTTTATTTTAAAGATTAGTCAAAGAAATTTCAGACATGTTCACCTCAATTCATAAAAAGGTTCTTGGACAGAACATCTCCAAAGTCTTGAAGCCATGGGTTTAATTCCATCTGTTAGTTGTATGAGCATTATATAACCTACAGTTTCATCTAAAAAGAAATTCGCTCTCAGACTAATGAGTGTAATAAACATTTACGAAAGGTACCTCTGAAATGATGCAGATACAGGGTATTTATAAAGTCTCTATCTATTTCAGTGAAACATAGCAAAAGGATAAAATTCAATAACACTATAATAGAAGGCATACCTTTAATGACTACTTAGGCATATGATTCTACATGAGAACTCATTATCGCTACAGAGTTCGAATTTGTCAGCGGCATTGCGGAACACATTTTAGAGCATGACAGGGGTTATTTTTGTAACTCCTGTTACGATTCGAGCACGTAAATGTCCCAGCTTCATTCAGATGTTACGATACGAGCACGTAAATCTTGCAGATCTGTAACCTCGTTTGATAGACGTTTGATTTGATAAAGCCCCATGCAAAGAAATCCAGGGCGTTAGGTCAGGTCGAGCCGCCCAGGGGCTGTTGCCTCCACGTCCGATCCACCGATTTGGAAATCGTTCATTTAGCAACCCCGAACAATGTTTGCGTAATGATAAGGTGCCCCATCTTGTTGAAAGACGACGGTGTTTAAAATGCATCTGAATGAAGCTGGGACATTTACGTGCTCGAATCGTAACAGGATTACAAAAATAACCCCTGTCATGCTCCAAAATGTGTTCCGCAATGCTGCTGACAGATTCGAACTCTGTAGAGATAGTGATGGTGCTCATGTAGAATCATATGCTTAACTATTCATTAAATGTATGCCTTCTATGAATTTTACCCTTTTTGCTACGTTTTCACTGAAATAGATAGGGACTTTATAAACACCTTGTATATTGGTCAGCTGATACAGTTCCTTCGTTTTCGTGCACTCTGACCTCCCTGCGGCCAAAGCACTCCCTGGCCTATTAGTGTACAAGGGGGAATGTGTCTGCTGCTCACTGCTGTTTGTAATATTACATGGTTTAAGCAGTGGTTCGAGTTTGTGTTGCTCTACTTATACCCCAATCTGAAGAGATTGTCTGATGTGGTGTGTAAATGTTTGGATTTTTTGCTGCAATATTTCTGAATTTTGCCTCATTTACCATCTCAAAAAGTATCTTTCCTCTTTGGTTTTGGATATTTTTGCCTTTCTGTTCGTTCTTGACCCTGACTACTTCCAAGTTTAAATGAGGGTCGTTTTAATGGGAGTATTTACCCTCCTTCGCAAAATCTAAGGTCATATGACGAATGGGACCTACAGTTTTATCTGGACCACGGGTTGCTACATAATGTTGGCAGACAGGACGATCACCCATCCAACTACAACCCACACCTAACGTCGTTTAACTTCGCTGAAGATGGGTGGCGATTTTGGTATTTGTGTATGATGTATATAGCTATGGTACTGACCTTAAATCTAGAATTCAGTAATATGGGTTACTTTAGGCGTAATAATTTACAAATATCAAATTTAACGTATAGAGTTAGTACAAAATGAATTATTCAAAATTATAATAAAACACGAATATTCACATAAATATTATGAATTTGTAGAAATTCAAGGAATGTTGGTGACAGTTTAGAAACAAAAGTTGTGAATTACGCCTAAAAGAAAACTATAGAAAGGAACCTTTATCTCGACCATTTTGTTTCTTGCTGTATTATCTAAAATATACTGTAGTGTGTTGCTCTCAGACACTCCCTTCAGTTCAGTATAAAATCATCTTCATAATTTTCGCTCCCCGATTTAAAATATATCGATATATTTATGCATATGATGCATTTCAGTAGTATTAAAAAATCATTTCCTAAAAACCGGTTTACATGCACGTTTTTAGAATGTGATCATAAAGAATTGAATGAAACAAATGGAATGCCATGTAATATTTATATTTTGTATATCCCCCATCTGCTTCTAAGACATCACTCAGATGTCTGAACAAACATGTAGATGTTACGAGACTTTCAAAATAATCTGGAGTTCTTCGCAATCTCTCCCGTGAAAAGGAAATTAAAAATATTATTAATAAAATTGGATCACCTGAAGATCAGGGACCCCAGGCTTCTTTAGTTAGCCTTATAAGGTTAACTAACGAAAATATCACGACAAACCTAACCAATCGTAAGGTCAACTGTACGCCCTTGACGAATGGTTAAGTTAGTTGGTGATATTTTCGTTAGTTAGCCTTATAAAGCTAACTAAAGGAGGCTAGGGGTCCTGATCTTTAGGTAATCCATAAAATTATTCAATTTATAGTTTTTTGTTCAATTTCAGAAAATTCCTTTTATACGAAGTAAATACCTAAAATTAGTGAATAATGCAGTTATTTATTCGTTTGGGTAATCATTTTCAAACATCATTTCTAATAGCTATATTACGAAATTAGGAAGAGCCAGTGGATACAGAAAATGCTGAAGATTTAGCAAGCGATCAAGGTTTGTCATTTCGTTTTGTTAAAATTTAATCTTTTCAGAAGATAAATTATAAGAAAGAAATAGTGAAAAATAGTTCTTGAATTTTATTGGTTTAAAAAATAAGAACTTTTATGAAGATAATCTTTTATTATGTTTAAAATTTTCAATATTCAATAGGAATATTCATATCACACACAAAGGAATTATTATTATTAAAATAATATCTTAATTAACTATGATTACATATTTATGAGAAGTCGTGCAACATTTCCAATAATACTATTACAAAATTAGTGCCACTCTCAACAGATAGTAAGAATTAGTATCAGAAAATATAGATCTTTGTTCCAATCGTTCAGTTTGTTTAATTCTGAAATTCAGTGATGTTTGCCGTTTCAAATGTTCTGCAATAAAATAGAGTAGTTTAGTTTATTTATGAATACTTATTTATATGTACGAAGTGATTTTTATATCAGATAATCAGAAAAAAAAAGTTTCTATACCAGAAAATTTTTATTAGAAAGGAACGCTAAAACACTGCAACGTTTCCAGATATATAAAGCATTCATACATTTCATGCTGTGGCAATATTTAAACATAGTTTTTAATACATATTTTTCACTCTTTCGACTTTTATGTGGTTGAACTAGGGGGTAGCTTTCGAAAAATTTCCTCTTCATTTAAATCATGTATTAATTGTTAGAATGTAAGGTTAAATTAACTGAAAACGTAACCTTTGATTTCCAGCAATTAAGTACATTATTAACAATTGAAAGAAGGAAAATGTGTTGCAAAGGAACGATTTTACTTATAATTTAGATAGTCCACATAGCTGAAGTAACGGAATTGCACTGTTAAGCGGTTGCTACGGTGGTGGTCTCAACACTGTGTGAGAAAAGGGAGACAACAGTAATGAGTAAGTAACTGAATTGTAACGATGCATTAATTTATAAGTTGTTAGAAATAAAAAGGTTTCCCCTTTCCTTAATTTTGTTTACATTTTGAATTTTCTCCAGTACCTATCATCGGTTCTGAACTTATCAGGTCATCCCATAAGTAATGTCGATTTTTAGATCGGAATTTGAAGGACAAAAATAAAGAACTGAAATTTTTTAATCTAGTATATATTTTCCATCGGAATCAATGACACTCTGCCAACGTCCTACAACCTTTTCAATGCCATGTTTTTAAAATTCAGGCGGTTTTGAGGCAAAAAACGTACAAAAACTGGTGTGCAGGTCATCTAAAGGAGTATACTGTTTCTCGTCAAGATAGTTTTACAGACTCCTGAAGAGATGATAATCTGAAGGCGCAAGGTCTGGAGAATATGGAGGATGTGGAAGTTTTTCCCACCCAAGCTCCACAATTTTTGCGGAAGTGATCCGAGCGGTATGAGGACGTGCGTTGTCGTGGTGGAACACGATTCCTTTCCGATTAACCAAAGAAGGTTTCTTTTCTTTTAGTGCAGTGTTCAATCGATCCAGTTGTTGACAGTAGACTTGAGCGGTGATTGTTTGGTTGTGTGGTAAGGTTTCAAAGTATATTACACCACCTTTATCCCACGAAACACTAAGCAACACCTTCCGAGGGTGAAGATTTGGTTTTGGCTGTGGTGTCGCTGGTTCTCCAGCACAAACCCACTGTCGACGGCGCTTAACATTCTGGTTAAAAACGGATCTTGGAGTTCACGGGAATGAAGAGCTTTGCTAATGTTTACCCGCACCCTCAGATTGTCGACCGACAATTCATGTGGCACCCATTTTCCTAACTTAGGCACTTTCCCGAGTTGTTGCAAATGTCGATGGATGGTGGACGGGGATGAATTGAGTTTCTGGGCCAATTCTTCGACAGTTGTTGAACAGTCTTCTTAAAGTGCGCCTAACAGCAGGTCATCATGAAACTCAGCAGGGCGTCCAGAGCGTGCTACATCTGTCAAACAGCAGTCATCATTCCTAAACTTTTGAAAACATCTTTGACATTTCCTCACCAGCAGAATATCGTTGCCATAAAAGTCCTGAATGTTTCGCGTTGCTTCAGTAGTACTGTTCCCTTTTTTGAACTCCTAAAGCATTATATGCCTGATATGCTCTTCTGATACCGCTATGTTTATGAGGGGTTCACATAAAGCAAAACACACGTCTTCACTGGTCAAGATCTGTAAAGTATGTAGCGAAACACGATAGATCTCCTCGTAGATATAACCTTCGGAAAATTTATGCTTAAACCGAGTAGGACTAGTTTAAACTTAATCTATCGTAAAAAACGACATTACTTAGGGGATGACCTGATATTTTTATTTTGGCGATAAGAGTGAGTGATAAGAGTTCGTTTGATCGGTTATTTTATCAGTTGAAGGTGAATGCAAATATTATGAAAGACATATCGCAAACGCAAATATGAAACTATTAGCAAATGATGTATAATGAGGTTGAGATGCGAGAAAGGAAACGTGAACAGTACCACAGGTTCTGAAAAAATACAAGAAAAACGGATGTGTCTCGCTTGCAGTTGATGGATGGGAGAGAAATGAGGAGAGAAAATGAAATTAGTGGTGGAAAAAGATAGAAGAAAGTTGGAAAGGGTATAATGAAAAGAATATCTTCAGGATATCATAACGGACAGAAGGGGGAACACTAGTTAATCTAATCTACATCATGCATCTTTTAAGAATTAATTATTTATTAAAATTATTAAATAAATAAATAATCATTTGATTATTCGTAGTGTTTCTTCGAAGAATGCTAAAGGTCACCATACCGCCTGGTAGAATATTTTAAAGCGAGTTACTTAATATCGTTATTTTGCACTGAAACTGGTTGAAAGAACTGCGTGTGTGTGTGTGTGTGTGTGTGTGTGCGTGTGTGTGTGTGTGTTTGAGCTCAAGACATTGTTGAAAATCCTGAGGAATGGAGAGTATTGTCGTTACATGCGTTTATGTAATATTTATAAATGAAATACCATTCCTTGATCTGAATTAGAAAAAAAAAGGAATTAATAATTGTTCACAACTTCGAGTCACGCACATTTTTTGTGCAGAATCTTCATATAATATAGAAGCTGAAACGTAGAAAATTGGAGATGTAATTAAAAATCTTTTGCAGGTATGAACTTCATGAAAATGAAAATGAAAGCAATATATATAATATTCTTAGCTACAATTATACTTAGTACTGGCATGTGCCAACTGCATTCTCAGATTGTGCATTTCCGACAGGGATGCAAGACAGTTCATCTGCACACACTCCAAACTTGTCATTGTTCCCGCCACATTTTTCATCCGGTCCCTGCAAAAGTAGATTTCCACCATGAAAGTCTCCTGACATTAAGATTCTGAAATATAAGTTAACTCATCAAAGGAGGATGAGCCCATAAAGTAGTGAAATTCCTATGATAGACAAATATTTGCTTGAAGTAACATGAAACTCATTGGCCAGTCATGCAAGCCTTATATTAGTCAAACTCTAAACTAACACTCCAGCCTTTAATTCCGTAGAAGATTTTGAAACACTTGGTCCGGAAAACTAGTATGGGAGTAAGAATAAAGATTATTTGAGTTACTCCTAAAAATGTTCTTAAATTCTTAAATTGTTGTTATTGTTAACTGCACGAGTTTTACCTCTGTACAAACAGCCGGTGTCATATGGTAGAAGAAACCAACAGCCGTTCATGAGGTATCGGGAGTGGTATGAGTTATCCGACGGTATCGGCAGTGGTATAAGTTATCCAACGGTATCGGCAGTGGGGAAGTCAGAAGTGGGAACATTTATGGTCTCCTTCCCAAGTGACTCCGAGGCTCTTAAGGTCAATACAATTTTGTTGGGTTTTTAATTTTGAAAAGATTGTTTAGTATGAAAGACGCATGTATGTGTTGTGAAAAATAGTGAGAGAAGTGTGTGTTTGAGAGCATGCTGGAGTGCTCACAGAGTAGACGAGAAACAGAAAAAGATGAGCTGAAGAGGACAGTGAGAAGAGAAACGGGAGTTCAAGCAGTCCCTCTCTCCTGTCTATAAATAAGTTTTTCTTACATTATGCTGTCATGTCTCATTTTACTTTTATAGAAATACTTCTTCCCGTCGAAGTATGTCCAACAATTTATTACCTTCTCTTTCTGATGTTTCTCAGTGTGAACAACCACACTACCTCTTTAACTAAGATTTAAATCTGCATTATTACTGTTACTTCAAACAACTCTCACAATTACATGCAGTTGCCTTCACAACCGCATTATTGTTATAGTGCAGTTCATAACACTCGTTTCCATTCTACGCTCTTATTACTTCTACGTTTACTTCTTGTTAAATAAAATTACTAAGAAGACAACTTTAAGCTCAACTACTTCTATCCACCTTCGGAGTAATTAACCTCTCTGCTATTTCTATAATCTCATTTAACCATTTGAAAACTTTGATCTACCTTGCAAATATTTGTGATTTTTAATCGATTTCAGTAACTTTTACAATTTTTTCATCGGATTCAATAATTTTTACGATTTTATCATCAGTTTCAGTAATTTTTACGATGTTTCATCAGTTTCAGTAATTTACAGGCTGATTGCTAGTACTGTATATTGTTTATAAATTTATGTATAAAATTTTACAATACTACTGTCATCAAATTGAAAAGTGTTTGTAATAAAACTAGAAGGCGAACGGCAGAAACAAAATTCCAATGGAGAGTTTAATTTAGCTTTTTTTTCAATTTGCTACTGTTGGCTTCTTACTTTGGTTGTAAATTTAGTTTTCCCTCAGTCTCTTTTGATTCTAAGGAAGGAGAAAATGAGGAGCACGCAAATATCGCCCTTCGTGTTTCTTCTGTTAGGTTAATTTTAGCATGTACTCTTTTGAAGTTTCCAACGTTCATCATGCCTTTGTATTGACAATACTATTATTATTATTATTATTTATATTATTATTATTATTATTATTGTGTTTATTTATATTCTTATGGGGCGGTTTGCACACCAACCTAACAATCAGAAAGCCATAAAAACTTACACTACCGCATAGTCACATAAATTCGCGCTTGCTTTCACCGACTGAGATCAACACGTTGCATCTTTCGAGTTCAAAGTACTTTATAAAAAATTATCTAAACGTCTTATAACATTTCTAAAATTTAAATTAATTTTTAATTTGAAAATTTATGTTTTTGGGGTCCTCAATGAAATTCCATTAAATATACGACTCTCCCTTTATTCTAAAGTTAAGCTAAACCCTTAAATTTATCACTGTCCCTTTTAAAATGAAAGGTTGATCTTTCCGTACTTTGGTTTAGTAAAGCCTCTTAATAAAATTACCTTCAGACAGACGTCGCAGCAGCCACACATGTCGAGACCAATTCCAAAATTGCAGGTTCCGTTTCCGATCGCGTCACATTCCATTTGATTGCATGGTAAGCACCTACCCCACGCTAGAACTGTAACTCTTGATCGCGAAAAAAGAAAGAAGCTCTCAATTTCAGTACTGATATAACAATGGACGATCTACAAGGAAAAACTTAGGGGCAATTGTGTCCTCCAAACTGTTACGGGCTCTCCCATGAGCGAATATATATATATATATATATATATATATATATATATATATATATATATATATATATATATATATAATATATATATATATATAAAATTATATATATATGTGTATATATATATACAGGGTGAGTCAAAAGTAGCGCCCGATTTCTGTTTTTTCGGCTGTCAGATTCTTTCTGGGAAGTCATGTTGTTAATAATTGTCTTGCAGATTATTAATTTTCTTAGTTTATTTATTTTTGTTTTTGTTTTGCAGGTTATTGCTGAGAGTTTGGAAAGTTACTGAATTTGCACCAAATTGAACCATGAATTACCTTTCAATGAATCAACGCATTGCGGCCGTGAAACATTACTACAAATGTAATGAACAACCAACGATGGCGGCACGCCGTTTGGCACAAGAATTCGATATTAACCCACCCCAGGGAAGAAACATACGATTGATTGTCGAGAAATTTGAAGCAACAGGGTCTGTAGCCACTGCAAAGAAGTCCGGTCGTCCGAAAACGGCAACGAATGTAGCTAAGGCTGAAGAAGCCATCAGGAGACTGGAACAAAGTCCGCAAAAGTCAACTCGCCGTTTATCTGCAGAGTTGGAAGTGAGCCAATGAAGTGTTATCCGTATCCTTCACCAGAAAAAATGGAAACCTTACATTCCACGCTTACTGCATGCCCTTCATGAAGGAGATGACGACCGCCGTCTTCAATTTTGCGAAGAGTTCTTAGCTAAACTTGACGAAGAGGACACAATGCTAGACAACATCTGGTGGTCAGATGAGGCATGTTTTAAGCTTAACGGCACAATTAACAGACACAATTGTGTCTACTGGGCTGCGGAGAACCCAAGAGTGACAGTTGAGAAGGAGGTAAATTTACCTGGCGTGACAGTTTGGGCAGCCATATCTCCATTAGGGATAATTGGACCCTTTTTCTTTGAGGGATCTGTCACTGCAGAAATTTACCTGGATATGCTGCAAACCTTCTTTTGGCCCAGGGTACAAGATTAGGACTGTTATTTCCAGCAAGATGGAGCTCCACCTCATTATGGACGTCATGTTCGTCAGTGGCTGATGAAAACTTTCCCGGAAAGTGGATCGGCCGCCGCGGTCCGATCGAGTGGCCGGCACGCTCCCCAGACCTTACACCTCCAGATTTCTTTTTTTGGGGGCTCATGAAAGACCTTGTTTATCGTGAAAAGCCTCGTACCATTCAGGAATTGAAGGCTCAAATCACTGCAAAGTTTGAGGAAATTGATATCGAACTCTGCAGGCGTGTGTGCCACTCTGTGCCTGCTCGGCTGCAATTGTGCATCGATCACGAGGGAGGGCACTTTGAAAATTGCAAGTAAAACAGCTTGGTACAGTTCCGTAATAATTTTCCCCCGAATAAATGGTTAGATAAACATGTCATTCATTTATTTCTACCTTCTTGTACACTGTAATACAAATGGCAAACAAACAATCAACTGACAGAAATCGGGCGCTACTTTTGACTCACCCTGTATATATATATATATATATATATATATATATATATATATATATATATATAATTTAAGAAAACATAGTTTTACAAGTGTTGTGGGATATAGGGAGGCAGCATCTAATAGACAGAGTTTTATTTCCACAACAGTTTCGACGCCACTGGCATCCTTCTCGGGTTTTTCTGTATCCACCTGAGGAGGATGCCAGTGGGCGTCGAAACTGTTGTGGAAATAAACTCTGTCTATTAGAGTGGGTTTTTATTTTCATATTTTGACCTTCACGTAGAAAAAAGTGAAGTTTTTTGCATTTATCATGATCTTCACTTGCCCCACAAACACCTTCAAATGGGAGACCCATAATGGGTGCACACATATTTCTACATTACTGTACAGTCTTTACAGCCACACCTACACTTTTCCTCCAAAGTATATATATATTGTAATGTATATGGTTGTAAATTGTGACTTGGTCCGCAATTGATATGGACCGTGACTTATTTTTTGGTTGGCAAGGTACTGGTATTGATGGATACCGTAATGAAATTGACTGGATTCTTTGGATCTGATATATTTGCATGTCGATTATAAATAGATATAAAGTGTAACATATTTGTGGATAGTAGTCTATTATGACTTGATTCTCTGGATCCAGAGATTCTATCTTTAGTTTTAAATTGATAATTATTTAGTTTTGTAAAAATTAGTTGTTGCCAATGTACAGGCAGTTTTTACATAGTGGAGCCACCTCGATAGGCCGAAGTGGCCCCTAGTGTGCCCACTATAAAAATTTCATATGTTCTTATGTTCTTTGTGGTTCGGAACCCACGTAAAATTGTAGGTCCCCTCCGCCACCACCACGGAGGACATTCACAATACACAATTACGAACACAGTTAGGTAGACCAGCCATGAGTGGATCCTAGGGTCTTTGTTGGTCTGAAACATTATAACATTATAACACATTATTATATAATATATATATATATATATATATATTATATATATATTATATATATATATATAATATATATATATATAATATATATATATATCCTTTCCAGAAAGATTTTAAGTGACCCTTTGGCGCAATAGCTGACTACACACTACCGGAAAGAGGAGATGGCATAAACAAACAAGTTCGCACTCTACTGTTTGAACATTTACAAAATTAATAGATATTCCACATGGGACAAAACCTCTGTTTTATTCTGACTTTATAGAATAAAAGTTATACCATAAGAAAGAAATTAAAATTGTATGTTTCTATGTTTCTTCACGACAAGTATCTGCGAAAAACATTGCCTTCTACTTCAGGACATTTTGAATCGATTGTACACGTATAATTTGTAAATATACAAACAAGGAAATTAAAATAAGCTGAAAAAATTGCCTTTAAGCGCAAGATAAGATGAATAAGAGAGAAATGTACGAAAAAGAAGTTGAATAAGCAATATGTAAATGATGAAAAAATTTACACTGCCTTTTACAGTTAAACATTTCGATAGAGCACTCCGTGTAGAGTTGTAAAATTTGGCAATGCCTACAAAGTGTGGGATGGACATAATCAATTTTCCATCTTAATTTAAATAAATTCTTGGGGAATAAAATGGCGTTAAAATTTAACATGTAAGTTAAAAGAACATACAGCAGTACCACACACAACTAAAACTTACGTAGTCCTGAAGGCAATGGCGAAGCACATGAAGAAAAATAGAGGTGAGATGAAACTCTTCATATTATTGTGAAGTTGTAATCAACGAAACTAAAACGGTAAAAGCAGAGTAAAGTTTTCTTGGTCTTGTCAGTAAGAGAGCTGTCGAGGGAATGAAAAAGAAAAGGTGGTTTGTGGAAAGTTTGGGTGGGTGCTTGGGTGCTTGTGCGTGTTGCAGACACTTGGTTCTGAAAAATTTCCGCATAAGTGTATGCTTATAGTTGCTGAAGCCGATTTACTTTGGAGGTGCGTGTCAGTGAATATGCATATCAGTGAAGTTGCATGTCAGTAATATATACTCGTATACAGACACACACACACACACACTCACACACACACACACACACACACACACACACACACACACCACACAGTATATATAAAATATATATAATATATATATATATATATATAAGGGTGTCTCAAAAGTCACTATCTATTTTGAAAAATAATGGGAATTACGAAAAACTGGTTTAAGACATGAAAAATATATTTATTTCAAAGTAAGTGCCACAAAGAATTAGTGCTACTTATTTATCTGTCTCCACATGGCGACCATCAGTGTCTCTACAGAGCTCAAAGCGATAAGTTGTTTCCCGGAACACACTTTCCAGGATTTGAGGTGTTATTTTTCTGAACTGCATCGGTAATACGATTTCGAAGTTCGGCTACATCCTAATTCCGTGACTGGACAGCTCATACCAGGACAACACATACCCGGACAAACTCAGACCCGGACAACTCAGACCCGGACAACTCATACCTAGGAGAACTCATACCTAGGACAACTCATACTCTCTTCAACAATTACCACCCCAATGTTGATCTTTTCATCTATATCCACCCCGAAAGTTTAAACTCTGCAAATTAACCAAAATAAGATAAGAAAACAATAACAACAAATTTATTATTTATTGCAAACATATAATAAATAGAGAACCATTGTTCATAAGATAAAATTTGAATGCCCGTTAGGTCAACTGTACGCCCTTGATGATTGGTTAGGTTTAGTCGTGATGTTTTCGTTAGTTTTAACGAAAATATCACGACTAAACCTAACCAATCGTCAAGGGCGTACAGTTGACCTAACTGGGCATTCAATGAACCCAATGGTTCCCTGAGTTTTTTATGATACACACAGACCATGCATGGAACAAGGAACTCTTCCGGGGTAATTAAATCCACTATAGTCCGAATAAGTAATGGCAAATGACAAATACCATAGTTTTTCTTTTTCATGATGCAAGCCCGACGTGGGCAACGGGTCTCTCGCAAAGAGGTCCCATAAATATAGCTTCCCTCACCAGTTATCTGCAAAGCAGACAGGATCCAGCTTTGGGACATGGATCTAGGGTTTAAAGCAGCCTAGCCCCACTACATTTAGAACCTCAATATAAGTAAAAGACTCGTTGCCCCTTTTTCTTTGATTTATTCAATCCGACGTGAATGCAACGAGTCTTTTACTTATATTGAGGTTCTAAATGTAGTGGGGCTAGGCTGCTTTAAACCTAGATCCATGTCCCAAAGCTGGATCCTGTCTGCTTTGCAGATAGCTGGTGAGGGAAGCTATATCTATGGGACCTCTTTGCGAGAGACCCGTTGCCCATGTCGGGCTTGCATCATGAAAAAGAAAAACTATGGTATTTGTCATTTACCATTACTTATTCAGACTATAGTGGATTTAATTATCCGAAGAGTTCCTTGTTCCATGCACGGTCTGTGTGTATCATATATATAATATTATATATATATATATATATATAATATTATATACTGTATATAACTTGCATGAATTTTAAATGTTTAAATTTAATTTTTAATTTTACAAAATAAATGTTTTCATTTCAAAATGTTTTCATTAATAACTTGCATGAATTCTAAATGTTTAAATTTAATTTTTAATTTTACAAAATAAATGTTTTCATTAATTTTTCATTTTTTTTTTCTGGTCCTATGTATGAGTTGTCCTAGGTATGAGTTGTCCTAGGTATGAGTTGTCCTAGGTATGAGTTGTCCGGGTATGAGTTGTCTGGGTATGAGTTGTCCTGGTATGAGCTGTCCTGGTATGAACTGTCCTAGAACCCACTAATTCTTCTACCAGTGTACACCTTAGACTTAATGAAACCCCAGGCGAAAAAATCTAATGGTGTTAAATCGGGTGAACGTGCTGCCCATGGTTGTGTTCCTCCACGACCAATCCAGCGACCGGGGAAGCGTCTGTCAAGATAATCACGTACAATTATTGCATAATGGCACGGTGCTCTATCCTGCTGAAAAACTACTGTGTCAAGAATGCCATCTGTAAGAAGTTGAGGTTCGAGGAATTGTTCAAGCATGTCAAGATAATAAACCAATTAACTTTTTTTAAATACACAAATTTGCACCAGAAGTACATATCTTTATGCCAGCACAGCCTTTTTTAAAAAAACATCTAATGTCACCGAAATAGATAGTGACTTTTGAGACACCCTGTATATAAATGAAAATGAAATGAAAATGAAAAGGTTATATATATATATATATATATATATATATATGGTAATTTTACATACGTCAGTGATATGAGTGGTACCACCAGGTGGATTGATCATTGTCTCACTAGTAATAATCTAAAGGATCGAATTGTTAGAGTTCATATTCTCAATAGGTAAGAATAATCGCGTCGATTGGTCCAATGTTAATATGCAACAGAGAATAGAATACAAAGACAGAATCACCTCTTTAATAATTTATAAATTTTGCATCTTCCCTGTAGTAATCCTTTCTCAAATGATTCTCACTGTAAACTTATAGATAGGTATTATAGTAATAAAGATATCCCTGTTAAGAGAAGCGGGAAGCTCCTTGATTAAATCTTACAACTATCATACTAAGATTATTCCTGGATGGAATGATTTTATTGCCCCCTGAAGAGGGAATCGAAAGACGCCTATGATTTGTGGTGCTTTCATGGTAGACCCAGATTAGGACCTGTATACATGAATATGTGTAGAAGTTGGGTCAGTATAAGGCGGCCATAAGGCGATGTAAACAGGAAGAAGAGTCTATTCGAGCATCAAAAGCATGTGAAACTCGCATAAATAACGATAACAACAAATTTTGGAAATTTCTTAAGAATCAAACGGGTGTCAAAAATGTCCTCCCTCCGAAAATCAATGGGGTGTCGGGGGAGGATGAAATTGCAAAGCTGTGGAAAAGCCACTACTCTAACATTCTAAACAGTGTGAGTAGGGATAATCTTAAGATAGATTGCAGCGAAACGACTGTGGGAGGGACAAGGGAAAATACTTTGATATCATTTTCTGAAGTAAAGAGGTTAATTAAAGAGTTAAAGACTGGTTCTGCGTCAGGGATAGATGACTTATCGAGTGAGCACTTAAAATTTGTGAATGACGTAGTATGTCTGCATATATCTGTGTATCTATGTACTTAAAGAAACACTATCTAAATATATTGACAGTAATTCAACTATTTATAGCTGTTTTCTAGATATAAGTAAGGCATATGATAGGGTGAACCACAATATTTTATTTGAAAAACTAGAAGACAGGACGGTTCCCATGTACATATTAAACGTATTGAAATTTTGGTATTCCCACCGATCTTTCACCGTTAGGTGGGGAAATGTACTATCCGAGTGTTTTGGCTCCTCTTGCGGGGTGAGACAAGGCTCCTTGCTCTCCCCTATGCTGTTTAATGTGTATATTGACGGGTTAATTGCTTCACTTCATGAGGAAACAGTGGGATGTTGTATAGATAACCCAAGGATCAATAACTTAGTTTATGCGGACGATATGGTGTTAATAAGTCCCTCTTTTAAAGGTCTGGATCGGCTACTAAATATCTGCGAAGTGTATTCGCAGAAACATGATATTCTTTTTAATGTTACAAAAACTAAGGTTATGCAATTTCATCCTAAAACTGTGATCAGCTAACTGATATGAGGTTTAAAATGAATGGTGAGGTAATTGAGGAAGTACAAGAGTTTAAGTATTTGGGTCAAACTATTACCAGCACCTTGAGTGATGCCTCGGATATAAGAAAACAATCTCGAAGCCTGTGTGCTAAAGCGAATATGACCATAAGGAACTTTCGATTTTGTACAAGTGGAGCTAAAGACACTCTCTTTCGTACTTTCTGCAGTAATGTATACGGACAGCAACTCTGGGTGAATTATAAAAAAGGTTTTGGCAGAACCCTAAATTTGCTGTACAACAGGTCTTTTAGACTCACATAAATTACCCCCGAGATGCTCAGCTTCGCAAATGTTTGCTACCCGCAATGTCCCGAGCTTCCCGGAGGTAACAAGACGTGCTCAATACAGTCTAATGCAAAGAATTAAAAAATTAACCAACCCAATTATCCAAGCTATCCATGAGTCCTGCCATTTATCCTCTAAGCTATGGAATTCTTGGTACGAAAACGTCTGTCTGTAGCTCCACTTAACTTCGACATTACAGTATTATTTCTAATCAATTGTATATATTTCTATCCTTAGTATATGAACTGTCATTGTATTAATAATATTTGTCATATGACTATAGTCTGCCAATAAACCTTTCATTTTCATTTCATATATATATATTATATATATATAGTGTTCTGAAAAACTTCCGCACAAGTGTGTTCTTATAGTTGCTGAAGTCAATTTCCTTTGGAGGTGCATGTCAGTGAAGGTGCATATCAGTCAATGTGCATGTCAATAATAATATATATATATATATATATATATATATATTATATATATATATGTTTGCGGAATAAGCGAAATCAGACATTAAGAAAATGCCCAGGCAATAAGCTGGAAGCTAAGAATGCATGTAGCATTAGTTACAATGGTCACTTTCGCTGTTTAGGTTAGGTTACGTTAGGTTATATTTATTATTATTATAGATATATAAATAGGCATTATTTATTATGATTATATGCATACTTAGCCTTCAGCTTATTGGCTAGGTATTAAGCTTATTACCTAGCCATTAAACTTAATGTCGGATTTCGCTTATTGCCGCAAATATATATATATAATATATATATATATATATATATATATATATATATATATAATATATATATATATATATATATATATAATTTATCCGAAAAGCCCATGCTAACTGGTGGAGACCCACAAGGATCTATTCTCGTCACCTCAACGATTTTCATCTTTCAACCACATTAAATTATGTACAATATGCTTATGATACCATACTTACTTCTTTCCATCATAACGTAGACTTTCTGATTAATGAAGCAAACAGACAATTAGAAAATGTGTATAAATGGATGTGTGCCAATAAACTTTTATTGAACCTGACAAAACCATCTAATATGATTACTACCACAAAACACATCAATACAAACTGTGAAAGAAAAACTGAGATTACTACTGTACTCTTGCAAAAATGAATAAGTTTGAAGTTAATTTAGACAAAAACTAAATTTTAAAAGTCATGTACAACATATCAAATCCAAAATATGAAGATTTCTCTTCCTATTATTTAAACTAAAAAATACCCTGCCTCAAAACGTCCTCCTTACCCTATATTATTCCTTCATCCATCCACATTTATTATATTGCATCACATCATCCGGTAGCTCAAAGAAATATATAAAACATCCTTTGGAAGATATTCATAAAAAATGTATGCGAACACTCTCCAAAATAATAACAGACAGACTTTCACTTCCCTATATTTAAAGAGGTAAATGTTTTAAAACTAAATGACTTATACAAATTCAGTGTTGCTGTCAATATGTTGAAAGTTATCACTAAAAATCAACTTACATCACCCATTCAAATAATAATTGCCCCCAATCAAACCCACCATCGTTATAACACCAGACTACCCACTTATTTTATAAAAAAACCTAACAATAGAGGTTGTCCCAGACGTCTGGACTCATAGGGAAAATAGACATTTATTTTACAGTAAAACAAACACATTTCTAATGTCAGTTTTACATATTTCAAGAAAAAACTACCCTGATGGCTCCGTATACCAATGAAGAGAAGGTGGAACTGGTGTTGCTACATGTTCCAGGGAAAAGCCAAAGGGAAGCATGTCAGTTATTTCACGAACATGCCTCCCTCTGGCTTTTTTCGGAAACATGTAGCAATACCAGTTCCACCTTCTCTTCATTGGTATCCTAAGCCATGAGAGTATTTTCTTTCCTGAAATATGTACGAGTAAAACTGACATTAGAGACGTGTTTGTTTAACGTTAAAAATATATTGTCTATTTTCCCTATGAGCCCAGACTTCTTGGACACCCGGTACAATAGAAACTGAAGGAAATGCACTCTCTTCAAAGGTGCAGGTGCATGGAATGCAATTCCTATGCATATGAGCCTGGCTTCATCACTAAATGCATTTCGTAAATCACTTATAAAGCACTTCATTAGCTCCTACTCATGTAAAGTTCATTACTGCCATTTTTTCCATCATAATCAATTTTGTAATCAACAAATTAAAATATCCTAATTTCATGAACCAACTTTAATTTTATAATCTGTTCTTTTTTATATTTGTTTATTAAGTAGCATTTATTTTCTACTAAACATAGAGTAAATCATTTAATTTAAATTATGTAGCATATTCTAAACTTTATATTGTGTGTATATTATTATTGCTGTTATTATTATTTTTTGTTGTCACTATTACTGTTACTTGTCACTTTCACTATTTTTATGTAAATAAAGTACATGCCATTAATTTTGCCTAAAAAGCCTCCGTACTTCCAAGAACATATTCAGATAAGAGTACTGTCAATATATTAATGTCATATCAAATATCAATAATTGTAAAACTCTGTAATTTGTATTGTTTTCTGAACAAAGATTTTGAACTTCAATTTGAATGTCTTCCTTCTCCTTTCTTTTGTTAAAATTAAATCTTTACAGAAGATAAATTATAGAAAAGACATGCTGAAAAATAATTATTATAATGTTATAATGTTTCAGACCAGCAAAGACCATACGATCCACTCATGGCTGGTCTAACTAACCGTGTTTGTATTTGTGTACTACGTATGTCTTTCGTGGTGGCGGAGGGGACCTACAATTTTATGTGAGTTCCGAACCACAAAATCCTTAATTTTGCTAACTTAAACTATACCTACTCTATCAACATATGCATCTAATCGATTTTTAAACATGTTTATAGACGTGTTACTAATTACTTCTACCGGCAAACTACTCCAGCTATTTACTATTCTATCTATAAAAAAGTCTTTGGCGACTGCAGTCTCGAACCTTCTACTTGTCAGCTTACACCGTTATTTCTTGTTCTACTATAATGTGCTATTTCGAAAAAGCTATCTCTATTAACGTTATCGAACCTATTCATCATTTTCAAAACATGGATTAGATCACCCCTCGAGTGTAGTCAATTTTAACTCCTTAAGTTCTTGAATGTTATTGAATTGAAAAATTAAGACCTTGTATCACGATAATCTTTCATTATGTTTACAATTTTAGAGAAAAGTTAAATAATCGTACTCCATTGGAAAATAATATCCTATCCACATACTGTCGGTAGGAATATTCATATCACACACGTACAAATTGTTATTAAGATAATTTTTGAATAAACTATGATTATATCATTTATGAGAAGTCGTGCAACATTTCCAATAATACGAGGATACTTCAATAAGTATCCGCATATTTTATTTTAGTGATAATATAGATATATAATAATTACTCGTATTAACGAACCAAAGTGAGATCTATAGGTTATTTAGGCTAACAACAGTATAGGCTTATTTAGGCTACTCGTAGCTGTCACATATCGTACGAGTAGTGAGCATGGCTGCGCAGCTTTCAATTTGTACTCTGGAAGAACAGGGATCCGGGTTCGTTTTTTGTAGGCAGAAGGTAAGAAAGGAGCTGAAATTCACACGCGTTTATGTGCTCAGTATGGGAATAATGCGTACCACGGCGAAGTGTGTACGAGTGGATTTAAATGTTCAAGGGAGGTCGGACATGTGTGACAGATGTTCAGCGCTCAGGACGACCGTCAAACATCAACAGTGGGACAAGCAGGAAGATGCGAGAGCCATGATTTCGATGACAGAAGAACAATAAAAAGAAATTGCATCTCATTAGACATCAGTCAAGGGTCAGCCTATTCGATAGTTATGACATCTTGGCTTTCAAAGGTCGTTTCAAGATGGGTGCCCAAGCAGTTGACAGAAGAGCACAAGCGTAATCGTATGGACGTCTGCTCTCGTCTTTTGGCGCGGTATCAAAATGAAGGTGAAAATTTTTTGCAGCGCATTATTACTGGGGATGAAACCTGGATCCATCACTATAAACCAGAAAGCAAACGACAGAGCATGCAATGGAAGCATCGAACATCTCCCGTTGCAAGGAAGTTCAAAGCGCAGCCGTCAGCAGGTAAAGTTATGCTAACACTGTTTTGGGATACACGAGGCCCTATCCTTGAACATTATCTAGAGCGTGGAACTACAATCACAAGTGCATCGTATTCTGACATGCTCCGGAATGAGTTAAAGCAAGCAATTCGCACAAAACTGAGAGGAAGATTGTCTGAATGTGTTATTCTGTTACACGACAATGTGCGCCCTCATACCGCTGCACAGACTAGAAAATGCTTTCAAGAACTTAAATTTGAAGTTCTCGACCATCCAACCTACAGTCCAGACCTGGCACCTTCGGGTTTTTACCTGTTTGGATCACTAAAAGACGCTTTGAGAGGTCAGCGATTCCAAGGCGATGATGACCTGAAACTGAAGGAGGCGGTGCATGAGTGGCTATGCACAGAGCCAAAAACATTCTTTTTTAATGGCATTAGGGAGCTTGTAGATCGTTGGACTAAGTGTATTGAGAAACGGAGACTATGTTGAAAAGTGATGTGTTTATAATCTATCAGATGTGAAAATAAAGTTGTGAAAATAAAAACTGTGGATACTTATTGAATTACCCTCGTACTATTACATAATTAGCACCACTCTCAGTAAATAGTAAGAATTAGTATCAGAAAATATAGATCTTTGTTCCAATCGTTCAGTTTGTTTAATTCTGAAATTCAGTGATGTTCACCGTTTCAAATATTCTGCAATAAAATAGAATAGTTTAGTTTACTTATGAATACTTATTTTGAATATGTACGAAGTGATTTTTATGTCAGATAATCAGAAAAAAAAAACACTTTTTTATATCAGAAAGTTTTTATTAAAAACGAACGCTAAAACACTGCAGCGCTTCAAGTTTTATAAAGCGTGCATATATTTCATGTTAAGGAAACTTTAAACAGTTTTTTGTATATATTTTACCAGTATTTCGATTTCTATGTGGTTCAGCTAATAAATAAATTAGTAAGTATATATATATATATACTATATATATATATATATATATATATATATATATATATATATATATATATATATATATATATATATATATATATATATATATATATACACACATTGTGTATATATTCTTTTTACACAGAGATCGAACAGAGAAGAAAGAACTTTTCTGGGATAATTAAAGGACGAAGTCCGAACTGCAGAAGGAATTTCGCATCCGTCAGGAAACGCATCAGATTGAAATTTTTTTAAGAATATATAAATTTTCTTCTGTGGAAGCTGTTTCCTCAAGAAGAGGTAATTTAGTACCTAAATTCAGCTGGTGTAGTTTTTCCTATGTCAAATCTTAATTGAGAAAAGAATACAAAAAAGTTATGAATTGTAGTTCTCTTGATCTTCCTGTCAGGTATAATTTTCATTCAAATTCAAATTTTGTGTTGCCGTTATTGGTTAATAATAAGACATTTAAGAAGAGATTACTGTTCTTCTCAAGTAAGTAATTGATGCAGTTTCGAAGGAATCATTTGTGTACAAAACATTTTGGAGCATAACAGGGGTTATTTTTGTAACTGCTGTTACGATACGAGCACGTAAATCTTGCAGATCTGTAACCCTCGTTTGATAGACGTTTGATTTGATAAAGCCCCATGCAAGAAATCCAAGGGTGTTAGGTCAGGAGATCGAGCCGCCCAGGACCTGTTGATACCACGTCCAATCCACCGATTTGGAAATCGTTCATTTAGCTACCCCCGAACAATGTTTGCGTAATGATAAGGTCCCCCATCTTGTTGAAAGACGACGGTGTTTAAAATGCCATCTGAATGAAGCTGGGATATTTAGGTGCTCGAATCGTAACAGCAGTTACAAAAATATCCCCTGTCATGCTCCAAAATGTGTTCCGCAATGCTGCTGACAGATTCGAACTCTGTAGAGAGATTGATGGTGCTCATGTAGAATCATAAGCTTAAGTATTCATTAAATGTATGCCTTCTATGAATATTACCCTTTTTGCTACGTTTCCACTGAAATAGATAGGGAGTTTATAAACACCTTGTATATTGGTCAGCTGATACAGTTCCTTCGATTTCGTGCCCTCTGACCTCCCTGCGGCCAAAGTACTCCCTGGGCTATTAGTGTACAAGGGGGAATGTGTCTGCTGCTCACTGCTCTGTTTGTAATATTACATGGTTTAAGCAGTGGTTCGAGTTTTGTTGCTCTACTATTATAGCCCATATCTGAAGAGATTGTCTGATGTGGTGTGTACATGATTGGATTTTTTGCTGCAATATGTGTGAATTTTGCCTCATTTACAATCTCAAAAAGTATCTTTCCTCTTTAGTTTTGGATATTTTTGCCTTTCTGTTCGTTCTTGACAATTATTACTTCCAAGTTTAAATGAGGCTCGTTTTAATGGGAGTATTTACCCTCCTTCGCAAAATCTAAGGTCATATGACGAATGGGACCTACAGTTTTATCTGGACCACGGGTTGCTACATAATGTTGGCAGACAGGACGATCACCCATGCAACTACAACCCACACCTAACGTCGTTTAACTTCGCTGATGATGGGTGGCGATTTTGGTATTTGTGTATGATGTATATAGCCATGGTACTGACCTTAAATCTAGAATTCAGTAATATGGGGTACTTTAGCCGTAATAATTTACAAATATCAAATTTAATGTATAAAGTTAGTACAAAATGAATTATTCAAAATTATAATAAAACACGAATATTCACATAAATATTATGAATTTGTAGAAATTCAAGGAATGTTGGTGACAGTTTAGAAACAAAAGTTGTGAATTACGCCTAAAAGAAAACTATAGAAAGGAACCTTTATCTCGACCATTTTGTTTCTTGCTGTATTATCTAAAATATACTGTAGTGTGTTGCTCTCAGACACTCCCTTCAGTTCAGTATAAAATCATCTTCATAATTTTCGCTTCCCGATTTAAAATATATCGATATATTTATGCATATGATGCATTTCAGTAGTATTAAAAAATCATTTCCTAAAAACCGGTTTACATGCACGTTTTTTAGAATGTGATCATAAAGAATTGAATGAAACAAATGGAATGCCATGTAATATTTATATTTTGTATATCCCCAATCTGCTTCTAAGACATCACTCAGATGTCTGAACAAACATGTAGATGTTACGAGACTTTCAAAATAATCTGGAGTTCTTCGCAATCTCTCCCGTGAAAAGGAAATTAAAAATATTATTAATAAAATTGGATCACCTGAAGATCAGGGACCCCAGGCTTCTTTAGTTAGCCTTATAAGGTTAACTAACGAAAATATCACGACATAACCTAACCAATCGTAAGGTCAAATGTACGCCCTTGACGAATGGTTAAGTTAGTTGGTGATATTTTCGTTAGTTAGCCTTATAAAGCTAACTAAAGGAGGCTGGGGGTCCTGATCTTTAGGTAATCCATAAAATTATTCAATTTATAGTTTTTTGTTCAATTTCAGAAAATTCCTTTTATACGAAGTAAATACCTAAAATTAGTGAATAATGCAGTTATTTATTCGTTTGGGTAATCATTTTCAAACATCATTTCTAATAGCTATATTACGAAATTAGGAATAGCCAGTGGATAAAGAAATTGCTGAAGATTTAGCATGCGATCAAGGTTTGTCATTTCGTTTTGTTAAAATTTAATCTTTTCAGAAGATAAATTATAAGAAAGCAATAGTGAAAAATAGTTCTTGAATTTTATTGGTTTAAAAAATAATTACTTTTATGAAGATAATCTTTTATTATGTTTAGAATTTTCAATATTCAATAGGAATATTCATATCACACACACAAACCAATTATTATTATTAAAACAATATCTTAATTAACTATGATTACATCATTTATGAGAAGTCGTGCAACATTTCCAATAATACTATTACAAAATTAGTGCCACTCTCAACAGATAGTAAGAATAAGTATCAGAAAATATAGACTTTGTTCCAATCGTTCAGTTTGTTTAATTCTGAAATTCAGTGATGTTCGCCGTTTCAAATGTTCTGCAATAAAATAGAGTAGTTTAGTTTACTTATGAATACTTATTTATATGTACGAAGTGATTTTTATATCAGATAATCAGAAAAAAAACACGTTTTTATACCAGAAATTTTTTATTAGAAAGGAACGCTAAAACACTGCAACGTTTCCAGATATATAAAGCATTCATACATTTCATGCTGTGGCAATATTTAAACATAGTTTTTAATACATATTTTTCACTCTTTCGACTTTTATGTGGTTGAACTAGGGGGTAGCTTTCGAAAAATTTCCTCTTCATTTAAATCATGTATTAATTGTTAGAATGTAAGGTTAAATTAACTGAAAACTTAACCTTTGATTTCCAGCAATTAAGTACATTATTAACGGTGACCAGAAAACTCGGTCCCGAAAACTCGGTCCCGGAAAACTTGGTCCCGGAAAACTCGGTCCCGAAAACTCGGTCCCAAGAAAACTCGGTCCCGGAAAACTCGGTCCCGGAAAACTCGGTCCCAAGAAAACTCGGTCCCGGAAAACTCGGTCCCGGGAAATTGGGTACCATAAATGAAAACAATTAAATTAAACTTTATTCCAAAAGTAAAATGAGTATGGTCACTTAACATAATATAGAACAAACTAATTTTTAGGTAGATGGGTAAAACAGTGTCATTTTGAATTTTTTAAAGCCCCCCCTTTAAAATATGGCTAGATTTTCCAAGAAAAAAATTTAACGGATAATGAGATATTAACTAAAGAAGAGATAAAGGAACCATCTATAATCAGTGGAGAATAGAAGCAAGAACTGTAACTGAAGTAATATTGTATAATGTAAAAACCGGCACCAAAATTGTGACAAGAATTTGAAAAAAGAAAAAGATTCAACAAAATTATCGCTTTATTAAAATATGATGCTTAAATTTTTCTTTTTTTTTCATTTTTACTTATTTTATCTTTTTTTCTTATTTTTTATTGTCTTTTCTTATTTTTTTTGTTCTTGTTTTCAATTTAATTTTTTTTTCTTTTTTATTATTATATTATTTATTTTACCTTTCTTTTTGGTTTTTACGTTTTTTTTTGTTTTTTCTCTACTTTTTGGAAAAATTTCAAAAAGACAGTTTTACCCATCTACCTAAAAATTAGTTGGTTTTATATTATGTTATGTGAGAATACTCATTTTACTTTTGGAATAAAGTTTAATTTAATTGTTTTCATTCAAGGTACCCAATTTTCTTGGGACCGAGTTTTCTTGGGACCGAGTTTTCCGGGACCGAGTTTTCTTGGGACCGAGTTTTCTTGGGACCGAGTTTTCCGGGACCGAGTTTTCGGGACCGAGTTTTCCGGGACCGAGTTTTCGGGACCGAGTTTTCCTAGAACCATTATTAACAATTGAAAGAAGGAAAATGTGTTGCAAAGGAACCATTTTACTTATAATTTAGATAGTCCACATACCTCAAATAATGGAATTGCACTGTTAAACGGCTGGTACGGTGGTGGTCTCATTACTGTGAGAAAAGGAAGACAATAGTAATGAGTAAGTAACTGAATTATAACGATGCATTAATTTATAAGTTATTAGAAATAAAAAGGTTTCCCTTTTCTTTAATTTTGTTTACATTTTGAATTTTCTCCAGTACCTATCATCGGTTCTAAACTTATCAGGTCATCCCATAAGTAATGTCGTTTTTTAGATCGGAATTTGAAGGACAAAAAACAAACTCAACTGAAACTTTTTAATCTAGTATATACAGTACTGGCCAAATTATTAGGAATTTTTTAAAAATTTCATTTTTTGGTATAAAATGTTAAATTAAACCAATTTTAAACGTTGAAAAGTTATTTATTTCTACACAAGAATACATGGTCATTATTTAGCAATAGTTTAGTACTTAGTTTGACCCCCCTTAGCTGCCTTAAGGGCTGCGACACGCTTCGGCATGCCATGAATCAATTTTTTGCATAATTCCTTAATACGTGTAGAGTGAAACCAGACTTGAATAAGTCGCTCTATGAGTTGGTGTTTTGTTGTTATCGGCGTTTCATGGATTACGTCCTTTAAAATACACCATAAACTTTCGATTGGGTTCATGTCTGGAGAATTTCCAGCCCATGGTAGCAACCGAACACTATTTTCATGACACCATTTTTTAACCGACTTTGCCGTGTGGCATGGAGCTGAGTCTTGTTGAAAAATCCAACGTCTATTACCATACCATTCCCTTATTTGAGGCAGTAGACGTCTTCTTAGTACTTCTATATACTTGACTTGGTTCATATTCCCCAACAATGCTCAAACGACTAGTTCCATGCACAGAAATTGCTCCCCAAACCATGATCTTTTGTGGAAATTTCACCGTTTTCATCAGACACTCAGGCAAAAATTCTTCTCCAGGCCTCCTTCTTACACTTTGAACACGATCGTCAAGCACGGCAATCGTTGATCACTCATCGGAGAACACCACCTGCAATCAAAGAAAGCCCTGTGAAAGAGTCAGTGCATAGCGTATGAAGTACAGCTAAAACGAAGTACAGTATGACTTGCTGCTTTACAGATATTTTTACTGCAGTTTTATCACGTACTGTAAATACACTTCTATGCATACTGTATTTACTGTATTAACTTTCTATTTAATGTTAAATATTATTCTTACCTGTTCCCAATCCTCACTAGTCCAGTTTTGCCCATGCAAAACGTGCCTTCTTCATAGCCTCAGTGAGCCTGGGCTTCTTCCTTGGGCGGTAGGCTTTGAAGCCGGCAGTTAGAAGCCTCCTGTTGACTGTTCTACGACTAATATTGATGCCATCAGCCGCTAGACTACTGGAAATGTTTTTGCAAGTAGCTCTTCTATTTCTAAGAGACAAAATTGCAATCTGTCTATCAGTTCTTGGAGTCGTTACCCTTTTTCTGCCGCATCTTCCAACCCTTTTGGAACCTACATTTTCTCCAAATACCATTTTTTTCTTAATACGAAGTACTGACTGTGGTGAAACATGGAGTTTGGCAGCGATTTCCTTTTGTTTAAATGTAGAAGAAGTTAATAAAACCTGTATTTGCCCAATTTTCCGTGGACTCAAGTCATTCTTTCGCCCCATTTTCAAATTCACTTAAAAACTGTAACAAATAATTGCCGAAATTGGGTAAATACACTATTTAAATTAAACGGTAGTTACAATGACACGTAAAAGAAAGAGAAACACACCCGCATCGCACGACAACCAAACGACAACTGACGAACAAACACGTTTCGTTCGACTAAAGAATTATGCAAAAAATTGATTCATGGCATGCCGAAGCGTGTCGCAGCCATTATGGCAGCTAAGGTGGGTCAAACTAAGTACTAAACTATTGCTAAATAATTACCATGTATTCTTGTGTAGAAATAAATAACTTTTCAACGTTTAAAATTGGTTTAATTTAACATTTTATACCAAAAAATGAAATTTAAAAAAAATTCCTAATAATTTGGCCAGTACTGTAGTTTCCATCAGAATCAATGACACTCTGCCAACGTCTTACAAGCTTCTCAATGCCATGTTTATAAAATTCAGGCGGTTTTGAGGCAAAAAACGTACAAGAACTGGTGTGCAGGTCATCTAAAGAAGTATACTGTTTCTCGTCAAGATAGCTTTGCAGACTCCTGAAGAGATGATAATCTGAAGACGCAAGGTCTGGAGAATATGGAGGATGTGGAAGTTTTTCCCACTCAAGCTCCTCAATTTTTGCAGAAGTGATCCGAGCGGTATGAGGACGTGCTTTGTCGTGGTGGAACACGATTTCTTTCCGATTAACCAAAGAAGGTCTCTTTTCTTTTAGTGCAGTGTTCAATCGATCCAGTTGTTGACAGTAGACTTGAGCGGTGATTGTTTGGTTGTGTGGCAAGATTTCAAAGTGTATTACACCACCTTTATCCCACAAACACTAAGCAACACCTTCCGAGGGTGAAGATTTGGTTTTGGCTGTGGTGTCGCTGGTTCTCCGGAATATCGTTGCCATAAACGTCCTGAATGTTTCGCGTTGCTTCAGTAGCACTATTCCCTTTTTTGAACTCGTAAAGCATTATATGCCTGATATGCTCTTCTGATACCGCTATGTTTATGAGGGGGTTCACATAAAGCAAAACACACGTCTTCACTGGTGAAGGTCTGTAAAGTATGTAGCGAAACACGATAGATTTCCTCTAGATATAACCTTCGGAAAATTTATGCTTAAACCGAGTAGGACTAGTTTCAACTTAATCTATCGTAAAAAACGACATTACTTAGGGGATGACCTGATATTTTTATTTTGGCGATAAGAGTGAGTGATAAGAGTTCGTTTGATGGGTTATTTTATCAGTTGAAGGTGAATGCAAATATTATGAAAGACATATCGCAAACGCAAATATGAAACTATTAGCAAATGATGTATAATGAGGTCAAGATGCGAGAAAGGAAACGTGAATAGTACCACAGGTTCTGAAAAAGTACAAGAAAAACGGATATCTCGGTTGCAGTTGATGGATGGGAGAGAAATGAAGAGAGAAAATGAAATTAGTGGTGGAAGAAGATAGAAGAAAGTTGGAAAGGGTATAATGAAAAGAATATCTTCAGGATAGCAGAAAGGACAGATAGGGGAACACTAGTTAATCTAACCTACACCAT
This sequence comes from Bathynomus jamesi, assembly GCA_023014485.1. Taxonomy (NCBI): domain Eukaryota; kingdom Metazoa; phylum Arthropoda; class Malacostraca; order Isopoda; family Cirolanidae; genus Bathynomus; species Bathynomus jamesi. The sequence goes on from JAJOZX010002284.1 coordinate 264,428, forward strand.
GCATCTTTTAAGGATTATTTAGTTATTAAAATTATTAAATAAAATAAGTAATCATTTGATCATCGTAGTGTTTCTTCGAAGAATGCTAAAGGTCACCATACCGCTTGGTGGAATTTTTTCAAACGAGTAACTTAACATCGTAAACTTGCACTGAAACTGATTGAAAGAAATGTGTGTGTGTGTGTGTGTGTGTGTGTGTGTGTGTGTGGTTGAGCACGAGACATTGTTGAAAATCCTGAAGAATGGAGAGTATTGTCGTTACATGCGTTTATGTAATATTTATAAATGAAATACCATTCCATGATCTGACTTAGAAAAAAAAGAATTAATGTCCACAACCTCGAGTCGTGCAAATTTTATGTGCAGAATCTTCATATAATAAAGACGCAAAAACGTAGAAAATTGGAGATGTACTTGGAAATCTTTTGCAGGTATGAACTTAATGAAAATGAAAGCAATATATATAATATTCTTAACTACTATTATACTTACTACTGACATCTGCCAACTGCATTGTCAGATTGTGCATTTCCGACTTTGATGCAAGACAGTCCATTATCACACACTCCAAACATGTCATTCTTCCCGCCACATTTTTCACCCTGTCTCTGCAAAAAGATTTCCACCATGAAAGTCTTTTGACATTAAGATTCAGAAATATATCTTAACTCATCAAAGGAAGCTGAGCCCATAAAGTAGTGAAATTCCTATGATTGACAAATATTTGCTTGAAGTAACATGAACCTCATTGGCCAGTCATGCAAGCCTTATATTAGTCAAACTCTAAACTAACACTCCAGCCTTTAATTCCGTAGAACATTTTGAAACACTTGGTCCGGAAAACTAGTATGGGAGTAAGAATAAAGATTATTTGAGTTACTCCTAAAAGTGTTCTTAAATTCTTAAATTGTTGTTATTGTTAACTGCATGAGTTTTGCCTCTGTACAAACAGCCGGCGTCGTATGGTAGAAAGAACCAACAACAGTTCATGAAGTATCGTCAGTGGTATGAATTATCCAACGGTATCGGCAGTGGGGAAGTCAGAAGTGGGAACATTTATGGTCCCCTCCCCATGTGACTCCGAGGCTCTTAAGGCCAATACAATTTTGTTGGGTTTTTAATTTTGAAAAGATTGTTTAGTATGTAAGACGCATGTATGTGTTGTGAGGAATAGTGAGAGAAGTGTGTGTTTGAGAGCATGCTGGACTGCTCACAGGGTAGAAGAGACAGAAAAAGATGAGCTGAAGAGGACAGTGAGAAGAGAAACGGGAGTTCCAGCACTCCCTGTCTCCTGTCTATAAATAAATTTTTCTTACATTATGCTGTCATGTCTCATTTTACTTTTATAAAAATACTTCTTCCCGTCGAAGTATGTCCAACAATTTATTACCTTCTCTTTCTGATGTTTCTCAGTGTGAACAACCACACTACCTCTTTAACTAAGATTTAAATCTGAATTATTATTGTTACTTCAAACAACTCTCACAATTACATGCAGTTGCCTTCACAACCGCATTATTGTTATAGTGCAGTTCATAACACTCGTTTCCATTCCACGTTCTTATCACTTCTACGTTTACTTCTTGTTAAATAAAATGACTAAGAAGACAACTTTAAGCTCAACTACTTCTATCCACCTTCCGGAGTAATTAACCTCCTGCTATTTCTATAATCTCATTTAACCATTTGAAAACTTTGATCTACCTTGCAAATAATTGTGATTTTTTTATCGATTTCAGTAACTTTTACGATTTTTTCATCGGTTTCAGTAATTTTTACGATGTTTCATCAGTTTCAGTAATTTACAGACTGATTGATAGTACTGTATATTGCTTATAAATTTATGTATAAAATTTTACAATACTGCAGTCATCACATTGAAAAGTGTTTGTGATAAAACTAGAAGGCGAACGGCAGAAACAAAATTCCAGTGGAGAGTTTAATTTAGCTTTTTTTCAATTTGCTACTGTTGGCTTCTTACTTTGGTTGTAAATTTATTTTTCCCTCAGTCTCTTTTGACTCTTAGGAAGCGAAAAAATGAGGAGCACGCAAATATCGCCCTTCGTGTTTCTACTGTTAGGTTAATTTTAGCATCTACTCTTTTGAAGTTCCCAACGTTCATTATGCCTTTCTATTGACAATACTATTATTATTATTTATATTATTATTATTATTATCATTATTATTATATTATTATTATTATTGTTTTTATTTATATTCTTATGGGGCGGTTTGCACACCAACCTAACAATCAGAAAGCCATAAAAACTTACACTACCACATAGTCACATAAATTCGCGCTTGCTTTCACCGACTGAGATCAACACGTTGCATCTTTCGAGTTCAAAGTACTTTATAAAAAATTATCTAAACGTCTTATAACATTTCTAAAATTTAAATTAATTAAATTATAATTTGAAAATTTATGTTTTTGGGGTCCTCAATGAAATTCCATTAAATATACGACTCTCCCTTTATTCTAAAGTTAAGCTAAACCCTCAAACTTATCACTGTCCCTTTTAAAATGAAAGATTGATCTTTCCGTACTTTGGTTTAGTAAAGCCACTTAATAAAATTACCTTCAGACAGACGGTGCAGCAGTCACACATGTAGGGATTATATCCGAATTCGCACATTCCCATCGTGTCACATTCCTCTGAATAGCATGGTGGACACGTCGCCGCCGTTGTATTTCTTGATTGCGAGAAGAGAAAGAAGCACTTAATTTCATTACTGATATAACAATGGAGAATCCACAAGGAAAACTTAGGGGCAATTATGCCCTTCAAACTGTTACGCCTATTCCAAGGTTTGAGACAACAGTTGTCAAAATCTTTTTTACGCATAGAATAGTAAATAGCTGGAATAGTTTGCCGGTAGAAGTAATTAGTAGCACGTCAATAAACATGTTTAAAAATCGATTAGACGCATATGTTGATCGATTGGGTATAGTTTAAGGTAGTAAAATTAAGGCTTTGTGGTGATAGATCCCACAGCTCAACACAAGTGTTGTGGATATAGGGAGGCAGCATCTTGGGTTAGGGGATATCTCTGTCCTTACACACCCCATTTAAAGAGATTCCTCTGCCCAGCGGTGCTCCCATAGTAGTGTGAGGTATTGAAAAACTCATGATCTTCACTTGCCCCACAAACACCTTTAAATGGGAGACCCATAATGGGTGCACATATATTTTTACATTATTGTACAGTCTTTACAGCCACACCTACACTTTTCCTCCTAAGTATATATATTGTAATGTATATAGTTGTAAATTGTGGCTTGGTCCGCAATTGATATGGACCGTGACTTATTTTTGGTTGGCAAGGTACTGGTATTGATCGATACCGTAATGAAATTGACTGGATTCTTTGGATCTGATATATTTGCATGTCGGTTATAAATAGATATAGAGTGTAACATATTTGTGGATAGTAGTCTTTTATGACTTGATCCTCTGGATCGAGAGATTCGATCTTTAGTTTTTAATTGATAATTAATTAATTTTAAATTGATAATTATTTAATTTTGTAAAAATTGGTTGTTGCCAATGTACAGACAGTTTTTACATAGTGGAGCCACCTCGATGGGCCGAAGTGGCTCCTTGTGTGCCCACTATAAAAATTTCTCATGTTCTTATGTTCCCGTGGTTCGGAACCCACGTAAAATTGTAGGTCCCCTCCGCCACCACGGAGGACATGCGCAATACACAATTACGAACGCAGTTAGGTAGACCAGCCATGAGTGGATCCTAGGATCTTTGTTGGTCTGAAACATTATAACATTGTAACAATATATATATATATTTTCCTTTTTTTCTTTAGAAATTGAATTTTAATTCGACGGTAATTATCACAATATATGATACCATTAAATATGATTTTACATATATATATTTATATATATTTATATACTGCATATACAGTATATCCTTTCCAGATAAATTTTAAATGACTATTTGGCGAAAAGGCCGACTACATACTACTGAAAAAATGGAGATGTCAGAAACAAACAGGTTGACACTCTACTGTTTGAACATTTACGAAATTAATAGATAATCCACATGGGACAAAACCTCTGTTTTACTCTGATTTTATAGAATAAAAGTTACATCATAAGAGATAAATTAAAATTGTATGTTTTTACGTTTCTTAACGACAATTATCTGCAACAAACATTGCCTTCTACTTCAGGACATTTTGGATCAACTGTACCTAAAAAATTTGTAAATATACAATCAAAGAAATTAAAATAGGCAGAAAAAATTGCTTTTAAGCGTAAGATAAAGCGTATAAGGAGAGAAGTCTGTGAAAAACAAGTTGAATAAACAATATGTAAACGATGAAATAATATACTATACAGTGTGTTTTACAGTTAGACATTTCGATAGAACACTCTGTGTAGGGTTGTGTAAAAATTGGCAACGCCAACAAAGTGTGGGATGGGTATAATTAATTTTCGATCTTAATTTCAATAAATATTTAGGGAATAAAATGGCCTTAAAAATTTAAAATTTAAGTTAAAAGAACATACAGCAGTACCACACACATCTAAAACTTACGTAGTTCCGATAGGAATGGCAAAGTACATGACCAAAAATAGAAGTGAGATGAAACTCTTCATATTATTGTAAAGTTGGAATCAACGAAACTAAAATGGTAAAAGCAGAGTAAATTTTTCTTGGTCTTGTCAGTAAGAGAGCTGCCGAGGGAATGAAGAAGAAAAGTTGACTTATGGAAAGCTTGGGTGGAAGCTTGGGTGCTGGTGCGTGTTGCAGACACTTGGTTATGAAAACTTTCGCACAAGTGTTTTCTTATAGTTGCTGAATCCAATTTACTTTGGAGGTGCGTTTCAGTAAATGTGCATTTCGGTGAATGTGCATGTCAGTGAAAGTGCATGTCAGTGAATTTGCATGTCAGAGAATGTGCATGTCAGTGAATTTGCATGTCGGTCAATGTGCATGTTATAATATATATATATATATATATATATTAATATTTAGGAGAAATCCAATGACAAGGAGAAATGTAAATGCCATGAAAAGTCTTCTTTAATGCGCAACGTTTCGAGCAAATACGCTCATCTTCAGGCTGTATGATAACAATGTGAAATTAAAATCAATAATTGAATGAAAAACCAGACAAAGAAAATTTCTATAACCTATTCATAAAGGCAAACTTTAAAAGACTGAAAAAAGAGGGTTAAATTCTAAGTTATACAGATTTACATTTAAAATTAAGAAGCTATTTTTAAATACATATAGTAAATGTGAAATTAATACACTGGAAAAATTAACAATAGTACACTGGAATAATGAAACTAACTAACCTTTCACTGCAATTTCCGAGGCTAGACTGATTTAAGCACAAAACGAGAAAACATAAGATAAGATAAGATAAGATAAGATAAGATAAGATGGTGAGGGCGATTGGGAAGGGGGGATTATAAGGAATTGGGGAAGGAGGAGGGATTATAAAAAGTTTAAAGGGACGGCTGATGAGTCAACATTTAACGTCGGGGTCAAAGTTTTAATATAAAGCGATTCCAGAATTCTAAGTGAGTTGGGACAAGTATTACAACCAAGAATTTTAAAATTTTCTAAAGTGACATCAGTTTTACATTTGATACTGTGTTCCCGAATGCTAGAAACTTCTTTAGTTTTTAAAATTTTACCTGTTCGGCCACTTATTCCCATATGCGAATAAAATCTAGCCCTGAGAGAGCGAACAGTGCTGCCAATGTAATTCCCAAGGAGACACCTAGGGCAGGTAAATAAATATACAACACCGCTACGCAACGAGTCAGGGGTTCGATCCTTCGCTGAGAAAAAGCTACATAAAGACGTTTTATTAATAAATATGATGCGGAAATCAGTATGATAAAAAAATTTCTTTAACAACTTTGTAAATTTAAGCTTAAATTCCTTATTCAAAGGACCCATTTCAGGTACCAAGAAATATTTTATATCCTTCGGCACTGTAATACAAGGAAGTTGAGGGCTATAAACATTATTTAAGAAGGATCTAATTAGTTTATCTACATATTGAACAGGAAAACTATTATTGGTAAAGTATGATCTTAGATTATTAAATTCATCATTAAGTAAGGTAAAACTAGAGGTCAAATTATATCCTCTGAACAGGAGAGTTTTAATACAAGACATCTTATAGTTGAAATCAGTAAAACTAAAAAAATTCATGCCCAAACCAGTGAAAGTGGGTTTCCTGTAAACTGATGTAGTAATAGAATCACCGTTTTTCGAAATTAAAAGATCTAAAAAGGGAAGGGAGCCATTTTTCCAGTTTCCATTGTATACGTTATATTGGGGTGCAAAGAATTTAGGAAGTTAAAGAATTGTTGCGCTTGTACCGCATTATCAAAGACAGCTATCGAATCATCAACGAAGCGTCGATAGAAAATTGGCTTGAGATGAGTTGGAGATTGACTAAAAATTACACTTTCTAAATGAGTCATAAAAAAATCAGCTGCTAACGGTCCGACAGGTGATCCCATCCCTACACCATCAATTTGTTGGTAAACCTTATTGTTGAAAGTAAAATAGCATTGTTTGAAGACCAATTCTAAAAGTTCCTTAAAATGAGACAATGAAAAACCATGAAAAATATCAACCGAGCTAAAAACCCTATCTAAAATAATGGCAATAGTTTCAGATACAGGTACATTTGTGAAAAGCGACTTTACATCAAAACTGACAAAAAACTTTTTTGAATCGAAGTTCTCACCAAGAAGGTCTTTTTGGAATTCAAACGAGTTATTTATAGTGTAAGCATTTTTCGCAAAGGGTGACAGGAGACTAACAACAAAAAAAAAAAAAATGCTTACACTATAAATAACTCGTTTGAATTCCAAAAAGACCTTCTTGGTGAGAACTTCGATTCAAAAAAGTTTTTTGTCAGTTTTGATGTAAAGTCGCTTTTCACAAATGTACCTGTATCTGAAACTATTGCCATTATTTTAGATAGGGTTTTTAGCTCGGTTGATATTTTTCATGGTTTTTCATTGTCTCATTTTAAGGAACTTTTAGAATTGGTCTTCAAACAATGCTATTTTACTTTCAACAATAAGGTTTACCAACAAATTGATGGTGTAGGGATGGGATCACCTGTCGGACCGTTAGCAGCTGATTTTTTTATGACTCATTTAGAAAGTGTAATTTTTAGTCAATCTCCAACTCATCTCAAGCCAATTTTCTATCGACGCTTCGTTGATGATTCGATAGCTGTCTTTGATAATGCGGTACAAGCGCAACAATTCTTTAACTTCCTAAATTCTTTGCACCCCAATATAATGTATACAATGGAAACTGAGAAAAATGGCTCCCTTCCCTTTTTAGATCTTTTAATTTCGAAAAACGGTGATTCTATTACTACATCAGTTTACAGGAAACCCACTTTCACTGGTTTGGGCATGAATTTTTTTAGTTTTACTGATTTCAACTATAAGATGTCTTGTATTAAAACTCTCCTGTTCAGAGGATATAATTTGACCTCTAGTTTTACCTTACTTAATGATGAATTTAATAATCTAAGATCATACTTTAACAATAATAGTTTTCCTGTTCAATATGTAGATAAACTAATTAGATCCTTCTTAAATAATGTTTATAGCCCTCAACTTCCTTGTATTACAGTGCCGAAGGATATAAAATATTTCTTGGTACCTGAAATGGGTCCTTTGAATAAGGAATTTAAGCTTAAATTTACAAAGTTGTTAAAGAATTTTTTTTATCATACTGATTTCCGCATCATATTTATTAATAAAACGTCTTTAGGTAGCTTTTTCTCAGCGAAGGATCGAACCCCTGACTCGTTGCGTAGCGGTGTTGTATATTTATTTACCTGCCCTAGGTGTCTCCTTGGGAATTACATTGGCAGCACTGTTCGCTCTCTCAGGGCTAGATTTTATTCGCATATGGGAATAAGTGGCCGAACAGGTAAAATTTTAAAAACTAAAGAAGTTTCTAGCATTCGGGAACACAGTATCAAATGTAAAACTGATGTCACTTTAGAAAATTTTAAAATTCTTGGTTGTAATACTTGTCCCAACTCACTTAGAATTCTGGAATCGCTTTATATTAAAACTTTGACCCCGACGTTAAATGTTGACTCATCAGCCGTCCCTTTAAACTTTTTATAATCCCTCCTCCTTCCCCAATTCCTTATAATCCCCCCTTCCCCAATCGCCCTCACCATCTTATCTTATCTTATCTTATCTTATCTTATCTTATGTTTTCTCGTTTTGTGCTTAAATCAGTCTAGCCTCGGAAATTGCAGTGAAAGGTTAGTTAGTTTCATTATTCCAGTGTACTATTGTTAATTTTTCCAGTGTATTAATTTCACATTTACTATATGTATTTAAAAATAGCTTCTTAATTTTAAATGTAAATCTGTATAACTTAGAATTTAACCCTCTTTTTTCAGTCTTTTAAAGTTTGCCTTTATGAATAGGTTATAGAAATTTTCTTTGTCTGGTTTTTCATTCAATTATTGATTTTAATTTCACATTGTTATCATACAGCCTGAAGATGAGCGTATTTGCTCGAAACGTTGCGCATTAAAGAAGACTTTTCATGGCATTTACATTTCTCCTTGTCATTGGATTTCTCCTAAATATTAAATTGAAGCTCTGTAGAAGCAACCCGCATGATTATATATATATATATATATATATTATATATATATATATATATATATATATATATATATATTATATAGTATTGGTAAAAAGTTTGGAAACACCTGTACAATTTATGTAATTTCTCCTTATTAACCAATAGAGTTATTTCAGTAGACTAATGTCTGTTCGTATAGAATAATAGTCTATTTATAGGAACAGACATTAATCTACTAAAATAACTATATTGGATAACAAGGATAAATTACATAAATTGTATCGGTGCTTCCAAACTTTTTACCAGTACTGTATATATATATATATAATATATATATATATATATATATTATATACTGTGTATATATAGATATAATTACGAGCCAATGCTAACTAGTGGAGACCTACACGGATCTATTGTCGTTCCATTATTATTTCTACTTCACTTCAACAATTTTCATCTGTGAACTTCATTAAATTATGTACAATATGCTTATGATACCATACTTACTTCTTTCCATCATTACGTAGACTTTCTGATTAATGAAACAAACAGGCAATTAAAAAATGTGTATAAATGGATGTGTGCTGATAAACTTTTATTGAATCTGACAAAATCATCTACTATGATTACTACCACAAAACATATCAATACAAACTGTCATTGAAAAACTGGAATTACTACTGCACTCTTGTAAAAATGAACAAGTTTTAAGTTAATTTAGACAAAAAACTAAATTTTAAGAGCAATCAACTCCATCAAATACACCATCGTTATGACACCAGACTGACTACTTATTTCATACAAAAACCTAACTATAAAGGTTGTCCTAGACGTCTGGACTTATAGAAAAAATTGGCATTATATTTTTACAGTAAAACAAACACATTTCTGATGTCAGTTTTACATATTTCACGAAACAAAGTACCCTGATGGCTCAGTATATCAATGAAGAGGTGATACTGGTATTGCTAGATGTTTCCGGAAGAAGCGAGAGAGAAGCATGTCAGTTATTTCACGAACATGCCTCCCTCTGGCTTTTTCGGAAACATGTAGCAATACCAGTTCCACCTTCTCTTCATTAGTATACTGAGCAATCAGGGTATTTTCTTTCCTGAAATATGTAAAACTGACATTAGAAATGTGTTTCTTAACTTTAAATATATATATTGTCTATTTTCCCTATGAGTCCAGACTTCTGGGACACCCTGTACAATAGAAACTGAAGGAAATGCACGCTCTTTCAAAGGAGCAGATGTATGGAATGCAATTCCCGTGCATATGAGCCTGGCTTCATCACTAAATGCATTTCGTAAATCACTTATAAAGCACTTCATTAGCTCCTCCTCATGTAAAGTTCATTACTGCCATTTTTTTCATCATAATCAATTTTATAATCAACAAATTAAAATATGCTAATTTCATGAACCGACTTTAATTTTATAATCTGTTCTTTTTTATATTTGTTTATTAAGTAGCATTTATTTTCTACTAAACATAGAGTAAATCATTTAATTTAAAATTATGTAACATATTCTAAACTTTATATTGTATGTATATTATTATTGCTATTATTATTATTATTTTTTGTTGTCACTATTACTGTTACTTGTCACTTTCACTATTTTTATGTAAATAAAGTAAATGCCACTAATTTTGCCTGAAAAGCCTCCTTACTTCCAAGAACATATTCAGATAAGAGTACTGTAAATATAATAATGTCATATCAAATATCAATAATTGTAAAACTCTGTAATTTGTGTTTTTTCTGAACAAAGATTTTGGACTTGAATTTGAATGTCTTCCTTCTCCTTTCTTTTGTTAAAATTAAATCTTTACAGAAGATAAATTATAGAAAAGACATGCTGAAAAATAATTGTTATAATGTTATAATGTTTCAGACCAGCAAAGACCATACGATCCACTCATGGCTGGTCTAACTAACCGTATTTGTATTTGTGTACTATGCATGTCCTCCGTCGTGGCGGAGGGGACCTACAATTTTATGAGTTCCGAACCACAAAATCCTTAATTTTGCTAACTTAAACTATACCTACTCTATCAACATATGCATCTAATCGATTTTTAAACATGTTTATAGACGTGTTACTAATTACTTCTACCGGCAAACTATTCCAGCTATTTACTATTCTACTTATAAGAAAGTCTTTCGCGACTGCCTTCTCGAACCTTCTACGTACTTGTCAGCTTACACCGTTATTTCTTGTTCTACTATAATGTGCTATTTCGAAAAAGCTATCTCTATTAACGTTATCGAACCTATTCATAATTTTCAAAACCTGGAATAGATCACCCCTTGATTGTAGTCAATTTTAACTCCTTAAGTTCTTGAATGTTATTGAGTTTAAAAATTAAGACCTTGTATCACGATAATCTTTCATTATGTTTAAAATTTCAGAGAAAAGTTAAATAATCGTACTCGATTGGAAAATAATATCCTATCCACATACTGTCGGTAGGAATATTTGGTGCTGGTTAAGTGTGCGGTCTACCTACGATTGGTTAGGTTTAATCATGATATTTTCGTTAAAACTAACGAAAATATCATGACTAAACCTAACCAATCGTCAAGGGCGATTGACAATGGGATGTAAACAAACAATTAGTAAACAAGATAAGAAGCTAATTAAAAGGTAGACCGCCGAATCGTAGGTAGACCGCACACTTAACCAGCACCGAATATTCATATCACATACGTACAAATTGTTATTAAGATAATTTATTAATAAACTATGATTATATCATTTATGAGAAGTCGTGCAACATTTCCAATAATACGAGGGTACTTCAATAAGTATCGGCACTTTTTATTTTAGTGAGAATATAGTATATATAATATATACTCGTAATAACGAGCCAAAGTGAGATCTATAAGCTTATTTAGGCTTGCAACAGTATAGATTTATTTAGGCTAGCAAAAGTATAGGCTTATTTAGGCTACTCGTAGCTGTCACATATCGTACGAGTAGTGGGCATGGCTGTGCAGCTTTCAATTTGTACTCTGGAAGACCAGAGATCCGTGGTTCGTTTTATATGGGCAGAAGGTGTGAAAGGAGCTGAAATTCACACGCGTTTATGTACTCAGTATGGGAATAATGCGCTACCACTGCAAAGTGTGTACGAGTGGATTCAAATGTTCAAGGAAGGTCGGACATGTGTGACAGATATTCAGCGCTCAGGACGACCGTCAACATCAACCAGTGGTGACAAGCAGGAAGAAGCGAGAGCCATGATTTTCGATGACAGAAGATTAACAATAACAAAAACTGCATCTTCATCAGACATCAGTCAAGGGTCAGCCTATTCGATAGTTTATGAAATTCCTGGCTTTCACAAGGTTTGTGCAAGATGGGTGCCCAAACAGTTGACAGAAGAGCACAAGCGTAATCGTATGGACGTCTGCTCTCGTCTTTTGGCACAGTGTCAAAATGAAGATGAAAACTTTTTGAAGCGCATTATTACTGGAGATGAAACCTGGATCCATCACTATAAACCAGAAAGCAAACGACATACCATGCAATGGAAGCATCCAACATCTCCCGTTGCAAGGAAGTTGAAAGCGCAGCCGTCAGCAGGTAAAGTTATGCTAACACTGTTTCGGGATACACGAGGCCCTATCCTTGAACATTATCTAGGGCGTGGAACTACAGTCACAGTGCATCGTATTCTGACATGCTTCGGAATGAGTTAAAGCAAGCAATTCGCACAAAACGGAGAGGGAGATTGTCGGAAGGTGTTATTCTGTTACACGACAATGCGCGCCTCATACCGCTGCACAGACTAGAAAATGCCTTCAAGAATTTAAATATGAAGTTCTCGACCATCCAGCCTGCAGTCCAGACCTGGCACCTTCGGATTTTTACCTGTTTGGACCACTAAAAGACGCTTTGAGAGGTCAGCGATTCCAAGGCGATGATGACCTGAAGGAGGTGGTGCATATATAATATAATTAAAATTAATTAAATTAAATTAATTAATTAATTAAAATTAATGCCCGGTTAGGTAACTGTACGTCCTTGACAATTGGTTAGGTTAAGTCGTGATATTTTCGTTAGTTTTAACGAAATATATTTGGTAATTGAGGCTGGAGGCCCTGATCTTCGGGTGATCCGTTTTTTCAAATAAATTTTGTGTGTAGCACAAGTAAATAAATAATAGTTGGTAGAGTGTTTTGCCTTATTCAAAGCAAAATTACCATGCCAGCTTTTTTATAAGTTCTGCAATCTTGCTGTTGTGTATTACATCCTCTACTATCGTAAGACTTACATTATAGAATTCTTCAAAACTGCTTTATTAAGTTTATTTTAAAGATTAGTCAAAGAAATTTCAGACATGTTCACCTCAATTCATAAAAAGGTTCTTGGACAGAACATCTCCAAAGTCTTGAAGCCATGGGTTTAATTCCATCTGTTAGTTGTATGAGCATTATATAACCTACAGTTTCATCTAAAAAGAAATTCGCTCTCAGCTAATGAGTGTAATAAACATTTACGAAAGGTACCTCTGAAATGATGCAGATACAGGGTATTTATAAAGTCTATCTATTTCAGTGAAAACATAGCAAAAGGATAAAATCAATAACACTATAATAGAAGGCATACATTTAATGACTACTTAAGCATTGATTCTACATGAGAACCATCATTATCGCTACAGAGTTCGAATTTGTCAGCGGCATTGCGGAAACTTTTAAATGTCCAGCTTCTGATGTTACGATACGAGCACGTAAATCTTGCAGATCTGTAACCCTCGTTTGATAGACGTTTGGTTTGATAAAGCCCCATTCAAAGAAATACAGGGGCGTTAGGTCAGGTCGAGCCGCCCAGGGCCTGTTGCCTCCACGTCCGATCCACCGATTTGGAAATCGTTCATTTAGCTACCCCCGAACAATGTTTGCGTAATGATAAGGTACCCATCTTGTTGAAAGACGACGGTGTTTAAAATGCCATCTGAATGAAGCTGGGACATTTACGTGCTCGAATCGTAACAGGAGTTACAAAAATAACCCGTCATGCTCCAAAATGTGTTCCGCAATGCTGCTGACAGATTCGAACTCTGTAGAGATAGTGATGGTGCTCATGTAGAATCATATGCTTAACTATTCATTAAATGTATGCCTTCTATGAATTTTACCCTTTTTGCTACGTTTTCACTGAAATAGATAGGGACTTTATAAACACCTTGTATATTGGTCAGCTGATACAGTTCCTTCATTTTCGTGCACTCTGACCTCCCTGCGGCCAAAGCACTCCCTGGGCTATTAGTGTACAAGGGGGAATGTCTCTGCTGCTCACTGCTCTGTTTGTAATATTACATTGTTTAAGCAGTGGTTCGAGTTTTGTTGCTCTACTATTATAGCCCATATCTGAAGAGATTGTCTGATGTGGTGTGTAAATGTTTGGATTTTTTGCTGCAATATGTCTGAATTTTGCCTCATTTACCATCTCAAAAAGTATCTTTCCTCTTTGGTTTTGGATATTTTTGCCTTTCTGTTCGTTCTTGACCCTGACTACTTCCAAGTTTAAATGAGGCTCGTTTTAATGGGAGTATTTACCCTCCTTCGCAAAATCTAAGGTCATATGACGAATGGGACCTACAGTTTTATCTGGACCACGGGTTGCTACATAATGTTGGCAGACAGGACGATCACCCATGCAATACAACCCACACCTAACGTCGTTTAACTTCGCTGATGATGGGTGGCGATTTTGGTATTTGTGTATGACGTATATAGCCATGGTACTAACCTTAAATCTAGAATTCAGAATATGGGTACTTTAGCCGTAATAATTTACAAATATCAAATTTAATGTATAGAGTTAGTACAAAATGAATTATTCAAAATTATAATAAAACACGAATATTCACGTAAATATTATGAATTTGTAGAAATTCAAGGAATGTTGGTGACAGTTTAGAAACAAAAGTTGTGAATTACGCCTAAAAGAAAACTATAGAAAGGAACCTTTATCTCGACCATTTTGTTTCTTGCTGTATTATCTAAAATATACTGTAGTGTGTTGCTCTCAGACACTCCCTTCAGTTCAGTATAAAATCATCTTCATAATTTTCGCTTCCCGATTTAAAATATATCGATATATTTATGCATATGATGCATTTCAGTAGTATTAAAAAATCATTTCCTAAAAACCGGTTTACATGCACGTTTTTTAGAATGTGATCATAAAGAATTGAATGAAACAAATGGAATGCCATGTAATATTTATATTTTATATCCCCCATCTGCTTCTAAGACATCACTCAGATGTCTGAACATATATATAGATGTTACGAGACTTTCAAATAATCTGGAGTTCTTCGCAATCTCTCCCGTGAAAAGGAAATTAAAAATATTATTAATAAAATTGGATCACCTGAAGATCAGGGATCCCAGGCTTCTTTAGTTAGCCTTATAAGATTAACTAACGAAAATATCACGACATAACCTAACCAATCGTAAGGTCAACTGTACGCCCTTGACGAATGGTTAAGTTAGTTGGTGATATTTTCGTTAGTTAGCCTTATAAAGCTAACTAAAGGAGGCTGGGGTCCTGATCTTTGGTAATCCATAAAATTATTCAATTTATAGTTTTTTGTTCAATTTCAGAAAATTCCTTTTATACGAAGTAAATACCTAAAATTAGTGAATAATGCAGTTATTTATTCGTTTGGGTAATCATTTTCAAACATCATTTCTAATAGCTATATTACGAAATTAGGAATAGCCAGTGGATACAGAAATTGCTGAAGATTTAGCTAGCGATCAAGGTTTGTCATTTCGTTTTGTTAAAATTTAATCTTTTCAGAAGATAAATTATAAGAAAGAAATAGTGAAAAATAGTTCTTGAATTTTATTGGTTTAAAAAATAAGAACTTTTAGGAAGATAATCTTTTATTATGTTTAAAATTTTCAATATTCAATAGGAATATTCATATCACACACAAACCAATTATTATTATTAAAATAATATCTTAATTAACTATGATTACATCATTTATGAGAAGTCGTGCAACATTTCCAATAATACTATTACAAAATTAGTGCCACTCTCAACAGATAGTAAGAATTAGTATCAGAAAATATAGATCTTTGTTCCAATCGTTCACTTTGTTTAATTCTGAAATTCAGTGATGTTCGCCGTTTCAAATGTTCTGCAATAAAATAGAGTAGTTTAGTTTATTTATGAATACTTATTTATATGTACGAAGTGATTTTTATATCAGATAATCAGAAAAAAAACAGTTTTTATACCAGAAAATTTTTATTAGAAAGGAACGCTAAAACACTGCAACGTTTCCAGATATATAAAGCATTCATACATTTCATGCTGTGGCAATATTTAAACATAGTTTTTAATACATATTTTTCACTCTTTCGACTTTTATGTGGTTGAACTAGGGGGTAGCTTTCGAAAAATTTCCTCTTCATTTAAATCATGTATTAATTGTTAGAATGTAAGGTTAAATTAACTGAAAACGTAACCTTTGATTTCCAGCAATTAAGTACATTATTAACAATTGAAAGAAGGAAAATGTGTTGCAAAGGAACCATTTTACTTATAATTTAGATAGTCCACATACCTCAAATAATGGAATTGCACTGTTAAACGGCTGGTACGGTGGTGGTCTCATTACTGTGAGAAAAGGAAGACAATAGTAATGAGTAAGTAACTGAATTATAACGATGCATTAATTTATAAGTTATTAGAAATAAAAAGGTTTCCCCTTTCTTTAATTTTGTTTACATTTTGAATTTTCTCCAGTACCTATCATCGGTTCTAAACTTATCAGGTCATCCCATAAGTAATGTCGTTTTTTAGATCGGAATTTGAAGGACAAAAAACAAACTCAACTGAAACTTTTTAATCTAGTATATATTTCCATCAGAATCAATGACACTCTGCCAACGTCTTACAAGCTTTTCAATGCCATGTTTATAAAATTCAGGCGGTTTTGAGGCAAAAAACGTACAAGAACTGGTGTGCAGGTCATCTAAAGAAGTATACTGTTTCTCGTCAAGATAGCTTTGCAGACTCCTGAAGAGATGATAATCTGAAGGCGCAAGGTCTGGAGAATATGGAGGATGTGGAAGTTTTTCCCACCCAAGCTCCTCAATTTTTGCAGAAGTGATCCGAGCGGTATGAGGACGTGCGTTGTCGTGGTGGAACACGATTTCTTTCCGATTAACCAAAGAAGGTCTCTTTTCTTTTAGTGCAGTGTTCAATCGATCCAGTTGTTGACAGTAGACTTGAGCGGTGATTGTTTGGTTGTGTGGCAAGGTTTCAAAGTGTATTACACCACCTTTATCCCACCAAACACTAAGCAACACCTTCCGAGGGTGAAGATTTGGTTTTGGCTGTGGTGTCGCTGGTTCTCCGGAATATCGTTGCCATAAACGTCCTGAATGTTTCGCGTTGCTTCAGTAGCACTATTCCCTTTTTTGAACTCGTAAAGCATTATATGCCTGATATGCTCTTCTGATACCGCTATGTTTATGAGGGGTTCACATAAAGCAAAACACACGTCTTCACTGGTCAAGGATAGATCTCCTCGTAGATATAACCTTCGGAAAATTTATGCTTAAACCGAGTAGGACTAGTTTAACTTAATCTATCGTAAAAAACGACATTACTTAGGGGATGACCTGATATTTTTATTTTGGCGATAAGAGTGAGTGATAAGAGTTCGTTTGATGGGTTATTTTATCAGTTGAAGGTGAATGCAAATATTATGAAAGACATATCGCAAACGCAAATATGAAACTATTAGCAAATGATGTATAATGAGGTCAAGATGCGAGAAAGGAAACGTGAATAGTACCACAGGTTCTGAAAAAGTACAAGAAAAACGGATGTGTCTCGGTTGCAGTTGATGGATGGGAGAGAAATGAGAGAGAAAATGAAATTAGTGGTGGAAGAAGATAGAAGAAAGTTGGAAAGGGTATAATGAAAAGAATATCTTCAGGATAGCATAAAGGACAGAAGGGAACACTAGTTAATCTAACCTACACCATGCATCTTTTAAGGATTATTTAGTTATTAAAATTATTAAATAAAATAAGTAATCATTTGATCATCGTAGTGTTTCTTCGAAGAATGCTAAAGGTCACCATACCGCTTGGTGGAATTTTTTCAAACGAGTAACTTAACATCGTAAACTTGCACTGAAACTGATTGAAAGAAATGTGTGTGTGTGTGTGTTGTGTGTGTGTGTGTGAGCTCGAGACATTGTTGAAAATCCTGAAGAATGGAGAGTATTGTCGTTACATGCGTTTATGTAATATTTATAAATGAAATACCATTCCTTGATCTGACTTAGAAAAAAAAAGGAATTAATAATTGTCCACAACCTCGAGTCGTGCAAATTTTATGTGCAGAATCTTCATATAATAAAGACGCAAAAACGTAGAAAATTGGAGATGTACTTGGAAATCTTTTGCAGGTATGAACTTAATGAAAATGAAAGCAATATATATATAATATTCTTAACTACTATTATACTTACTACTGACATCTGCCAACTGCATTGTCAGATTGTGCATTTCCGACTTTGATGCAAGACAGTCCATTATCACACACTCCAAACATGTCATTTTTCCCGCCACATTTTTCACCCTGTCTCTGCAAAAATAGATTTCCACCATGAAAGTCTTTTGACATTAAGATTCAGAAATATATCTTAACTCATCAAAGGAAGATGAGCCCATAAAGTAGTGAAATTCCTATGATTGACAAATATTTGCTTGAAGTAACATGAACTCATTGGCCAGTCATGCAAGCCTTATATTAGTCAAACTCTAAACTAACACTCCAGCCTTTAATTCCGTAGAACATTTTGAAACACTTGGTCCGGAAAACTAGTATGGGAGTAAGAATAAAGATTATTTAGTTACTCCTAAAAGTGTTCTTAAATTCTTAAATTGTTGTTATTGTTAACTGCACGAGTTTTGCCTCTGTACAAACAGCCGGCGTCGTATGGTAGAAGGAACCAACAACCGTTCATGAAGTATCGTCAGTGGTATGAGTTATCCAACGGTATCGGCAGTGGGGAAGTCAGAAGTGGGAACATTTATGGTCCCCTCCCCATGTGACTCCGAGGCTCTTAAGGCCAATACAATTTTGTTGGGTTTTTAATTTTGAAAAGATTGTTTAGTATGTAAGACGCATGTATGTGTTGTGAGGAATAGTGAGAGAAGTGTGTGTTTGAGAGCATGCTGGACTGCTCACAGGGTAGACGAGACAGAAAAAGATGAGCTGAAGAGGACAGTGAGAAGAGAAACGGGAGTTCCAGCACTCCCTGTCTCCTGTCTATAAATAAATTTTTCTTACATTATGCTGTCATGTCTCATTTTACTTTTATAAAAATACTTCTTCCCGTCGAAGTATGTCCAACAATTTATTACCTTCTCTTTCTGATGTTTCTCAGTGTGAACAACCACACTACCTCTTTAACTAAGATTTAAATCTGAATTATTACTGTTACTTCAAACAACTCTCACAATTACATGCAGTTGCCTTCACAACCGCATTATTGTTATAGTGCAGTTCATAACACTCGTTTCCATTCCACGTTCTTATCACTTCTACGTTTACTTCTTGTTAAATAAAATGACTAAGAAGACAACTTTAAGCTCAACTACTTCTATCCACCTTCCGGAGTAATTAACCTCTCTGCTATTTCTATAATCTCATTTAACCATGTGAAAACTTTGATCTACCTTGCAAATAATTGTGATTTTTTTATCGATTTCAGTAACTTTTACGATTTTTTCATCGGTTTCAGTAATTTTTACGATGTTTCATCAGTTTCAGTAATTTACAGACTGATTGATAGTACTGTATATTGCTTATAAATTTATGTATAAAATTTTACAATACTGCAGTCATCACATTGAAAAGTGTTTGTGATAAAACTAGAAGGCGAACGGCAGAAACAAAATTCCAGTGGAGAGTTTAATTTAGCTTTTTTTTCAATTTGCTACTGTTGGCTTCTTACTTTGGTTGTAAATTTATTTTTCCTCAGTCTCTTTTGACTCTAGGAGCGAAAAATGAGAGCACGCAAATATCGCCCTTCGTGTTTCTACTGTTAGGTTAATTTTAGCATCTACTCTTTTGAAGTTCCCAACGTTCATTATGCCTTTCTATTGACAATACTATTATTATTATTTATATTATTATTATATATCATTATTATTATTATTATTATTATTATTATGTTTTATTTATATTCTTATGGGGCGGTTTGCACACCAACCTAACAATCAGAAAGCCATAAAAACTTACACTACCGCATAGTCACATAAATTCGCGCTTGCTTTCACCGACTGAGATCAACACGTTGCATCTTTCGAGTTCAAAGTACTTTATAAAAAATTATCTAAACGTCTTATAACATTTCTAAAATTTAAATTAATTAAATTATAATTTGAAAATTTATGTTTTTGGGGTCCTCAATGAAATTCCATTAAATATACGACTCTCCCTTTATTCTAAAGTTAAGCTAAACCCTCAAACTTATCACTGTCCCTTTTAAAATGAAAGATTGTTCTTTCCGTACTTTGGTTTAGTAAAGCCACTTAATAAAATTACCTTCAGACAGACGGTGCAGCAGTCACACATGTAGGGATCATATCCGAATTCGCACATTCCCATCGTGTCACATTCCTCTGAATAGCATGGTGGACACGTCGCCGCCGTTGTATTTCTTGATTGCGAGAAGAGAAAGAAGCACTTAATTTCATTACTGATATAACAATGGAGAATACCAAGGAAAACGTAGGGGCAATTATGCCCTTCAAACTGTTACGCCTATTCCAAGGTTTGACAACAGTTGTCAAAATCTTTTTTACGCATAGAATAGTAAATAGCTGGAATAGTTTGCCGGTAGAAGTAATTAGTAGCACGTCAATAAACATGTTTAAAAATCGATTAGACGCATATGTTGATCGATTGGGTATAGTTTAAGGTAGTAAAATTAAGGCTTTGTGGTGATAGATCCCACAGCTCAACACAAGTGTTGTGGATATAGGGAGGCAGCATCTTGGGTGAGGGATACTCTCTGTCCTTACACACCCCATTTAAAGAGATTCCTTGCCCAGCGGTGCTCCCCATAGTAGTGAGGTATTGAAAAACTCATGATCTTCACTTGCCCCACAAACACCTTTAAATGGGAGACCCATAATGGGTGCACATATATTTTACATTATTGTACAGTCTTTACAGCCACACCTACACTTTTCCTCCTAAGTATATATATTGTAATGTATATAGTTGTAAATTGTGGCTTGGTCCGCAATTGATATGGAGCGTGACTTATTTTTGGTTGGCAAGGTACTGGTATTGATCGATACCGTAATGAAATTGACTGGATTCTTTGGATCTGATATATTTGCATGTCGGTTATAAATAGATATAGAGTGTAACATATTTGTGGATAGTAGTCTTTATGACTTGATCCTCTGGATCGAGAGATTCGATCTTTAGTTTTTAATTGATAATTAATTAATTTTAAATTGATAATTATTTAGTTTTGTAAAAATTTTGTTGCCAATGTACAGACAGTTTTTACATAGTGGAGCCACCTCGATAGGCCGAAGTGGCTCCTTGTGCCCACTATAAAAATTTCTCATGTTCTTATGTTCTTGTGGTTCGGAATCCACGTAAAATTGTAGTGTGCCCACTATAAAAATTTCTCATGTTCTTATGTTCCGTGGTTCGGAACCCACGTAAAATTGTAGGTCCCCTCAGCCACCACGGAGGACATGCGCAATACACAATTACGAACGCAGTTAGGTAGACCAGCCATGAGTGGATCCTAGGATCTTTGTTGGTCTGAAACATTATAACATTGTAACAATATATATATATATATATATATATATATATATATATATATATATATATACAGGGTGGGCTGAAAGTAGCTCCCTATTTTGGATTGGTAAAAAAATACGTATATTATCCATTTATTTCAGAAGAAATAATATGAAAAGGTAGGCATACATGGTAGGTTTTATCTAAAATTCAATGTGGGCTCCAACTCTTTCCACCAGCTTCTGGAGCCGCCAGGAATGGCGTCCACTGACTTTAGCAGGAACTCCGGCGGGATGGAGGACATGACTTCCCGAATTCGGTCCTCCAGTTCTTCCAATGTCCTCGTTTGGTGCGGTAGACTTCTTCCTTTACCCACCCCCAAAGAAAGAAGTCGCACGGTGTCAAGTCGGGGCTCCTGGCTGGCCATTGATGTGGACCACGACGACCCATCCAACGCCCAGGGAAGTGGGCATCCAGCCACTCACGGACAACAAGAGCGAAGTGCGGAGGGGCGCCATCTTGCATAAATATCAGATCGTCGATGTTCTCCCATGTGCTGACAACCGGCCAGACCTCGTTTCGCAACATAGCAAGGTACCGCTCAGCATTCATGGTGTTGCGCAGAAGGAACGGGCCCACAACCTGATCTGAGGTCATACCACACCACACCGTTACACTGAACCGATTCTGCCGTTTTTCAGCGGTAACCGTGCGACTTCTTTCTTTGGGGGTGGGTAAAGGAAGAAGTCTACCGCACCAAACCGAGGACATTGGAAGAACTGGAGGACCGAATTCGGGAAGTCATGTCCTCCATCCGCCGGAGTTCCTGCTAAAGTCAGTGGACGCCATTCCTGGGCGGCTCCAGAAGCTGGTGGAAAGAGTTGGAGCCCACATTGAATTTTAGAGAAAACCTACCATGTATGCCTACCTTTTCATATTATTTCTTCTGAAATAAATGGATAAATACGTATTTTTTACCAATCCAAAATAGGGAGCTACTTTCCGCCCACCCTGTATATATATCAGTATATATATATATATATATAATATATATATATATATATATATATATATATATATATATATATATATATATATATTTATATATATATATATATATTTTCCTTTTTTTCTTTAGAAATTGAATTTTAATTCGACGGTAATTATCACAATATATGATACCATTAAATATGATTTTTACATATATATACTGCATATATATCCTTCCCAGATAAATTTTAAATGACTATTTGGCAAAAAGGCAGACTACATACTACTGAAAAAATGGAGATGTCAGAAACAAACAGGTTTGAACATTTACGAAATTAATAGATAATCCACATGGGACAAAACCTCTGTTTTACTCTGATTTAATAGAATAAAAGTTACATCATAAGAGATAAATTAAAATTGTATGTTTTTACGTTTCTTAACGACAATTATCTGCAACAAACATTGCCTTCTACTTCAGGACATTTTGAATCAACTGTACATAAATAATTTGTAAATATACAACCAAGGAAATTAAAATAGGCAGAAAAAATTGCTTTTAAGCGTAAGATAAAGCGTATAAGGAGAGAAGTCTATGAAAAACAAATTGAATAAACAATATGTAAACGATGAAATAATATACTATACAGTGTGTTTTACAGTTAGACATTTCGATAGAACACTCTGTGTAGGGTTGTGTAAAAATTGGCAACGCCAACAAAGTGTGGGATGGGTATAATTAATTTTCCATCTTAATTTCAATAAATTTTTAGGGAATAAAATGGCCTTAAAATTTAACATTTAAGTTAAAAGAACATACAGCAGTGCCACACACATCTAAAACTTACGTAGTTCCGATAGGAATGGCAAAGTACATGACCAAAAATAGAAGTGAGATGAACTCTTCATATTATTGTAAAGTTGGAATCAACGAAACTAAAATGGTAAAAGCAGAGTAAATTTTTCTTGGTCTTGTCAGTAAGAGAGCTGCGAGGGAATGAAGAAGAAAAGTTGACTTATGGAAAGCTGGGTGGAAGCTTGGGTGCTGGTGCGTGTTGCAGACACTTGGTTATGAAAAACTTTCGCACAAGTGTTTTCTTAGTTGCTGAATCCAATTTACTTTGGAGGTGCGTTTCAGTAAATGTGCATTCGGTGAATGTGCATGTCAGTGAAAGTGCATGTCGGTGAATTTGCATGTCAGAGAATGTGCATGTCAGTGAATTTGCATGTCGGTCAATGTGCATGGTATAATATATATATATATATATATATATATATATATTATATATATATATATATATATATATATAGTATTGGTAAAAAGTTTGGAAACACCTGAACAATTTATGTAATTTCTCCTTTATTAACCAATAGAGTTATTTCAGTAGACTAATGTCTGTTCGTATAGAATAATAGTCTATTTATAGGAACAGACATTAATCTACTAAAATAACTATATTGGATAACAAGGATAAATTACATAAATTGTATCGGTGCTTCCAATCTTTTTACCAGTACTGTATATATATATATATATATATATATATATATATATATATATATATATATATATATATACTGTGTATATATAGATATAATTACGAGCCAATGCTAACTAGTGGAGACCTACACGGATCTATTGTCGTTCCATTATTATTTCTACTTCACTTCAACAATTTTCATCTGTGAACTTCATTAAATTATGTACAATATGCTTATGATACCATAATTACTTCTTTCCATCATTACGTAGACTTTCTGATTAATGAAACAAACAGGCAATTAGAAAATGTGTATAAATGTATGTGTGCCAATAAACTTTATTGAACCTGAAAAAATCATCTACTATGATTACTACCACAAAACATTCAATACAAACTGTCATTGAAAAACTGGAAAAACTACTGCACTCTTGTAAAAATGAATAATTTTAAGTTAATTTAGACAAAAAACTAAATTTTAGGAGCAATCAACTCCATCAAAACACCATCGTTATGACACCAGACTGACTACTTATTTCATACAAAAGCCTAACTATAGAGGTTGTTCCAGACGTCTGGACTTATAGAAAAAATTGACATTATATTTTTACAGTAAAACAAACACATTTCTGATGTCAGTTTTACATATTTTAGGAAAGAAAGTACCGTGATGGCTCAGTATATCAATGAAGAGGTGATACTGGTATTGCTAGATGTTTCCGGAAGAAGCGAGAGAGAAGCATGTCAGTTATTTCACGAACATGCCTCCCTCTGGCTTTTCGGAACATGTAGCAATACCAGTTCCACCTTCTCTTCATTAGTATACTGAGCCATCAGGGTATTTTCTTTCCTGAAATATGTAAAACTGACATTAGAAATGTGTTTCTTTAACTTTAAAAATATATTGTCTATTTTCCCTATGAGTCCAGACTTCTGGGACACCCTGTACAATAGAAACTGAAGGAAATGCACGCTCTTTCAAAGGAGCAGATGTATGGAATGCAATTCCCGTGCATATGAGCCTGGCTTCATCACTAAATGCATTTCGTAAATCACTTATAAAGCACTTCATTAGCTCCTCCTCATGTAAAGTTCATTACTGCCATTTTTTTCATCATAATCAATTTTATAATCAACAAATTAAAATATGCTAATTTCATGAACCGACTTTAATTTTATAATCTGTTCTTTTTATATTTGTTTATTAAGTATCCTTTATTTTCTACTAAACATAGAGTAAATCATTTAATTTAAAATTATGTAACATATTCTAAACTTTATATTGTATGTATATTATTATTGCTATTATTATTATTTTTTGTTGTCACTATTACTGTTACTTGTCACTTTCACTATTTTTATGTAAATAAAGTAAATGCCATTAATTTTGCCTGAAAAGCCTCCTTACTTCCAAGAACATATTCAGATAAGAGTACTGTAAATATTTTAATGTCATATCAAATATCAATAATTGTAAAACTCTGTAATTTGTGTTTTTTTCTGAACAAAGATTTTGGACTTGAATTTGAATGTCTTCACTCCTTTCTTTTGTTAAAATTAAATCTTTACAGAAGATAAATTATAGAAAAGACATGCTGAAAAATAATTGTTATAATGTTATAATGTTTCAGACCAGCAAAGACCATACGATCCACTCATGGCTGGTCTAACTAACCGTGTTTGTATTTGTGTACTACGTATGTCTTTCGTGTGGCGGAGGGGACCTACAATTTTATGTGAGTTCCGAAACACAAAATCCTTAATTTGCTAACTTAAACTATACCTACTCTATCAACATATGCATCTAATCGATTTTTAAACATGTTTATAGACGTGTTACTAATTACTTCTACCGGCAAACTATTCCAGCTATTTACTATTCTTTTTATAAAAAAGTCTTTGGCGACTGCCGTCTCGAACCTTCTACTTGTCAGCTTACACCCGTTATTTCTTGTTCTACTATAATGTGCTATTTCGAAAAAGCTATCTCTATTAACGTTATCGAACCTATCATAATTTCAAAACCTGGATTAGATCACCCTCGAGTGTAGTCAATTTTAACTCCTTAAGCTCTTGAATGTTATTGAGTTTAAAAATTAAGACCTTGTATCACGATAATCTTTCATTATGTTTAAAAATTTTAGAGAAAAACTAAATAATCGTACTCCTTTGGAAAATAATATCCTATCCACATACTGTCGTAGGAATATTCATATCACACACGTGCAAATTGTTATTAAGATAATTTATTAATAAACTATGATTATATCATTTATGAGAAGTCGTGCAACATTTCCAATAATACGAGGGTACTTCAGTAAGTATCCGAACTTTTTATTTTAGTGATAATATAGTGTATATATAATATATACTCGTAATAACGAGCCAAAGTGAGATCTATAAGCTTATTTAGGCTTGCAACAGTATAGATTTATTTAGGCTAGCAACAGTATAGGCTTATTTAGGCTACTCGTAGCTCTCACATATCGTACGAGTAGTGAGCAATTTAGGGTGGCCCACTTTTCAATTTTTTTTGAAAAGTATAGGTGATCGTGGTTTTTCCCATTATTGGCACTATACTAGCACATTGGTACCATTTTTACAAAAATTGATCAATATTTAGGGGTCTCGCATCGACCTTGAAATTACTAGTTTTTTTTTAAATGCGTACTTTTTAACTTTTTACTGAATCAAGATAAATCATTAAGTAGGGATGTTTTCTGAATCCTCTTAATGAGAGAAGTCGTTTGGTGTGCCTGCCAATGTCATACGACTAACGGTTTAAAGGTTGTGCCTGTATACAGGTAATACCAATGTGCTTGTATAGTGCCAAATAATGGGAAAAACCACGATCACCTATACTTTTCAAAAAAATGAGTCACCATACCGGGCGGAATGTATAATATAATTTAGGTAATTAGAAAATGCACTATGCCTGTGCCAGGTACCTAACCTATTTCTTTTTTGCAGATCATAACATTTTGAAATTCTGTCTGAGTTCCTCATCCTTTGTCATGGACAAATCGATGGCAACCATAACTGGAAGAACTCTTGAAGCTACAAATAGAGAGTCATCAAAAGGAAAGGCGAAAATAACATCGCTACCTTCTCTAAGATCGGCCTCGGAAATTTTTTTAGTTGGCCAACCGTCGTCCTCCATCAGTGGTAGCAAATTGCCAACAACACGGCAGGTTTTGCAATACTTCTTCAGTGTTATCCAGTACACTGCTAACAGGAAAGACGCATTCAAAGAAACCGTAAACAACGTCTTAAAGTTTTGGAACATGGCCCGCATTAAAACAATCACAAAGCTCAACTGCGAACGGAAGCTAGAGGCATTGTGGAAAGAGTGGCACTTACTCCAAAAGAGCAGAAAACGAGAAACTGACGCCGGAGGAAAACGGCAGAAGTTTTCGGACAGTGTGGACAAGCTGTGGGATATCGGAGCATCTGACGCTGTCGAAGATATAAAGAAGAATCGACTGCTGTCCGACAAGGACAAGAAAGAAGACATTGACTTCTACCTCGATCAACGTGGTCCTCGGGTGGCAACGATGAGCGGGAACGATAAAGTTTTCGCTGTAAAAAGAAAGCTACAGGAAGGAAGAAAACGTCCTCGCCAGGAGCCGCAAACCTCAAAGTGTGCATCCGAAACCGGAGATGAGGCCATGGAGAATGATGAAACATCCCTACTTAATGATTTATCTTGATTCAGTAAAAAGTTAAAAAGTACGCATTTTAAAAAAAAAACTAGTAATTTCAAGGTCGATGCGAGACCCCTAAACATTGATCAATTTTTGTAAAAATGGTACTAATGTGCTAGTATAGTGCCAAATAATGGGAAAAACCACGATCACCTATACTTTTCAAAAAAAATTGAAAAGTGGGCCAACCTAGTGAGCATGGCTGCGTAGCTTTCAATTTGTACTCTGGGAGAACAGAGATCCGTGGTTCGTTTTTTATGGGCAGAAGGTGTGAAAGGAGCTGAAATTTACACGCGTTTATGTACTCAGTATGGGAATAATGCTCTACCACTGCGAAGTGTGTACGAGTGGATTCAAATGTTCAAGGAAGGTCGGACATGTGTGACAGATATTCAGCGCTCAGGACGACCGTCAACATCAACCAGTGTTGACAAGCAGGAAGAAGCGAGAGCCATGATTTTCGATGACAGAAGATTAACAATAACAAAAACTGCATCTTCATCCGACATCAGTCAAGGGTCAGCCTATTCGATAGTTTATGACATTCCTGGCTTTCACAAGGTTTGTGCAAGATGGGTGCCCAAACAGTTGACAGAAGAGCACAAGCGCAATCGTATGGACGTCTGCTCTCGTCTTTTGGCGCGGTGTCAAAATGAAGGTGAAAACTTTTGAAGCTCATTATTACTGGAGACGAAACCTGGATCCATCACTATAAGCCAGAAAGCAAACGACATAGCATGCAATAAAAGCATCCAACATCTCACATTGCAAGGAAGTTCAAAGCGCAGCCGTCAGCAGGTAAAGTTATACAAACACTGTTTCGGGATTCACGAGTCCCTATCCTTGAACATTATCTAGAGCGTGGAACTACAGTCACAAGTGCATCGTATTCTGACATGCTTCGGAATGAGTTAAAGCAAGCAATTCGCACAAAACGGAGAGGGAGATTGTCGGAAGGTGTTATTCTGTTACACGACAATGCGCGCCCTCATACCGCTGCACAGACTAGAAAATGCCTTCAAGAACTTAAATATGAAGTTCTCGACCATCCAGCCTGCAGTCCAGACCTGGCACCTTCGGATTTTTACCTGTTTGGACTACTAAAAGACGCTTTAAGTGGTCAGCGATTCCAAGGCGATGATGACCTGAAGGAGGCGGTGCATATATAATATAATTAAAATTAATTAAATTAAATTAATTAATTAATTAAAATTAATGCCCGGTTAGGTTAACTGTACGCCCTTGACGATTGGTTAGGTTAAGTCGTGATATTTTCGTTAGTTTTAACGAAAATATTATTTGGTAATTGAGGCTGGAGGCCCTGATCTTCGGGTGATCCGTTTTTTCAAATAAATTTTGTGTGTAGCACAAGTAATATAAATAATGCCTTATTCAAAGCAAAATTACCATGCACAGCTTTTTTATAAGTTCTGCAATCTTGCTGTTGTGCATTACATCCTTTTACTATCGTAAGACTTACATTATAGAATTCTTCAAAACTGCTTTATTAAGTTTATTTTAAAGATTAGTCAAAGAAATTTCAGACATGTTCACCTCAATTCATAAAAAGGTTCTTGGACAAAACATCTGCAAAGTCTTGAAGCCATGGGTTTAATTCCATCTGTTAGTTGTATGAGCATTATATAACCTTCAGTTTCATCTAAAAAGAAATTCGCTCTCAGGCTAATGAGTGTAATAAACATTTACGAAAGGTACCTCTGAAATGATGCAGATACAGGGTATTTATAAAGTCCCTATCTATTTCAGTGAAAACATAGCAAAAGGATAAAATCCAATAACACTATAATAGAAGGCATACATTTAATGACTACTTAAGCATTGGATTCTACATGAGAACCATCATTATCGCTACAGAGTTCGAATTTGTCAGCAGCATTGCGGAACACATTTTAGAGCATGACAGCGATTATTTTTGTAACTGCTGTTACGATACGAGCACGTAAATCTTGCAGATCTGTAACCCTCGTTTGATAGACGTTTGATTTGATAAAGCCCCATGCAAAGAAATCCAGGGGCGTTAGGTCAGGAGATCGAGCCGCCCAGGGCCAGTTGCCTCCACGTCCGATCCACCGATTTGGAAATCGTTCATTTAGCTACCCCCGAACAATGTTTGCGTAATGATAAGGTACCCAATCTTGTTGAAAGACGACGGTGTTTCAAATGCCATCTGAATGAAGCTGGGACATTTAGGTGCTCGAATCGTAACAGGAGTTAAAAAAATAACCCCTGTCATGCTCCAAAATGTGTTCAACAAGCTGACAGATTCGAACTCTGTAGAGATAGTGATGGTGCTCATGTAGAATCATATGCTTAAGTATTCATTAAATGTATGCCTTCTATGAATTTTACCCTTTTTGCTACGTTTTCACTGAAATAGATAGGGACTTTATAAACACCTTGTACAGTATTGGTCAGCTGATACAGTTCCTTCGTTTTCGTGCACTCTGACCTCCCTGCGGCCAAAGCACTCCCTGGGCTATTAGTGTACAAGGGGGAATGTCTCTGCTGCTCACTGCTCTGTTTGTAATATTGCATGGTTTAAGCAGTGGTTCGAGTTTTGTTGCTCTACTATTATAGCCCATATCTGAAGAGATTGTCTGATGTGGTGTGTAAATGTTTGGATTTTTTGCTGCAATATGTGTGAATTTTGCCTCATTTACCATCTCAAAAAGTATCTTTCCTCTTTGGTTTTGGATATTTTTGCCTTTCTGTTCGTTCTTGACCCTGACTACTTCCAAGTTTAAATGAGGCTCGTTTTAATGGGAGTATTTACCCTCCTTCGCAAAATCTAAGGTCATATGACGAATGGGACCTACAGTTTTATCTGGACCACGGGTTGCTACATAATGTTGGCAGACAGGACGATCACCCATGCAAATACAACCCACACCTAACGTCGTTTAACTTCGCTGATGATGGGTGGCGATTTTGGTATTTGTGTATGACGTATATAGCCATGGTACTAACCTTAAATCTAGAATTCAGGAATATGGGGTACTTTAGCCGTAATAATTTACAAATATCAAATTTAATGTATAGAGTTAGTACAAAATGAATTATTCAAAATTATAATAAAACACGAATATTCACGTAAATATTATGAATTTGTAGAAATTCAAGGAATGTTGGTGACAGTTTAGAAACAAAAGTTGTGAATTACGCCTAAAAGAAAACTATAGAAAGGAACCTTTATCTCGACCATTTTGTTTCTTGCTGTATTATCTAAAATATACTGTAGTGTGTTGCTCTCAGACACTCCCTTCAGTTCAGTATAAAATCATCTTCATAATTTTCGCTTCCCGATTTAAAATATATCGATATATTTATGCATATGATGCATTTCAGTAGTATTAAAAAATCATTTCCTAAAAACCGGTTTACATGCACGTTTTTTAGAATGTGATCATAAAGAATTGAATGAAACAAATGGAATGCCATGTAATATTTATATTTTTTATATCCCCCATCTGCTTCTAAGACATCACTCAGATGTCTGAACATATATATAGATGTTACGAGACTTTCTAAATAATCTGGAGTTCTTCGCAATCTCTCCCGTGAAAAGGAAATTAAAAATATTATTAATAAAATTGGATCACCTGAAGATCAGGGATCCCAGGCTTCTTTAGTTAGCCTTATAAGATTAACTAACGAAAATATCACGACATAACCTAACCAATCGTAAGGTCAACTGTACGCCCTTGACGAATGGTTAAGTTAGTTGGTGATATTTTCGTTAGTTAGCCTTATAAAGCTAACTAAAGGAGGCTGGGGTTCCTGATCTTTTGGTAATCCATAAAATTATTCAATTTATAGTTTTTTGTTCAATTTCAGAAAATTCCTTTTATACGAAGTAAATACCTAAAATTAGTGAATAATGCAGTTATTTATTCGTTTGGGTAATCATTTTCAAACATCATTTCTAATAGCTATATTACGAAATTAGGAATAGCCAGTGGATACAGAAATTGCTGAAGATTTAGCTAGTGATCAAGGTTTGTCATTTCGTTTTGTTAAAATTTAATCTTTTCAGAAGATAAATTATAAGAAAGAAATAGTGAAAAATAGTTCTTGAATTTTATTGGTTTAAAAAATAAGAACTTTTAGGAAGATAATCTTTTATTATGTTTAAAATTTTCAATATTCAATAGGAATATTCATATCACACACAAACCAATTATTATTATTAAAATAATATCTTAATTAACTATGATTACATCATTTATGAGAAGTCGTGCAACATTTCCAATAATACTATTACAAAATTAGTGCCACTCTCAACAGATAGTAAGAATTAGTATCAGAAAATATAGATCTTTGTTCCAATCGTTCACTTTGTTTAATTCTGAAATTCAGTGATGTTCGCCGTTTCAAATGTTCTGCAATAAAATAGAGTAGTTTAGTTTATTTATGAATACTTATTTATATGTACGAAGTGATTTTTATATCAGATAATCAGAAAAAAAACACGTTTTTATACCAGAAAATTTTTATTACAAAGGAACGCTAAAACAATTCAACGTTTCCAGATATATAAAGCATTCATACATTTCATGCTGTGGCAATATTTAAACATAGTTTTTAATACATATTTTTCGCTCTTTCGACTTTTATGTGGTTGAACTAGGGGGTAGCTTTCGAAAAATTTCCTCTTCATTTAAATCATGTATTATTTGTTAGAATGTAAGTTTAAATTAACTGAAAACGTAACCTTTGATTTCCAGCAATTAAGTACATTATTAACAATTGAAAGAAGGAAAATGTGTTGCAAAGGAACCATTTTACTTATAATTTAGATAGTCCACATACCTCAAATAATGGAATTGCACTGTTAAACGGCTGGTACGGTGGTGGTCTCATTACTGTGAGAAAAGGAAGACAATAGTAATGAGTAAGTAACTGAATTATAACGATGCATTAATTTATAAGTTATTAGAAATAAAAAGGTTTCCATTTTCTTTAATTTTGTTTACATTTTGAATTTTCTCCAGTACCAATCATCGGTTCTAAACTTATCAGGTCATCCCATAAGTAATGTCGTTTTTTAGATCGGAATTTGAAGGACAAAAAACAAACTCAACTGAAACTTTTTAATGTAGTATATAGTTTCCATCAGAATCAATGACACTCTGCCAACGTCTTACAAGCTTCTCAATGCCATGTTTATAAAATTCAGGCGTTTTTGAGGAAAAAAACGTACAAGAACTGGTGTGCAGGTCATCTGAAGAAGTATACTGTTTCTCGTCAAGATAGCTTTGCAGACTCCTGAAGAGATGATAATCTGAAGACGCAAGGTCTGGAGAATATGGAGGATGTGGAAGTTTTTCCCACCCAAGCTCCTCAATTTTTGCAGAAATGATCCGAGCGGTATGAGGACGTGCGTTGTCGTGGTGGAACACGATTTCTTTCCGATTAACCAAAGAAGGTCTCTTTTCTTTTAGTGCAGTGTTCAATCGATCCAGTTGTTGACAGTAGACTTGAGCGGTGATTGTTTGGTTGTGTGGCAAGGTTTCAAAGTGTATTACACCACCTTTATCCCACCAAACACTAAGCAACACCTTCCGAGGGTGAAGATTTGGTTTTGGCTGTGGTGTCGCTGGTTCTCCGGAATATCGTTGCCATAAACGTCCTGAATGTTTCGCGTTGCTTCAGTAGCACTATTCCCTTTTTTGAACTCGTAAAGTATTATATGCCTGATATGCTCTTCTGATACCGCTATGTTTATGAGGGGGTTCACATAAAGCAAAACACACGTCTTCACTGGTGAAGGTCTGTAAAGTATGTAGCGAAACACGATAGATTTCTCTTAGATATAACTTCGAAAATTTATGCTTAAACCGAGTAGGACTAGTTTCAACTTAATCTATCGTAAAAAACGACATTACTTAGGGGATGACCTGATATTTTTATTTTGGCGATAAGAGTGAGTGATAAGATTCGTTTGATGGGTTATTTTATCAGTTGAAGGTGAATGCAAATATTATGAAAGACATATCGCAAACGCAAATATGAGACTATTAGCAAATGATGTATAATGAGGTCAAGATGCGAGAAAGGAAACGTGAATAGTACCACAGGTTCTGAAAAAGTACAAGAAAAACGGATGTGTCTCGGTTGCAGTTGATGGATGGGAGAGAAATGAAGAGAGAAAATGAAATTAGTGGTGGAAGAAGATAGAAGAAAGTTGGAAAGGGTATAATGAAAAGAATATCTTCAGGATAGCATAAAGGACAGAAGGGGGAACACTAGTTAATCTAACCTACACCATGCATCTTTTAAGGATTATTTAGTTATTAAAATTATTAAATAAAATAAGTAATCATTTGATCATCGTAGTGTTTCTTCGAAGAATGCTAAAGGTCACCATGCCGCTTGGTGGAATTTTTTCAAACGAGTTCCGAACCACAACATCCTTAATTTTGCTAACTTAAACTATACCTACTCTATCAACATATGCATCTAATCGATTTTTAAACATGTTTATAGACGTGTTACTAATTACTTCTACCGGCAAACTATTCCAGCTATTTACTATTCTATATATAAAAAAGTCTTTGGCGACTGCCGTCTCGAACCTTCTACTTGTCAGCTTACACCGTTATTTCTTGTTCTACTATAATGTGCTATTTCGAAAAAGCTATCTCTATTAACGTTATGGAACCTATTCATAATTTTCGAAAGCTGGATTAGATCAGCCCCATGCAAAGAAATGCAGTGGCGTTAGGTCAGGAGATCGAGCCGCCCAGGGCCTGTTGCCTCCACGTCCGATCCACCAATTTGGAAATTGTTCATTTAGCTACCCCCGAACAATGTTTGCGTAATGATAAGGTGCCCCATCTTGTTGAAAGACAACGGTGTTTAAAATGCCATCTGAATGAAGCTGGGATATTTAGGTGCTCGAATCGTAACAGGAGTTAAAAAAATAACCCCTGTCATGCTCCAAAATGTGTTCCGCAATGCTGCTGACAGATTCGAACTCTGTAGAGATACTGATGGTGCTCATGTAGAATCATATGCTTAAGTATTCATTAAATGTATGCCTTCTATGAATTTTACCCTTTTTGCTACGTTTTCACTGAAATAGATGGGGACTTTATAAACACCTTGTATATTGGTCAGGTGATACAGTTCCTTCGTTTTCGTGCACTCTGACCTCCCTGCGTCCAAAGCACTCCCTGGCCTATTAGTGTACAAGGGGGAATGTGTCTGCTGCTCACTGCTCTGTTTGTAATATTACATGGTTTAAGCAGTGGTTCGAGTTTTGTTGCTCTACTATTATAGCCCCTATCTGAAGAGATTGTCTGATGTCGTGTGTAAATGTTTGGAATTTTGTTGCAATATGTCTGAATTTTGCCTCATTTACCATCTCAAAAAGTATCTTTCCACTTTGGTTTTGGATATTTTTGCCTTTCTGTTCGTTCTTGACCCTGACTACTTCCAAGTTTAAATGAGGCTTGTTTTAATGGGAGTATTTACCCTCCTTCGCAAAATCTAAGGTCATATGACGATGTGGACCTACAGTTTTATCTGGACCACGGGTTGCTACATAATGTTGGCAGACAGGACGATCACCCACCCAACTACAACCCACACCTAACGTCATTTAACTTCGCTGATGATGGGTGGCGATTTTGGTATTTGTGTATGACGTATATAGCCATGGTACCGACCTTAAATCTAGAATTCAGTAATATGGGGTACTTTAGCCGTAATAATTTACAAATATCAAATTTAATGTATAAAGTTAGTACAAAATGAATTATTCAAAATTATAATAAAACACGAATATTCACATAAATATTATGAATTTGTAGAAATTCAAGGAATGTTGGTGACATTTTAGAAACGAAAGTTGTGAATTACGTCTAAAAGAAAACTATAGAAAGGAACCTTTATCTCGACCATTTTGTTTCTTGCTGTATTATCTAAAATATACTGTAGTGTGTTGCTCTCAGACACTCCCTTCAGTTCAGTATAAAATCATCTTCATAATTTTCGCTTCCCGATTTAAAATATATCGATATATTTATGCATATGATGCATTTCAGTAGTATTAAAAAACCAATTCCTAAAAACCGGTTACATGCACGTTTTTAGAATGTGATCATAAAGAATTGAATGAAACAAATGGAATGCCATGTAATATTTATATTTTGTATATCCCCCATCTGCTTCTAAGACATCACTCAGATGTCTGAACAAACATGTAGATGTTACGAGACTTTCAAAATAATCTGGAGTTCTTCGCAATCTCTCCCGTGAAAAGAAAATTAAAAATATTATTAATAAAATTGGATCACCTGAAGATCAGGGACCCCAGGCTTCTTTAGTTAGCCTTATAAGGTTAACTAACGAAAATATCACGTCATAACCTAACCAATCGTAAGGTTAACTGTACGCCCTTGACGAATGGTTAAGTTAGTTGGTGATATTTTCGTTAGTTAGCCTTATAAAGCTAACTAAAGGAGGCTGGGGGTCCTGATCTTTAGGTAATCCATAAAATTATTCAATTTATAGTTTTTTGTTCAATTTCAGAAAATTCCTTTTATACGAAGTAAATACCTAAAATTAGTGAATAATGCAGTTATTTATTCGTTTGGGTAATCATTTTCAAACATCATTTCTAATAGCTATATTACTTAATTAGGAATAGCCAGTGGATAAAGAAATTGCTGAAGATTTAGCAAGCGATCAAGGTTTGTCATTTCGTTTTGTTAAAATTTAATCTTTTCAGAAGATAAATTATAAGAAAGAAATAGTGAAAAATAGTTCTTGAATATTTGTTGGTTTAAAAAATAATTACTTTTATGAAGATAATCTTTTATTATGTTTAAAATTTTCAATATTCAATAGGAATATTCATATCACACACAAACCAATTACACTGGGCAACACGTATTTTATTGAATGATATCTGACACTTGATTCTAGGTAATTTGGGTGCGCTGAATACGAATTTCAACTCGGTTTGGCTCTATCAGGTCCTGATTCTTGTCGACAGCCTATGTGCCATTTTCCAGATTTTTCAAATTAGGACTAAAAAATTAAGTCATGTGTTAAATTTTTTTTTCAAGTTTCATGAATACAAGCAGTTCAAACTACAGTAAAATTACATTATAACGATAGAAATGACTTAAAATAAAAAAACAAACAGATATGAAGCTTTCACTGTGGCAAAAATTTTCTTTTGTAAGACTTTCTAGCGTATTTGCTTGTTGATGGCAGGTCTCTTTTCAAGCACCAGCAGTAATCAGCCATCATGTGGGAATCCCAGCGGCCTTGGTACCGTTCCTCCATAATTTTTATATCTTGGTGGAATCTCCCCTTGTTCGTCACTTACATCACCTAAATTACTTGGAAATTGGTCAAGATGGCTATTCAAAAAATACATTTTTATGCTCATATTGCAACCTAACTCTTTGTAGTCCCTTAAAAGTTTTTTTACGATTTCTTCGTAGTTATCTGCCCTATAATTGCCTAAAAAGTTTTCTATCAAGTCCACGAATGAGAACCAGCCAGTTTTTTCGCGTTCATTCATGACATTAGGAAAATTGCTGTCTTTAATCATTGTTCTTATTTGTGGACCGTCGAAAATTCCCGCCTTGATTTTTTCATAACTTAAACTTGGAAATTTTGAAGTTATGTATTTGAAACACTCGCCGTTCGTATCTAAAGCTTTTACATATTGTTTAATGAGGCCTAGTTTTATATGCAGAGGAGGAAATATGATTTTATCTCTGCTCACTAAAGGTGGATTAATTACGTTTTTTCTCCGACAGTAAGTGATGTTCGTGCTGGCCAGATTTGTTTGAAATAATGTTCTTCCTTGGCTCTGCTGTCCCATAAGCAAAGGAAGCAGGGATATTTAGTATACCCTCCTTGTTGTCCTAGCAGAAAATTAACCATTTTTAAGTCAACACATATGATCCACTCGTGCTCCCTATATTTGATAAGATTTAAAACCTTTCTATATGTTCATACTTTTCTTTTAATTTTGTTGAGTGCCCAATCGGTATCGAGCCGTATAGATTGCCATTATGCAACAACACACACTTAAGACTTCTTTCGAACTGTCTAAAAACAAGCGCCAATCATTTGCATCGTAAGACTCAACCCCATCTTCTTTAACAAACCAACTATGTCGCAGCAATATACTAAACTATCCTCTGTTCTAAAATATTTAACAAGTTCTTCTTCTCTTTTTCTGTAAAATGAAATGTATGTGTTTGAAGTAAGCAAGTTTTTCTCTTTAAGTCTTGAAGCTAAAATTTCCGCAGCCTTTTTGGCAAATTTAGATCCCTTACAAGATCATTCAACTCGGCCTGGTTAAACTTTTGCGGATCGTTTTGACTTTCAAATACGCTGTGGTCAAAATCGGTGTCTGACTCCTCAAAGTGCATAACAATATTTTCAGGAACATCTTCAACTAATTCTTGAGTTGGCAGACCCTTAAATTTTGGAATGGGGATCTCATTTGAATGTAGCACAGGTCGTATCGCGGTGTCGAAATTTGGGTACTCGATACAATGTTTATTTTTCTTAGTGAAGCCCGAAGTCTTGACAAAGCAAAGGTAGCAATCGGTCTCGTGGTTAGTAGGCTCTCGCCACACCTGATATGGAAAAAAAATTGTAAAGCGTTAACAAAAGCGACGAGAGACTTGTTTTTATGAATTTTATCAAAAGTTATCACCCAAACATTTAACATTTCTATGTGTTTCAACCTTATGCAATATTTGAGATTCTTATAAACATTTTCTGTAATTTTTTGTTTATGTACCTAAGTTACAATTACATTTAGGTAAGTTACAGTATACTAGTGATTAAATTACGTAGTTTTATGAAATCATAAACTTACCATCGGAACTCCAAAAGGTATTTTTGAATCCGAACCCTTCGTCCAATGTCGCAGTCTTTCAATGCATATAGTGCAGGCTTTATGTGGAGCCCACGATTTATCTTGGTCCCCCAGTTTTATGCCAAAATAAGCTAAGTAAGCTCTTTTTACGAAGTCAGTTATATTTGCTCGTTGATGTGGAAGTGTAAAATTTCCACATATATAACAGAAGGAATCAGGGTTGTTTTGCATTTGAACTTTCTAGTGCTTGATGACATATTGCTTGATTGTTCTGCCAATTTGTAAAGGTATTTAAAGCCCTTAATTCATATAAATTTAAGAAAATCTGAAATATAAACACAAAAATTAGTTTAAATAGGTACTTATTATGAAATAGGTACTTACAATCTATGAAATTAAACTAGAAACACGGATGAGTAGGTACAATATAAATTACGTCTGATTAAATCAACTATATTAAATCACGATGACAAAATTACTCACTAAATCATATGCCAATTCAAAATTATGTTAATGCCCAAACTTAATTAACTAACTCAACTGACTGACTGACTGACTGACTGATTGAATTGACTGATTAACTCTGGAAACGAGTCGCTTTTATATATTTTAGTTGTCCCTCTAGAATACTCTACAGAGAACAGGAACGCTCGAGAAAATTTTAGAATTCTATGATATTTTTAGCTTAATTTACTAATATTAAAATGGATTAAAAATGACAAAATTAAAAATATTTTTAGGGTGTTACATATAAAAATATACATAATACAACAATACCATAACAATAGGTACAAATACCTAGATAAAAACCTAGTTGCATAATGTGTAACTGCAAAAAGACTTAGCGAGTATTGAGAAAAAAACCTTTTTATGAATACGACGAAAGAGGAGGGTGTT
Organism: Bathynomus jamesi; assembly: GCA_023014485.1. NCBI lineage: Eukaryota > Metazoa > Arthropoda > Malacostraca > Isopoda > Cirolanidae > Bathynomus > Bathynomus jamesi. Next base: position 303,839 of record JAJOZX010002284.1, read on the forward strand.
GAGCAAAATCAGGACCTGATAGAGCAAAATCGAGTAAAAATTCGTGCTCAGCGCACACAAATTACCTAGAACTAACTGTCAAATCTAATTCAATAGACAAAAAGTTGAAATTTGTTCCCCAGTGTTATTATTATTAAAATAATATCTTAATTAACTATGATTACATCATTTATGAGAAGTCGTGCAACATTTCCAATAATACTATTACAAAATTAGTGCCACTCTCAACAGATAGTAAGAATAAGTATCAGAAAATAGAGACTTTGTTTCAATCGTTCAGTTTGTTTAATTCTGAAAATCAGTGATGTTCGCCGTTTCAAATGTTCTGCAATAAAATAGAGTAGTTTAGTTTATTTATGAATATTTAATTATATGTACGAAGTAATTTTTATATCAGATAATCCGAAAAAAAACACGTTTTTATATCAGAAAATTTTTATTAGAAAGGAACGCTAAAACACTGCAACGTTTCCAGATATATAAAGCATTCATACATTTCATGCTGTGGCAATATTTAAACATAGTTTTTAATACATATTTTTCACTCTTTCGACTTTTATGTGGTTGAACTAGGGGGTAGCTTTCGAAAAATTTCCTCTTCATTTAAATCATGAATTAATTGTTAGAATGTAAGGTTAAATTAACTGAAAACGTAACCTTTGATTTCCAGCAATTAAGTACATTATTAACAATTGAAAGAAGGAAAATGTGTTGCAAAGGAACCATTTTACTTATAATTCAGATAGTCCACATACCTCAAATAATGGAATTGCACTGTTAAACGGCTGGTACGGTGGTGGTCTCATTACTGTGAGAAAAGGAAGACAATAGTAATGAGTAAGTAACTTAATTATAACGATGCATTAATTTATAAGTTATTAGAAATAAAAAGGTTTCCCCTTTCTTTAATTTTGTTTACATTTTGAATTTTCTCCAGTACCTATCATCGGTTCTAAACTTATCAGGTCATCCCATAAGTAATGTCGTTTTTTAGATCGGAATTTGAAGGACAAAAAACAAACTCAACTGAAACTTTTTAATCTAGTATATATTTTCCATCAGAATGAATGACACTCTGCCAACGTCTTACAAGCTTTTCAATGCCATGTTTATAAAATTCAGGCGGTTTTGAGGCAAAAAACGTACAAGAACTGGTGTGCGGGTCATCTAAAGAAGTATACTGTTTCTCGTCAAGATAGCTTTGCAGACTCCTGAAGAGATGTTAATCTGAAGGCGCAAGGTCTGGAGAATATGGAGGATGTGGAAGTTTTTCCCACCCAAGCTCCTCAATTTTTGCAGAAGTGATCCGAGCTGTATGAGGACGTGCGTTGTCGTGGTGGAACACGATTTCTTTCCGATTAACCAAAGAAGGTCTCTTTTCTTTTAGTGCAGTGTTCAATCGATCCAGTTGTTGACAGTAGACTTGAGCGGTGATTGTTTGGTTGTGTGGCAAGCTTTCAAAGTGTATTACACCACCTTTATCCCACCAAACACTAAGCAACACCTTCCGAGGGTGAAGATTTGGTTTTGGCTGTGGTGTCGCTGGTTCTCCGGAATATCGTTGCCATAAACGTCCTGAATGTTTCGCGTTGCTTCAGTAGCACTATTCCCTTTTTTGAACTCGTAAAGCATTATATGCCTGATATGCTCTTCCGATACCGCTATGTTTATGAGGGGTTCACATAAAGCAAAACACACGTCTTCACTGGTCAAGAGATAGATCTCCTCGTAGATATAACCTTCGGAAAATTTATGCTTAAACCGAGTATGACTAGTTTAAACTTAATCTATCGTAAAAAACGACATTACTTAGGGGATGACCTGATATTTTTATTTTGGCGATAAGAGTGAGTGATAAGAGTTCGTTTGATGGGTTATTTTATCAGTTGAAGGTGAATGCAAATATTATGAAAGACATATGGCAAACGCAAATATGAAACTATTAGCAAATGATGTATAATGAGGTCAAGATGCGAGAAAGGAAACGTGAATAGTACCACAGGTTCTGAAAAAGTACAAGAAAAACGGATGTGTCTCGGTTGCAGTTGATGGGATGGGAGAGAAATGAGGAGAGAAAATGAAATTAGTGGTGGAAGAAGATAGAAGAAAGTTGGAAAGGGTATAATGAAAAGAATATCTTCAGGATAGCATAAAGGACAGAATGGTGAACACTAGTTAATCTAACCGACACCATGCATTTTTTAAGGATTATTTAGTTATTAAAATTATTAAATAAAATAAGTAATCATTTGATCATCGTAGTGTTTCTTCGAAGAATGCTAAAGGTCACCATACCGCTTGGTGGAATTTTTTCAAACGAGTAACCTAACATCGTAAACTTGCACTGAAACTGATTGAAAGAAATGTGTATGTGTGTGTGTGTGTGTGTGTGTGTGTGTGTGTGTGTGGTTGAGCTCGAGACATTGTTGAAAATCCTGAAGAATGGAGAGTATTGTCGTTACATACGTTTATGTAATATTTATAAATGAAATACCATTCCTTGATCTGACTTAGAAAAAAAAGGAGTTAATAATTGTCCACAACCTCGAGTCGTGCAAATTTTATGTGCAGAATCTTCATATAATAAAGACGCAGAAACGTAGAAAATTGGAGATGTACTTGGAAATCTTTTGCAGGTATGAACTTAATGAAAATGAAAGCAATATATATAATATTCTTAACTACTGTTATACTTACTACTGACATCTGCCAACTGCATTGTCAGATTGTGCATTTCCGACTTTGATGCAAGACAGTCCATTATCACACACTCCAAACATGTCATTTTTCCCGCCACATTTTTCACCCTGTCTCTGCAAAAAAAAATTTCCACCATGAAAGTCTTTTGACATTAAGATTCAGAAATATATCTTAACTCATCAAAGGAAGCTGAGCCCATAAAGTAGTGAAATTCCTATGATTGACAAATATTTGCTTGAAGTAACATGAACCTCATTGGCCAGTCATGCAAGCCTTATATTAGTCAAACTCTAAACTAACACTCCAGCCTTTAATTCCGTAGAACATTTTGAAACACTTGGTCCGGAAAACTAGTATGGGAGTAAGAATAAAGATTATTTTAGTTACTCCTAAAAGTGTTCTTAAATTGTTGTTATTGTTAACTGCACGAGTTTTGCCTCTGTACAAACAGCCGGCGTCGTATGGTAGAAGGAACCAACAACCGTTCATGAAGTATCGTCAGTGGTATGAGTTATCCAACGATATCGGCAGTGGGGAAGTCAGAAGTGGGAACATTTATGGTCCCCTCCCCATGTGACACCGAGTCTCTTAAGGCCAATACAATTTTGTTGGGTTTTTAATTTTGAAAAGATTGTTTAGTAGGTAAGACGCATGTATGTGTTGTGAGGAATAGTGAGAGAAGTGTGTGTTTGAGAGCATGCTGGACTGCTCACAGGGTAGACGAGACAGAAAAAGATGAGCTGAAGAGGACAGTGAGAAGAGAAACGGGAGTTCCAGCACTCCCTGTCTCCTGTCTATAAATAAATTTTTCTTACATTATGCTGTCATGTCTCATTTTACTTTTATAAAAATACTTCTTCCCGTCGAAGTATGTCCAACAATTTATTACCTTCTCTTTCTGATGTTTCTCAGTGTGAACAACCACACTACCTCTTTAACTAAGATTTAAATCTGAATTATTATGTTACTTCAAACAACTCTCACAATTACATGCAGTTGCCTTCACAACCGCATTATTGTTATAGTGCAGTTCATAACACTCGTTTCCATTCCACGTTCTTATCACTTCTACGTTTACTTCTTGTTAAATAAAATGACTAAGAAGACAACTTTAAGCTCAACTACTTCTATCCACCTTCCGGAGTAATTAACCTCTCTGCTATTTCTATAATCTCATTTAACCATTTGAAAACTTTGATCTACCTTGCAAATAATTGTGATTTTTTTATCGATTTCAGTAACTTTTACGATTTTTTCATCGGTTTCAGTAATTTTTACGATGTTTCATCAGTTTCAGTAATTTACAGACTGATTGATAGTACTGTATATTGCTTATAAATTTATGTATAAAATTTTACAATACTGCAGTCATCACATTGAAAAGTGTTTGTGATAAAACTAGAAGGCGAACGGCAGAAACAAAATTCCAGTGGAGAGTTTAATTTAGCTTTTTTTCAATTTGCTACTGTTGGCTTCTTACTTTGGTTGTAAATTTATTTTTCCCTCAGTCTCTTTTGACTCTTAGGAAGCGAAAAAATGAGGAGCACGCAAATATCGCCCTTCGTGTTTCTACTGTTAGGTTAATTTTAGCATCTACTCTTTTGAAGTTCCCAACGTTCATTATGCCTTTCTATTGACAATACTATTATTATTATTTATATTTTATTATTATTATCATTATTATTATTATTTATTATTATTATTGTTTTTATTATATTCTTATGGGGCGGTTTGCACACCAACCTAACAATCAGAAAGCCATAAAAACTTACACTACCACATAGTCACATAAATTCGCGCTTGCTTTCACCGACTGAGATCAACACGTTGCATCTTTCGAGTTCAAAGTACTTTATAAAAAATTATCTAAACGTCTTATAACATTTCTAAAATTTAAATTAATTAAATTATAATTTGAAAATTTATGTTTTTGGGGTCCTCAATGAAATTCCATTAAATATACGACTCTCCCTTTATTCTAAAGTTAAGCTAAACCCTCAAACTTATCACTGTCCCTTTTAAAATGAAAGATTGTCTTTCCGTACTTTGGTTTAGTAAAGCCACTTAATAAAATTACCTTCAGACAGACGGTGCAGCAGTCACACATGTAGGGATTATATCCGAATTCGCACATTCCCATCGTGTCACATTCCTCTGAATAGCATGGTGGACACGTCGCCGCCGTTGTATTTCTTGATTGCGAGAAGAGAAAGAAGCACTTAATTTCATTACTGATATAACAATGGAGAATCACAAGGGAAAACGTAGGGGCAATTATGCCCTTCAAACTGTTACGCCTATTCCAAGGTTTGAGACAACAGTTGTCAAAATCTTTTTTACGCATAGAATAGTAAATAGCTGGAATAGTTTGCCGGTAGAAGTAATTAGTAGCACGTCAATAAACATGTTTAAAAATCGATTAGACGCATATGTTGATCGATTGGGTATAGTTTAAGGTAGTAAAATTAAGGCTTTGTGGTGATAGATCCCACAGCTCAACACAAGTGTTGTGGGATATAGGGAGGCAGCATCTTGGGTGAGGGGATACTCTCTGTCCTTACACACCCCATTTAAAGAGATTCCTCTGCCCAGCGGTGCTCCCCATAGTAGTGTGAGGTATTGAAAAACTCATGATCTTCACTTGCCCCACAAACACCTTTAAATGGGAGACCCATAATGGGTGCACATATATTTTTACATTATTGTACAGTCTTTACAGCCACACCTACACTTTTCCTCCTAAGTATATATATTGTAATGTATATAGTTGTAAATTGTGGCTTGGTCCGCAATTGATATGGAGCGTGACTTATTTTTGGTTGGCAAGGTACTGGTATTGATCGATACCGTAATGAAATTGACTGGATTCTTTGGATCTGATATATTTGCATGTCGGTTATAAATAGATATAGAGTGTAACATATTTGTGGATAGTAGTCTTTTATGACTCGATCCTCTGGATCGAGAGATTCGATCTTTAGTTTTTAATTGATAATTAATTAATTTTAAATTGATAATTATTTAATTTTGTAAAAATTGGTTGTTGCCAATGTACAGACAGTTTTTACATAGTGGAGCCACCTCGATAGGCCGAAGTGGCTCCTTGTGTGCCCACTATAAAAATTTCTCATGTTCTTATGTTCTTGTGGTTTGGAATCCACGTAAAATTGTAGTGTGCCCACTATAAAAATTTCTCATGTTCTTATGTTCTCGTGGTTCGGAACCCACGTAAAATTGTAGGTCCCCTCCGCCACCACGGAGGACATGCGCAATACACAATTACGAACGCAGTTAGGTAGACCAGCCATGAGTGGATCCTAGGATCTTTGTTGGTCTGAAACATTATAACATTGTAACAATATATATATATATTTTCCTTTTTTTCTTTTAGAAATTGAATTTTAATTCGACGGTAATTAACACAATATATGATACCATTAAATATGATTTTACATATATATATTTATATATATTTATATATACTGCATATACAGTATATCCTTTCCAGATAAATTTTAAATGACTATTTGGCGAAAAGGCCGACTACATACTACTGAAAAAATGGTGATGTCAGAAACAAACAGGTTGACACTCTACTGTTTGAACATTTACGAAATTAATAGATAATCCACATGGGACAAAACCTCTGTTTTACTCTGATTTTATAGAATAAAAGTTACATCATAAGAGATAAATTAAAATTGTATGTTTTTACGTTTCTTAACGACAATTATCTGCAACAAACATTGCCTTCTACTTCAGGACATTTTGGATCAACTGTACATAAATAATTTGTAAATATACAATCAAAGAAATTAAAATAGGCAGAAAAAATTGCTCTTAAGCGTAAGATAAAGCGTATAAGGAGAGAAGTCTGTGAAAAACAAGTTGAATAAACAATATGTAAACGATGAAATAATATACTATACAGTGTGTTTTACAGTTAGACATTTCGATAGAACACTCTGTGTAGGGTTGTGTAAAATTGGCAACGCCAACAAAGTGTGGGATGGGTATAATTAATTTTCGATCTTAATTTCAATAAATATTTAGAGAATAAAATGGCCTTAAAAATTTAAAATTTAAGTTAAAAGAACATACAGCAGTACCACACACATTTAAAACTTACGTAGTTCCGATAGGAATGGCAAAGTACATGACCAAAAATAGAAGTGAGATGAAACTCTTCATATTATTGTAAAGTTGGAATCAACGAAACTAAAATGGTAAAAGCAGAGTAAATTTTTCTTGGTCTTGTCAGTAAGAGAGCTGCCGAGGGAATGAAGAAGAAAAGTTGACTTATGGAAAGCTTGGGTGGAAGCTTGGGTGCTGGTGCGTGTTGCAGACACTTGGTTATGAAAAACTTTCGCACAAGTGTTTTCTTATAGTTGCTGAATCCAATTTACTTTGGAGGTGCGTTTCAGTAAATGTGCATTTCGGTGAATGTGCATGTCAGTGAAAGTGCATGTCAGTGAATTTGCATGTCAGAGAATGTGCATGTCAGTGAATTTGCATGTCGGTCAATGTGCATGTTATAATATATATATATATTATATATATGTATATGAAAAGAAGGATCAACACAACGGCAAACATTTTCATTTATTTGTACATCAGACGTTTCGACAAATCTTTTGTCATCATCAGTGAGTTAAGTCTTAAAACCTTAAAACAAAATTGAAAAGTGAAAGTTACATCAATACAATATTAAGACCATTAAAATTAAAACCTTAAAGCAAAATGAAAATTGCATCAATACAAAATTAAAAACATTTAAATTTCATCACTATAAAAACTAAACTTAAATTAAATTTCATCACTATAAAAACTAAAATTAAATTACCTCAATAGGTAAATACACAATGTTTACATCCACCTCCATACTTGGCAAAGTCTAAGAGAACACTAGGTGGTCAGAGGATTAGAAAGGGTATATCTGTGAAACACGGTTGGTTGTCAAAAGAGTCGTAATTTGTAGGATGAGCTATTATTATTAAGGGAGGGTTTGTTTCTATAGATGTACAAAGATTCTAAAATTCGGAGTTCTGTAAGGTTATTGGATCTAGTTAAAATTTCAAACTGAGTTTTGTGAAGGGGATGGTCGTTTTCATTACTGTGGTTTCTAATTGCGGATTGTGGAGGGCTACTGAGGGGACGGTTGGTACGGACTGACAAGCCCAAATGTTGAGAAAGGCGCACCTCCAGTTGGAGTTGAGTGCTGCCAATATACGCAGCCTTACAGCTGTCGCACGTGTATTTGTAAACAACATTGGGGCATACAGTTTTGGGGAATTCATCTTTGAACTTTAAAAAATTTGATAATTTAAGTGGGTTGACGAAGGCGAATCTAAAATTTATTTGGGGATAACTAGACTTGAGTAGTTTGGACAATTCACCTCGAATACGCAATGATAAATAAAAATAAAAAGGTAATTTAATATATCTGGTTTCTTTTTGTACTGTAGTTACGGGGAGTTTAGTATCAAAAGTGTTATTTAAAAATTTCTTTAATTGGTTATCGAATAGATGAGAAGGGTAGTAATTGTTAATAAAGTACTGTTTTAAAAATTTAAATTCTTCGTTTAACGAAAAGTAATCCGAACAAATACGGTAACTTCTTGTTAATAATGTTACTATAGCACTAATCTTATATTTATAAAACATACAACTTAAATAATTGGTTCCCAAGCCAGTAAAAGTTTGTTTCCGAAATAGTGAGGTATGGAACTTATTATGGGCCCGTTTAACTAAAACATCCAGGAAAGGTAAACTATTATTTGTTTCGTTTTCACACGTGTACTTAATATTACTATGTTGTTTATTAAGATAATCAAGAAAAAGTTTTACGTGTGAAGGATGGTTAAATATTAAGAAAGTGTCATCCACGTATCTTCTGTAATATATGGGTTTAAAACTACTAGGACAATTTTTCAACCAAATTTCTTCGTAATGGCAAAGAAATGCATTTGCTAGTGTTGGGCTTAACGGGGAACCCATAGCTACCCATCAATTTGGCTGTAAAGGTTGCTATTAAATAAGAAAAGATTATCAAAACACACTATTTCGAGAAGGTTTTTAAATTGAGTCTGAGTGAGGCCATTAATAAGAGTATTATCAGTAGTGAATAACTTATTTAGTATGATATTTAATGTTTCTTTTAACGGGACATTAGTAAACAATGATGAGACATCAAAACTGGCCATAGTAAGAGAATCGGCATGATTGATCTCTTTTATCTCTTTAGCAAAATCAAACGAGTTGTTAATAGAATAATCATTAAAGGTGAGTTTTGAAAGCAAGGGAACGAAGAATTTGGCTAAGTTATAATTGAATGTACCACATGCCGAAAGAATAGGTCTTAGTGGGAAATTTGGCTTGTGGACTTTAGGTAAACCATATAGAATTCCTGGATTAGAACCAGAAGAAAATAAAAAATTGTATGTATTGTCAGCAATAATATTACTATTTTTTAATTTACGCAAACACCTATTAAGTTTATCTTCGAGTTTTAGTAATTTGTACGTCTGATGTACAAATAAATGAAAATGTTTGCCGTTGTGTTGATCCTTCTTTTCATCTGTAAGCTCCGGTTCCCTAAGGAGAAGTCAATAGCTTTGATATATATATATATATATATATATATATTATATATAATACTATATATATATATATATATATATATATATATATATAGTTTGGTAAAAAGTTTGGAAACACCTGTACAATTTATGTAATTTCTCCTTATTAACCAATAGAGTTATTTCAGTAGACTAATGTCTGTTCGTATAGAATAATAGTCTATTTATAGGAACAGACATTAATCTACTAAAATAACTATATTGGATAACAAGGATAAATTACATAAATTGTATCGGTGCTTCCAAACTTTTTACCAGTACTGTATATATATATATATATATATATATATATATATATATACTGTGTATATATAGATATAATTACGAGCCAATGCTAACTAGTGGAGACCTACACGGATCTATTGTCGTTCCATTATTATTTCTACTTCACTTCAACAATTTTCATCTGTGAACTTCATTAAATTATGTACAATATGCTTATGATACCATACTTACTTCTTTCCATCATTACGTAGACTTTCTGATTAATGAAACAAACAGGCAATTAGAAAATGTGTATAAATGGATGTGTGCTAATAAACTTTTATTGAATCTGACAAAATCATCTACTATGATTACTTCCACAAAACATATCAATACAAACTGCCACAGAAAAACTGGAATTACTACTGCACTCTTGTAAAAATGAATAAGTTTTAAGTTAATTTAGACAAAAAACTAAATTTTAAGAGCAATCAACTCCATCAAATACACCATCGTTATGACACCAGACTGACTACTTATTTCATACAAAAACCTAACTATAGAGGTTGTCCCAGACGTCTGGACTTATAGAAAAAATTGACATTATATTTTTACATTAAAACAAACACATTTCTGATGTCAGTTTTACATATTTCAGGAAACAAAGTACCGTGATGGCTCAGTATATCAATGAAGAGGTGATACTGGTATTGCTAGATGTTTCCGGAAGAAGCGAGAGAGAAGCATGTCAGTTATTTCACGAACATGCCTCCCTCTGGCTTTTTCGGAAACATGTAGCAATACCAGTTCCACCTTCTCTTCATTAGTATACTGAGCCATCAGGGTATTTTCTTTCCTGAAATATGTAAAACTGACATTAGAAATGTGTTTCTTTAACTTTAAAAATATATTGTCTATTTTCCCTATGAGTCCAGACTTCTGGGACACCCTGTACAATAGAAACTGAAGGAAATGCACGCTCTTTCAAAGGAGCAGATGTATGGAATGCAATTCCCGTGCATATGAGCCTGGCTTCATCACTAAATGCATTTCGTAAATCACTTATAAAGCACTTCATTAGCTCCTCCTCATGTAAAGTTCATTACTGCCATTTTTTTCATCATAATCAATTTTATAATCAACAAATTAAAATATGCTAATTTCATGAACCGACTTTAATTTTATAATCTGTTCTTTTTTATATTTGTTTATTAAGTATCCTTTATTTTCTACTAAACATAGAGTAAATCATTTAATTTAAAATTATGTAACATATTCTAAACTTTATATTGTATGTATATTATTATTGCTATTATTATTATTTTTTGTTGTCACTATTACTGTTACTTGTCACTTTCACTATTTTTATGTAAATAAAGTAAATGCCATTAATTTTGCCTGAAAAGCCTCCTTACTTCCAAGAACATATTCAGATAAGAGTACTGTAAATATTTTAATGTCATATCAAATATCAATAATTGTAAAACTCTGTAATTTGTGTTTTTTTCTGAACAAAGATTTTGGACTTGAATTTGAATGTCTTCACTCCTTTCTTTTGTTAAAATTAAATCTTTACAGAAGATAAATTATAGAAAAGACATGCTGAAAAATAATTGTTATAATGTTATAATGTTTCAGACCAGCAAAGACCATACGATCCACTCATGGCTGGTCTAACTAACCGTGTTTGTATTTGTGTACTACGTATGTCTTTCGTGGTGGCGGAGGGGACCTACAATTTTATGTGAGTTCCGAAACACAAAATCCTTAATTTTGCTAACTTAAACTATACCTACTCTATCAACATATGCATCTAATCGATTTTTAAACATGTTTATAGACGTGTTACTAATTACTTCTACCGGCAAACTATTCCAGCTATTTACTATTCTTTTTATAAAAAAGTCTTTGGCGACTGCCGTCTCGAACCTTCTACTTGTCAGCTTACACCCGTTATTTCTTGTTCTACTATAATGTGCTATTTCGAAAAAGCTATCTCTATTAACGTTATCGAACCTATTCATAATTTTCAAAACCTGGATTAGATCACCCCTCGAGTGTAGTCAATTTTAACTCCTTAAGCTCTTGAATGTTATTGAGTTTAAAAATTAAGACCTTGTATCACGATAATCTTTCATTATGTTTAAAATTTTAGAGAAAAACTAAATAATCGTACTCCTTTGGAAAATAATATCCTATCCACATACTGTCGGTAGGAATATTCATATCACACACGTGCAAATTGTTATTAAGATAATTTATTAATAAACTATGATTATATCATTTATGAGAAGTCGTGCAACATTTCCAATAATACGAGGGTACTTCAGTAAGTATCCGAACTTTTTATTTTAGTGATAATATAGTGTATATATAATATATACTCGTAATAACGAGCCAAAGTGAGATCTATAAGCTTATTTAGGCTTGCAACAGTATAGATTTATTTAGGCTAGCAACAGTATAGGCTTATTTAGGCTACTCGTAGCTCTCACATATCGTACGAGTAGTGAGCAATTTAGGGTGGCCCACTTTTCAATTTTTTTTGAAAAGTATAGGTGATCGTGGTTTTTCCCATTATTTGGCACTATACTAGCACATTGGTACCATTTTTACAAAAATTGATCAATATTTAGGGGTCTCGCATCGACCTTGAAATTACTAGTTTTTTTTTTAAATGCGTACTTTTTAACTTTTTACTGAATCAAGATAAATCATTAAGTAGGGATGTTTTCTGAATCCTCTTAATGAGAGAAGTCGTTTGGTGTGCCTGCCAATGTCATACGACTAACGGTTTAAAGGTTGTGCCTGTATACAGGTAATACCAATGTGCTTGTATAGTGCCAAATAATGGGAAAAACCACGATCACCTATACTTTTCAAAAAAATGAGTCACCATACCCGGGCGGAATGTATAATATATATAGGTAATTAGAAAATGCACTATGCCTGTGCCAGGTACCTAACCTATTTCTTTTTTTGCAGATCATAACATTTTGAAATTCTGTCTGAGTTCCTCATCCTTTGTCATGGACAAATCGATGGCAACCATAACTGGAAGAACTCTTGAAGCTACAAATAGAGAGTCATCAAAAGGAAAGGCGAAAATAACATCGCTACCTTCTCTAAGATCGGCCTCGGAAATTTTTTTAGTTGGCCAACCGTCGTCCTCCATCAGTGGTAGCAAATTGCCAACAACACGGCAGGTTTTGCAATACTTCTTCAGTGTTATCCAGTACACTGCTAACAGGAAAGACGCATTCAAAGAAACCGTAAACAACGTCTTAAAGTTTTGGAACATGGCCCGCATTAAAACAATCACAAAGCTCAACTGCGAACGGAAGCTAGAGGCATTGTGGAAAGAGTGGCACTTACTCCAAAAGAGCAGAAAACGAGAAACTGACGCCGGAGGAAAACGGCAGAAGTTTTCGGACAGTGTGGACAAGCTGTGGGATATCGGAGCATCTGACGCTGTCGAAGATATAAAGAAGAATCGACTGCTGTCCGACAAGGACAAGAAAGAAGACATTGACTTCTACCTCGATCAACGTGGTCCTCGGGTGGCAACGATGAGCGGGAACGATAAAGTTTTCGCTGTAAAAAGAAAGCTACAGGAAGGAAGAAAACGTCCTCGCCAGGAGCCGCAAACCTCAAAGTGTGCATCCGAAACCGGAGATGAGGCCATGGAGAATGATGAAACATCCCTACTTAATGATTTATCTTGATTCAGTAAAAAGTTAAAAAGTACGCATTTTAAAAAAAAAACTAGTAATTTCAAGGTCGATGCGAGACCCCTAAACATTGATCAATTTTTGTAAAAATGGTACTAATGTGCTAGTATAGTGCCAAATAATGGGAAAAACCACGATCACCTATACTTTTCAAAAAAAATTGAAAAGTGGGCCAACCTAGTGAGCATGGCTGCGTAGCTTTCAATTTGTACTCTGGGAGAACAGAGATCCGTGGTTCGTTTTTTATGGGCAGAAGGTGTGAAAGGAGCTGAAATTTACACGCGTTTATGTACTCAGTATGGGAATAATGCTCTACCACTGCGAAGTGTGTACGAGTGGATTCAAATGTTCAAGGAAGGTCGGACATTTGTGACAGATATTCAGCGCTCAGGACGACCGTCAACATCAACCAGTGTTGACAAGCAGGAAGAAGCGAGAGCCATGATTTTCGATGACAGAAGATTAACAATAACAAAAACTGCATCTTCATCCGACATCAGTCAAGGGTCAGCCTATTCGATAGTTTATGACATTCCTGGCTTTCACAAGGTTTGTGCAAGATGGGTGCCCAAACAGTTGACAGAAGAGCACAAGCGCAATCGTATGGACGTCTGCTCTCGTCTTTTGGCGCGGTGTCAAAATGAAGGTGAAAACTTTTTGAAGCTCATTATTACTGGAGACGAAACCTGGATCCATCACTATAAGCCAGAAAGCAAACGACATAGCATGCAATAAAAGCATCCAACATCTCACATTGCAAGGAAGTTCAAAGCGCAGCCGTCAGCAGGTAAAGTTATACAAACACTGTTTCGGGATTCACGAGTCCCTATCCTTGAACATTATCTAGAGCGTGGAACTACAGTCACAAGTGCATCGTATTCTGACATGCTTCGGAATGAGTTAAAGCAAGCAATTCGCACAAAACGGAGAGGGAGATTGTCGGAAGGTGTTATTCTGTTACACGACAATGCGCGCCCTCATACCGCTGCACAGACTAGAAAATGCCTTCAAGAACTTAAATATGAAGTTCTCGACCATCCAGCCTGCAGTCCAGACCTGGCACCTTCGGATTTTTACCTGTTTGGACTACTAAAAGACGCTTTAAGTGGTCAGCGATTCCAAGGCGATGATGACCTGAAGGAGGCGGTGCATATATAATATAATTAAAATTAATTAAATTAAATTAATTAATTAATTAAAATTAATGCCCGGTTAGGTTAACTGTACGCCTTGACGATTGGTTAGGTTAAGTCGTGATATTTTCGTTAGTTTTAACGAAAATATTATTTGGTAATTGAGGCTGGAGGCCCTGATCTTCGGGTGATCCGTTTTTTCAAATAAATTTTGTGTGTAGCACAAGTAATATAATAATGCCTTATTCAAAGCAAAATTACCATGCACAGCTTTTTTATAAGTTCTGCAATCTTGCTGTTGTGCATTACATCCTTTTACTATCGTAAGACTTACATTATAGAATTCTTCAAAACTGCTTTATTAAGTTTATTTTAAAGATTAGTCAAAGAAATTTCAGACATGTTCACCTCAATTCATAAAAAGGTTCTTGGACAAAACATCTGCAAAGTCTTGAAGCCATGGGTTTAATTCCATCTGTTAGTTGTATGAGCATTATATAACCTTCAGTTTCATCTAAAAAGAAATTCGCTCTCAGGCTAATGAGTGTAATAAACATTTACGAAAGGTACCTCTGAAATGATGCAGATACAGGGTATTTATAAAGTCCTATCTATTTCAGTGAAAACATAGCAAAAGGATAAAATCCAATAACACTATAATAGAAGGCATACATTTAATGACTACTTAAGCATTGGATTCTACATGAGAACCATCATTATCGCTACAGAGTTCGAATTTGTCAGCAGCATTGCGGAACACATTTTAGAGCATGACAGCGATTATTTTTGTAACTGCTGTTACGATACGAGCACGTAAATCTTGCAGATCTGTAACCCTCGTTTGATAGACGTTTGATTTGATAAAGCCCCATGCAAGAAATCCAGGGGCGTTAGGTCAGGAGATCGAGCCGCCCAGGGCCTGTTGCCTCCACGTCCGATCCACCGATTTGGAAATCGTTCATTTAGCTACCCCGAACAATGTTTGCGTAATGATAAGGTCCCCATCTTGTTGAAAGACGACGGTGTTTAAAATGCCATCTGAATGAAGCTGGGACATTTAGGTGCTCGAATCGTAACAGGAGTTAAAAAAATAACCCCTGTCATGCTCCAAAATGTGTTCCAATGCTGACAGATTCGAACTCTGTAGAGATAGTGATGGTGCTCATGTAGAATCATATGCTTAACTATTCATTAAATGTATGCCTTCTATGAATTTTACCCTTTTTGCTACGTTTTCACTGAAATAGATAGGGACTTTATAAACACCTTGTATATTGGTCAGCTGATACAGTTCCTTCGTTTTCGTGCACTCTGACCTCCCTGCGGCCAAAGCACTCCCTGGGCTATTAGTGTACAAGGGGGAATGTCTCTGCTGCTCACTGCTCTGTTTGTAATATTGCATGGTTTAAGCAGTGGTTCGAGTTTTGTTGCTCTACTATTATAGCCCATATCTGAAGAGATTGTCTGATGTGGTGTGTAAATGTTTGGATTTTTTGCTGCAATATGTCTGAATTTTGCCTCATTTACCATCTCAAAAAGTATCTTTCCTCTTTGGTTTTGGATATTTTTGCCTTTCTGTTCGTTCTTGACCCTGACTACTTCCAAGTTTAAATGAGGCTCGTTTTAATGGGAGTATTTACCCTCCTTCGCAAAATCTAAGGTCATATGACGAATGGGACCTACAGTTTTATCTGGACCACGGGTTGCTACATAATGTTGGCAGACAGGACGATCACCCATCAAATACAACCCACACCTAACGTCGTTTAACTTCGCTGATGATGGGTGGCGATTTTGGTATTTGTGTATGACGTATATAGCCATGGTACTACCTTAAATCTAGAATTCAGTAATATGGGTTACTTTAGCCGTAATAATTTACAAATATCAAATTTAATGTATAGAGTTAGTACAAAATGAATTATTCAAAATTATAATAAAACACGAATATTCACATAAATATTATGAATTTGTAGAAATTCAAGGAATGTTGGTGACATTTTAGAAACAAAAGTTGTGAATTACGCCTAAAAGAAAACTATAGAAAGGAACCTTTATCTCGACCATTTTGTTTCTTGCTGTATTATCTAAAATATACTGTAGTGTGTTGCTCTCAGACACTCCCTTCAGTTCAGTATAAAATCATCTTCATAATTTTCGCTTCCCGATTTAAAATATATCGATATATTTATGCATATGATGCATTTCAGTAGTATTAAAAAATCATTTCCTAAAAACCGGTTTACATGCACGTTTTTAGAATGTGATCATAAAGAATTGAATGAAACAAATGGAATGCCATGTAATATTTATATTTTGTATATCCCCCATCTGCTTCTAAGACATCACTCAGATGTCTGAACATATATAGATGTTACGAGACTTTCAAATAATCTGGAGTTCTTCGCAATCTCTCCCGTGAAAAGGAAATTAAAAATATTATTAATAAAATTGGATCACCTGAAGATCAGGGATCCCAGGCTTCTTTAGTTAGCCTTATAAGGTTAACTAACGAAAATATCACGACATAACCTAACCAATCGTAAGGTCAACTGTACGCCCTTGACGAATGGTTAAGTTAGTTGGTGATATTTTCGTTAGTTAGCCTTATAAAGCTAACTAAAGGAGGCTGGGGGTCCTGATCTTTAGGTAATCCATAAAATTATTCAATTTATAGGTTTTTGTTCAATTTCAGAAAATTCCTTTTATACGAAGTAAATACCTAAAATTAGTGAATAATGCAGTTATTTATTCGTTTGGGTAATCATTTTCAAACATCATTTCTAATAGCTATATTACGAAATTAGGAATAGCCAGTGGATAAGAAATTGCTGAAGATTTAGCAAGCGATCAAGGTTTGTCATTTCGTTTTGTTAAAATTTAATCTTTTCAGAAGATAAATTATAAGAAAGAAATAGTGAAAAATAGTTCTTGAATTTTATTGGTTTAAAAAATAAGACTTTTAGAAGATAATCTTTTATTATGTTTAAAATTTTCAATATTCAATAGGAATATTCATATCACACACAAACCAATTATTATTATTAAAATAATATCTTAATTAACTATGATTACATCATTTATGAGAAGTCGTGCAACATTTCCAATAATACTATTACAAAATTAGTGCCACTCTCAACAGATAGTAAGAAAGTATCAGAAAATATAGACTTTGTTCCAATCGTTCAGTTTGTTTAATTCTGAAATTCAGTGATGTTCGCCGTTTCAAATGTTCTGCAATAAAATAGAGTAGTTTAGTTTATTTATGAATACTTATTTATATGTACGAAGTGATTTTTATATCAGATAATCAGAAAAAAAACACGTTTTTATACCAGAAAATTTTTATTAGAAAGGAACGCTAAAACAATGCAACGTTTCCAGATATATAAAGCATTCATACATTTCATGCTGTGGCAATATTTAAACATAGTTTTTAATACATATTTTTCACTCTTTCGACTTTTATGTGGTTGAACTAGGGGGTAGCTTTCGAAAAATTTCCTCTTCATTTAAATCATGTATTAATTGTTAGAATGTAAGGTTAAATTAACTGAAAACGTAACCTTTGATTTCCAGCAATTAAGTACATTATTAACAATTGAAAGAAGGAAAATGTGTTGCAAAGGAACCATTTTACTTATAATTTAGATAGTCCACATACCTCAAATAATGGAATTGCACTGTTAAACGGCTGGTACGGTGGTGGTCTCATTACTGTGAGAAAAGGAAGACAATAGTAATGAGTAAGTAACTGAATTATAACGATGCATTAATTTATAAGTTATTAGAAATAAAAAGGTTTCCCCTTTCTTTAATTTTGTTTACATTTTGAATTTTCTCCAGTACCTATCATCGGTTCTAAACTTATCAGGTCATCCCATAAGTAATGTCGTTTTTTAGATCGGAATTTGAAGGACAAAAACAAACTCAACTGAAACTTTTTAATCTAGTATATAGTTTCCATCAGAATCAATGACACTCTGCCAACGTCTTACAAGCTTTTCAATGCCATGTTTATAAAATTCAGGCGGTTTTGAGGCAAAAAACGTACAAGAACTGGTGTGCAGGTCATCTAAAGAAGTATACTGTTTCTCGTCAAGATAGCTTTGCAGACTCCTGAAGAGATGATAATCTGAAGGCGCAAGGTCTGGAGAATATGGAGGATGTGGAAGTTTTTCCCACCCAAGCTCCTCAATTTTTGCAGAAGTGATCCGAGCGGTATGAGGACGTGCGTTGTCGTGGTGGAACACGATTTCTTTCCGATTAACCAAAGAAGGTCTCTTTTCTTTTAGTGCAGTGTTCAATCGATCCAGTTGTTGACAGTAGACTTGAGCGGTGATTGTTTGGTTGTGTGGCAAGGTTTCAAAGTGTATTACACCACCTTTATCCCACCAAACACTAAGCAACACCTTCCGAGGGTGAAGATTTGGTTTTGGCTGTGGTGTCGCTGGTTCTCCGGAATATCGTTGCCATAAACGTCCTGAATGTTTCGCGTTGCTTCAGTAGCACTATTCCCTTTTTTGAACTCGTAAAGCATTATATGCCTGATATGCTCTTCTGATACCGCTATGTTTATGAGGGGGTTCACATAAAGCAAAACACACGTCTTCACTGGTCAAGTAGTAGCGAAACTCCTCTAGATATAACCTTCGGAAAATTTATGCTTAAACCGAGTAGGACTAGTTTCAACTTAATCTATCGTAAAAAACGACATTACTTAGGGATGACCTGATATTTTTATTTTGGCGATAAGAGTGAGTGATAAGAGTTCGTTTGATGGGTTATTTTATCAGTTGAAGGTGAATGCAAATATTATGAAAGACATATCGCAAACGCAAATATGAAACTATTAGCAAATGATGTATAATGAGGTCAAGATGCGAGAAAGGAAACGTGAATAGTACCACAGGTTCTGAAAAAGTACAAGAAAAACGGATGTGTCTCGGTTGCAGTTGATGGATGGGAGAGAAATGAGGAGAAAAATGAAATTAGTGGTGGAAGAAGATAGAAGAAAGTTGGAAAGGGTATAATGAAAAGAATATCTTCAGGATAGCATAAAGGACAGAAGGGAACACTAGTTAATCTAACCTACACCATGCATCTTTTAAGGATTATTTAGTTATTAAAATTATTAAATAAAATAAGTAATCATTTGATCATCGTAGTGTTCTTCGAAGAATGCTAAAGGTCACCATACCGCTTGGTGGAATTTTTTCAAACGAGTAACCTAACATCGTAAACTTGCACTGAAACTGATTGAAAGAAATGTGTATATGTGTGTGTGTGTGTGTGTGGTGTGTGTTTGTGTGTGGTTGAGCTCGAGACATTGTTGAAAATCCTGAAGAATGGAGAGTATTGTCGTTACATACGTTTATGTAATATTTATAAATGAAATACCATTCTTGATCTGACTTAGAAAAAAAAGGAGTTAATAATTGTCCACAACCTCGAGTCGTGCAAATTTTATGTGCAGAATCTTCATATAATAAAGACGCAGAAACGTAGAAAATTGGAGATGTACTTGGAAATCTTTTGCAGGTATGAACTTAATGAAAATGAAAGCAATATACAGGGTGTCCCGTAAGTCTGGACCCATAGGGAAAAATAATAAAATTACAAAATATCCAAAAATTTATTACATAATCTGTTCAAAGTGTCCGCCGTTGTGTCGCACACATAGTTGAAGACGTAATCTCCACTGCGACAGCACTTTCTGAATCACAGTCGCAGAAATTTCTTGACACGCCTCCACAATGCGTGCTTTAAGGTGGAAAATGTTCTGAAGTTTGACCTCGTACACTTTGGCTTCAAGTGGTCCCACAAATAAAACTCCAGCGGAGTAAGATCATAATAAAAAAATAATAAAAATAATAATAAAAATAATAAAAAAAATATATTATAAATAAATTTTTGGACTATTTTGTAATTTTATTATTTTTCCCTATGGTCCAGACTTACGGGACACCCTGTATATAATATTCTTAACTATGTTATACTTACTACTGACATCTGCCATCTGCATTGTCAGATTGTGCATTTCCGACTTTGATGCAAGACAGTCCATTATCACACACTCCAAACATGTCATTTTTCCCGCCACATTTTTCACCCTGTCTCTGCAAAAAAAAATTTCCACCATGAAAGTCTTTTGACATTAAGATTCAGAAATATATCTTAACTCATCAAAGGAAGCTGAGCCCATAAAGTAGTGAAATTCCTATGATTGACAAATATTTGCTTGAAGTAACATGAACCTCATTGGCCAGTCATGCAAGCCTTATATTAGTCAAATCTAAACTAACACTCCAGCCTTTAATTCCGTAGAACATTTTGAAACACTTGGTCCGGAAAACTAGTATGGGATAAGAATAAGATTATTTAGTTACTCCTAAAAGTGTTCTTAAATTGTTGTTATTGTTAACTGCACGAGTTTTGCCTCTGTACAAACAGCCGGCGTCGTATGGTAGAAGGAACCAACAACCGTTCATGAAGTATCGTCAGTGGTATGAGTTATCCAACGATATCGGCAGTGGGGAAGTCAGAAGTGGGAACATTTATGGTCCCCTCCCCATGTGACACCGAGTCTCTTAAGGCCAATACAATTTTGTTGGGTTTTTAATTTGAAAAGATTGTTTAGTAGGTAAGACGCATGTATGTGTTGTGAGGAATAGTGAGAGAAGTGTGTTTTGAGAGCATGCTGGACTGCTCACAGGGTAGACGAGACAGAAAAAGATGAGCTGAAGAGGACAGTGAGAAGAGAAACGGGAGTTCCAGCACTCCCTGTCTCCTGTCTATAAATAAATTTTTCTTACATTATGCTGTCATGTCTCATTTTACTTTTATAAAATACTTCTTCCCGTCGCAAGTATGTCCAACAATTTATTACCTTCTCTTTCTGATGTTTTCTCAGTGTGAACAACCACACTACCTCTTTAACTAAGATTTAAATCTGAATTATTATTGTTACTTCAAACAACTCTCACAATTACATGCAGTTGCCTTCACAACCGCATTATTGTTATAGTGCAGTTCATAACACTCGTTTCCATTCCACGTTCTTATCACTTCTACGTTTACTTCTTGTTAAATAAAATGACTAAGAAGACAACTTTAAGCTCAACTACTTCTATCCACCTTCCGGAGTAATTAACCTCTCTGCTATTTCTATAATCTCATTTAACCATTTGAAACTTTGATCTACCTTGCAAATAATTGTGATTTTTTTATCGATTTCAGTAACTTTTACGATTTTTCATCGGTTTCAGTAATTTTTACGATGTTTCATCAGTTCAGTAATTTACAGACTGATTGATAGTACTGTATATTGCTTATAAATTTATGTATAAAATTTTACAATACTGCAGTCATCACATTGAAAAGTGTTTGTGATAAAACTAGAAGGCGAACGGCAGAAACAAAATTCCAGTGGAGAGTTTAATTTAGCTTTTTTTCAATTTGCTACTGTTGCTTCTTACTTTGGTTGTAAATTTATTTTCCCTCAGTCTCTTTTGATCTTTAGGAGCGAAAAATGAGGAGCACGCAAATATCGCCCTTCGTGTTTCTACTGTTAGGTTAATTTTAGCATCTACTCTTTTGAAGTTCCAACGTTCATATGCCTTTCTATTGACAATACTATTATTATTATTTATATTATTATTATTATTATCATTATTATTATATTATTATTATTATTATTATTGTTTTTATTTATATTCTTATGGGGCGGTTTGCACACCAACCTAACAATCAGAAAGCCATAAAAAACTTACACTACACAATAGTCACATAAATTCGCGCTTGCTTTCACCGACTGAGATCACCACGTTGCATCTTTCGAGTTCAAAGTACTTTATAAAAAATTATCTAAACGTCTTATAACATTTCTAAAATTAAATTAATTAAATTAAATTGAAAATTTTGTTTTTGGGGTCCTCAATGAAATTCCATTAAATATACGACTCTCCTTTATTCTAAAGTTAAGCTAAACCCTCAAACTTATCACTGTCCCTTTTAAAATGAAAGATTGTTCTTTCCGTACTTTGGTTTAGTAAAGCCACTTAATAAAATTACCTTCAGACAGACGGTGCAGCAGTCACACATGTAGGGATTATATCCGAATTCGCACATTCCCATCGTGTCACATTCCTCTGAATAGCATGGTGGACACGTCGCCGCCGTTGTATTTCTTGATTGCGAGAAGAGAAAGAAGCACTTAATTTCATTACTGATATAACAATGGAGAATACACAAGGGAAAACGTAGGGGCAATTATGCCCTTCAAACTGTTACGCCTATTCCAAGGTTTGAGACAACAGTTGTCAAAATCTTTTTTACGCATAGAATAGTAAATAGCTGGAATAGTTTGCCGGTAGAAGTAATTAGTAGCACGTCAATAAACATGTTTAAAAATCGATTAGACGCATATGTTGATCGATTGGGTATAGTTTAAGGTAGTAAAATTAAGGCTTTGTGGTGATAGATCCCACAGCTCAACACAAGTGTTGTGGGATATAGGGAGGCAGCATCTTGGGTGAGGGGATACTCTCTGTCCTTACACACCCCATTTAAAGAGATTCCTCTGCCAGCGGTGCTCCCCATAGTAGTGTGAGGTATTGAAAAACTCATGATCTTCACTTGCCCCACAAACACCTTTAAATGGGAGACCCATAATGGGTGCACATATATTTTTACATTATTGTACAGTCTTTACAGCCACACCTACACTTTTCCCCTAAGTATTATATTGTAATGTATATAGTTGTAAATTGTGGCTTGGTCCGCAATTGATATGGAGCGTGACTTATTTTGGTTGGCAAGGTACTGGTATTGATCGATACCGTAATGAAATTGACTGGATTCTTTGGATCTGATATATTTGCATGTCGGTTATAAATAGATAGATAGTGTAACATATTTGTGGATAGTAGTCTTTTATGACTTGATCCTCTGGATCGAGAGATTCGATCTTTAGTTTTTAATTGATAATTAATTAATTTTAAATTGATAATTATTTAATTTTGTAAAAATTGGTTGTTGCCAATGTACAGACAGTTTTTACATAGTGGAGCCACCTCGATAGGCCGAACTGGCTCCTTGTGTGCCCACTATAAAAATTTCTCATTTTCTTATGTTCTTGTGGTTTGGAATCCACGTAAAATTGTAGTGTGCCCACTATAAAAATTTCTCATGTTCTTATGTTCTCGTGGTTCGGAACCCACGTAAAATTGTAGGTCCCCTCCGCCACCACGGAGGACATGCGCAATACACAATTACGAACGCAGTTAGGTAGACCAGCCATGATGGATCCTAGGATCTTTGTTGGTCTGAAACATTATAACATTGTAACAATATATATATATATTTTCCTTTTTTTCTTTTAGAAATTGAATTTTAATTCGACGGTAATTAACACAATATATGATACCATTAAATATGATTTTACATATATATTTTATATATTTATATATACTGCATATACAGTATATCCTTTCCAGATAAATTTTAAATGACTATTTGGCGAAAAGGCCGACTACATACTACTGAAAAAATGGTGATGTCAGAAACAAACAGGTTGACACTCTACTGTTTGAACATTTACGAAATTAATAGATCCACATGGGACAAAACCTCTGTTTTACTCTGATTTTATAGAATAAAAGTTACATCATAAGAGATAAATTAAAATTGTATGTTTTTACGTTTCTTAACGACAATTATCTGCAACAAACATTGCCTTCTACTTCAGGACATTTTGGATCAACTGTACATAAATAATTTGTAAATACAATCAAAGAAATTAAAATAGGCAGAAAAAATTGCTCTTAAGCGTAAGATAAAGCGTATAAGGAGAGAAGTCTGTGAAAAACAAGTTGAATAAACAATATGTAAACGATGAAATAATATACTATACAGTGTGTTTTACAGTTAGACATTTCGATAGAACACTCTGTGTAGGGTTGTGTAAAAATTGGCAACGCCAACAAAGTGTGGGATGGGTATAATTAATTTTCGATCTTAATTTCAATAAATATTTAGAGAATAAAATGGCCTTAAAAATTTAAAATTTAAGTTAAAAGAACATACAGCAGTACCACACACATTTAAAACTTACGTAGTTCCGATAGGAATGGCAAAGTACATGACCAAAAATAGAAGTGAGATGAAACTCTTCATATTATTGTAAAGTTGGAATCAACGAAACTAAAATGGTAAAAGCAGAGTAAATTTTTCTTGGTCTTGTCAGTAAGAGAGCTGCCGAGGGAATGAAGAAGAAAAGTTGACTTATGGAAAGCTTGGGTGGAAGCTTGGGTGCTGGTGCGTGTTGCAGACACTTGGTTATGAAAAACTTTCGCACAAGTGTTTTCTTATAGTTGCTGAATCCAATTTACTTTGGAGGTGCGTTTCAGTAAATGTGCATTTCGGTGAATGTGCATGTCAGTGAAAGTGCATGTCAGTGAATTTGCATGTCAGAGAATGTGCATGTCAGTGAATTTGCATGTCGGTCAATGTGCATGTTATAATATTATATATATATATATATATATATTATATTATATATATATATATATTATATATGTATATGAAAAGAAGGATCAACACAACGGCAAACATTTTCATTTATTTGTACATCAGACGTTTCGACAAATCTTTTGTCATCATCAGTGAGTTAAGTCTTAAAACCTTAAAACAAAATTGAAAAGTGAAAGTTACATCAATACAATATTAAGACCATTAAAATTAAAACCTTAAAGCAAAATGAAAATTGCATCAATACAAAATTAAAAACATTTAAATTTCATCACTATAAAAACTAAACTTAAATTAAATTTCATCACTATAAAAACTAAAATTAAATTACCTCAATAGGTAAATACACAATGTTTACATCCACCTCCATACTTGGCAAAGTCTAAGAGAACACTAGGTGGTCAGAGGATTAGAAAGGGTATATCTGTGAAACACGGTTGGTTGTCAAAAGAGTCGTAATTTGTAGGATGAGCTATTATTATTAAGGGAGGGTTTGTTTCTATAGATGTACAAAGATTCTAAAATTCGGAGTTCTGTAAGGTTATTGGATCTAGTTAAAATTTCAAACTGAGTTTTGTGAAGGGGATGGTCGTTTTCATTACTGTGGTTTCTAATTGCGGATTGTGGAGGGCTACTGAGGGACGGTTGGTACGGACTGACAAGCCCAAATGTTGAGAAAGGCGCACCTCCAGTTGGAGTTGAGTGCTGCCAATATACGCAGCCTTACAGCTGTCGCACGTGTATTTGTAAACAACATTGGGGCATACAGTTTTGGGGAATTCATCTTTGAACTTTAAAAAATTTGATAATTTAAGTGGGTTGACGAAGGCGAATCTAAAATTTATTTGGGGATAACTAGACTTGAGTAGTTTGGACAATTCACCTCGAATACGCAATGATAAATAACCATAAAAAGGTAATTAATATATCTGGTTTCTTTTTGTACTGTAGTTACGGGGAGTTTAGTATCAAAAGTGTTATTTAAAAATTTCTTTAATTGGTTATCGAATAGATGAGAAGGGTAGTAATTGTTAATAAAGTACTGTTTTAAAAATTTAAATTCTTCGTTTAACGAAAAGTAATCCGAACAAATACGGTAACTTCTTGTTAATAATGTTACTATAGCACTAATCTTATATTTATAAACATACAACTTAAATAATTGGTTCCCAAGCCAGTAAAAGTTTGTTTCCGAAATAGTGAGGTATGGAACTTATTATGGGCCCGTTTAACTAAAACATCCAGGAAAGGTAAACTATTATTTGTTTTTTCACACGTGTACTTAATATTACTATGTTGTTTATTAAGATAATCAAGAAAAGTTTTACGTGTGAAGGATGGTTAAATATTAAGAAAGTGTCATCCACGTATCTTCTGTAATATATGGGTTTAAAACTACTAGGACAATTTTTCAACCAAATTTCTTCGTAATGGCAAAGAAATGCATTTGCTAGTGTTGGGCTTAACGGGGAACCCATAGCTACCCATCAATTTGGCTGTAAAGGTTGCTATTAAATAAGAAAAGATTATCAAAACACACTATTTCGAGAAGGTTTTTAAATTGAGTCTGAGTGAGGCCATTAATAAGAGTATTATCAGTAGTGAATAACTTATTTAGTATGATATTTAATGTTTCTTTTAACGGGACATTAGTAAACAATGATGAGACATCAAAACTGGCCATAGTAAGAGAATCGGCATGATTGATCTCTTTTATCTCTTTAGCAAAATCAAACGAGTTGTTAATAGAATAATCATTAAAGGTGAGTTTTGAAAGCAAGGGAACGAAGAATTTGGCTAAGTTATAATTGAATGTACCACATGCCGAAAGAATAGGTCTTAGTGGGAAATTTGGCTTGTGGACTTTAGGTAAACCATATAGAATTCCTGGATTAGAACCAGAAGAAAATAAAAAATTGTATGTATTGTCAGCAATAATATTACTATTTTTTAATTTACGCAAACACCTATTAAGTTTATCTTCGAGTTTTAGTAATTTGTACGTCTGATGTACAAATAAATGAAATGTTTGCCGTTGTGTTGATCCTTCTTTTCATCTGTAAGCTCCGGTTCCCTAAGGAGAAGTCAATAGCTTTGATAATATATATATATAATTATATATATATATATAATACATATATATATATATATATATATATATATATATAGTATTGGTAAAAAGTTTGGAAACACCTGTACAATTTATGTAATTTCTCCTTATTAACCAATAGAGTTATTTCAGTAGACTAATGTCTGTTCGTATAGAATAATAGTCTATTTATAGGAACAGACATTAATCTACTAAATAACTATATTGGATAACAAGGATAAATTACATAAATTGTATCGGTGCTTCCAAACTTTTTACCAGTACTGTATATATATATATATATATATATATATATATACTGTGTATATATAGATATATTACGAGCCAATGCTAACTAGTGGAGACCTACACGGATCTATTGTCGTTCCATTATTATTTCTACTTCACTTCAACAATTTTCATCTGTGAACTTCATTAAATTATGTACAATATGCTTATGATACCATACTTACTTCTTTCCATCATTACGTAGACTTTCTGATAATGAAACAAACAGGCAATTAGAAAATGTGTATAAATGGATGTGTGCTAATAAACTTTTATTGAATCTGACAAAATCATCTACTATGATTACTTCCACAAAACATATCAATACAAACTGCCACAGAAAAACTGGAATTACTACTGCACTCTTGTAAAAATGAATAAGTTTTAAGTTAATTTAGACAAAAAACTAAATTTTAAGAGCAATCAACTCCATCAAATACACCATCGTTATGACACCAGACTGACTACTTATTTCATACAAAAACCTAACTATAGAGGTTGTCCCAGACGTCTGGACTTATAGAAAAAATTGACATTATATTTTTACATAAAACAAACACATTTCTGATGTCAGTTTTACATATTTCAGGAAACAAAGTACCGTGATGGCTCAGTATATCAATGAAGAGGTGATACTGGTATTGCTAGATGTTTCCGGAAGAAGCGAGAGAGAAGCATGTCAGTTATTTCACGAACATGCCTCCCTCTGGCTTTTTCGGAAACATGTAGCAATACCAGTTCCACCTTCTCTTCATTAGTATACTGAGCCATCAGGGTATTTTCTTTCCTGAAATATGTAAAACTGACATTAGAAATGTGTTTCTTTAACTTTAAAAATATATTGTCTATTTTCCCTATGAGTCCAGACTTCTGGGACACCCTGTACAATAGAAACTGAAGGAAATGCACGCTCTTTCAAAGGAGCAGATGTATGGAATGCAATTCCCGTGCATATGAGCCTGGCTTCATCACTAAATGCATTTCGTAAATCACTTATAAAGCACTTCATTAGCTCCTCCTCATGTAAAGTTCATTACTGCCATTTTTTTCATCATAATCAATTTATAATCAACAAATTAAAATATGCTAATTTCATGAACCGACTTTAATTTTATAATCTGTTCTTTTTTATATTTGTTTATTAAGTATCCTTTATTTTCTACTAAACATAGAGTAAATCATTTAATTTAAAATTATGTAACATATTCTAAACTTTATATTGTATGTATATTATTATTGCTGTTATTATTATTTTTTGTTGTCACTATTACTGTTACTTGTCACTTTCACTATTTTTATGTAAATAAAGTAAATGCCATTAATTTTGCCTGAAAAGCCTCCTTACTTCCAAGAACATATTCAGATAAGAGTACTGTAAATATTTTAATGTCATATCAAATATCAATAATTGTAAAACTCTGTAATTTGTGTTTTTTTCTGAACAAAGATTTTGGACTTGAATTTGAATGTCTTCACTCCTTTCTTTTGTTAAAATTAAATCTTTACAGAAGATAAATTATAGAAAAGACATGCTGAAAAATAATTGTTATAATGTTATAATGTTTCAGACCAGCAAAGACCATACGATCCACTCATGGCTGGTCTAACTAACCGTGTTTGTATTTGTGTACTACGTATGTCTTTCGTGGTGGCGGAGGGGACCTACAATTTTATGTGAGTTCCGAAACACAAAATCCTTAATTTTGCTAACTTAAACTATACCTACTCTATCAACATATGCATCTAATCGATTTTTAAACATGTTTATAGACGTGTTACTAATTACTTCTACCGGCAAACTATTCCAGCTATTTACTATTCTTTTTATAAAAAAGTCTTTGGCGACTGCCGTCTCGAACCTTCTACTTGTCAGCTTACACCCGTTATTTCTTGTTCTACTATAATGTGCTATTTCGAAAAAGCTATCTCTATTAACGTTATCGAACCTATTCATAATTTTCAAAACCTGGATTAGATCACCCCTCGAGTGTAGTCAATTTTAACTCCTTAAGCTCTTGAATGTTATTGAGTTTAAAAATTAAGACCTTGTATCACGATAATCTTTCATTATGTTTAAAATTTTAGAGAAAAACTAAATAATCGTACTCCTTTGGAAAATAATATCCTATCCACATACTGTCGGTAGGAATATTCATATCACACACGTGCAAATTGTTATTAAGATAATTTATTAATAAACTATGATTATATCATTTATGAAAGTCGTGCAACATTTCCAATAATACGAGGGTACTTCAGTAAGTATCCGAACTTTTTATTTTAGTGATAATATAGTGTATATATAATATATACTCGTAATAACGAGCCAAAGTGAGATCTATAAGCTTATTTAGGCTTGCAACAGTATAGATTTATTTAGGCTAGCAACAGTATAGGCTTATTTAGGCTACTCGTAGCTCTCACATATCGTACGAGTAGTGAGCAATTTAGGGTGGCCCACTTTTCAATTTTTTTTGAAAAGTATAGGTGATCGTGGTTTTTCCATTATTTGGCACTATACTAGCACATTGGTACCATTTTTACAAAAATTGATCAATATTTAGGGGTCTCGCATCGACCTTGAAATTACTAGTTTTTTTTTTTAAATGCGTACTTTTTAACTTTTTACTGAATCAAGATAAATCATTAAGTAGGGATGTTTTCTGAATCCTCTTAATGAGAGAAGTCGTTTGGTGTGCCTGCCAATGTCATACGACTAACGGTTTAAAGGTTGTGCCTGTATACAGGTAATACCAATGTGCTTGTATAGTGCCAAATAATGGGAAAAACCACGATCACCTATACTTTTCAAAAAATGAGTCACCATACCGGGCGGAATGTATAATATATATAGGTAATTAGAAAATGCACTATGCCTGTGCCAGGTACCTAACCTATTTCTTTTTTTGCAGATCATAACATTTTGAATTCTGTCTGAGTTCCTCATCCTTTGTCATGGACAAATCGATGGCAACCATAACTGGAAGAACTCTTGAAGCTACAAATAGAGAGTCATCAAAAGGAAAGGCGAAAATAACATCGCTACCTTCTCTAAGATCGGCCTCGGAAATTTTTTTAGTTGGCCAACCGTCGTCCTCCATCAGTGGTAGCAAATTGCCAACAACACGGCAGGTTTTGCAATACTTCTTCAGTGTTATCCAGTACACTGCTAACAGGAAAGACGCATTCAAAGAAACCGTAAACAACGTCTTAAAGTTTTGGAACATGGCCCGCATTAAAACAATCACAAAGCTCAACTGCGAACGGAAGCTAGAGGCATTGTGGAAAGAGTGGCACTTACTCCAAAAGAGCAGAAAACGAGAAACTGACGCCGGAGGAAAACGGCAGAAGTTTTCGGACAGTGTGGACAAGCTGTGGGATATCGGAGCATCTGACGCTGTCGAAGATATAAAGAAGAATCGACTGCTGTCCGACAAGGACAAGAAAGAAGACATTGACTTCTACCTCGATCAACGTGGTCCTCGGGTGGCAACGATGAGCGGGAACGATAAAGTTTTCGCTGTAAAAAGAAAGCTACAGGAAGGAAGAAAACGTCCTCGCCAGGAGCCGCAAACCTCAAAGTGTGCATCCGAAACCGGAGATGAGGCCATGGAGAATGATGAAACATCCCTACTTAATGATTTATCTTGATTCAGTAAAAAGTTAAAAAGTACGCATTTTAAAAAAAAAAACTAGTAATTTCAAGGTCGATGCGAGACCCCTAAACATTGATCAATTTTTGTAAAAATGGTACTAATGTGCTAGTATAGTGCCAAATAATGGGAAAAACCACGATCACCTATACTTTTCAAAAAAATTGAAAAGTGGGCCAACCTAGTGAGCATGGCTGCGTAGCTTTCAATTTGTACTCTGGGAGAACAGAGATCCGTGGTTCGTTTTTTTATGGGCAGAAGGTGTGAAAGGAGCTGAAATTTACACGCGTTTATGTACTCAGTATGGGAATAATGCTCTACCACTGCGAAGTGTGTACGAGTGGATTCAAATGTTCAAGGAAGGTCGGACATGTGTGACAGATATTCAGCGCTCAGGACGACCGTCAACATCAACCAGTGTTGACAAGCAGAAGAAGCGAGAGCCATGATTTTCGATGACAGAAGATTAACAATAACAAAAACTGCATCTTCATCCGACATCAGTCAAGGGTCAGCCTATTCGATAGTTTATGACATTCCTGGCTTTCACAAGGTTTGTGCAAGATGGGTGCCCAAACAGTTGACAGAAGAGCACAAGCGCAATCGTATGGACGTCTGCTCTCGTCTTTTGGCGCGGTGTCAAAATGAAGGTGAAAACTTTTGAAGCTCATTATTACTGGAGACGAAACCTGGATCCATCACTATAAGCCAGAAAGCAAACGACATAGCATGCAATAAAAGCATCCAACATCTCACATTGCAAGGAAGTTCAAAGCGCAGCCGTCAGCAGGTAAAGTTATACAAACACTGTTTCGGGATTCACGAGTCCCTATCCTTGAACATTATCTAGAGCGTGGAACTACAGTCACAAGTGCATCGTATTCTGACATGCTTCGGAATGAGTTAAAGCAAGCAATTCGCACAAAACGGAGAGGGAGATTGTCGGAAGGTGTTATTCTGTTACACGACAATGCGCGCCCTCATACCGCTGCACAGACTAGAAAATGCCTTCAAGAACTTAAATATGAAGTTCTCGACCATCCAGCCTGCAGTCCAGACCTGGCACCTTCGGATTTTTACCTGTTTGGACTACTAAAGACGCTTTAAGTGGTCAGCGATTCCAAGGCGATGATGACCTGAAGGAGGCGGTGCATATATAATATAATTAAAATTAATTAAATTAAATTAATTAATTAATTAAAATTAATGCCCGGTTAGGTTAACTGTACGCCCTTGACGATTGGTTAGGTTAAGTCGTGATATTTTCGTTAGTTTTAACGAAAATATTATTTGGTAATTGAGGCTGGAGGCCCTGATCTTCGGGTGATCCGTTTTTTCAAATAAATTTTGTGTGTAGCACAAGTAATATAAATAATGCCTTATTCAAAGCAAATTACCATGCACAGCTTTTTATAAGTTCTGCAATCTTGCTGTTGTGCATTACATCCTTTTACTATCGTAAGACTTACATTATAGAATTCTTCAAAACTGCTTTATTAAGTTTATTTTAAAGATTAGTCAAAGAAATTTCAGACATGTTCACCTCAATTCATAAAAAGGTTCTTGGACAAAACATCTGCAAAGTCTTGAAGCCATGGGTTTAATTCCATCTGTTAGTTGTATGAGCATTATATAACCTTCAGTTTCATCTAAAAAAATTCGCTCTCAGGCTAATGAGTGTAATAAACATTTACGAAGGTACCTCTGAAATGATGCAGATACAGGGTATTTATAAAGTCCCTATCTATTTCAGTGAAAACATAGCAAAAGGATAAAATCCAATAACACTATAATAGAAGGCATACATTTAATGACTACTTAAGCATTGGATTCTACATGAGAACCATCATTATCGCTACAGAGTTCGAATTTGTCAGCAGCATTGCGGAACACATTTTAGAGCATGACAGCGATTATTTTTGTAACTGCTGTTACGATACGAGCACGTAAATCTTGCAGATCTGTAACCCTCGTTTGATAGACGTTTGATTTGATAAAGCCCCATGCAAAGAAATCCAGGGGCGTTAGGTCAGGAGATCGAGCCGCCCAGGGCCAGTTGCCTCCACGTCCGATCCACCGATTTGGAAATCGTTCATTTAGCTACCCCCGAACAATGTTGCGTAATGATAAGGTACCCAATCTTGTTGAAAGACGACGGTGTTTCAAATGCCATCTGAATGAAGCTGGGACATTTAGGTGCTCGAATCGTAACAGGAGTTAAAAAAATAATCCCTGTCATGCTCCAAAATGTGTTCAACAAGCTGACAGATTCGAACTCTGTAGAGATAGTGATGGTGCTCATGTAGAATCATATGCTTAAGTATTCATTAAATGTATGCCTTCTATGAATTTTACCCTTTTTGCTACGTTTTCACTGAAATAGATAGGGACTTTATAAACACCTTGTACAGTATATTGGTCAGCTGATACAGTTCCTTCGTTTTCGTGCACTCTGACCTCCCTGCGGCCAAAGCACTCCCTGGGCTATTAGTGTACAAGGGGGAATGTCTCTGCTGCTCACTGCTCTGTTTGTAATATTGCATGGTTTAAGCAGTGGTTCGAGTTTTGTTGCTCTACTATTATAGCCCATATCTGAAGAGATTGTCTGATGTGGTGTGTAAATGTTTGGATTTTTTGCTGCAATATGTGTGAATTTTGCCTCATTTACCATCTCAAAAAGTATCTTTCCTCTTTGGTTTTGGATATTTTTGCCTTTCTGTTCGTTCTTGACCCTGACTACTTCCAAGTTTAAATGAGGCTCGTTTTAATGGGAGTATTTACCCTCCTTCGCAAAATCTAAGGTCATATGACGAATGGGACCTACAGTTTTATCTGGACCACGGGTTGCTACATAATGTTGGCAGACAGGACGATCACCCATGCAAATACAACCCACACCTAACGTCGTTTAACTTCGCTGATGATGGGTGGCGATTTTGGTATTTGTGTATGACGTATATAGCCATGGTACTAACCTTAAATCTAGAATTCAGGAATATGGGGTACTTTAGCCGTAATAATTTACAAATATCAAATTTAATGTATAGAGTTAGTACAAAATGAATTATTCAAAATTATAATAAAACACGAATATTCACGTAAATATTATGAATTTGTAGAAATTCAAGGAATGTTGGTGACAGTTTAGAAACAAAAGTTGTGAATTACGCCTAAAAGAAAACTATAGAAAGGAACCTTTATCTCGACCATTTTGTTTCTTGCTGTATTATCTAAAATATACTGTAGTGTGTTGCTCTCAGACACTCCCTTCAGTTCAGTATAAAATCATCTTCATAATTTTCGCTTCCCGATTTAAAATATATCGATATATTTATGCATATGATGCATTTCAGTAGTATTAAAAAATCATTTCCTAAAAACCGGTTTACATGCACGTTTTTTAGAATGTGATCATAAAGAATTGAATGAAACAAATGGAATGCCATGTAATATTTATTTTTTATATCCCCCATCTGCTTCTAAGACATCACTCAGATGTCTGAACATATATATAGATGTTACGAGACTTTCTAAATAATCTGGAGTTCTTCGCAATCTCTCCCGTGAAAAGGAAATTAAAAATATTATTAATAAAATTGGATCACCTGAAGATCAGGGATCCCAGGCTTCTTTAGTTAGCCTTATAAGATTAACTAACGAAAATATCACGACATAACCTAACCAATCGTAAGGTCAACTGTACGCCCTTGACGAATGGTTAAGTTAGTTGGTGATATTTTCGTTAGTTAGCCTTATAAAGCTAACTAAAGGAGGCTGGGGTCCTGATCTTTGGTAATCCATAAAATTATTCAATTTATAGTTTTTTGTTCAATTTCAGAAAATTCCTTTTATACGAAGTAAATACCTAAAATTAGTGAATAATGCAGTTATTTATTCGTTTGGGTAATCATTTTCAAACATCATTTCTAATAGCTATATTACGAAATTAGGAATAGCCAGTGGATACAGAAATTGCTGAAGATTTAGCTAGCGATCAAGGTTTGTCATTTCGTTTTGTTAAAATTTAATCTTTTCAGAAGATAAATTATAAGAAAGAAATAGTGAAAAATAGTTCTTGAATTTTATTGGTTTAAAAAATAAGAACTTTTAGGAAGATAATCTTTTATTATGTTTAAAATTTTCAATATTCAATAGGAATATTCATATCACACACAAACCAATTATTATTATTAAAATAATATCTTAATTAACTATGATTACATCATTTATGAGAAGTCGTGCAACATTTCCAATAATACTATTACAAAATTAGTGCCACTCTCAACAGATAGTAAGAATTAGTATCAGAAAATATAGATCTTTGTTCCAATCGTTCACTTTGTTTAATTCTGAAATTCAGTGATGTTCGCCGTTTCAAATGTTCTGCAATAAAATAGAGTAGTTTAGTTTATTTATGAATACTTATTTATATGTACGAAGTGATTTTTATATCAGATAATCAGAAAAAAAACACGTTTTTATACCAGAAAATTTTTATTACAAAGGAACGCTAAAACATTCAACGTTTCCAGATATATAAAGCATTCATACATTTCATGCTGTGGCAATATTTAAACATAGTTTTTAATACATATTTTTCGCTCTTTCGACTTTTATGTGGTTGAACTAGGGGGTAGCTTTCGAAAAATTTCCTCTTCATTTAAATCATGTATTATTGTTAGAATGTAAGTTAAATTAACTGAAAACGTAACCTTTGATTTCCAGCAATTAAGTACATTATTAACAATTGAAAGAAGGAAAATGTGTTGCAAAGGAACCATTTTACTTATAATTTAGATAGTCCACATACCTCAAATAATGGAATTGCACTGTTAAACGGCTGGTACGGTGGTGGTCTCATTACTGTGAGAAAAGGAAGACAATAGTAATGAGTAAGTAACTGAATTATAACGATGCATTAATTTATAAGTTATTAGAAATAAAAAGGTTTCCTTTCTTTAATTTTGTTTACATTTTGAATTTTCTCCAGTACCTATCATCGGTTCTAAACTTATCAGGTCATCCCATAAGTAATGTCGTTTTTTAGATCGGAATTTGAAGGACAAAAAACAAACTCAACTGAAACTTTTTAATCTAGTATATAGTTTCCATCAGAATCAATGACACTCTGCCAACGTCTTACAAGCTTTCAATGCCATGTTTATAAAATTCAGGCGTTTTGAGGAAAAAAACGTACAAGAACTGGTGTGCAGGTCATCTAAAGAAGTATACTGTTTCTCGTCAAGATAGCTTTGCAGACTCCTGAAGAGATGATAATCTGAAGACGCAAGGTCTGGAGAATATGGAGGATGTGGAAGTTTTTCCCACCCAAGCTCCTCAATTTTTGCAGAAGTGATCCGAGCGGTATGAGGACGTGCGTTGTCGTGGTGGAACACGATTTCTTTCCGATTAACCAAAGAAGGTCTCTTTTCTTTTAGTGCAGTGTTCAATCGATCCAGTTGTTGACAGTAGACTTGAGCGGTGATTGTTTGGTTGTGTGGCAAGGTTTCAAAGTGTATTACACCACCTTTATCCCACCAAACACTAAGCAACACCTTCCGAGGGTGAAGATTTGGTTTTGGCTGTGGTGTCGCTGGTTCTCCGGAATATCGTTGCCATAAACGTCCTGAATGTTTCGCGTTGCTTCAGTAGCACTATTCCCTTTTTTGAACTCGTAAAGCATTATATGCCTGATATGCTCTTCTGATACCGCTATGTTTATGAGGGGGTTCACATAAAGCAAAACACACGTCTTCACTGGTGAAGGTCTGTAAAGTATGTAGCGAAACACGATAGATTTCCTCTTAGATATAACCTTCGGAAAATTTATGCTTAAACCGAGTAGGACTAGTTTCAACTTAATCTATCGTAAAAAACGACATTACTTAGGGGATGACCTGATATTTTTATTTTGGCGATAAGAGTGAGTGATAAGAGTTCGTTTGATGGGTTATTTTATCAGTTGAAGGTGAATGCAAATATTATGAAAGACATATCGCAAACGCAAATATGAAACTATTAGCAAATGATGTATAATGAGGTCAAGATGCGAGAAAGGAAACGTGAATAGTACCACAGGTTCTGAAAAAGTACAAGAAAAACGGATGTGTCTCGGTTGCAGTTGATGGATGGGAGAGAAATGAAGAGAGAAAATGAAATTAGTGGTGGAAGAAGATAGAAGAAAGTTGGAAAGGGTATAATGAAAAGAATATCTTCAGGATAGCATAAAGGACAGAAGGGGGAACACTAGTTAATCTAACCTACACCATGCATCTTTTAAGATTATTTAGTTATTAAAATTATTAAATAAAATAAGTAATCATTTGATCATCGTAGTGTTTCTTCGAAGAATGCTAAAGGTCACCATGCCGCTTGGTGGAATTTTTTCAAACGAGTAACTTAACATCGTAAACTTGCACTGAAACTGATTGAAAGAAATGTGTGTGTGTGTGTGTGTGTGTGTGTGTGTGTGGTTGAGCTCGAGACATTGTTGAAAATCCTGAAGAATGGAGAGTATTTTCGTTACATGCGTTTATGTAATATTTATAAATGAAATACCATTCCTTGATCTGACTTAGAAAAAAAAAGGAATTAATAATTGTCGACAACCTCGAGTCGTGCAAATTTTATGTGCAGAATCTTCATATAATAAAGACGCAAAAACGTAGAAAATTGGAGATGTACTTGGAAATCTTTTGCAGGTATGAACTTAATGAAAATGAAAGCAATATATATAATATTCTTAACTACTATTATACTTACTACTGACATCTGCCAACTGCATTGTCAGATTGTGCATTTCCGACTTTGATGCAAGACAGTCCATTATCACACACTCCAAACATGTCATTGTTCCCGCCACATTTTTCACCCTGTCTCTGCAAAAATAGATTTCCACCATGAAAGTCTTGACATTAAGATTCAGAAATATATCTTAACTCATCAAAGGAAGATGAGCCCATAAAGTAGTGAAATTCCTATGATTGACAAATATTTGCTTGAAGTAACATGAAACTCATTGGCCAGTCATGCAAGCCTTATATTAGTCAAACTCTAAACTAACACTCCAGCCTTTAATTCCGTAGAACATTTTGAAACACTTGGTCCGGAAAACTAGTATGGGAGTAAGAATAAAGATTATTTGAGTTACTCCTAAAAGTGTTCTTAAATTCTTAAATTGTTGTTATTGTTAACTGCACGAGTTTTGCCTCTGTACAAACAGCCGGCGTCGTATGGTAGAAGGAACCAACAACCGTTCATGAAGTATCGTCAGTGGTATGAGTTATCCAACGATATCGGCAGTGGGGAAGTCAGAAGTGGGAACATTTATGGTCCCCTCCCCATGTGACACCGAGTCTCTTAAGGCCAATACAATTTTGTTGGGTTTTTAATTTTGAAAAGATTGTTTAGTATGTAAGACGCATGTATGTGTTGTGAGAAATAGTGAGAGAAGTGTGTGTTTGAGAGCATAGTGGTAGTTAAAGAGGTAGTGTGGTTGTTCACACTGAGAAACATCAGAAAGAGAAGGTAATAAATTGTTGGACATACTTCGACGGGAAGAAGTATTTTTATAAAAGTAAAATGAGACATGACAGCATAATGTAAGAAAAATTTATTTATAGACAGGAGACAGGGAGTGCTGGAACTCCCGTTTCTCTTCTCACTGTCCTCTTCAGCTCATCTTTTTCTGTCTCGTCTACCCTGTGAGCAGTCCATGCTCACAGGGTAGACGAGACAGAAAAAGATGAGCTGAAGAGGACAGTGAGAAGAGAAACGGGAGTTCCAGCACTCCCTGTCTCCTGTCTATAAATAAATTTTTCTTACATTATGCTGTCATGTCTCATTTTACTTTTATAAAAATACTTCTTCCCGTCGAAGTATGTCCAACAATTTATTACCTTCTCTTTCTGATGTTTCTCAGTGTGAACAACCACACTACCTCTTTAACTAAGATTTAAATCTGAATTATTATTGTTACTTCAAACAACTCTCACAATTACATGCAGTTGCCTTCACAACCGCATTATTGTTATAGTGCAGTTCATAACACTCGTTTCCATTCCACGTTCTTATCACTTCTACGTTTACTTCTTGTTAAATAAAATGACTAAGAAGACAACTTTAAGCTCAACTACTTCTATCCACCTTCCGGAGTAATTAACCTCTCTGCTATTTCTATAATCTCATTTAACCATTTGAAAACTTTGATCTACCTTGCAAATAATTGTGATTTTTTTATCGATTTCAGTAACTTTTACGATTTTTTCATCGGTTTCAGTAATTTTTACGATGTTTCATCAGTTTCAGTAATTTACAGACTGATTGATAGTACTGTATATTGCTTATAAATTTATGTATAAAATTTTACAATACTGCAGTCATCACATTGAAAAGTGTTTGTGATAAAACTAGAAGGCGAACGGCAGAAACAAAATTTCAGTGGAGAGTTTAATTTAGCTTTTTTTCAATTTGCTACTGTTGGCTTCTTACTTTGGTTGTAAATTTATTTTTCCCTCAGTCTCTTTTGACTCTTAGGAGCGAAAAAATGAGGAGCACGCAAATATCGCCCTTCGTGTTTCTACTGTTAGGTTAATTTTAGCATCTACTCTTTTGAAGTTCCCAACGTTCATTATGCCTTTCTATTGACAATACTATTATTATTATTTATATTATTATTATTATTATCATTATTATTATTATTATTATTATTATTGTTTTTATTTATATTCTTATGGGGCGGTTTGCACACCAACCTAACAATCAGAAAGCCATAAAAACTTACACTACCACATAGTCACATAAATTCGCGCTTGCTTTCACCGACTGAGATCAACACGTTGCATCTTTCGAGTTAAAAGTACTTTATAAAAAATTGTCTAAACGTCTTATAACATTTCTAAAATTTAAATTAATTAAATTATAATTTGAAAATTTATGTTTTTGGGTCCTCAATGAAATTCCATTAAATATACGACTCTCCCTTTATTCTAAAGTTAAGCTAAACCCTCAAACTTATCACTGTCCCTTTTAAAATGAAAGATTGATCTTTCCGTACTTTGGTTTAGTACAGCCACTTAATAAAATTACCTTCAGACAGACGGTGCAGCAGTCACACATGTAGGGATTATATTCGAATTCGCACATTCCCATCGTGTCACATTCCTCTGAATAGCATGGTGGACACGTCGCCGCCGTTGTATTTCTTGATTGCGAGAAGAGAAAGAAGCACTTAATTTCATTACTGATATAACAATGGGGAATCCACAAGGGAAAACTTAGGGGCAATTATGCCCTTCAAACTGTTACGCCTATTCCAAGGTTTGAGACAACAGTTGTCAAAATCTTTTTTACGCATAGAATAGTAAATAGCTGTAATAGTTTGCCGGTAGAAGTAATTAGTAGCACGTCAATAAACATGTTTAAAAATCGATTAGACGCATATGTTGATCGATTGGGTATAGTTTAAGGTAGTAAAATTAAGGCTTTGTGGTGATAGATCCCACAGCTCAACACAAGTGTTGTGGGATATAGGGAGGCAGCATCTTGGGTTAGGGGATACTCTCTGTCCTTACACACCCCATTTAAAGAGATTCCTCTGCCCAGCGGTACTTCCCATAGTAGTGTGAGGTATTGAAAAACTCATGATCTTCACTTGCCCCACAAACACCTTTAAATGGGAGACCCATAATGGGTGCACATATATTTTTACATTATTGTACAGTCTTTACAGCCACACCTACACTTTTCCTCCTAAGTATATATATTGTAATGTATATAGTTGTAAATTGTGGCTTGGTCCGCAATTGATATGGACCGTGACTTATTTTTGGTTGGCAAGGTACTGGTATTGATCGATACCATAATGAAATTGACTGGATTCTTTGGATCTGATATATTTGCATGTCGGTTATAAATAGATATAGAGTGTAACATATTTGTGGATAGTAGTCTTTTATGACTTGATCCTCTGGATCGAGAGATTCGATCTTTAGTTTTTAATTGATAATTAATTAATTTTAAATTGATAATTATTTAATTTTGTAAAAATTGGTTGTTGCCAATGTACAGACAGTTTTTACATAGTGGAGCCACCTCGATGGGCCGAAGTGGCTCCTTGTGTGCCCACTATAAAAATTTCTCATGTTCTTATGTTCTTGTGGTTCGGAATCCACGTAAAATTGTAGTGTGCCCACTATAAAAATTTCTCTTGTTCTTATGTTCCCGTGGTTCGGAACCCACATAAAATTGTAGGTCCCCTCCGCCACCACGGAGGACATGCGCAATACACAATTACGAACGCAGTTAGGTAGACCAGCCATGAGTGGATCCTAGGATCTTTGTTGGTCTGAAACATTATAACATTGTAACAATATATATATATTTTCCTTTTTTTTCTTTTAGAAATTGAATTTTAATTCGACGGTAATTATCACAATATATGATACCATTAAATATGATTTTACATATATATTTTATATATATTTATATATACTGCATATACAGTATATCCTTTCCAGATAAATTTTAAATGACTATTTGGCGAAAAGGCCGACTACATACTACTGAAAAAATGGAGATGTCAGAAACAAACAGGTTGACACTCTACTGTTTGAACATTTACGAAATTAATAGATAATCCACATGGGACAAAACCTCTGTTTTACTCTGATTTTATAGAATAAAAGTTACATCATAAGAGATAAATTAAAATTGTATGTTTTTACGTTTCTTAACGACAATTATCTGCAACAAACATTGCCTTCTACTTCAGGACATTTTGGATCAACTGTACATAAATAATTTGTAAATATACAATCAAAGAAATTAAAATAGGCAGAAAAAATTGCTTTTAAGCGTAAGATAAAGCGTATAAGGAGAGAAGTCTGTGAAAAACAAGTTGAATAAACAATATGTAAACGATGAAATAATATACTATACAATGTGTTTTACAGTTAGACATTTCGATAGAACACTCTGTGTAGGGTTGTGTAAAAATTGGCAACGCCAACAAAGTGTGGGATGGGTATAATTAATTTTCGATCTTAATTTCAATAAATATTTAGGGAATAAAATGGCCTTAAAAATTTAAAATTTAAGTTAAAAGAACATACAGCAGTACCACACACATTTAAAA
Source organism: Bathynomus jamesi (assembly GCA_023014485.1). Classification (NCBI taxonomy): domain Eukaryota; kingdom Metazoa; phylum Arthropoda; class Malacostraca; order Isopoda; family Cirolanidae; genus Bathynomus; species Bathynomus jamesi. Next base: position 345,939 of record JAJOZX010002284.1, read on the forward strand.
CTTACGTAGTTCCGATAGGAATGGCAAAGTACATGACCAAAAATAGAAGTGAGATGAAACTCTTCATATTATTGTAAAGTTGGAATCAACGAAACTAAAATGGTAAAAGCAGAGTAAATTTTTCTTGGTCTTGTCAGTAAGAGAGTTGCCGAGGGAATGAAGAAGAAAAGTTGACTTATGGAAAGCTTGGGTGGAAGCTTGGGTGCTGGTGCGTGTTGCAGACACTTGGTTATGAAAAACTTTCGCACAAGTGTTTTCTTATAGTTGCTGAATCCAATTTACTTTGGAGGTGCGTTTCAGTAAATGTGCATTTCGGTGAATGTGCATGTCAGTGAAAGTGCATGTCAGTGAATTTGCATGTCAGATAATGTGCATGTCAGTGAATTTGCATGTCGGTCAATGTGCATGGTATAATATAAATATATATATATATATATATATATATATAGTATTGGTAAAAAGTTTGGAAACACCTGTACAATTTATGTAATTTCTCCTTATTAACCAATAGAGTTATTTCAGTAGACTAATGTCTGTTCGTATAGAATAATAGTCTATTTATAGGAACAGACATTAATCTACTAAAATAACTATATTGGATAACAAGGATAAATTACATAAATTTTATCGGTGCTTCCAATCTTTTTACCAGTACTGTATATATATAATATATATATATATATATATATATATAAATATATATATATATATATATATATATATATTATGTAATATATATATATATATATATTATATAAATATATATATATATATATATATATATATATATATATATATATATATGTTAAACACAGACTGTGTTTAACATATAATGTTCTCAGGGAACCATTCTGAGTTTGTGTATATATTATATATTATATATATATATATATATATATATATATATATATATACTGTTTATATATAGATATAATTACGAGCCAATGCTAACTAGTGGAGACCTACACGGATCTATTGTCGTTCCATTATTATTTCTACTTCACTTCAACAATTTTCATCTGTGAACTTCATTAAATTATGTACAATATGCTTATGATACCATAATTACTTCTTTCCATCATTACGTAGACTTTCTGATTAATGAAACAAACAGGCAATTAGAAAATGTGTATAAATGTATGTGTGCCAATAAACTTTTACTGAACCTGAAAAAATCATCTACTATGATTACTACCACAAAACATTCAATACAAACTGTCATTGAAAAACTGGAAAAACTACTGCACTCTTGTAAAAATGAATAAGTTTTAAGTTAATTTAGACAAAAAACTAAATTTTAAGAGCAATCAACTCCATCAAATACACCATCGTTATGACACCAGACTGACTACTTATTTCATACAAAAGCCTAACTATAGAGGTTGTTCCAGACGTCTGGACTTATAGAAAAAATTGACATTATATTTTTACAGTAAAACAAACACATTTCTGATGTCAGTTTTACATATTTTAGGAAAGAAAGTACCCTGATGGCTCAGTATATCAATGAAGAGGTGATACTGGTATTGCTAGATGTTTCCGGAAGAAGCGAGAGAGAGGCATGTCAGTTATTTCACGAACATGCCTCCCTCTGGCTTTTTCGGAAACATGTAGCAATACCAGTTCCACCTTCTCTTCATTAGTATACTGAGCCATCAGGGTATTTTCTTTCCTGAAATATGTAAAACTGACATTAGAAATGTGTTTCTTTAACTTTCAAAATATATTGTCTATTTTCCCTATGAGTCCAGACTTCTGGGACACCCTGTACAATAGAAACTGAAGGAAATGCACGCTCTTTCAAAGGAGCAGATGTATGGAATGCAATTCCCATGCATATGAGACTGGCTTCATCACTAAATGCATTTCGTAAATCACTTATAAAGCACTTCATTAGCTCCTACTCATGTAAAGTTCATTACTGCCATTTTTTCCATCATAATCAATTTTGTAATCAACAAATTAAAATATGCTTATTTCATGAACCGACTTTAATTTTATAATCTGTTCTTTTTTATGTTTGTTTATGTAGCATTTATTTTCTACTAAACATAGAGTAAATCGTTTAATTTAAAATTATGTAACATATTCTAAACTTTATATTGTATGTATATTATTATTGCTATTATTATTATTTTTTGTTGTCACTATTACTGTTACTTGTCACTTTCACTATTTTTATGTAAATAAAGTAAATGCCATTAATTTTGCCTGAAAAGCCTCCTTACTTCCAAGAACATATTCAGATAAGAGTACTGTAAATATTTTAATGTCATCAAATATCAATAATTGTAAAACTCTGTAATTTGTGTTTTTTTCTGAACAAAGATTTTGGACTTGAATTTGAATGTCTTCACTCCTTTCTTTTGTTAAAATTAAATCTTTACAGAAGATAAATTATAGAAAAGACATGCTGAAAAATAATTGTTATAATGTTTCAGACCAGCAAAGACCATACGATCCACTCATGGCTGGTCTAACTAACCGTGTTTGTATTTGTGTACTACGTATGTCTTTCGTGGTGGCGGAGGGGACCTACTATTTTATGTGAGTTCCGAACCACAAAATCCTTAATTTTGCTAACTTAAACTATACCTACTCTATCAACATATGCATCTAATCGATTTGTAAACATGTTTATAGACGTGTTACTAATTACTTCTACCGGCAAACTACTCCAGCTATTTACTATTCTATTTATAAAAAAGTCTTTGGCGACTGCCTTCTCGAACCTTCTACTTGTCAGCTTACACCGTTATTTCTTGTTCTACTATAATGTGCTATTTCGAAAAAGCTATCTTTATTAACGGAATCGAACCTATTCATAATGTTCAAAACCTGGAATATATCACCCCTTGATTGTAGTCAATTTTAACTCCTTAAGTTCTTGAATGTTATTGAGTTTAAAAATTAAGACCTTGTATCACGATAATCTTTCATTATGTTTAAAATTTCAGAGAAAAGTTAAATAATTGTACTCGATTGGAAAATAATATCCTATCCACATACTGTCGGTAGGAATATTCGGTGCTGGTTAAGTATGCGGTCTACCTACGATTGGTTAGGTTTAATCATGATATTTTCGTTAAAACTAACGAAAATATCATGACTAAACCTAACCAATCGTCAAGGGCGATTGACAATGGGATGTAAACAAACAATTAGTAAACAAGATAAGAAGCTCTAATTAAAAGGTAGACTGCCGAATCGTAGGTAGACCGCACACTTAACCAGCACCGAATATTCATATCACATACGTACAAATTGTTATTAAGATAATTTATTAATAAACTATGATTATATCATTTATGAGAAGTCGTGCAACATTTCCAATAATACGAGGGTACTTCAATAAGTATCCGCACTTTTTATTTTAGTGAGAATATAGTATATATAATATATACTCGTAATAACAAGCCAAAGTGAGATCTATAAGCTTATTTAGGCTTGCAACAGTATAGATTTATTTAGGCTAGCAACAGTATAGGCTTATTTAGGCTACTCGTAGCTGTCACATATCGTACGAGTAGTGAGCATGGCTGTGCACCTTTCAATTTGTACTCTGGAAGAACAGAGATCCGTGGTTCGTTTTTTATGGGCAGAAGGTGTGAAAGGAGCTGAAATTCACACGCGTTTATATACTCAGTATGGGAATAATGCGCTACCACTGCAAAGTGTGTACGAGTGGATTCAAATGTTCAAGGAAGGTCGGACATGTGTGACAGATATTCAGCGCTCAGGACGACCGTCAACATCAACCAGTGGTGACAAGCAGGAAGAAGCGAGAGCCATGATTTTCGATGACAGAAGATTAACAATAAAAGAAACTGCATCTTCATCAGACATCAGTCAAGGGTCAGCCTATTCGATAGTTTACATTCCTGGCTTTCACAAGGTTTGTGCAAGATGGGTGCCAAACAGTTGACAGAAGAGCACAAGCGTAATCGTATGGACGTCTGCTCTCGTCTTTTGGCACGGTGTCAAAATGAATATGAAAACTTTTTGAAGCGCATTATTACTGGAGATGAAACCTGGATCCATCACTATAAACCAGAAAGCAAACGACATACCATGCAATGGAAGCATCCAACATCTCCCGTTGCAAGGAAGTTGAAAGCGCAGCCGTCAGCAGGTAAAGTTATGCTAACACTGTTCCGGGATACACGAGGCCCTATCCTTGAACATTATCTAGGGCGTGGAACTACAGTCACATGTGTATCGTATTCTGACATGCTTCGGAATGAGTTAAAGCAAGCCATTCGCACAAAACGGAGAGGGAGATTGTCGGAAGGTGTTATTCTGTTACACGACAATGCGCGCCATCATACCGCTGCAGAGACTAGAAAATGCCTTCAAGAATTTAAATATGAAGTTCTCGACCATCCAGCCTGCAGTCCAGACCTGGCACCTTCGGATTTTTACCTGTTTGGACCACTAAAAGACGCTTTGAGAGGTCAGCGATTCCAAGGCGATGATGACCTGAAGGATGTGGTGCATATATAATATAATTAAAATTAATTAAATTAAATTAATTAATTAATTAAAATTAATGCCCGGTTAGGTCAACTGTACGTCCTTGACAATTGGTTAGGTTAAGTCGTGATATTTTCGTTAGTTTTAACGAAGATATCATTTGGTAATTGAGGCTGGAGGCCCTGATCTTCGGGTGATCCGTTTTTTCAAATAAATTTTGTGTGTAGCACAAGTAATATAAATAATAGTTGGTAAGATTGTGGTTTGCCTTATTCAAAGCAAAATTACCATGCCCAGCTTTTTTATAAGTTCTGCAATCTTGCTGTTGTGTATTACATCCTCTTACTATCGTAAGACTTACATTATAGAATTCTTCAAAACTGCTTTATTAAGTTTATTTTAAAGATTAGTCAAAGAAATTTCAGACATGTTTACCTCAATTCATAAAAAGGTTCTTGGACAGAACATCTCCAAAGTCTTGAAGCCATGGGTTTAATTCCATCTGTTAGTTGTATGAGCATTATATAACCTACAGTTTCATCTAAAAAGAAATTCGCTCTCAGACTAATGAGTGTAATAAACATTTACGAAAGGTACCTCTGAAATGATGCAGATACAGGGTATTTATAAAGTCTCTATCTATTTCAGTGAAAACATAGCAAAAGGATAAAATTCAATAACACTATAATAGAAGGCATACCTTTAATGACTACTTAGCATATGATTCTACATGAGAACCATCATTATCGCTACAGAGTTCGAATTTGTCAGCGGCATTGCGGAACACATTTTAGAGCATGACAGGGGTTATTTTTGTAACTCCTGTTACGATTCGAGCACGTAAATGTCCCAGCTTCATTCAGATGTTACGATACGAGCACGTAAATCTTGCAGATCTGTAACCTCGTTTGATAGACGTTTGATTTGATAAAGCCCCATGCAAAGAAATCCAGGGCGTTAGGTCAGGTCGAGCCGCCCAGGGCCTGTTGCCTCCACGTCCGATCCACCGATTTGGAAATCGTTCATTTAGCTACACCCGAACAATGTTTGCGTAATGATAAGGTGCCCCATCTTGTTGAAAGACGACGGTGTTTAAAATGCCATCTGAATGAAGCTGGGACATTTACGTGCTCGAATCGTAACAGGAATTACAAAAATAACCCCTGTCATGCTCCAAAATGTGTTCCGCAATGCTGCTGACAGATTCGAACTCTGTAGAGATAGTGATGGTGCTCATGTAGAATCATATGCTTAACTATTCATTAAATGTATGCCTTCTATGAATTTTACCCTTTTTGCTACGTTTTCACTGAAATAGATAGGGACTTTATAAACACCTTGTATATTGGTCAGCTGATACAGTTCCTTCGTTTTCGTGCACTCTGACCTCCCTGCGGCCAAAGCACTCCCTGGCCTATTAGTGTACAAGGGGGAATGTGTCTGCTGCTCACTGCTGTGTTTGTAATATTACATGGTTTAAGCAGTGGTTCGAGTTTTGTTGCTCTACTGTTATAGCCCCAATCTGAAGAGATTGTCTGATGTGGTGTGTAAATGTTTGGATTTTTTGCTGCAATATTTCTGAATTTTGCCTCATTTACCATCTCAAAAAGTATCTTTCCTCTTTGGTTTTGGATATTTTTGCCTTTCTGTTCGTTCTTGACCCTGACTACTTCCAAGTTTAAATGAGGGTCGTTTTAATGGGAGTATTTACCCTCCTTCGCAAAATCTAAGGTCATATGACGAATGGGACCTACAGTTTTATCTGGACCACGGGTTGCTACATAATGTTGGCAGACAGGACGATCACCCATCCAACTACAACCCACACCTAACGTCGTTTAACTTCGCTGATGATGGGTGGCGATTTTGGTATTTGTGTATGATGTATATAGCCATGGTACTGACCTTAAATCTAGAATTCAGTAATATGGGTTACTTTAGCCGTAATAATTTACAAATATCAAATTTAATGTATAGAGTTAGTACAAAATGAATTATTCAAAATTATAATAAAACACGAATATTCACATAAATATTATGAATTTGTAGAAATTCAAGGAATGTTGGTGACAGTTTAGAAACAAAAGTTGTGAATTACGCCTAAAAGAAAACTATAGAAAGGAACCTTTATCTCGACCATTTTGTTTCTTGCTGTATTATCTAAAATATACTGTAGTGTGTTGCTCTCAGACACTCCCTTCAGTTCAGTATAAAATCATCTTCATAATTTTCGCTTCCCGATTTAAAATATATCGATATATTTATGCATATGATGCATTTCAGTAGTATTAAAAAATCATTTCCTAAAAACCGGTTTACATGCACGTTTTTAGAATGTGATCATAAAGAATTGAATGAAACAAATGGAATGCCATGTAATATTTATATTTTGTATATCCCCCATCTGCTTCTAAGACATCACTCAGATGTCTGAACAACATGTAGATGTTACGAGACTTTCAAAATAATCTGGAGTTCTTCGCAATCTCTCCCGTGAAAAGGAAATTAAAAATATTATTAATAAAATTGGATCACCTGAAGATCAGGGACCCCAGGCTTCTTTAGTTAGCCTTATAAGGTTAACTAACGAAAATATCACGACATAACCTAACCAATCGTAAGGTCAACTGTACGCCCTTGACGAATGGTTAAGTTAGTTGGTGATATTTTCGTTAGTTAGCCTTATAAAGCTAACTAAAGGAGGCTGGGGGTCCTGATCTTTAGGTAATCCATAAAATTATTCAATTTATAGTTTTTTGTTCAATTTCAGAAAATTCCTTTTATACGAAGTAAATACCTAAAATTAGTGAATAATGCAGTTATTTATTCGTTTGGGTAATCATTTTCAAACATCATTTCTAATAGCTATATTACGAAATTAGGAAGCCAGTGGATACAGAAAATGCTGAAGATTTAGCAAGCGATCAAGGTTTGTCATTTCGTTTTGTTAAAATTTAATCTTTTCAGAAGATAAATTATAAGAAAGAAATAGTGAAAAATAGTTCTTGAATTTTATTGGTTTAAAAAATAAGAACTTTTATGAAGATAATCTTTTATTATGTTTAAAATTTTCAATATTCAATAGGAATATTCATATCACACACAAAGGAATTATTATTATTAAAATAATATCTTAATTAACTATGATTACATCATTTATGAGAAGTCGTGCAACATTTCCAATAATACTATTACAAAATTAGTGCCACTCTCAACAGATAGTAAGAATTAGTATCAGAAAATATAGATCTTTGTTCCAATCGTTCAGTTTGTTTAATTCTGAAATTCAGTGATGTTTGCCGTTTCAAATGTTCTGCAATAAAATAGAGTAGTTTAGTTTACTTATTTATATGTACGAAGTGATTTTTATATCAGATAATCAGAAAAAAAAAGTTTTTATACCAGAAAATTTTTATTAGAAAGGAACGCTAAAACACTGCAACGTTTTCAGATATATAAAGCATTCATACATTTCATGCTGTGGCAATATTTAAACATAGTTTTTAATACATATTTTTCACTCTTTCGACTTTTATGTGGTTGAAATAGGGGGTAGCTTTCGAAAAATTTCCTCTTCATTTAAATCATGTATTAATTGTTAGAATGTAAGGTTAAATTAACTGAAAACTTAACCTTTGATTTCCAGCAATTAAGTACATTATTAACAATTGAACGAAGGAAAATGTGTTGCAAAGGAAATAATGCAATTGCACTGTTAAACGGCTGGTATGGTGGTGGTCTCATTACTGTGAGAAAAGGAAGACAATAGTAATGAGTAAGTAACTGAATTATAATGATGCATTAATTTATAAGTTATTAGAAATAAAAAGGTTTCCCCTTTCTTTAATTTTGTTTACATTTTGAATTTTCTCCAGTACCTATCATCGGTTCTAAACTTATCAGGTCATCCAATATGTAATGTCGTTTTTTAGATCGGAATTTGAAGGACAAAAAAAAACTCAACTGAAACTTTTTAATCTAGTATATAGTTTCCATCAGAATCAATGACACTCTGCCAACGTCTTACAAGCTTTTCAATGCCATGTTTATAAAATTCAGGCGGTTTTGAGGCAAAAAACGTACAAGAACTGGTGTGCAGGTCATCTAAAGAAGTATACTGTTTCTCATCAAGATAGCTTTGCAGACTCCTGAAGAGATGATAATCTGAAGGCGCAAGGTCCGGAAAATATGGAGGATGTGGAAGTTTTTCCCACCCAAGCTCCTCAATTTTTGCAGAAGTGATCCGAGCGGTATGAGGACGTGCGTTGTCGTGGTGGAACACGATTTCTTTCCGATTAACCAAAGAAGGTCTCTTTTCTTTTAGTGCAGTGTTCAATCGATCCAGTTGTTGACAGTAGACTTGAGCGGTGATTGTTTGGTTGTGTGGCAAGGTTTCAAAGTGTATTACACCACCTTTATCCCACCAAACACTAAGCAACACCTTCCGAGGGTGAAGATTTGGTTTTGGCTGTGGTGTCGCTGGTTCTCCGGAATATCGTTGCGATAAACGTCCTGAATGTTTCGCGTAGCTTCAGTAGCACTATTCCCTTTTTTGAACTCGTAAAGCATTATATGCCTGATATGCTCTTCTGATACCGCTATGTTTATGAGGAGGATCACATAAAGCAAAACACACGTCTTCACTGGTGAAGGTCTGTAAAGTATGTAGCGAAACACGACAGATTTCCTCTTAGATATAACCTTCGGAAAATTTCTGCTTAAACCGAGTAGGACTAGTTTCAACTTAATCTATCGTAAAAAACGACATTACTTAGGGGATGACCTGATATTTTTTTTTGGCGATAAGAGTGAGTGATAAGAGTTCGTTTGATGGGTTATTTTATCAGTTGAAGGTGAATGCAAATATTATGAAAGACATATGGCAAACGCAAATATGAAACTATTAGCAAATGATGTATAATGAGGTCAAGATGCGAGAAAGGAAACGTGAATAGTACCACAGGTTCTGAAAAAGTACAAGAAAAACGGATGTGTCTCGTTTGCAGTTGATGGATGGGAGAGAAATGAGGAGAGAAAATGAAATTAGTGGTGGAAGAAGATAGAAGAAAGTTGGAAAGGGTATAATGAAAAGAATATCTTCAGGATAGCATAAAGGACAGAAGGGGGAACACTAGTTAATGTAACCTACACCATGCATCTTTTAAGAATTATTTATTTATTAAAATTATTAAATAAATAAATAATCATTTGATTATTCGTAGTGTTTCTTCGAAGAATGCTAAAAGTCACCATACCGCCTGGTAGAATATTTTAAAGCGAGTTACTTAATATCGTTGTCTTGCACTGAAACTGGTTGAAAGAAATGTGTGTGTGCGTGTGTGTGTGCGTGTGTGCGTGCGTGCGTGTGTGTGCGTGTTTGAACTCAAGACATTGTTGAAAATCCTGAGGAATGGAGAGTATTGTCGTTACATGCGTTTATGTAATATTTATAAATGAAATACCATTCCTTGATCTGAATTAGAAAAAAAAAGGAATTAATAATTAATTGTTCACAACTTCGATTCACGCACATTTTTTGTGCAGAATCTTCATATAATATAAGAAGCTGAAACGTAGAAAATTGGAGATGTAATTGAAAATCTTTTGCAGGTATGAACTTCATGAAAATGAAAGTGAAAGCTATATATATAATATTCTTAGCTACTATTATACTTACTACTGGCATCTGCCAACTGCATTCTCAGATTGTGCATTTCCGACAGGGATGCAAGACAGTTCATCTGCACACACTCCAAACTTGTCATTGTTCCCGCCACATATTTCACCCGGTCCATGCAAAAGTAGATTTCCACCATGAAAGTCTTCTGACATTAAGATTCTGAAATATATGTTAACTCATCAAAGGAAGATGAGCCCATAAAGTAGTGAAATTCCTATGATTGACAAATATTTGCTTGAAGTAACATGAAACTCATTGGCCAGTCATGCAAGCCTTCTATTAGTCAAACTCTAAACTAACACTCCAGCCTTTAATTCCGTAGAAGATTTTGAAACACTTGGTCCGGAAAACTAGTATGGGTGTAAGAATAAAGATTATTTAAGTTACTCCTAAAAATGTTCTTAAATTCTTAAATTGTTGCTATTCTTAACTGCACGAGTTTTACCTCTGTACAAACAGCCGGTGTCATATGCTAGGAGAAACCAACAGCCGTTCATGAGGTATTGGGAGTGGTATGAGTTATCCGATGGTATCGGCAGTGGTATGAGTTATCCGATGGTATCGGCAGTGGTATGAGTTATCCAACGGTATCGGCAGTGGTATGAGTTATCCAACGGTATCGGCAGTGGTATGAGTTATCCAACGGTATCGGCAGTGGTATGAGTTATCCAACGGTATCGGCAGTGGTATGAGTTATCCAACGGTATCTGCAGTGGTATGAGTTATCCAACGGTATCGGCAGTGGTATGAGTTATCCAACGGTATCGGCAGTGGTATGAGTTATCCAACGGTATCGGCAGTGGTATGAGTTATTACCTTCTCTTTCTGATGTTTCTCAGTGTGAACAACCACACTACCTCTTTAACTAAGATTTAAATCTGAATTATTACTGTTACTTCAAACAACTCTCACAATTACATGCAGTTGCCTTCACAACCGCATCATTGTTATAGTGCAGTTCATAACACTCGTTTCCATTCCACGTTCTTATCACTTCTACGTTTACTTCTTGTTAAATAAAATGACTAAGAAGACAACTTTAAGCTCAACTACTTCTATCCACCTTCGGAGTAATTAACCTCTCTGCTATTTCTATAATCTCATTTAACCATGTGAAAACTTTGATCTACCTTGCAAATAATTGTGATTTTTAATCGATTTCAGTAACTTTTACGATTTTTTCATCGGTTTCAGTAATTTTTACGATTTTATCATCAGTTTCAGTAATTTTTACGATTTTTCATCAGTTTCAGTAATTTACAGACTGATTGATAGTACTGTATATTGCTTATAAATTTATGCATAAAATTTTACAATACTGTAGTCATCAAATTGAAAAGTGTTTGTCATAAAACTAGAAGGCGAACGGCAGAAACAAAATTCCAATGGAGAGTTTAATTTAGCTTTTTTTTCAATTTGCTACTGTTGGCTTCTTACTTTGGTTGTAAATTTATTTTTCCCTCAGTCTCTTTTGACTCTTAGGAGCGAAAAAATGAGGAGCACGCAAATATCGCCCTTCGTGTTTCTATTGTTAGGTTAATTTTAGCATCTACCCTTTTGAAGTTCCAACGTTCATCATGCCTTTGTATTGACAATACTATTATTATTATTATTATTATAGTTTTTTATATTCTTATGGGGTTTGCACACCAACCTAACAATCAGAAAGCCATAAAAATTTACACTACCGCATACTCACATAAATTCGCGCTTGCTTTCACCGACTGAGATCAACACGTTGCATCTTTCGAGTTCAATGTACTTTATAAAAAATTATCTAAGCGTCTTATAACATTTGTATAATTTAAATTAATTAAATTATAATTTGAAAATTTATGTTTTTGGGGTCCTCAGTGAAATTCCATTAAATATACGACTCTTCCTTTATTCTAAAGTTAAGCTAAACCCTCAAACTTATCAATATCCATTTTAAAAAGAAAGGTTGTTCTTCCCGTACTTTGGTTTAGTAAAGCCACTAAATAAAATTACCTTCAGACAGACGGGGCAGCAGCCACACATGTCGAAGCCATATCCGAAATCGCATTCGATCGGGTCACATTCCTCTGAATAGCATGGTGGACACGTCGCCGGCGTTGTATATCTTGATCACGAGAAGAGAAAGAAGCACTTAATTTCATTACTGATATAACAATGGAGAATCAACAAGGGAAAACGTAGAGGCAATTATGCCCTTCAAACTGTTACGGGCTATTCCTTGAGCGAATATATATTATATACAGTATTTTTTTTTTTCTTTTACAAATTGAATTTTAATTCATATGGTAATTATCATAATATATAATACCATTAAATATGATTTTATATATACACACATACACATATATATATACTGCATATATATCCTTTCCAGATAAATTTTAAATGACTATTTGGCGAAAAGGCTGAATAAATACTACTGAAAAAAATGGAGATGTCATAAACAAACAAGTTGACCTTCTACTGTTTGAACTTTTACGAAATTAATAGATAAGCCGCATGGGAGAAAATCCCTGTTTTCCTCTGATTTTATAGAATAAAAGTTACATCATAAGAGAGAAATTAAAATTTATGTTTTTACGTTTCTCAACGACAATTATCTGCAACAATCATTGCCTTCTACTTCAGGACATTTTGAATCGACTGTACATAAATAATTTGTAAATATACAAACAAGGAAATTAAAATAGGCTGAAAAAATTGCTTTTAAGCGTAAGATAAAGTGGATAAGGAGAGAAGTCTATGAAAAAGAAGTTGAATAAACAATACGTAAATGATGAAATAATATACTGTACACTGCGTTTTACAGTTAGACATTTAGATAGAACACTCCGTGTAGAGTTGCATAAAAATTGGCAATGCCTAGAAAGGGTGGGATGGGTATAATTAATTTTCCATCTTAATTTCAATAAATTTTTAGGGAATGAAAAAGCCTTAAAACTTAAGAAGTAAAAACAATTAAGTTAAAAGAACATACAGCAGTATCACACACATCTAAAACTTACGTAGTTCCGAAAGGAATGGCAAAGCACATGACCAAAAATAGAAGTGAGACGAAACTCTTCATATTATTGTAAAATTGGAATCAAGGAAACTAAAACGGTAAAAGCAGAGTAAATTTTTCTTGGTCTTGTCAGTAAAAGAGCTGCCGAGGGAATGGAGAAGAAAAGTTGACTTATGGAAAGCTTGGTGGAAGCTTGGGTGCTGGTGCGTGTTGCAGACACTGGTTCTGAAAAACTTTCGCACAAGTGTTTTCTTATAGTTGCTGAAGCCAATTTACTTTGGAGGTGCGTGTCAGTGAATGTGCATTTCGGTGAATGTGCATATCAGTGAAAGTGCATGTCAGTGAATTTGCATGTCAATGAATGTGCATGTCAGTGAAATTGCATGTCGGTCAATGTGCATGTTATAATATATATATATATATATATATATATATATATATATATATATATATATATATATATATATATATATATATATATATAGTATAGATAAAAAGTTTGCAAACACCTGTACAATTTATGTAATTTCTCCTTATTAACCAATAGAGTTATTTTAGTAGACTAATGTCTGTTCGTATAGAATAATAGTCTATTTATAAGAACAGACATTAATCAACTAAAATAACTATATTGGATAACAAGGATAAATTACATAAATTGTATCGGTGCTTCCAAACTTTTAAACTATATATATATATATAACTATATATATATATATATATATATATTATATAATATATATATATACTGTGTATATATAGATATAATTACGAGCCCATTCTAACTAGTGGAGACCTACAAGGATCTATTGTCGTTCCATTATTATTTCTACTTTACATCAACCATTTTCATCTGTGAACATCATTAAATTATGTACAATATGCTTATGATACCATACTTACTTCTTTCCATCATTACGTAGACTTTCTGATTAATGAAACAAACAGGCAATTAGAAAATGTGTATAAATGGATGTGTGCTAATAAACTTTTATTGAATCTGACAAAATCATCTACTATGATTACTACCACAAAACATATCAATACAAACTGTCATAGAAAAACTGGAATTACTACTGTACTCTTGTAAAAATGAATAAGTTTTAAGTTAATTTAGACAAAAAACTAAATTTTAAGAGCAATCAACCCCATCGAATACACCATCGTTATGACACTAGACTGACTACTTATTTCATACAAAAACGTAACTATAGAGGTTGTCCCAGACGTCTTGATTTATAGGAAAAATAGACATTATATTTTTACAGTAAAAAAACATATTTCTGATGTCAGTTTTACATATTTCAGGAAACAAAGTACCGTGATGGCTCAGTATACCAATGAAGAGGTGATACTGGTATTGCTACATGTTTCCGGAAAAAGCGAGAGAGAGGCATGTCAGTTATTTCACGAACATGTCTCCCTCTGGCTTTTTCCGGAAACATGTAGCAATACCAGTTCCACCTTCTCTTCATTAGTATACTGAGCCATCAGGGTATTTTCTTTCCTGAAATATGTAAAACTGACATTAGAAATGTGTTTCTTTAACTTTAAAAATATATTGTCTATTTTCCCTATGAGTCCAGACTTCTGGGACACCCTGTACAATAGAAACTGAAGGAAATGCACGCTCTTTCAAAGGAGCAGATGTATGGAATGCAATTCCCATGCATATGAGCCTGGCTTCATCACTGAATGCATTTCGTAAATCACTTATAAAGCACTTCGTTAGCTCCTACTCATGTAAAGTTCATTACTGCCATTTTTTCCATCATAATCAATTTTATATTCAACAAATTAAAATATGCTAATTTCATGAACCGACTTTAACTTTATAATCTGTTGTTTTTTATATTTGTTTATGTAGCATTTATTTTCTACTAAACACAGAGTAAATCATTTAATTTAAAATTATGCAACATATTCTAAACTTTATATTGTATGTATATTATTATTACTATTATTATTATTATTTTTTGTTGTCACTATTACTGTTACTTGTCACTTTCACTATTTTTATGTAAATAAAGTAAATGCCATTCATTTTGCCTAAAAAGCCCCCGTACTTCCAAGAACATATTCTGATAAGAGTACTGTGAATATATTAATGTCATATCAAATATCAATAATTGTAAAACTGTAATTTGTGTTTTTTTCTGACCAAAGATTTTCGACTTGAATTTGAATGTCTTCTCTCCTTTCTTTTGTTAAAATTAATTCTTTACAGAAGAAAAAATTATAGAAAAGACCTGCTGAAAAATAATTGTTATAATGTTATAATGTTTCAGACCAGCAAAGAACATACGATCCACTCATGGCTGGTCTAACTAACCGTGTTTGTATTTGTGTACTACGCATGTCCGTGGTGGCGGAGGGGACCTACAATTTTATGTGAGTTCTGAACCACAAAATCCTTAATTTTGCTAACTTAAACTATACCTACTCTATCAACATATGCATCTAATCGATTTTTAAACATGTTTATAGACGTGTTACTAATTACTTCTACCGGCAAACTACTCCAGCTATTTACTATTCTATTTATAAAAAAGTCTTTGGAGACTGCCGTCTCGAACCTTCTACTTGTCAGCTTACACCGTTATTTCTTGTTCTACTATAATGTGCTATTTCGAAAAAGCTATCTCTATTAACGTCATCGAACCTATTCATAATTTTCAAAACATTTATTAGATCACCCCTCGAGTGTATTCAATTTTAACTCCTTAAGCTCTTGAATGTTATTGAGTTTGAAAATTAAGACCTTGTATCACGATAATCTTTCATTATGTTTAAAATTTTAGAGAAAAGTTAAATAATCGTACTCCATTGGAAAATAATATCCTATCCACATACTGTCGGTAGGAATATTCATATCACACACGTGCAAATTGTTATTAAGATAATTTTTGAATAAACTATGATTATATCATTTATGAGAAGTCGTGCAACATTTCCAATAATACGAGGATACTTCAATAAGTATCAGCACTTTTTATTTTAGTGATAATATAGTATATATAATATATACACTCGTATTAACGAACCAAAGTGAGATCTATAGGCTTATTTAGGCTAACAACAGTATAGGCTTATTTAGGCTACTCGTAGCTGTCACATATCGTACGAGTAGTGAGCATGGCTGCGCAGCTTTCAATTTGTGCCCTGGAAGAACAGGGATCCGTGGTTCGTTTTTTGTAGGCAGAAGGTGTGAAAGGAGCTGAAATTCACACGCGTTTATGTGCTCAGTATGGGAATAATGCGTTACCACGGCGAAGTGTGTACGAATGGATTCAAATGTTCAAGGAAGGTCGGACATGTGTGACAGATGTTCAGCGCTCAGGACGACCGTCAACATCAACCAGTGGTGACAAGCAGGAAGAAGCGATAGCCATGATTTTCGATGACAGAAGATTAACTATAAAAGAAATTGCATCTTCATTAGACATCAGTCAAGGGTCAGCCTATTCGATAGTTTATGACATTCTTGGCTTTCACAAGGTTTGTTCAAGATGGGTGCCCAAGCAGTTGACAGAAGAGCACAAGCGTAATCGTATGGACGTCTGCTCTCGTCTTTTGGCGCGGTATCAAAATGAAGGTGAAAATTTTTTGCAGCGCATTATTACTGGGGATGAAACCTGGATCCATCACTATAAACCAGAAAGCAAACGACAGAGCATGCAATGGAAGCATCGAACATCTCCCGTTGCAAGGAAGTTCAAAGCGCAGCCGTCAGCAGGTAAAGTTATGGTAACACTGTTTTGGGATACACGAGGCCCTATCCTTGAACATTATCTAGAGCGTGGAACTACAGTCACAAGTGCATCGTATTCTGACATGCTTCGGAATGAGTTAAAGCAAGCAATTCGCACAAAACTGAGAGGAAGATTGTCTGAAGGTTTTATTCTGTTACACGACAATGCCCGCCCTCATACCGGTGCACAGACTAGAAAATGCCTTCAATAACTTAAATTTTAAGTTCTCGACCATCCAACCTACAGTCCAGACCTGGCACCTTCGGGTTTTTACCTGTTTGGATCACTAAAAGACGCTTTGAGAGGTCAGCGATTCCAAGGCGATGATGACCTGAAACTGAAGGAGGCGGTGCATGAGTGGCTATGCACAGAGCCAAAACATTCTTTTTTTATGGCATTAGGGAGCTTGTAGATCGTTGGACTAAGTGTATTGAGAAACGGAGACTATGTTGAAAAGTGATGTGTTTATAATCTATCAGATGTGAAAATAAAGTTGTGAAAATAAAAACTGTGGATACTTGTTGAATTATCCTCGTACTATTACATAATTAGAACCACTCTCAGTGAATAGTAAGAATTAGTATCAGAAAATATAGATCTTTGTTCCAATCGTTCAGTTTGTTTAATTCTGAAATTCAGTGATGTTCACCGTTTCAAATATTCTGCAATAAAATAGAATAGTTTAGTTTACTTATGAATACTTATTTTGAATATGTACGAAGTGATTTTTATGTCAGATAAGCAGAAAAAAAACCCACTTTTTTATATCAGAAAGTTTTTATTAAAAAGGAACGCTAAAACACTGCAGCGCTTCAAGTTTTATAAAGCGTGCATATATTTCATGTTAAAGAAACTTTAAACAGTTTTTTTTGTATATATTTTACCAGTATTTCGATTTCTATGTGGTTCAGCTAATAAATAAATTAGTAAGTGTGTATATATATATATATATATATATATATATATATATATATATATATATATATACATTGTGTATATATTCTTTTTACACAGAGATCGAACAGAGAAGAAAGAACTTTTCTGGGATAATTAAAGGACGAAGTCCGAACTGCAGAAGGAATTTCGCATCCGTCAGGAAACGCATCAGTTTGAAATTTTTTTAAGAATGTATAAATTTTCTTCTGTGGAAGCTGTTTCCTCAAGAAGAGATAATTTAGTACCTAAATTCAGCTGGTGTAGTTTTTCCTATGTCAAATCTTAATTGAGAAAAGAATACAAAAAGTTATGAATTGTAGTTCTCTTGATCTTCTTGTCAGGTATAATTTTGATTCAAATTCAGATTTTGTGTTGCCGTTATTGGTTAATAATAAGACATTTAAGAAGAGATTACTGTTCTTCTCAAGTAAGTAATTGATGCAGTTTCGAAGGAATCACTTGTGTACAAAACATTTTGGAGCATAACAGGGGTTATTTTTGTAACTGCTGTTACGATACGAGCACGTAAATCTTGCAGATCTGTAACCCTCGTTTGATAGACGTTTGATTTGATAAAGCCCCATGCAAGAAATCCAAGGGTGTTAGGTCAGGAGATCGAGCCGCCCAGGACCTGTTGATACCACGTCCAATCCACCGATTTGGAAATCGTTCATTTAGCTACCACCGAACAATGTTTGCGTAATGATAAGGTCCCCCATCTTGTTGAAAGACGACGGTGTTTAAAATGCCATCTGAATGAAGCTGGGATATTTAGGTGCACGAATCGTAACAGCAGTTACAAAAATATCCCCTGTCATGCTCCAAAATGTGTTCTGCAATGCTGCTGACAGATTCGAACTCTGTAGAGATACTGATGCTGCTCATGTAGAATCATATGCTTAACTATTCATTAAATGTATGCCTTCTACGAATTTTACCCTTTTTGCTACGTTTCCACTGAAATAGATAGGGAGTTTATATACACCTTGTATATTGGTCAGCTGATACAGTTCCTTCGATTTCGTGCACTCTGACCTCCCTGCGGCCAAAGCACTCCCTGGGCTATTAGTGTACAAGGGGGAATGTCTCTGCTGCTCACTGCTCTGTTTGTAATATTGCATGGTTTAAGCAGTGGTTCGAGTTTTGTTGCTTTACTATTATAGCCCATATCTGAAGAGATTGTCTGATGTGGTGTGTAAATGTTTGGATTTTTTGCTGCAATATGTCTGAATTTTGCCTCATTTACAATCTCAAAAAGGATCTTTCCTCTTTGGTTTTGGATATTTTTGCCTTTCTGTTCGTTCTTGACCCTGACTACTTCCAAGTTTAAATGAGGCTTGTTTTAATGGGAGTATTTACCCTCATTCGCAAAATCTAAGGTCATATGACGATGTGGACCTACATTTTATCTGGACCACGGGTTGCTACATAATGTTGGCAGACAGGACGATCATCCATCCAACTACAACCCACACCTAACGTCGTTTAACTTCGCTGATGATGGGTGGCGATTTTGGTATTTGTGTATGACGTATATAGCCATGTTACCGACCTTAAATCTAGAATTCAGTAATATGGGGTACTTTAGCCGTAATAATTTACAAATATCAAATTTAATGTATAAAGTTAGTACAAAATGAATTATTCAAAATTATAATAAAACACGAATATTCACATAAATATTATGAATTTGTAGAAATTCAAGGAATGTTGGTGATATTTTAGAAACAAAAGTTGTGAATTACGCCTAAAAGAAAACTATAGAAAGGAATCTTTATCTCGACCATTTTGCTTCTTGCTGTATTATCTAAAATATACTGTAGTGTGTTGCTCTCAGACACTCCCTTCAGTTCAGTATAAAATCATCTTCATAATTTTCGCTTCCCTATTTAAAATATATCGATATATTTATGCATATGATGCATTTCAGTAGTATTAAAAAATCATTTCCTAAAAACCGGTTTACATGCACGTTTTTAGAATGTGATCATAAAGAATTGAATGAAACAAATGGAATGCCATGTAATATTTATATTTTGTATATCCCCCATCTGCTTCTAAGACATCACTCAGATGTCTGAACATACATCTGGATGTTACGAGACTTTCAAAATAATCTGGAGTTCTTCGCAATCTCTCCCGTGAAAAGGAAATTAAAAATATTATTAATAAAATTGGATCACCTGAAGATCAGGGACCCCAGGCTTCTTTAGTTAGCCTTATAAGGTTAACTAACGAAAATATCACGACATAACCTAACCAATCGTAAGGTCAACTGTACGCCCTTGACGAATGGTTAAGTTAGTTGGTGATATTTTCGTTAGTTAGCCTTATAAAGCTAACTAAAGGAGGCTGGGGGTCCTGATCTTTAGGTAATCCATAAAATTATTCAATTTATAGTTTTTTGTTCAATTTCAGAAAATTCCTTTTATACGAAGTAAATACCTAAAATTAGTGAATAATGCAGTTATTTATTCGTTTGGGTAATCATTTTCAAACATCATTTCTAATAGCTATATTACGAAATTAGGAATAGCCAGTGGATAAAGAAATTGCTGAAGATTTAGCAAGCGATCAAGGTTTGTCATTTCGTTTTGTTAAAATTTAATCTTTTCAGAAGATAAATTATAAGAAAGAAATAGTGAAAAATAGTTCTTGAATTTTATTGGTTTAAAAAATAATTACTTTTATGAAGATAATCTTTTATTATGTTTAAAATTTTCAATTTTCAATAGGATATTCATATCACACACAAACCAATTATTATTATTAAAATAATATCTTAATTAACTATGATTACATCATTTATGAGAAGTCGTGCAACATTTCCAATAATACTATTACAAAATTAGTGCCACTCTCAACAGATAGTAAGACTAAGTATCAGAAAATGTAGACTTTGTTCCAATCGTTCAGTTTGTTTAATTCTGAAATTCAGTGATGTTCGCCGTTTCAAATGTTCTGCAATAAAATAGAGTAGTTTAGTTTATTTATGAATACTTATTTATATGTACGAAGTGATTTTTATATCAGATAATCAGAAAAAAAACACGTTTTTATACCAGAAAATTTTTATTAGAAAGGAACGCTAAAACACTGCAACGTTTCCAGATATATAAAGCATTCATACATTTCATGCTGTGGCAAAATTTAAACATAGTTTTTAATACATATTTTTCACTCTTTCGAGTTTTATGTGGTTGAACTAGGGGGTAGCTTTCGAAAAATTTCCTCTTCATTTAAATCATGTATTAATTGTTAGAATGTAAGGTTAAATTAACTGAAAACGTAACGTTTGATTTCCAGCAATTATGTACATTATTAACAATTGAAAGAAGGAAAATGTGTTGCAAAGGAACCATTTTACTTATAATTTAGATAGTCCACATACCTCAAATAATGGAATTGCACTGTTAAACGGCTGGTACGGTGGTGCTGTTAACACTGTGAGAAAAGGAAGACAATAGTAATGAGTAAGTAACTGAATTATAACGATGCATTAATTTATAAGTTATTAGAAATAAAAAGGTTTCCCCTTTCTTTAATTTTGTTTACATTTTGAATTTTCTCCAGTACCTATCATCGGTTCTAAACTTATCAGGGCATCCCATAAGTAATGTCGTTTTTTAGATCGGAATTTGAAGGACAAAAAACAAACTCAACTGAAACTTTTTAATCTAGTATATAGTTTCCATCAGAATCAATGACACTCTGCCAACGTCTTACAAGCTTCTCAATGCCATGTTTATAAAATTCAGGCGGTTTTGAGGCAAAAAACGTACAAGAACTGGTGTGCAGGTCATCTAATGAAGTATACTGTTTCTCGTCAAGATAGCTTTGCAGACTCCTGAAGAGATGATAATCTGAAGACGCAAGGTCTGGAGAATATGGAGCATGTGGAAGTTTTTCCCACCCAAGCTCCTCAATTTTTGCAGAAGTGATCCGAGCGGTATGAGGACGTGCGTTGTCGTGGTGGAACACGATTTCCTTCCGATTAACCAAAGAAGGTCTCTTTTCTTTTAGTGCAGTGTTCACTCGATCCAGTTGTTGACAGTAGACTTGAGCGGTGATTGTTTGGTTGTGTGGCAAGGTTTCAAAGTGTATTACACCACCTTTATCCCATCAAACACTAAGCAACACCTTCCGAGGGTGAAGATTTGGTTTTGGCTGTGGTGTCGCAGGTTCTCCGGAATATCGTTGCCATAAACGTCCTGAATGTTTCGCGTTGCTTCAGTAGCACTATTCCCTTTTTTGAACTCGTAAAGCATTATATGCCTGATATGCTCTTCTGATACCGCTATGTTTATGAGGGGGTTCACATAAAGCAAAACACACGTCTTCACTGGTGAAGGTCTGTAAAGTATGTAGCGAAACACGATAGATTTCAACTTAGATATAACCTTCTGAAAATTTATGCTTAAAACGAGTAGGACTAGTTTCAACTTAATCTATCGTAAAAAACGACATTACTTAGGGGATGACCTGATATTTTTATTTTGGCGATGAGAGTGAGTGATAAGAGTTCGTTTGATGGGTTATTTTATCAGTTGAAGGTGAATGCAAATATTATGAAAGACATATCGCAAACGCAAATATGAAACTATTAGCAAATGATGTATAATGAGGTCAAGATGCGAGAAAGGAAACGTGAATAGTACCACAGGTTCTGAAAAAGTACAAGAAAAACGGATGTCTCGGCTGTAGTTGATGGATGGGAGAGAAATGAAGAGAAAAAATGAAATTAGTGGTGGAAGAAGATAGAAGAAAGTTGGAAAGGGTATAATGAAAAGAATATCTTCAGGATAGCATAAAGGACAGAAGGGGGAACACTAGTTAATCTAACCTACACCATGCATCTTTTAAAGATTATTTAGTTATTAAAATTATTAAATAAAATAAGTAATCATTTGATCATCGTAGTGTTTCTTCGAAGAATGCTAAAGGTCACCATGCCGCTTGGTGGAATTTTTTCAAACGAGTAACTTAACATCGTAAACTTGCACTGAAACTGATTGAAAGAAATGTGTGTGTGTGTGTGTGGTTGAGCTCGAGACATTGTTGAAAATCCTGAAGAATGGAGAGTATTGTCGTTACATGCGTTTATGTAATATTTATAAATGAAATACCATTCCATGATCTGACTTAGAAAAAAAAAGGTATTAATTCGTGCAAATTTTATGTGCAAAATCTTCATATAATAAAGACGCAAAAACGTAGAAAATTGGAGATGTACTTGGAAATCTTTTGCAGGTATGAACTTCATGAAAATGAAAGCAATATATATAATATTCTTAACTACTATTATACTTACTACTGACATCTGCCAACTGCATTGTCAGATTGTGCATTTCCGACTTTGATGCAAGACAGTCCATTATCACACACTCCAAACATGTCATTCTTCCCGCCACATTTTTCACCCTGTCTCTGCAAAAATAGATTTCCACCATGAATGTCTTTTGACATTAAGATTCAGAAATATATCTTAACTCATCAAAGGAAGCTGAGCCCATAAAGTAGTGAAATTCCTATGATTGACAAATATTTGCTTGAAGTAACATGAAACTCATTGGCCAGTCATGCAAGCCTTATATTAGTCAAACTCTAAACTAACACTCCAGCCTTTAATTCCGTAGAACATTTTGAAACACTTGGTCCTGAAAACTAGTATGGGAGTAAGAATAAAGATTATTTGAGTTACTCCTAAAAGTGTTCTTAAATTCTTAAATTGTTGTTATTGTTAACTGCATGAGTTTTGCCTCTGTACAAACAGCCGGCATCGTTCATGAAGTATCGTCAGTGATATGAGTTATCCAACGGTATCGGCAGTGGGGAAGTCAGAAGTGGGAACATTTATGGTCCCCTCCCCATGTGACTCCTAGGCTCTTAAGGCCAATACAATTTTGTTGGGTTTTTAATTTTGAAAAGATTGTTTAGTATGTAAGACGCATGTATGTGTTATGAGGAATAGTGAGAGAAGTGTGTGTTTGAGAGCATGCTGGACTGCTCACAGGGTAGACGAGACACAGTAAAAGATGAGCTGAAGAGGAGAGTGAGAAGAGAAACGGGAGTTCCAGCCCTCCCTGTCTCCTGTCTATAAATAAATTTTTCTTACATTATGCTGTCATGTCTCATTTTACTTTTATAGAAATACTTCTTCCCGTCGAAGTATGTCCAACAATTTATTACCTTCTCTTTCTGATGTTTCTCAGTGTGAACAACCACACTACCTCTTTAACTAAGATTTAAATCTGAATTATTACTGTTACTTCAAACAACTCTCACAATTACATGCAGTTGCCTTCACAACCGCATTATTGTTATAGTGCAGTTCATAACACTCGTTTCCATTCCACCCTCTTATCACTTCTACGTTTACTTCTTGTTAAATAAAATGACTAAGAAGACAACTTTGAGCTCAACTACTTCTATCCACCTTCCGGAGTAATTAACCTCTCTGCTATTTCTATAATCTCATTTAACCATGTGAAAACTTTGATCTACCTTGCAAATAATTGTGATTTTTTTATCGATTTCAGTAACTTTTACGATTTTTTCATCGGTTTCAGTAATTTTTACGATGTTTCATCAGTTTCAGTAATTTACAGACTGATTGATAGAACTATATATTGCTTATAAATTTATGTATAAAATTTTACAATACTGCAGTCATCACATTGAAAAGTGTTTGTGATAAAACTAGAAGGCGAACGGCAGAAACAAAAATCCAATGGAGAGTTTAATTTAGCTTTTTTTTTCAATTTGCTACTGTTGGCTTCTTACTTTGGTTGTAAATTTAGTTTTCCCTCAGTTTCTTTTGACTCTAAGGAAGGAGAAAATGAGGAGCACGCAAATATCGCCCTTCGTGTTTCTTCTGTTAGGTTAATTTTAGCATGTACTCTTTTGAAGTTCCCAACGTTCATCATGCCTTTGTATTGAGAATACTATTATTATTATTATATTTATATTATTATTATTATTATTATTGTGTTTATTTATATTCTTATGGGGCGGTTTGCACACCAACCTAACAATCAGAAAGCCATAAAAACTTACACTACCGCATAGTCACATAAATTCGCGCTTGCTTTCACCGACTGAGATCAACACTTTGCATCTTTTGAGTTCAAAGTACTTTATAAAAAATTATCTAAACGTCTTATAACATTTCTAAAATTTAAAATAATTAAATTATAATTTGAAAATTTGTTTTTGGGGTCCTCGATGAAATTCAATTAAATATACGACTCTCCTTTTATTCTAAAGTTAAGCTAAACCCTCAAACTTATCACTGTCCCTTTTAAAATGAAAGATTGATCTTTCCGTACTTTGGTTTAGTAAAGCCACTTAATAAAATTACCTTCAGACAGACGGTGCAGCAGTCACACATATCGGGATCATATCCGAATTCGCACATTCCCATCGTGTCACATTCCTCTGAATAGCATGGTGGACACGGCGCCGCCGTTGTATGTCTTGATTGCGAGAAGAGAAAGAAGCACTTAATTTCATTACTGATATAACAATGGAGAATCCACAATGGAAAACTTAGGGGCAATTATGCCATTCAAACTGTTACGCCTATTCCAAGGTTCGAGACAACAGTTGCCAAAAACTCTTTTACGCATAGAATAGTAAATAGCTGGAATAGTTTGCCGGTAGAAGTAATTATTAGCACGTCTATAAACATGTTTAAAAATCGATTAGACGCATATGTTAATCGATGGGTATAGTTTAAGGTAATAAAATTAAAGCTTTGTGGTAATAGATCCCACAGCTCAACACAAGTGTTGTGGAATATAGGGAGGCAGCAGCTTGGGTTAGGGCATACTCTTTGTCCTTACACACCCCATTTAAAGAGATTCCTTTGCCGAGCGGTGCTCCCCATAGTACTGTGAGATATTGAAAAACTCATGATCTTCACTTGCCCCACAAACACCTTTAAATGGGAGACCCATAATGGGTGCATACACATTTCTACATTACTGTACAGTCTTTACAGCCACACCTACACTTTTACTCCTAAATGTATATATGGTAATGTATATGGTTGTAAATTGTGACTTGGTCCGCAATTGATATGGACCGTGACTTATTTTTGGTTGGCCAGGTACTGGTAGTGATGGATACCGTAATGAAATTGACTGGATTCTTTGGATCCGATATATTTGCATGTCGGTTATAAATAGATATAGAGTGTAACATATTTGTGGATAGTAGTCTATTATGACTTGATCCTCTGGATCGAGAGATTCTATCTTTAGTTTTTAATTGATAATTATTTAGTTTTGTAAAAATTGGTTGTTGCCAATGTACAGGCAGTTTTTACATAGTGGAGCCACCTCGATAGGTCGAATTGGCCCCTAGTGTGCCCACTATAAAAATTTCTCATGTTCTTATGTTCTTGTGGTTCGGAACCCAGGTAAAATTGTAGGTCCCCTCCGCAACCACGGAGGACATGCGCAATACACAATTACGAACGCAGTTAGGTAGACCAGCCATGAGTGGATCCTAGGATCTTTGTTGGTCTGAAACATTATAACATTATAACAATATATATATATATATATATATATGCATATATAACTGCAATGACCGCGCAGTATATAAATGAATAGAAACGACATAAGTGTTAAGGAACGTCTCTGCACACGAGGAGGAGAGATAACGAATAATGAAAAATGAGGCGAACCGCCCAGGAATCGAACCCAGGGCCTTCCAATTGCCGGTTGGATGCTCTACCATTATGCTACGGGCCTCACTCAATCACAAATCGAAATTCTCCCACATAGGGCAGAAACCAATGCCCTGAGAGGGCACCCTCGCAAATCGTGAATATGCGCATATAACTGCAATGACCGCGCAGTATATAAATGAATAGAAACGACATAAGTGTTAAGGAACGTCTCTGCACACGAGGAGGAGAGATAACGAATAATGAAAAATGAGCGAACCGCCCAGGAATCGAACCCAGGGCCTTCCAATTGCCGGTTGGATGCTCTACCATTATGCTACGGACCTCACTCAATCACAAATCGAAATTCTCCCACATAGGGCAGAAACCAATGCCCTGAGAGGGCACCCTCGCAAATCGTGAATATGCGCATATAACTGCAATGACCGCGCAGTATATAAATGAATAGAAACGACATAAGTGTTAAGGAACGTCTCTGCACACGAGGAGGAGAGATAACGAATAATGAAAAATGAGGCGAACCGCCCAGGAATCGAACCCAGGGCCTTCCAATTGCCGGTTGGATGCTCTACCATTATGCTACGTCCTCATTGGTTTCTGCCCTATGTGGGAGAATTTCGATTTGTGATTGAGTGAGGTCCGTAGCATAATGGTAGAGCATCCAACCGGCAATTGGAAGGCCCTGGGTTCGATTCCTGGGCGGTTCGCCTCATTTTTCATTATTCGTTATCTCTCCTCCTCGTGTGCAGAGACGTTCCTTAACACTTATGTCGTTTCTATTAATTTATATACTGCGCGGTCATTGCAGTTATATGCGCATATTCACGATTTGCGAGGGTGCCCTCTCAGGGCATTGGTTTCTGCCCTATGTGGGAGAATTTCGATTTGTGATTGAGTGAGGTCCGTAGCATAATGGTAGAGCATCCAACCGGCAATTGGAAGGCCCTGGGTTCGATTCCTGGGCGGTTCGCCTCATTTTTCATTATTCGTTATCTCTCCTCCTCGTGTGCAGAGACGTTCCTTAACACTTATGTCGTTTCTATTCATTTATATACTGCGCGGTCATTGCAGTTATATGCGCATATTCACGATTTGCGAGGGTGCCCTCTCAGGGCATTGGTTTCTGCCCTATGTGGGGAATTTCGATTTGTGATTGAGTGAGGTCCGTAGCATAATGGTAGAGCATCCAACCGGCAATTGGAAGGCCCTGGGTTCGATTCCTGGGCGGTTCGCCTCATTTTTCATTATTCGTTATCTCTCCTCCTCGTGTGCAGAGACGTTCCTTAACACTTATGTCGTTTCTATTCATTTATATACTGCGCGGTCATTGCAGTTATATGCGCATATTCACGATTTGCGAGGGTGCCCTCTCAGGGCATTGGTTTCTGTCCTATGTGGGAGAATTTCGATTTGTGATTGAGTGAGGTCCGTAGCATAATGGTAGAGCATCCAACCGGCAATTGGAAGGCCCTGGGTTCGATTCCTGGGCGGTTCGCCTCATTTTTCATTATTCGTTATCTCTCCTCCTCGTGTGCAGAGACGTTCCTTAACACTTATGTCGTTTCTATTCATTTATATACTGCGCGGTCATTGCAGTTATATGCGCATATTCACGATTTGCGAGGGTGCCCTCTCAGGCATTGGTTTCTGCCCTATGTGGGAGAATTTCGATTTGTGATTGAGTGAGGTCCGTAGCATAATGGTAGAGCATCCAACCGGCAATTGGAAGGCCCTGGGTTCGATTCCTGGGCGGTTCGCCTCATTTTTCATTATTCGTTATCTCTCCTCCTCGTGTGCAGAGACGTTCCTTAACACTTATGTCGTTTCTATTCATTTATATACTGCGCGGTCATTGCAGTTATATGCGCATATTCACGATTTGCGAGGGTGCCCTCTCAGGGCATTGGTTTCTGCCCTATGTGGGAGAATTTCGATTTGTGATTGAGTGAGGTCCGTAGCATAATGGTAGAGCATCCAACCGGCATTTGGAAGGCCCTGGGTTCGATTCCTGGGCGGTTCGCCTCATTTTTCATTATTCGTTATCTCTCCTCCTCGTGTGCGAGACGTTCCTTAACACTTATGTCGTTTCTATTCATTTATATACTGCGCGGTCATTGCAGTTATATGCGCATATTCACGATTTGCGAGGGTGCCCTCTCAGGGCATTGGTTTCTGCCCTATGTGGGAGAATTTCGATTTGTGATTGAGTGAGGTCCGTAGCATAATGGTAGAGCATCCAACCGGCAATTGGAAGGCCCTGGGTTCGATTCCTGGGCGGTTCGCCTCATTTTTCATTATTCGTTATCTCTCCTCCTCGTGTGCAGAGACGTTCCTTAACACTTATGTCGTTTCTATTCATTTATATACTGCGCGGTCATTGCAGTTATATGCGCATATTCACGATTTGCGAGGGTGCCCTCTCAGGGCATTGGTTTCTGCCCTATGTGGGAGAATTTCGATTTGTGATTGAGTGAGGTCCGTAGCATAATGGTAGAGCATCCAACCGGCAATTGGAAGGCCCTGGGTTCGATTCCTGGGCGGTTCGCCTCATTTTTCATTATTCGTTATCTCTCCTCCTCGTGTGCAGAGACGTTCCTTAACACTTATGTCGTTTCTATTCATATATATATATATATGTATATTTATTTATTTTTTATTTTTTTTCGTTTAGAAATTGAATTTTAATTCGACGGTAATTATCACAATATATGATACCATTAAATATGATTTTATATATATATTTATATATACTGCATATATATCCTTTCCAGATAAATTTTAAATGACTATTTGGCGAAAAGGCCGACTACATACTTCTGAAAAAATGGAGATGTCAGAAACAAACAGGTTGACACTCTACTGTTTGAACATTTACGAAATTAATAGATAACCCACATGGGACAAAACCTTTGTTTTATTCTGACTTTATAGAAAAAAAGTTATATCATAACAGATAAATTAAAATTGTCTGTTTTTATGCTTCTTAACGACAATTATCTGCAAAAAACATTGCCTTTTACTTCAGGACATTTTGAGTCAACTGTACATAAATAATTTGTAAATATACAAACAAGGAAATTAAAATAGGCTGAGAAAATTGCTTTTAAACGTAAGATAAAGTGAATAAGGAGAGAAGTCTACGAAAAAGAAGTTGAATAAACAATATGTAAATGATGAAATAATATACTGTACACTGCGTTTTACAGTTAGACATTTCGATAGAACACTCCGTGTAGAGTTGTGTAAAAATTGGCAATGCATACAAAGGGTGGGATGGGTATAATTAATTGATAATCTTTGTTTCAATAAATTTTTAGGGAATAAAATGGCCTTAAAATTTAACATTTAAGTTAAAAGAACATACAGCAGTACCACACATATAAAACTTACGTAGTTCCGATAGGAATGGTAAAGCACATGACCAAAAATAGAAGTGAGATGAAACTCTTCATATTATTGTGAAGTTGGAATCAAGGAAACTAAAACGGTAAAAGCAGAGTAAATTTTTCTTGGTCTTGTCAGTAAGAGAGCTGCCGAGGGAATGAAGAAGAAAAGTTGACTTATGGAAAGCTTGGGTAGAAGCTTGGGTGCTGGTGCGTGTTGCAGACACTTGGTTCTGAAAAACTTTCGCACAAGTGTTTTCTTGTAGTTGCTGAAGCCAATTTACTTTGGAGGTGCGCGTCACTGAATGTGCATTTCGGTGAATGTGCATATCAGTGAAAGTGCATATCAGTGAAATTGCATGTCGGTCAATGTGCATGTTATAATATATATATTTATAGTATTGGTAAAAAGTTTGGAAACACCTGTACAATTTATGTAATTTCTCCTTATTAACCAATAGAATTATTTTAGTAGACTAATGTCTGTTCCTATAGAATAATAGTCTATATATAGGAACAGACATTAGTCTACTAAAATAACTGTATTGGTTAACAAGGATAAATTATATAAATTGTATCGGTGCTTCCAAACTTTTTACCAGTACTGTATATATAATATATATATATATATATATATATATATATATATATATATTATTATATATATATATATATATATAATATATATAAATATATATATACTGTGTATATATAGATATAATTACAAGCCCATGCTAAGTAGTGGAGTCCCACAAAGATCTGTTGTCGTTCCATTATTATTTCTACTTCACTTCAACGATTTTCATCTCTCAACTTCATTACATTACACTGAGTACAAAATTTGAAAGATTTTCTGTTATTGTGATATTTCTGTCGTTTTCTTAAGGATTTCGGGGCGCTGATTCCAAAAATGATATTGGTTTTGCTCTATCATCAACCGTTTAAAAAATATAGGTTATCACACTTTTCATATGGCAAAGTATTTAAAGAAGGCTAACATAAATATTTTCTGAAAATAAAAACACTATTGGAAATTAATGTTTATTGAGCCAAAATTGTTTGGCAAACCCAAAATGGTGCGAAGGATATAATATATATCATGAAGAGAACCGATAAGAGAATAACAAGCCTCGTTATGCAGTGTGCGTTAGGGCGGAGTGAAAAACCCATTTTTCGAATTAACAAATTGGCTAGTGTGGAAATTGTGTGGAATAGTGAGGAAATAAGCTGGTATAAATTTAAAATCATAACATTAATATCTTCAGGTGCCACAATGACCTTCAATATTGAAAAAAATTGAAAAAAGCAGATTTTAACCAATAATTACAGAAGAGTCCACGATGCACAATAGACAAGAATTTATTCACACTTGTATAAAAATAGCTCAGTCAACCTTTAAAAAAGTTTCTATTATTCTCTAAAACAGTTTTCTATAGTCAGCTCACTCAGCTGTCACGTGAGTACCTCGGTTCAGTGTAGCTGTCGCTCTCGTAGCAGGTGGGTGTTCTGTTGTTGGCGTTACTCAGATAGTCTAAACTATATTTCTTATATATTTTGCATTTCTGTATTGTGTTGCCCTAAGTTTGCCATGTATTATTAACTGAAATTAACGTATAATTGATATTAGCTCTTTCTTTTTCAGATTTGTATACTTTCAAATGTCTCGAGTTTGTGCAAAATCAACCAGGGCCTCAACTGAGTGCCCCATGTTTGGTATGGGGGAAGATTTGTGGCACAGGAATCTTCCTACATACGAAGGAGTTTTTAAATATTACTTGTTTGTAAGAAACGATTTGAAACAGAATACTAATAAAGATCCTTCAATATCTCAAATATCAGAACAAGTTGTTGATAAATTGAAAACAATTTGGGAAAGTGCTTCCCGTCCCAATTCTGTCAGACAGGCGAATTGAAACAATGTTCAGAAGCTACCACGAAAAGTATCGGGTCATTATGAACCATACCAAAGCAAAAAAATTCTGAAGCTTACAAAGCAAAGATTGATATGTTCAAAAAAGAAGCACACACGAAACTTTTTGACATTGCAGCGTGCAAGTGCAAAGTACTAACACAATGTTCTTGTCCCAAAGAAAAAACGGTTCCAAAGGAAGAAGTGACGTTCCTCTTAGATCAAAGGAGTGAAAGAAAACTGTTTATTGATAGAGTAGATATTACACTCTCAAAGAAAAAAGCATCTACCTGTACGTTGCTAAGAAAGCAAAAAGAAGCTGCGAGGCTCACCAAAAAATCTTCACAGGAGAAATTGCAGGATACGAATGTTGAATTATCATCATCGACATCAAATAGTGAAAGTGAATCTGGCGAAATATCAGACGATACATTTCCAGAGCCAGTTAGCTCGAAGAGAAAGCTCGAACAACCTGAAGAACAATTATTCAAGAAAAGGAAAACTACAAATCTACCTTCAGTGGCTACTGCTTGTGACAGGACTGCAGTTTCAGATCGAGCTGCAGCATTCATTGTTAGTGCAGTATTGTAAGATATTGGAGAAGTTTCTATTGACAATACATCTGAAGTAGTGGATAGGAGTAAAATCAGAAGAGAAAGACAAAAGAAGAGATCAGAAATTATGAAAGATCAAAATCAGGTCCCAATCAGAGGAATCTATTTTGATGGTCGAAAAGATTCTACACTCTTCCAAGAAAAAAAAGAGTCCAAAGTATATCAGAAGAAGGTAACAGAAGAACATATCACTTTAGTGAGAGAACCTGGTTCAGATTATTTGGGCCATTATTCTGTGAATTCCGGATCAGCTGAAGAAATATGTAAAGGAATGTTTGAGTATATTGGAAATAATGACATGAACCTGGAAAACCTTGTTGCCATTGGATGCGATGGTGCAGCAGTCAACACTGGAGAAAAGGGAGGCGTTATAAGGCTTATAGAATTGAAGCTGAAGAAGCCAGTTCAACATTTAGTGTGCCAGCTCCATGCCAATGAATTGCCATTACGCCATTTAGTTGCAAAGCTGGATGGAAAAACATCTGGCCCCCGCGGATTCACCGGTCCTATTGGCAGGGAATTAGAGAACTGTGAGAGTCTTCCTATTGTCGAGTTTGAAAGGATTGATGCTGAGGAACCAACTGTAGACTGTGAAGATCTTAGCACCGACCAAAAATATCTAATTGATATTCATCAGGCCATAACAAAGGGATATTGCTCTCCAGATCTTGCTCATCGTAGTCCAGGCAAAATGGCACATTCACGATGGCTGACTGCAGCAAATCGTTTGCTTCGTCTATACGTTTCAACTGTAAGTCCATCTGAGAACCTCATGAACATTGCTTCTTTTATAATGAAGGTCTACATCCCAATGTGGTTTTCTATTAAGCAAAGTACGTCTTTTGTCAATGGCTCAAAACATGTTTTCAAAACTATTGAACTAACAAGAACACTGAATGACGAAGTAAAGGATATTGTAAACCCTGTCATACAAAGAAATGCATTTTTTGCAAATCCAGAAAATATTCTAGCATCAATGATTCATGATGACCGCAGCGCCATAAGAGAATTAGCGTGGAGGCGAATAAAGAAAGCAAGGCAAACAAACAAGGAAAAAGTTGTGAGGCGCTTCACAGTACCTGTTATTCAATTTGAAGCTACTGATTATACTGATTTAATTAATTGGCAAAAATCCATTGTCACTGAACCACCTGTGACAAGACACCTGACAGAAAATGAGATTGAAGAATTCATAGAAAACAAGAGTACCCCTCCATTCGAGAAATTCCCTTGTCATACACAAGTAGTAGAAAGAATGGTAAAATTAGTGACTGAAGCATCATCAAAAGTATTTGGATTGAACGCGCGAGATGGCTTCATAAGATCAACACTTCAGTCACGTAAAAAAATGCCATCATTCGAAAGTAAAGCTGAATATAAAGTTTAAATAAAACGTTAATAGAAAAAACATGCGCAAGGATGGGTGGTTGGGAGGGCATGGGTGGAGCTCGACACGCAGCCACCTCCTCGTGGTGAGTTCTGGATTAGTTAGATCATTAATCAAAAGAACATTGATCTAAATAAACTAAGAGCTGCGTAATTCAGTAACTATTTTGGTAATTGGAACACTTAATATATAATAATAACAAGTAAGTTTCAGTTATTGTACTAATGCAGAATATAAGAAAATCATTATATTTCACTTTTTTCGACGGCTTTGTGGCACCTGAAGATATAATTTCGCAGGACTAATATTTATGCACAGTCATTATCTATAGCACCCACATATTTTCCGCACTAGCCATATTTGAATTTCGAAACAAAGTTTAAAAACCTCATTTTCGATCCGCCCTAGTGTGCGTTCCTTAAAAATGTACTGAAAAACGCGACATCCGCATATGAACATTCTTATCCTTTCTGATCAGCGACCATATGTAGTCTCCCATCATGGAAGCATCCCAATGGCCCTGGTACCTTTTCTCCATCGTTTGAATATCTTGATGGAATCTTTCGCCATGTTCTTCACTCACATCGCCCAGGTTATCACGAAAAAAGTCTAGATGTGAATGCAGATAGTGTAATTTTAAAGACGTACGGCACCCCATTTTGCCATAGCACTTAATCAAGTTTGACACTAACTCCTTATAGTTTGGTGCTTTATGGTTGCCTAAAAACCCACGAACCACATCAAGGAAAGCACACCAAGCCTCTTTTTCGATCGGAGTTATCTTGGCTTCGAGGTTCTTTGAATTCAACAGCGCCTTGACTTGTGGTCCTACAAAGATGCCAGCCTTGACTATGGCCTCAGAGAGTTTAGGGAACATGACCCGAATCTGTTGGAAAACTTCCCCTCCAAAATCTAACGCAGTTACAAACTGTTTAATTAGACCCAACTTAATATGGAGAGGTGGTAGCAGAACTATGTCAGGCTACACAAGAGGTTCCCTGAGTACATTGTACTTTCCTGGTTGCAGTCCTTCACGTGGAGGCCACCGAACTGTTTTATAGTGCTCAGTTGAAGCCCTGCTATCCCACAGGCAAAGAAAACATGAATATTTAGTAAACCCTCCTTGTAAACCTAACAGGAAACCAATCATTTTGAAATCACCACACACGTCCCAGTTATATTGTTCATACCTGATTTGAGTGAGTAGTTGTTTGACATTTTGATAGTCCTCTTTCATTTGAACAGAATGTGCAACTGGTATAGATGGATATTTGTTCCCATTGTGGAGAAGAACAGCTTTTAAACTCCGAGTTGAACTGTCAATAAACAGGCGCCACTCTGAGAGTATATGTGTTAACCCAATAGCTGTGAATAGACCATTAACCTCGCTGCAATAACAGAGAGAACCATTGACATCGTAGAACCTTGCAAACTCTTCATGCCGCTTTCGGTATACAGTGCTCTTTCAGTCTTCTCCAAGCAAATTCCACTCTTTGAGTCTGGAGGTCAGAAGCTCAGACCCTGATTTCGTCAGACCCAAATCTCTAATTAAGTCGTCCAATTCCCTCTGATTTGGAAAGTGAGGGTTTGTACTGAAAATTACTGTACATTGTTCATCATGACTGTCCTCATCAGCCGACATCTCAGATGAGCTAGCTGCATCCTCATTTTCAACCTGCAAAGCAAAGAAACAAAATATAGGCATAGTTATATATGTAGAAGAGCATCAGCACTAAGAAAAATCGACACATAATGACCCACAGTCTGTAAATACAGAAGGTAAAGTAATGGATAGATACCTGTTCTGGTGGACGTGATATTGGAAGACCTTCGCCATGTGGTACAGGAGCTATGGACGAGGCTATGCTTGGATACTGAAGAGTCTGCCTTCCTTTAACTTTCCTGTATTTAGAAACATCTACCATGCAGTAGTAGCAATCGTCGTGGTGGCTCTTTGGTTCTCTCCATATTCTGGGTACCGCAAAGGGCATTGCCTTGCGTACTCCCCGGAGCCACCCTTCAAGTGTGGAGCGGCAGCTTCCACATATCACATGGGGTGCCCAGGGCTTATCTTGGTCACACATAGGCATACCAAAATAGAGCCGATACGCGATCCACAGCTTGGTGCCTTTCACAATCTTATGCGATACTGGCTTGGGGCCTATGTAATACCCACAAACGTAGCAGAATATATCCGGTGAGTGTTTACAAGCTCTAGTTGCCATTCTCTTTACCAAACTGTACTACATTAATCATAACCTGCGGATATAGAGAGGAGTTATGAAATCTGCAACAGATTCCAGATTCCAGAAAAAAAGATGTATTCACAACATTGAAATAATGTTCGCAATAAAAAAGGATCGATAACACTCAAATCGTCAGCACAGAGAAGCACAGAAACACAGTACCTCAGTGATGGTAACCATCAGACAAACAACCTGCTTTCTTTGTGTGCTCACACTTACTGACTTCTCAGACTCTGCGCTCTTCTTTATATAGCACAGTGGAAGTTTCGGGCAATTTCTAGAGTAAGAAACTGTCAACGAACATCCGGATTGTTCTCAACAATTCCTAATTATTCTGATACTGCTGCGCCCATAATAACATTATACAGGTAAAACATGAAAAATGGATTATCTCTGAAACCATTGATGATACACACAAACCAAGGCCAGATTTGAACTCAGCGCCCACAAATGCATATAAAAACATTAAAAATTCTATATAAACAATCAGTGTTACACAGTGTTATGTACAATATACTTATGATACCATACTTACTTCTTTCCATCATAACGTAGACTTTCTGATTAATGAAACAAACAGGCAATTAGAAAATGGGTATAAATGGATGTGTGCTAATAAACTTTTATTGAACCTGAAAAAATCATCTAATATGATTACTACCACAAAACATATCAATACAAACTGTCATAGAAAAACTGAAATTACTACTGTAATCTTGCAAAAATGAATAAGTTTTAAGTTAATTTAGACAAAAAACTAAATTTTAAGAGCAATCAACCCCATCAAATACACCACCGTTATGACACCAGACTGACTACTTATTTCATACAAAAACCTAACTATAGAGGTTGTCCCAGACGTCTGGACTTATAGGAAAAATAGACATTATATTTTTACAGTAAAACAAACACATTTCTGATGTCAGTTTTACATATTTCAGGAAACAAAGTACCCTGATGGCTCAGTATACCAATGAAGAGGTGATACTGGTATTGCTAGATGTTTCCGGAAAAAGCGAAAGAGAGGCATGTCAGTTATTTCACGAACATGCCTCCCTCTGGCTTTTTCCGGAAACATGTAGCAATACCAGTTCCACCTTCTCCTCATTAGTATACTGAGCTATCAGGGTATTTTCTTTCCTGAAATATATAAAACTGACATCAGAACTGTGTTTCTTTAACTTTAAAAAAATATTGTCTATTTTCCCTATGAGTCCAGACTTCTGGGACACCCTGTACAATAGAAACTGAAGTAAATGCACGCTCTTTCAAAGGAGCAGATGGATGGAATGCAATTCCCATGCATATGAGCCTGGCTTCATCACTGAATGCATTTCGTAAATCACTTATAAAGCACTTCATTAGCTCCTATTCATGTAAAGTTCATTACTGCCATTTTTTCCATCATAATCAATTTTGTAATCAACAAATTAAAATATGCTAATTTCATGAACCGACTTTAATTTTATAATCTGTTCTTTTTTATATTTGTTTATTAAGTAGCATTTATTTTCTACTAAACATAGAGTAAATCATTTAATTTAAAATTATGTAAAATATTCTAAACTTTATATTGTATGTATATTATTATTCCTGTTATTATTATTTTTTGTTGTCACTATTAGTGTTACTTGTCGCTTTCACTATTTTTATGTAAATAAAGTAAATGCCATTAATTTTGCCTAAAAAGCCTCCGTACTTCCAAGAACATATTCAGATAAGAGTACAGTCAGTATATTAATGTCATATCAAATATCAATAATTGTAAAACTGTAATTTGTGTTTTTTTCTGAACAAAGATTTTGGACTTGAATTTGAATGTCTTCCTTCTCCTTTCTTTTGTTAAAATTAAATCTTTACAGAAGATAAATTATAGAAAAGACATGCTGAAAAATAATTGTTATAATGTTATAATGCTTCAGACCAGCAAAGACCATACGATCCACTCATGGCTGGTCTAACTAACCGTGTTTGTATTTGTGTACTACGCATGTCCTCCGTGGTGGCGGAGGGGACCTACAATTTTATGTGAGTTCCGAACCACAAAATCCTTAATTTTGCTAATTTAAACTATACCTACTCTATCAACATATGCATCTAATCGATTTTTAAACATGTTTATAGACGTGTTACTAATTACTTCTACCGGCAAACTATTCCAGCTATTTACTATTCTATTTATAAAAAAGTCTTTGGCGACTGCCGTCTCGAACCTTCTACTTGTCAGCTTACACCGTTATTTCTTGTTCTACTATAATGTGCTATTTCGAAAAAGCTATCTCTATTAACGTTATCGAACCTATTCATAATTTTCAAAACCTGGATTAGATCAGCCCCATGCAAAGAAATCCAGGGGCGTTAGGTCAGGAGATCGAGCCGCCCAGGGGCTGTTGCCTCCACGTCCGATCCACCGATTTGGAAATTGTTCATTTAGCTACCCCCGAACAATGTTTGCGTAATGATAAGGTGCCCCATCTTGTTGAAAGACAACGGTGTTTAAAATGCCATCTGAATGAAGCTGGGATATTTAGGTGCTCGAATCGTAACAGGAGTTAAAAAAATAACCCCTGTCATGCTCCAAAATGTGTTCCGCAATGCTGCTGACAGATTCGAACTCTGTAGAGATACTGATGGTGCTCATGTAGAATCATATGCTTAACTATTCATTAAATGTATGCCTTCTATGAATTTTACCCTTTTTGCTACGTTTTCACTGAAATAGATGGGGACTTTATAAACACCTTGTATATTGGTCAGCTGATACAGTTCCTTCGTTTTCGTGCACTCTGACCTCCCTGCGGCCAAAGCACTCCCTGGCCTATTAGTGTACAAGGGGGAATGTGTCTGCTGCTCACTGCTCTGTTTGTAATATTATATGGTTTAAGCAGTGGTTCGAGTTTTGTTGCTTTACTATTATAGCCCATATCTGAAGAGATTGTCTGATATGGTGTGTAAATGTTTGGATTTTTTGCTG
Source organism: Bathynomus jamesi (assembly GCA_023014485.1). Lineage (NCBI taxonomy): Eukaryota > Metazoa > Arthropoda > Malacostraca > Isopoda > Cirolanidae > Bathynomus > Bathynomus jamesi. The sequence goes on from JAJOZX010002284.1 coordinate 384,989, forward strand.
CAATATGTCTGAATTTTGCCTCATTTACAATCTCAAAAAGGATCTTTCCTCTTTGGTTTTGGATATTTTTGCCTTTCTGTTCGTTCTTGACCCTGACTACTTCCAAGTTTAAATGAGGCTTGTTTTAATGGGAGTATTTACCCTCATTCGCAAAATCTAAGGTCATATGACGATGTGGACCTACAGTTTTATCTGGACCACGGGTTGCTACATAATGTTGGCAGACAGGACGATCATCCTTCCAACTATAACCCATACCTAACGTCGTTTAACTTCGCTGATGATGGGTGGCGATTTTGGTATTTGTGTATGACGTATATAGCCATGATACCGACCTTAAATCTAGAATTCAGTAATATGGGGTACTTTAGCCGTAATAATTTACAAATATCAAATTTAATGTATAAAGTTAGTACAAAATGAATTATTCAAAATTATAATAAAACACGAATATTCACATAAATATCATGAATTTGTAGAAATTCAAGGAATGTTGGTGACATTTTAGAAACAAAAGTTGTGAATTACGCCTAAAAGAAAACTATAGAAAGGAACCTTTATCTCGACCATTTTGTTTCTTGCTGTATTATCTTAAATATACTGTAGTGTGTTGCTCTCAGACACTCCCTTCAGTTCAGTATAAAATCATCTTCATAATTTTCGCTTCCGATTTAAAATATATTGATATATTTATGCATATGATGCATTTCAGTAGTATTAAAAAACCAATTCCTAAAAACCGGTTTACATGCACGTTTTTAGAATGTGATCATAAAGAATTGAATGAAACAAATGGAATGCCATGTAATATTTATATTTTGTATATCCCCCATCTTTCTAAGACATCACTCAGATGTCTGAACAAACATGTAGATGTTACGAGACTTTCAAAATAATCTGCAGTTCTTCGCAATCTCTCCGTGAAAAGGAAATTAAAAATATTATTAATAAAATTGGATCACCTGAAGATCAGGGATCCCAGGCTTCTTTAGTTAGCCTTATAAGGTTAACTAACGAAAATATCACGACATAACCTAACCAATCGTAAGGTCAACTGTACGCCCTTGACGAATGGTTAAGTTAGTTGGTGATATTTTCGTTAGTTAGCCTTATAAAGCTAACTAAAGGAGGCTGGGGGTCCTGATCTTTAGGTAATCCATAAAATTATTCAATTTATAGTTTTTGTTCAATTTCAGAAAATTCCTTTTATACGAAGTAAATACCTAAAATTAGTGAATATGCAGTTATTTATTCGTTTGGGTAATCATTTTCAAACATCATTTCTAATAGCTATATTACGAAATTAGGAATAGCCAGTGGATAAAGAAATTGCTGAAGATTTAGCAAGCGATCAAGGTTTGTCATTTCGTTTTGTTAAAATTTAATCTTTTCAGAAGATAAATTATAAGAAAGAAATAGTGAAAAATAGTTCTTGAATTTTATTGGTTTAAAAAATAATTACTTTTATGAAGATAATCTTTTATTATGTTTAAAATTTTCAATATTCAATAGGAATATTCATATCACACACAAACCAATTATTATTATTAAAATAATATCTTAATTAACTATGATTACATCATTTATGAGAAGTCGTGCAACATTTCCAATAATACTATTACAAAATTAGTGCCACTCTCAACAGATAGTAAGAATAAGTATCAGAAAATATAGACTTTGTTCCAATCGTTCAGTTTGTTTAATTCTGAAATTCAGTGATGTTCGCCGTTTCAAATGTTCTGTAATAAAATAGAGTAGTTTAGTTTATTTATGAATACTTATTTATATGTACGAAGTGATTTTTATATCAGATAATCTGAAAAAAAACATGTTTTTATACCAGAAATTTTTTATTAGAAAGGAACGCTAAAACACTGCAACGTTTCCAGATATATAAAGCATTCATACATTTCATGCTGTGGCAATATTTAAACATAGTTTTTAATACATATTTTTCACTCTTTCGACTTTTATGTGGTTGAACTAGGGGGTAGCTTTCGAAAAATTTCCTCTTCATTTAAATCATGTATTAATTGTTAGAATGTAAGGTTAAATTAACTGAAAACTTAACCTTTGATTTCCAGCAATTAAGTACATTATTAACAATTGAAAGAAGGAAAATGTGTTGCAAAGGAACCATTTTACTTATAATTTAGATAGTCCACATACCTCAAATAATGGAATTGCACTGTTAAACGGCTGGTACGGTGGTGGTCTCATTACTGTGAGAAAAGGAAGACAATAGTAATGAGTAAGTAACTGAATTATAATGATGCATTAATTTATAAGTTATTAGAAATAAAAAGGTTTCCCTTTTCTTTAATTTTGTTTACATTTTGAATTTTCTCCAGTACCTATCATCGGTTCTAAACTTATCAGGTCATCCCATAAGTAATGTCGTTTTTTAGATCGGAATTTGAAGGACAAAAAAAAACTCAACTGAAACTTTTTAATCTAGTATATAGTTTCCATCAGAATCAATGACACTCTGCCAACGTCTTACAAGCTTTTCAATGCCATGTTTATAAAATTCAGGCGGTTTTGAGGCAAAAAACGTACAAGAACTGGTGTGCAGGTCATCTAAAGAAGTATACTGTTTCTCATCAAGATAGCTTTGCAGACTCCTGAAGAGATGATAATCTGAAGGCGCAAGGTCCGGAAATATGGAGGATGTGGAAGTTTTTCCCACCCAAGCTCCTCAATTTTTGCAGAAGTGATCCGAGCGGTATGAGGACGTGCGTTGTCGTGGTGGAACACGATTTCTTTCCGATTAACCAAAGAAGGTCTCTTTTCTTTTAGTGCAGTGTTCAATCGATCCAGTTGTTGACAGTAGACTTGAGCGGTGATTGTTTGGTTGTGTGGCAAGGTTTCAAAGTGTATTACACCACCTTTATCCCACCAAACACTAAGCAACACCTTCCGAGGGTGAAGATTTGGTTTTGGCTGTGGTGTCGCTGGTTCTCCGGAATATCGTTGCCATAAACGTCCTGAATGTTTCGCGTTGCTTCAGTAGCACTATTCCCTTTTTTGAACTCGTAAAGCATTATATGCCTGATATGCTCTTCTGATACCGCTATGTTTATGAGGGGGATCACATAAAGCAAAACACACGTCTTCACTGGTGAAGGTCTGTAAAGTATGTAGCGAAACACGATAGATTTCCTCTTAGATATAACCTTCGGAAAATTTATGCTTAAACCGAGTAGGACTAGTTTCAACTTAATCTATCGTAAAAAACGACATTATTTAGGGGATGACCTGATATTTTTATTTTGGCGATAAGAGTGAGTGATAAGAGTTCGTTTGATGGGTTATTTTATCAGTTGAAGGTGAATGCAAATATTATGAAAGACATATGGCAAACGCAAATATGAAACTATTAGCAAATGATGTATAATGAGGTCAAGATGCGAGAAAGGAAACGTGAATAGTACCACAGGTTCTGAAAAAGTACAAGAAAAACGGATGTGTCTCGTTTGCAGTTGATGGATGGGAGAGAAATGAGGAGAGAAAATGAAATTAGTGGTGGAAGAAGATAGAAGAAAGTTGGAAAGGGTATAATGAAAAGAATATCTTCAGGATAGCATAAAGGACAGAAGGGGGAACACTAGTTAATGTAACCTACACCATGCATCTTTTAAGATTATTTATTATTAAAATTATTAAATAAATAAGTAATCATTTGATTATTCGTAGTGTTTCTTCGAAGAATGCTAAAGTCACCATACCGCCTGGTAGAATATTTTAAAGCGAGTTACTTAATATCGTTGTCTTGCACTGAAACTGGTTGAAAGAAATGTGTGTGTGCGTGTGTGTGTGCGTGTGTGCGTGCGTGCGTGTGTGTGCGTGTTTGAGCTCAAGACATTGTTGAAAATCCTGAGGAATGGAGAGTATTGTCGTTACATGCGTTTATGTAATATTTATAAATGAAATACCATTCCTTGATCTGAATTAGAAAAAAAAAGGAATTAATAATTAATTGTTCACAACTTCGATTCACGCACATTTTTTGTGCAGAATCTTCATATAATATAGAAGCTGAAACGTAGAAAATTGGAGATGTAATTGAAAATCTTTTGCAGGTATGAACTTCATGAAAATGAAAGTGAAAGCTATATATATAATATTCTTAGCTACTATTATACTTACTACTGGCATCTGCCAACTGCATTCTCAGATTGTGCATTTCCGACAGGGATGCAAGACAGTTCATCTGCACACACTCCAAACTTGTCATTGTTCCCGCCACATATTTCACCCGGTCCATGCAAAAGTAGATTTCCACCATGAAAGTCTTCTGACATTAAGATTCTGAAATATATGTTAACTCATCAAAGGAAGATGAGCCCATAAAGTAGTGAAATTCCTATGATTGACAAATATTTGCTTGAAGTAACATGAAACTCATTGGCCAGTCATGCAAGCCTTCTATTAGTCAAACTCTAAACTAACACTCCAGCCTTTAATTCCGTAGAAGATTTTGAAACACTTGGTCCGGAAAACTAGTATGGGTGTAAGAATAAAGATTATTTAAGTTACTCCTAAAAATGTTCTTAAATTCTTAAATTGTTGCTATTCTTAACTGCACGAGTTTTACCTCTGTACAAACAGCCGGTGTCATATGCTAGGAGAAACCAACAGCCGTTCATGAGGTATTGGGAGTGGTATGAGTTATCCGATGGTATCGGCAGTGGTATGAGTTATCCGATGTATCGGCAGTGGTATGAGTTATCCAACGGTATCGGCAGTGGTATGAGTTATCCAACGGTATCGGCAGTGGTATGAGTTATCCAACGGTATCGGCAGTGGTATGAGTTATCCAACGGTATCGCAGTGGTATGAGTTATCCAACGGTATCGCAGTGGTATGAGTTATCCAACGGTATCGGCAGTGGTATGAGTTATCCAACGGTATCGGCAGTGGTATGAGTTATTACCTTCTCTTTCTGATGTTTCTCAGTGTGAACAACCACACTACCTCTTTAACTAAGATTTAAATCTGAATTATTACTGTTACTTCAAACAACTCTCACAATTACATGCAGTTGCCTTCACAACCGCATCATTGTTATAGTGCAGTTCATAACACTCGTTTCCATTCCACGTTCTTATCACTTCTACGTTTACTTCTTGTTAAATAAAATGACTAAGAAGACAACTTTAAGCTCAACTACTTCTATCCACCTTCGGAGTAATTAACCTCTCTGCTATTTCTATAATCTCATTTAACCATGTGAAAACTTTGATCTACCTTGCAAATAATTGTGATTTTTAATCGATTTCAGTAACTTTTACGATTTTTTCATCGGTTTCAGTAATTTTTACGATTTTATCATCAATTTCAGTAATTTTTACGATTTTTCATCAGTTTCAGTAATTTACAGACTGATTGATAGTACTGTATATTGCTTATAAATTTATGCATAAAATTTTACAATACTGTAGTCATCAAATTGAAAAGTGTTTGTCATAAAACTAGAAGGCGAACGGCAGAAACAAAATTCCAATGGAGAGTTTAATTTAGCTTTTTTTTCAATTTGCTACTGTTGGCTTCTTACTTTGGTTGTAAATTTATTTTTCCCTCAGTCTCTTTTGACTCTTAGGAGCGAAAAAATGAGGAGCACGCAAATATCGCCCTTCGTGTTTCTATTGTTAGGTTAATTTTAGCATCTACCCTTTTGAAGTTCCCAACGTTCATCATGCCTTTGTATTGACAATACTATTATTATTATTATTATTATAGTTTTTTATATTCTTATGGGGTTTGCACACCAACCTAACAATCAGAAAGCCATAAAAATTTACACTACCGCATACTCACATAAATTCGCGCTTGCTTTCACCGACTGAGATCAACACGTTGCATCTTTCGAGTTCAATGTACTTTATAAAAAATTATCTAAGCGTCTTATAACATTTGTATAATTTAAATTAATTAAATTATAATTTGAAAATTTATGTTTTTGGGGTCCTCAGTGAAATTCCATTAAATATACGACTCTTCCTTTATTCTAAAGTTAAGCTAAACCCTCAAACTTATCAATATCCATTTTAAAAAAAAGGTTGTTCTTCCCGTACTTTGGTTTAGTAAAGCCACTAAATAAAATTACCTTCAGACAGACGGGGCAGCAGCCACACATGTCGAAGCCATATCCGAAATCGCATTCGATCGGGTCACATTCCTCTGAATAGCATGGTGGACACGTCGCCGGCGTTGTATATCTTGATCACGAGAAGAGAAAGAAGCACTTAATTTCATTACTGATATAACAATGGAGAATCAACAAGGGAAAACGTAGAGGCAATTATGCCCTTCAAACTGTTACGGGCTATTCCTTGAGCGAATATATATTACAGTATTTTTTTTTTTTTTACAAATTGAATTTTAATTCATATGGTAATTATCATAATATATAATACCATTAAATATGATTTTATATATACACACATACACATATATATACTGCATATATATCCTTTCCAGATAAATTTTAAATGACTATTTGGCGAAAAGGCTGAATAAATACTACTGAAAAAAATGGAGATGTCATAAACAAACAAGTTGACCTTCTACTGTTTGAACTTTTACGAAATTAATAGATAAGCCGCATGGGAGAAAATCCCTGTTTTCCTCTGATTTTATAGAATAAAAGTTACATCATAAGAGAGAAATTAAAATTTATGTTTTTACGTTTCTCAACGACAATTATCTGCAACAATCATTGCCTTCTACTTCAGGACATTTTGAATCGACTGTACATAAATAATTTGTAAATATACAAACAAGGAAATTAAAATAGGCTGAAAAAATTGCTTTTAAGCGTAAGATAAAGTGGATAAGGAGAGAAGTCTATGAAAAAGAAGTTGAATAAACAATACGTAAATGATGAAATAATATACTGTACACTGCGTTTTACAGTTAGACATTTAGATAGAACACTCCGTGTAGAGTTGCATAAAAATTGGCAATGCCTAGAAAGGGTGGGATGGGTATAATTAATTTTCCATCTTAATTTCAATAAATTTTTAGGGAATGAAAAAGCCTTAAAACTTAAGAAGTAAAAACAATTAAGTTAAAAGAACATACAGCAGTATCACACACATCTAAAACTTACGTAGTTCCGAAAGGAATGGCAAAGCACATGACCAAAAATAGAAGTGAGACGAAACTCTTCATATTATTGTAAAATTGGAATCAAGGAAACTAAAACGGTAAAAGCAGAGTAAATTTTTCTTGGTCTTGTCAGTAAAAGAGCTGCCGAGGGAATGGAGAAGAAAAGTTGACTTATGGAAAGCTTGGTGGAAGCTTGGGTGCTGGTGCGTGTTGCAGACACTTGGTTCTGAAAAACTTTCGCACAAGTGTTTTCTTATAGTTGCTGAAGCCAATTTACTTTGGAGGTGCGTGTCAGTGAATGTGCATTTCGGTGAATGTGCATATCAGTGAAAGTGCATGTCAGTGAATTTGCATGTCAATGAATGTGCATGTCAGTGAAATTGCATGTCGGTCAATGTGCATGTTATAATATATATATATATATATAATATATATATATATCGTAAAAACGACGCTTGTATAGGAGATATTCCGCGCAAGACGAGAGAGAGAAAACGGAACAAATGAAAAATGAAGTACCACCTGTTCCGTTTTCTCTCTCTCGTCTTGCGCGGAATATCTCCTATACAAGCGTCGTTCTTTACGTTATTTATACTGCGTGTTCTTTGCAGTTGAATGTATATATATATATATATATATATATATATATATATAGTATAGGTAAAAGTTTGCAAACACCTGTACAATTTATGTAATTTCTCCTTATTAACCAATAGATTTATTTTAGTAGACTAATGTCTGTTCGTATAGAATAATAGTCTATTTATAGGAACAGACATTAATCTACTAAAATAACTATATTGGATAACAAGGATAAATTACATAAATTGTATCGTGCTTCCAAACTTTTTAACAGTACTATATATATATATATATATATATATATATATATATATATATTATATATATATATATATATATATATATATATATATATATATATATATATATATATACTGTATATATACATACTGTGTATATTAGATATAATTACGAGCCCATTCTAACTAGTGGAGACCTACAAGGATCTATTGTCGTTCCATTATTATTTCTACTTTACATCAACGATTTTCATCTGTGAACATCATTAAATTATGTACAATATGCTTATGATACCATACTTACTTCTTTCCATCATTACGTAGACTTTCTGATTAATGAAACAAACAGGCAATTAGAAAATGTGTATAAATGGATGTGTGCTAATAAACTTTTATTGAATCTGACAAAATCATCTACTATGATTACTACCACAAAACATATCAATACAAACTGTCATAGAAAAACTGGAATTACTACTGTACTCTTGTAAAAATGAATAAATTTTAAGTTAATTTAGACAAAAAACTAAATTTTAAGAGCAATCAACCCCATCGAATACACCATCGTTATGACACTAGACTGACTACTTATTTCATACAAAAACGTAACTATAGAGGTTGTCCCAGACGTCTTGATTTATAGGAAAAAGACATTATATTTTTACAGTAAAAAACATATTTCTGATGTCAGTTTTACATATTTCAGGAAACAAAGTACCCTGATGGCTCAGTATACCAATGAAGAGGTGATACTGGTATTGCTACATGTTTCCGGAAAAAGCGAGAGAGAGGCATGTCAGTTATTTCACGAACATGTTCCCTCTGGCTTTTTCCGGAAACATGTAGCAATAACAGTTCCACCTTCTCTTCATTAGTATACTAAGCCATCAGGGTATTTTCTTTCCTGAAATATGTAAAACTGACATTAGAAATGTGTTTCTTTAACTTTAAAAATATTGTCTATTTTCCCTATGAGTCCAGACTTCTGGGACACCCAGTACAATAGAAACTGAAGGAAATGCACGCTCTTTCAAAGGAGCAGATGTATGGAATGCAATTCCCATGCATATGAGCCTGGCTTCATCACTGAATGCATTTCGTAAATCACTTATAAAGCACTTCGTTAGCTCCTACTCATGTAAAGTTCATTACTGCCATTTTTTCCATCATAATCAATTTTATATTCAACAAATTAAAATATGCTAATTTCATGAACCGACTTTAATTTTATAATCTGTTCTTTTTTATATTTGTTTATGTAGCATTTATTTTCTACTAAACACAGAGTAAATCATTTAATTTAAAATTATGCAACATATTCTAAACTTTATATTGTATGTATATTATTATTGCTATTATTATTATTATTTTTCGTTGTCACTATTACTGTTACTTGTCACTTTCACTATTTTTATGTAAATAAAGTAAATGCCATTAATTTTGCCTAAAAAGCCTCCGTACTTCCAAGAACATATTCTGATAAGAGTACTGTGAATATATTAATGTCATATCAAATATCAATAATTGTAAAACTGTAATTTGTGTTTTTTTCTGACCAAAGATTTTCGACTTGAATTTGAATGTCTTCTCTCCTTTCTTTTGTTAAAATTAATTCTTTACAGAAGAAAAAATTATAGAAAAGACACGCTGAAAAATAATTGTTATAATGTTATAATGTTTCAGACCAGCAAAGACCATACGATCCACTCATGGCTGGTCTAACTAACCGTGTTTGTATTTGTGTACTACGCATGTCCTCCGTGGTGGCGGAGGGGACCTACAGTTTTATGTGAGTTCCGAACCACAAAATCCTTAATTTTGCTAACTTAAACTATACCTACTCTATCAACATATGCATCTAATCGATTTTTAAACATGTTTATAGACGTGTTACTAATTACTTCTACCGGCAAACTATTCCAGCTATTTACTATTCTATTTATAAAAAAGTCTTTGGCGACTGCCGTCTCGAACCTTCTACTTGTCAGCTTACACCGTTATTTCTTGTTCTACTATAATGTGCTATTTTGAAAAAGCTATCTCTATTAACGTTATCGAACCTATTCATAATTTTCAAAACCTGGATTAGATCAGCCCCATGCAAAGAAATCCAGGGGCGTTTGGTCAGGAGATCGAGCCGCCCAGGGCCTGTTGCCTCCACGTCCGATCCACCGATTTGGAAATCGTTCATTTAGCTAACCCCGAACAATGTTTGCGTAATGATAAGGTGCCCTATCTTGTTGAAAGACGACGGTGTTTAAAATGCCATCTGAATGAAGCTGGGATATTTAGGTGCTCGAATCGTAACAGCAGTTACAAAAATAACCCCTGTCATGCTCCAAAATGTGTTCCGCAATGCTGCTGACAGATTCGAACTCTGTAGAGATACTGATGGTGCTCATGTAGAATCATATGCTTAACTATTCATTAAATGCATGCCTTCTATGAATTTTACCCTTTTTGCTACGTTTTCACTGAAATAGATAGTGAGTTTATAAACACCTTGTATATTGGTCAGCTGATACAGTTCCTTCGATTTCGTGCACTCTGACCTCCCTGCGGCCAAAGCACTCCCTGGGCTATTAGTATACAAGGGGGAATGTGTCTGCTGCTCACTGCTCTGTTTGTAATATTATATGGGTTAAGCAGTGGTTCGAGTTTTGTTGCTCTACTATCATAGCCCCTATCTGAAGGGATTGTCTGATGTGGTGTGTAAATGTTTGAATTTTTTGCTGCAATATGTCTGAATTTTGCCTCATTTACCATCTCAAAAAGTATCTTTCCTCTTTGGTTTTGGATATTTTTGCCTTTCTCTTCGTTCTTGACCCTGACTACTTCCAAGTTTAAATGAGGCTCGTTTTAATGGGAGTATTTACCCTCCTTCGCAAAATCTAAGGTCATATGACGATGTGGACCTACAGTTTTATCTGGACCACGGGTTGCTACATAATGTTGGCAGACAGGACGATCACCCATCCAACTACAACCCACACCTAACGTCGTTTAACTTCGCTGATGATGGGTGGCGATTTTGGTATTTGTGTATGACGTATATAGCCATGGTACCGACCTTAAATCTAGAATTCAGTAATATGGGGTACTTTAGCCGTAATAATTTACAAATATCAAATTTAATGTATAAAGTTAGTACAAAATGAATTATTCAAAATTATAATAAAACACGAATATTCACATAAATATTATGAATTTGTAGAAATTCAAGGAATGTTGGTGACATTTTAGAAACAAAAGTTGTGAATTACGCCTAAAAGAAAACTATAGAAAGGAACCTTTATCTCGACCATTTTGTTTCTTGCTGTATTATCTAAAATATACTGTAGTGTGTTGCTCTCAGACACTCCCTTCAGTTCAGTATAAAATCATCTTCATAATTTTCGCTTCCCGATTTAAAATATATCGATATATTTATGCATATGATGCATTTCAGTAGTATTAAAAAACCAATTCCTAAAAACCGGTTTACATGCACGTTTTTTAGAATGTGATCATAAAGAATTGAATGAAACAAATGGAATGCCATGTAATATTTATATTTTGTATATCCCCCATCTGCTTCTAAGACATCACTCAGATGTCTGAACAAACATGTAGATGTTACGAGACTTTCAAAATAATCTGGAGTTCTTCGCAATCTCTCCCGTGAAAAGGAAATTAAAAATATTATTAATAAAATTGGATCACCTGAAGATCAGGGACCCCAGGCTTCTTTAGTTAGCCTTATAAGGTTAACTAACGAAAATATCACGACATAACCTAACCAATCGTAAGGTCAACTGTACGCCCTTGACGAATGGTTAAGTTAGTTGGTGATATTTTCGTTAGTTAGCCTTATAAAGCTAACTAAAGGAGGCTGGGGGTCCTGATCTTTAGGTAATCCATAAAATTATTCAATTTATAGTTTTTTGTTCAATTTCAGAAAATTCCTTTTATACGAAGTAAATACCTAAAATTAGTGAATAATGCAGTTATTTATTCGTTTGGGTAATCATTTTCAAACATCATTTCTAATAGCTATATTACGAAATTAGGAATAGCCAGTGGATAAAGAAATTGCTGAAGATTTAGCAAGCGATCAAGGTTTGTCATTTCGTTTTGTTAAAATTTAATCTTTTCAGAAGATAAATTATAAGAAAGAAATAGTGAAAAATAGTTCTTGAATTTTATTGGTTTAAAAAATAATTACTTTTATGAAGATAATCTTTTATTATGTTTAAAATTTTCAATATTCAATAGGAATATTCATATCACACACAAACCAATTATTATTATTAAAATAATATCTTAATTAACTATGATTACATCATTTATGAGAAGTCGTGCAACATTTCCAATAATACTATTACAAATTAGTGCACTCTCAACAGATAGTAAGAATAGTATCAGAAAATATAGACTTTGTTCCAATCGTTCAGTTTGTTTAATTCTGAAATTCAGTGATGTTCGCCGTTTCAAATGTTCTGCAATAAAATAGAGTAGTTTAGTTTATTTATGAATACTTATTTATATGTACGAAGTGATTTTTATATCAGATAATCAGAAAAAAAAACACGTTTTTATACAAGAAAATTTTTATTAGAAAGGAACGCTAAAACACTGCAACGTTTCCAGATATATAAAGCATTCATACATTTCATGATGTGGCAATATTTAAACATAGTTTTTAATACATATTTTTCACTCTTTCGACTTTTATGTGGTTGAACTAGGGGGTAGCTTTCGAAAAATTTCCTCTTCATTTAAATCATGTATTAATTGTTAGAATGTAAGGTTAAATTAACTGAAAACTTAACCTTTGATTTCCAGCAATTAAGTACATTATTAACAATTGAACGAAGGAAAAGGTGTTGCAAAGGAACCATTTTACTTATAATTTAGATAGTCCACATACCTCAAATAATGGAATTGCACTGTTAAACGGCTGGTACGGTGGTGGTCTCATTACTGTGAGAAAAGGAAGACAATAGTAATGAGTAAGTAACTGAATTATAATGATGCATTAATTTATAAGTTATTACAAATAAAAAGGATTCCCCTTTCTTTAATTTTGTTTACATTTTGAATTTTCTCCAGTACCTATCATTGGTTCTAAACTTATGAGGTCATCCCACAAGTAATGTCGTTTTTTAGATCGGAATTTGAAGGACAAAAAAAAAACTCAACTGAAACTTTTTAATCTAGTATATAGTTTCCATCAGAATCAATGACACTCTGCCAACGTCTTACAAGCTTTTCAATGCCATGTTTATAAAATTCAGGCGATTTTGAGGCAAAAAACGTACAAGAACTGGTGTGCAGGTCATCTAAAGAAGTATACTGTTTCTCGTCAAGATAGCTTTGCAGACTCCTGAAGAGATGATAATCTGAAAACGCAAGGTCTGGAGAATATGGAGGATGTGGAAGTTTTTCCCACCCAAGCTCCTCAATTTTTGCAGAAGTGATCCGAGCGGTATGAGGACGTGCGTTGTCGTGGTGGAACACGATTTCTTTCCGATTAACCAAAGAAGGTCTCTTTTCTTTTAGTGCAGTGTTCAATCGATCCAGTTGTTGACAGTAGACTTGAGCGGTGATTGTTTGGTTGTGTGGCAAGGTTTCAAAGTGTATTACACCACCTTTATCCCACCAAACACTAAGCAACACCTTCCGAGGGTGAAGATTTGGTTTTGGCTGTGGTGTCGCTGGTTCTCCGGAATATCGTTGCCATAAACGTCCTGAATGTTTCGCGTTGCTTCAGTAGCACTATTCCCTTTTTTGAACTCGTAAAGCATTATATGCCTGATATGCTCTTCTGATACCGCTATGTTTATGAGGGGGTCACATAAAGCAAAACACACGTCTTCACTGGTGAAGGTCTGTAAAGTATGTAGCGAAACACGATAGATTTCATCTTAGATATAACATTCCGAAAATTTATGCTTAAACCGAGTAGGACTAGTTTCAACTTAATCTATCGTAAAAAACGACATTACTTAGGGGATGACCTGATATTTTTATTTTGGCGATAAGAGTGAGTGATAAGAGTTCGTTTGATGGGTTATTTTATCAGTTGAAGGTGAATGCAAATATTATGAAAGACATATCGCAAACGCAAATATGAAACTATTAGCAAATGATGTATAATGAGGTCAAGATGCGAGAAAGGAAACGTGAATAGTACCACAGGTTCTGAAAAAGTACAAGAAAAACGGATGTGTCTCGGTTGCAGTTGATGGATGGGAGAGAAATGAGAGAGAAAATGAAATTAGTGGTGGAAGAAGATAGAAGAAAGTTGGAAAGGGTATAATGAAAAGAATATCTTCAGGATAGCATAAAGGACAGAAGGGGAACACTAGTTAATCTAACCTACACCATGCATCTTTTAAGGATTATTTAGTTATTAAAATTATTAAATAAAATAAGTAATCATTTGATCATCGTAGTGTTTCTTCGAAGAATGCTAAAGGTCACCATACCGCTTGGTGGAATTTTTTCAAACGAGTAACTTAACATCGTAAACTTGCACTGAAACTGATTGAAAGAAATGTGTGTGTGTGTGTGTGTGTGTGTGTGTGGTTGAGCTCGAGACATTGTTGAAAATCCTGAAGAATGGAGAGTATTGTCGTTACATGCGTTTATGTAATATTTATAAATGAAATACCATTCCTTGATCTGACTTAGAAAAAAAAAGGAATTAATAATTGTCCACAACCTCGAGTCGTGCAAATTTTATGTGCAGAATCTTCATATAATAAAGACGCAAAAACGTAGAAAATTGGAGATGTACTTGGAAATCTTTTGCAGGTATGAACTTAATGAAAATGAAAGCAATATATATAATATTCTTAACTACTATTATACTTACTACTGACATCTGCCAACTGCATTGTCAGATTGTGCATTTCCGACTTTGATGCAAGACAGTCCATTATCACACACTCCAAACATGTCATTCTTCCCGCCACATTTTTCACCCTGTCTCTGCAAAAATAGATTTCCACCATGAAAGTCTTTTGACATTAAGATTCAGAAATATATCTTAACTCATCAAAGGAAGCTGAGCCCATAAAGTAGTGAAATTCCTATGATTGACAAATATTTGCTTGAAGTAACATGAACCTCATTGGCCAGTCATGCAAGCCTTATATTAGTCAAACTCTAAACTAACACTCCAGCCTTTAATTCCGTAGAACATTTTGAAACACTTGGTCCGGAAAACTAGTATGGGAGTAAGAATAAAGATTATTTGAGTTACTCCTAAAAGTGTTCTTAAATTCTTAAATTGTTGTTATTGTTAACTGCACGAGTTTTGCCTCTGTACAAACAGCCGGCGTCGTATGGTAGAAGGAACCAACAACCGTTCATGAAGTATCGTCAGTGGTATGAGTTATCCAACGGTATCGGCAGTGGGGAAGTCAGAAGTGGGAACATTTATGGTCCCCTCCCCATGTGACTCCGAGGCTCTTAAGGCCAATACAATTTTGTTGGGTTTTTAATTTTGAAAAGATTGTTTAGTATGTAAGACGCATGTATGTGTTGTGAGGAATAGTGAGAGAAGTGTGTGTTTGAGAGCATGCTGGACTGCTCACAGGGTAGACGAGACAGAAAAAGATGAGCTGAAGAGGACAGTGAGAAGAGAAACGGGAGTTCCAGCACTCCCTGTCTCCTGTCTATAAATAAATTTTTCTTACATTATGCTGTCATGTCTCATTTTACTTTTATAAAAATACTTCTTCCCGTCGAAGTATGTCCAACAATTTATTACCTTCTCTTTCTGATGTTTCTCAGTGTGAACAACCACACTACCTCTTTAACTAAGATTTAAATCTGAATTATTACTGTTACTTCAAACAACTCTCACAATTACATGCAGTTGCCTTCACAACCGCATTATTGTTATAGTGCAGTTCATAACACTCGTTTCCATTCCACGTTCTTATCACTTCTACGTTTACTTCTTGTTAAATAAAATGACTAAGAAGACAACTTTAAGCTCAACTACTTCTATCCACCTTCCGGAGTAATTAACCTCTCTGCTATTTCTATAATCTCATTTAACCATGTGAAAACTTTGATCTACCTTACAAATAATTGTGATTTTTTTATCGATTTCAGTAACTTTTACGATTTTTTCATCGGTTTCAGTAATTTTTACGATGTTTCATCAGTTTCAGTAATTTACAGACTGATTGATAGTACTGTATATTGCTTATAAATTTATGTATAAAATTTTACTTTACTGCAGTCATCGCATTGAAAAGTGTTTATGATAAAACTAGAAGGCGAACGGCAGAAACAAAATTCCAGTGGAGAGTTTAATTTAGCTTTTTTTCAATTTGCTACTGTTGGCTTCTTACTTTGGTTGTAAATTTATTTTTCCCTAGTCTCTTTTGACTCTAGGAAGCGAAAAATGAGGAGCACGCAAATATCGCCCTTCGTGTTTCTACTGTTAGGTTAATTTTAGCATCTACTCTTTTGAAGTTCCCAACGTTCATTATGCCTTTCTATTGACAATACTATTATTATTATTATTATTTATATTATTATTATTATTATTATTATTGTTTTTATTTATATTCTTATGGGGCGGTTTGCACACCAACCTAACAATCAGAAAGCCATAAAAACTTACACTACCGCATAGTCACATAAATTCGCGCTTGCTTTCACCGACTGAGATCAACACGTTGCATCTTTCGAGTTCAAAGTACTTTATAAAAAATTATCTAAACGTCTTATAACATTTCTAAAATTTAAATTAATTAAATTATAATTTGAAAATTTATGTTTTTGGGGTCCTCAATGAAATTCCATTAAATATACGACTCTCCCTTTATTCTAAAGTTAAGCTAAACCCTCAAACTTATCACTGTCCCTTTTAAAATGAAAGATTGATCTTTCCGTACTTTGGTTTAGTAAAGCCACTTAATAAAATTACCTTCAGACAGACGGTGCAGCAGTCACACATGTAGGGATTATATCCGAATTCGCACATTCCCATCGTGTCACATTCCTCTGAATAGCATGGTGGACACGTCGCCGCCGTTGTATTTCTTGATTGCGAGAAGAGAAAGAAGCACTTAATTTCATTACTGATATAACAATGGAGAATCCACAAGGGAAAACTTAGGGGCAATTATGCCCTTCAAACTGTTACGCCTATTCCAAGGTTTGAGACAACAGTTGTCAAAATCTTTTTTACGCATAGAATAGTAAATAGCTGGAATAGTTTGCCGGTAGAAGTAATTAGTAGCACGTCAATAAACATGTTTAAAAATCGATTAGACGCATATGTTGATCGATTGGGTATAGTTTAAGGTAGTAAAATTAAGGCTTTGTGGTGATAGATCCCACAGCTCAACACAAGTGTTGTGGATATAGGGAGGCAGCATCTTGGGTTAGGGGATACTCTCTGTCCTTACACACCCCATTTAAAGAGATTCCTCTGCCCAGCGGTGCTCCCCATAGTAGTGAGGTATTGAAAAACTCATGATCTTCACTTGCCCCACAAACACCTTTAAATGGGAGACCCATAATGGGTGCATATATTTTTACATTATTGTACAGTCTTTACAGCCACACCTACACTTTTCCTCCTAAGTATATATTGTAATGTATATAGTTGTAAATTGTGGCTTGGTCCGCAATTGATATGGACCGTGACTTATTTTTGGTTGGCAAGGTACTGGTATTGATCGATACCGTAATGAAATTGACTGGATTCTTTGGATCTGATATATTTGCATGTCGGTTATAAATAGATATAGAGTGTAACATATTTGTGGATAGTAGTCTTTATGACTTGATCCTCTGGATCGAGAGATTCGATATTTAGTTTTTAATTGATAATTATTTAGTTTTGTAAAAATTGGTTGTTGCCAATGTACAGACAGTTTTTACATAGTGGAGCCACCTCGATAGGCCGAAGTGGCTCCTTGTGTGCCCACTATAAAAATTTCTCATGTTCTTATGTTCTTGTGGTTCGGAACCCACGTAAAATTGTAGGTCCCCTCCGCCACCACGGAGGACATGCGCAATACACAATTACGAACGCAGTTAGGTAGACCAGCCATGAGTGGATCCTAGGATCTTTGTTGGTCTGAAACATTATAACATTATAACAAGTATATTATAATATATATATATATATATACAGGGTGTCCCGTAAGTCTGGACCCATAGGGATTTATAATATATTTTTTATTATGTTATTATTATTATTTTATTATATTTTTTATGATTTTATTTATGATTTTTATTTGTGGGGCCACTTGAAAGCCAAAGTGTACGAGGTCAAACTTCAGAACATTTTCCACCTTAAAGCACGCATTGTGGAGGCGTGTCAAGAAATTTCTGCGACTGTGATTCAGAAAGTGCTGTCGCAGTGGAGATTGCGTCTTCAACTATGTGTGCGACACAACGGCGGACACTTTGAACAGATTATGTAATAAATTTTTGGACTATTTTGTAATTTTATTATTTTTCCCTATGGGTCCAGACTTACGGGACACCCTGTATATATATATATATATATATATATATATATATATATATATATATATATATATGTATATCACTGGGCAACACGTATTTATTGAATGATATCTGACACTTGATTCTAGGTAATTTGGGTGCGCTGAATACGAATTTCAACTCGGTTGGCTCTATCAGGTCCTGATTCTTGTCGACAGCCTATGTGCCATTTTCCAGATTTTTCAAATTAGGACTAAAAAATTAAGTCATGGGTTAAATTTTTTTTCAAGTTTCATGAATACAAGCAGTTCAAACTACAGTAAAATACATTATAACGATAGAAATGACTTCAAATAAAAAAACAAACAGATATGAAGCTTTCACTGTGGCAAAAATTTTCTTTTGTAAGACTTTCTAGCGTATTTGCTTGTTGATGGCAGGTCTCTTTTGAAGCACCAGCAGTAATCAGCCATTATGTGGGAATCCCAGCGGCCTTGGTACCGTTCCTCCATAATTTTGATATCTTGGTGGAATCTCTCCCCTTGTTCGTCACTTACATCACCTAAATTACTTGGAAATTGGTCAAGATGGCTATTCAAAAAATGCATTTTTATGCTCATATTGCAACCTAACTCTTTGTAGTCCATAAAAGTTTTTTTACGATTTCTTCGTAGTTATCTGCCCTATAATTGCCTAAAAAGTTTTCTATCAAGTCCACGAATGAGAACCAGCCATTTTTTTCGCGTTCATTCATGACATTAGGAAAATTGCTGTCTTTAATCATTGTTCTTATTTGTGGACCGTCGAAAATTCCCGCCTTGATTTTTTCATAACTTAAACTTGGAAATTTTGAAGTTATGTATTTGAAACACTCGCCGTTCGTATCTAAAGCTTTTACATATTGTTTAATGAGGCCTAGTTTTATATGCAGAGGAGGAAATATGATTTTATCTCTGCTCACTAAAGGTGGATTAATTACGTTTTTTCTCCGACAGTAAGTGATGTTCGTGCTGGCCAGATTTGTTTGAAATAATGTTCTTCCTTGGCTCTGCTGTCCCATAAGCAAAGGAAGCAGGGATATTTAGTATACCCTCCTTGTTGTCCTAGCAGAAAATTAACCATTTTTAAGTCAACACATATGATCCACTCGTGCTCCCTATATTTGATAAGATTTAAAACCTTTTCTATATGTTCATACTTTTCTTTTAATTTTGTTGAGTGCCCAATCGGTATCGAGCCGTATAGATTGCCATTATGCAACAACACACACTTAAGACTTCTTTCCGAACTGTCTAAAAACAAGCGCCAATCATTTGCATCGTAAGACTCAACCCCCATCTTCTTTAACAAACCAACTATGTCGCAGCAATATACTAAACTATCCTCTGTTCTAAAATATTTAACAAGTCTTCTTCTCTTTTTCTGTAAAATGAAATGTATGTGTTTGAAGTAAGCAAGTTTTCTCTTTAAGTCTTGAAGCTAAAATTTCCGCAGCCTTTTTTGGCAAATTTAGATCCCTTACAAGATCATTCAACTCGGCCTGGTTAAACTTTTGCGGATCGTTTTGACTTTCAAATACGCTGGGGTCAAAATCGGTGTCTGACTCCTCAAAGTGCATAACAATATTTTCAGGAACATCTTCAACTAATTCTTGAGTTGGCAGACCCTTAAATTTTGGAATGGGGATCTCATTTGAATGTAGCACAGGTCGTATCGCGGTGTCGAAATTTGGGTACTCGATACAATGTTTATTTTTCTTAGTGAAGCCCGAAGTCTTGACAAAGCAAAGGTAGCAATCGGTCTCGTGGTTAGTAGGCTCTCGCCACACCTGATATGGAAAAGAAATTGTAAAGCGTTAACAAAAGCGACGAGAGACTTGTTTTATGAATTTTATCAAAAGTTATCACCCAAACATTTAACATTTCTATGTGTTTCAACCTTATGCAATATTTGAGATTCTTATAAACATTTTCTGTAAATTTTTGTTTATGTACCTAAGTTACAATTACATTTAGGTAAGTTACAGTATACTAGTGATTAAATTACGTAGTTTTATGAAATCATAAACTTACCATCGGAACTCCAAAAGGTATTTTTGAATCCGAACCCTTCGTCCAATGTCGCAGTCTTTCAATGCATATAGTGCAGGCTTTATGTGGAGCCCACGATTTATCTTGGTCCCCCAGTTTTATGCCAAAATAAGCTAAGTAAGCTCTTTTTACGAAGTCAGTTATATTTGCTCGTTGATGTTGAAGTGTAAAATTTCCACATATATAACAGAAGGAATCAGGGTTGTTTTTGCATTTGAACTTTCTAGTGCTTGATGACATATTGCTTGATTGTTCTGCCAATTTGTAAAGGTATTTAAAGCCCTTAATTCATATAAATTTAAGAAAATCTGAAATATAAACACAAAAATTAGTTTAAATAGGTACTTATTATGAAATAGGTACTTACAATCTATGAAATTAAACTAGAAACACGGATGAGTAGGTACAATATAAATTACGTCTAATTAAATCAACTATATTAAATCACGATGACAAAATTACTCACTAAATCATATGCCAATTCAAAATTATGTTAATGCCCAAACTTAATTAACTAACTCAACTGACTGACTGACTGACTGACTGATTGATTGAATTGACTGATTAACTCTGGAAACGAGTCGCTTTTATATATTTTAGTTGTCCCTCTAGAATACTCTACAGAGAACAGGAACGCTCGAGAAAATTTTAGAATTCTATGATATTTTTAGCTTAATTTACTAATATTAAAATGGGTTAAAAATGACAAAATTAAAATATTTTTAGGGTGTTACATATAAAAATATACATAATACAACAATACCATAACAATAGGTACAAATACCTAGATAAAAACCTAGTTGCATAATGTGTAACTGCAAAAAGACTTAGCGAGTATTGAGAAAAAACCTTTTTATGAATACGACGAAAGAGGAGGGGTGTTGAGCAAAATCAGGACCTGATAGAGCAAAACTGACTAAAAATTCGTGCTCAGCGCACCCAAATTACCTAGAACTAACTGTCAAATCTAATTCAATAGACAAAAATTTGAAATTTGTTCCCTCAGTGTATTTATTTAATTTTCTATTTTTTTTCGTTTAGAAATTGAATTTTATTTCGACGGTAATTATCACAATATATGATACCATTAAATATGATTTTATATATATATTTATATATACTGCATAGATATCCTTTCCAGATAAATTTTAAATGACTATTTGGCGAAAAGGCCGACTACATACTACTGAAAAAATGGAGATGTCAGAAACAAACAGGTTGACACTCTACTGTTTGAACATTTACGAAATTAATAGATAACCCACATGGGACAAAACCTTTGTTTTATTCTGACTTTATAGAAAAAAAGTTATATCATAACAGATAAATTAAAATTGTCTGTTTTTATGCTTCTTAACGACAATTATCTGCAAAAAACATTGCCTTCTACTTCAGGACATTTTGAATCAACTGTACATAAATAATTTTTAAATATACAAACAAGGAAATTAAAATAGGCTGAGAAAATTGCTTTTAAACGTAAGATAAAGTGAATAAGGAGAGAAGTCTACGAAAAAGAAGTTGAATAAACAATATGTAAATGATGAAATAATATACTGTACACTGCGTTTTACAGTTAGACATTTCGATAGAACACTCCGTGTAGAGTTGTGTAAAAATTGGCAATGCATACAAAGGGTGGGATGGGTATAATTAATTGTCAATCTTAGTTTCAATAAATTTTTAGGGAATAAAATGGCCTTAAAATTTAACATTTAAGTTAAAAGAACATACAGCAGTACCACACACATCTAAAACTTACGTAGTTCCGATAGGAATGGCAAAGAACATGACCAAAAATAGAAGTGAGATGAAACTCTTCATATTATTGTAAAGTTGGAATCAAGGAAACTAAAACGGTAAAAGCAGAGTAAATTTTTCTTGGTCTTGTCAGTAAAAGAGCTGCCGAGGGAATGAAGAAGAAAAGTTGACTTATGGAAAGCTTGGGTAGAAGCTTGGGTGCTGGTGCGTGTTGCAGACACTTGGTTCTGAAAAACTTTCGCACAAGTGTTTTCTTGTAGTTGCTGAAGCCAATTTATTTTGGAGGTGCGCGTCACTGAATGTGCATTTCGGTGAATGTGCATATCAGTGAAAGTGCATATCAGTGAATTTGCATGTTATAATATATATATTTATAGTATTGGTAAAAAGTTTGGAAACACCTGTACAATTTATGTAATTTCTCCTTATTAACCAATAGAATTATTTTAGTAGACTAATGTCTGTTCCTATAGAATAATAGTCTATTTATAGGAACAGACATTAGTCTACTAAAATAACTGTATTGGTTAACAAGGATAAATTATATAAATTGTATCGGTGTTCCAAACTTTTTACCAGTACTGTATATATATATATATATATATATATATATATATATATATATATATATATATATATATATATATATATAAATATATATATATACTGTGTATATATAGATATAATTACAAGCCCATGCTAACTAGTGGAGTCCCACAAAGATCTATTGTCGTTCCATTATTATTTCTACTTCACTTCAACGATTTTCATCTCTCAACTTCATTACATTACACTGAGTAACAAAATTTGAAAGATTTTCTGTTTATTGTGATTTTTCTGTCGTTTCTTAAGGATTTCGGGGCGCTGATTCCAAAAATGATATTGGTTTTGCTCTATCATCAACCGTTTAAAAAATATAGGTTATCACACTTTTCATATGGCAAAGTATTTAAAGAAGGCTAACATAAATATTTTCTGAAAATAAAAACACTATTGGAAATTAATGTTTATTGAGCCAAAATTGTTTGACAAACCCAAAATGGTGCGAAGGATATAATATATATCATGAGGAGAACCGATAAGAGAATAACAAGCCTCGTTATGCAGTGTGCGTTCCTTAAAAATGCACTGAAGAACGCGACATCCGCATATGAACATTCTTATCCTTTCTGATCAGCGACCATATGTAGTCTCCCATCATGGAAGCAACCCAATGGCCCTGGTACCTTTTCTCCATCGTTTGAATATCTTGATGGAATCTTTCGCCATGTTCTTCACTCACATCGCCCAGGTTATCACGAAAAAAGTCTAGATGTGAATGCAGATAGTGTAATTTTAAAGACGTACGGCACCCCATTTTGCCATAGCACTTAATCAAGTTTGACACTAACTCCTTATAGTTTGGTGCTTTATGGTTGCCTAAAAACCCACGAACCACATCAAGGAAAGCACACCAAGCCTCTTTTTCGATCGGAGTTATCTTGGCTTCGAGGTTCTTTGAATTCAACAGCGCCTTGACTTGTGGTCCTACAAAGATGCCAGCCTTGACTATGGCCTCAGAGAGTTTAAGGAACATGACCCGAATCTGTTGGAAAACTTCCCCTCCAAAATCTAACGCAGTTACAAACTGTTTAATTAGACCCAACTTAATATGGAGAGGTGGTAGCAGAACTATGTCAGGCTTCACAAGAGGTTCCCTGAGTACATTATACTTTCCTGGTTGCAGTCCTTCAGGTGGAGGCCACCGAACTGTTTTATAGTGCTCAGTTGAAGCCCTGCTATCCCACAGGCAAAGAAAACATGAATATTTAGTAAATCCTCCTTGTAAACCTAACAGGAAACCAATCATTTTGAAATCACCACACACGTCCCAGTTATATTGTTCATACCTGATTTGAGTTAGTAGTTGTTTGACATTTTGATAGTCCTCTTTCATTTGAACAGAATGTGCAACTGGTATAGATGGATATTTGTTCCCATTGTGGAGAAGAACAGCTTTTAAACTCCGAGTTGAACTGTCAATAAACAGGCGCCACTCTGAGGGTATATGTGTTAACCCAATAGCTGTGAATAGACCATTAACCTCGCTGCAATAACAGAGAGAACCATTGACATCGTAGAACCTTGCAAACTCTTCATGCCGCTTTCGGTATACAGTGCTCTTGCAGTCTTCTCCAAGCAAATTCCACTCTTTGAGTCTGGAGGTCAGAAGCTCAGACCCTGATTTCGTCAGACCCAAATCTCTAATTAAGTCGTCCAATTCCCTCTGATTTGGAAAGTGAGGGTTTGTACTGAAAATTACTGTACATTCTTCATCATGACTGTCCTCACCAGCGACATCTCAGATGAGCTAGCTGCATCCTCATTTTCAACCTGCAAAGCAAAGAAACAAAATATAGGCATAGTTATATATGTGTAGAAGAGCATCAGCACTAAGAAAAATCGACACATAATGACCCACAGTCTGTAAATACAGAAGGTAAAGTAATGGATAGATACCTGTTCTGGTGGACGTGATATTGGAAGACCTTCGCCATGTGGTACAGGAGCTATGGGCGACGCTATGCTTGGATACTGAAGAGTCTGCCTTCCTTTAACTTTCCTGTGTTTAGAAATATCTACCATGCAGTAGTAGCAATCGTCGTGGTGGCTCTTTGGTTCTCTCCATATTCTGGGTACCGCAAAGGGCATTGCCTTGCGTACTCCCCGGAGCCACCCTTCAAGTGTGGAGCGGCAGCTTCCACATATCACATGGGGTGCCCAGGGCTTATCTTGGTCACCCATAGGCATACCAAAATAGAGCCGATACGCGATCCAGAGCTTGGTGCCTTTCACAATCTTATGCGATACTGGCTTGGGGCCTATGTAATACCCACAAACGTAGCAGAATATATCCGGTGAGTGTTTACAAGTTCTAGTTGCCATTCTCTTTACCAAACTGTACTACATTAATCATAACCTGCGGATATAGAGAGAAGAGTTATGAAATCTGCAACAGATTCCAGATTCCAGAAAAAAAGATGTATTCACAACATTGAAATAATGTTCGCAATAAAAAAGGATCGATAACACTCAAATCGTCAGCACAGAGAAGCACAGAAACACAGTACCTCAGTGCTGGTAACCATCAGACAAACAACCTGCTTTCTTTGTGTGCTCACACTTACTACTTCTCAGACTCTGCGCTCTTCTTTATATAGCACAGTGGAAGTTTCGGGCAATTTCTAGAGCAAGAAACTGTCAACGAACATCCGGATTGTTCTCAACAATTCCTAATTATTCTGATACTGCTGCGCCCATAATAACATTATACAGGTAAAACATGAAAAATGGATTATCTCTGAAACCATTGATGATACACACAAACCAAGGCCAGATTTGGACTCAGCGCCCACAAATGCATATAAAAACAATCAGTGTTACACAGTTATGTACAATATACTTATGATACCATACTTACTTCTTTCCATCATAACGTAGACTTTCTGATTAATGAAACAAACAGGCAATTAGAAAATGTGTATAAATGGATGTGTGCTGATAAACTTTTATTGAACCTGAAAAAATCATCTAATATGATTACTACCACAAAACATATCAATACAAACTGTCATAGAAAAACTGGAATTACTACTGTACTCTTGCAAAAATGAATAAGTTTTAAGTTAATTTAGACAAAAAACTAAATTTTAAAAGCAATCAACCCCATCAAATACACCATCGTTATGACACCAGACTGACTACTTATTTCATACAAAAACCTAACTATAGAGGTTGTCCCAGACGTCTGGACTTATAGGAAAAATAGACATTATATTTTTACAGTAAAACAAACACATTTCTGATGTCAGTTTTACATATTTCAGGAAACAAAGTACCCTGATGGCTCAGTATACCAATGAAGAGGTGATACTGGTATTGCTAGATGTTCCGGAAAAAGCGAAAGAGAGGCATGTCAGTTATTTCACGAACATGCCTCCCTCTGGCTTTTTCCGGAAACATGTAGCAATACCAGTTCCACCTTCTCTTCATTAGTATACTGAGCTATCAGGGTATTTTCTTTCCTGAAATATGTAAAACTGACATTAGAACTGTGTTTCTTTAACTTTAAAAAAATATTGTCTATTTTCCCTATGAGTCCAGACTTCTGGGACACCCTGTACAATAGAAACTCAAGGAAATGCAGGCTCTTTCAAAGGAGCAGATGTATGGAATGCAATTCCCATGCATATGAGCCTGGCTTCATCACTGAATGCATTTCGTAAATCACTTATAAAGCACTTCATTAGCTCCTACTCATGTAAAGTTCATTACTGCCATTTTTTCCATCATAATCAATTTTGTAATCAACAAATTAAAATATGCTAATTTCATGAACCGACTTTAATTTTATAATCTGTACTTTTTTATATTTGTTTATGTAGCATTTATTTTCTACTAAACATAGAGTAAATCATTTAATTTAAAATTATGTAAAATATTCTAAACTTTATATTGTATGTATATTATTATTGCTGTTATTATTATTTTTTGTTGTCACTATTACTGTTACTTGTCACTTTCACTATTTTTATGCAAATAAAGTAAATGCCATTAATTTTGCCTAAAAAGCCTCCGTACTTCCAAGAACATATTCAGATAAGAGTACTGTCAATATATTAATGTCATATCAAATATCAATAATTGTAAAACTGTAATTTGTGTTTTTTTCTGAACAAAGATTTTGGACTTGAATTTAATGTCTTCACTCCTTTCTTTTGTTAAAATTAATTCTTTACAGAAGAAAAATTATAGAAAAGACCTGCTGAAAAATAATTGTTATAATGTTATAATGTTTCAGACCAGCAAAGACCATACGATCCAGTCATGGCTGGTCTAACTAACCGTGTTTGTATTTGTGTACTACGCATGTCCTCCGTGGTGGCGGAGGGGACCTACAATTTTATGTGAGTTCTGAACCACAAAATCCTTAATTTTGATAACTTAAACTATACCTACTCTATCAACATATGCATCTAATCGATTTTTAAACATGTTTATAGACGTGTTACTAATTACTTCTACCGGCAAACTATTCCAGCTATTTACTATTCTATTTATAAAAGAGTCTTTGGCGACTGCCGTCTCGAACCTTCTACTTGTCAGCTTACACCGTTATTTCTTGTTCTACTATAATGTGCTATTTCGAAAAAGCTATCTCTATTAACGTTATCGAACCTATTCATAATTTTCAAAACCTGGATTAGATCAGCCCCATGCAAAGAAATCCAGGGGCGTTAGGTCAGGAGATCGAGCCGCCCAGGGCCTGTTGCCTCCACGTCCGATCCACCGATTTGGAAATCGTTCATTTAGCTAACCCCGAACAATGTTTGCGTAATGATAAGGTGCCCCATCTTGTTGAAAGACGACGGTGTTTAAAATGCCATCTGAATGAAGCTGGGATATTTAGGTGCTCGAATCGTAAGAGGAGTTAAAAAAATAACCCCTGTCATGCTCCAAAATGAGTTCCGCAATGCTGCTGACAGATTCGAACTCTGTAGAGATACTGATGGTGCTCATGTAGAATCATATGCTTAACTATTCATTAAATGCATGCCTTCTATGAATTTTACCCTTTTTGCTACGTTTTCACTGAAATAGATAGGGACTTTATATTTATAAACCCCTTGTATATTGGTCAGCTGATACAGTTCCTTCGTTTTCGTGCACTCTGACCTCCCTGCGGCCAAAGCACTCCCTGGCCTATTAGCGTACAAGGGGGAATGTGTCTGCTGCTCACTGCTCTGTTTGTAATATTACATGGTTTAAGCAGTGGTTCGAGTTTTGTTGCTTACTATTATAGCCCATATCTGAAGAGATTGTCTGATGTGTATGTAAATGTTTGGATTTTTTGCTGCAATATTCTGAATTTTGCCTCATTTACCATCTCAAAAAGATCTTTCCTCTTTGGTTTTGGATATTTTTGCCTTTCTGTTCGTTCTTGACCCTGACTACTTCCAAGTTTAAATGAGGCTGTTTTAATGGGAGTATTTACCCTCCTTCGCAAAATCTAAGGTCATATGACGATGGGACCTACAGTTTTATCTGGACCACGGGTTGCTACATAATGTTGGCAGACAGGACGATCCCATCCAACTACAACCCACACCTAACGTCGTTTAACTTCGCTGATGATGGGTGGCGATTTTGGTATTTGTGTATGATGTATATAGCCATGGATGACCTTAAATCTAGAATTCAGTAATATGGGGTACTTTAGCCGTAATAATTTACAAATATCAAATTTAATGTATAAAGTTAGTACAAAATGAATTATTCAAAATTATAATAAAACACGAATATTCACATAAATATCATGAATTTGTAGAAATTCAAGGAATGTTGGTGACATTTTAGAAACAAAAGTTGTGAATTACGCCTTAAAGAAAATTATGGAAAGGAACCTTTATCTCGCACATTTTGTTTCTTGCTGTATTATCAAAAATATACTGTAGTGTGTTGCTCTCAGACACTCCTTTCAGTTCAGTATAAAATCATCTTCATAAATTTCGCTTCCCGATTTAAAATATATCGATATATTTATGCTTATAATGCATTTCAGTAGTATTAAAAAAACCAATTCCTAAAAACCGGTTTACATGCACGTGTTTTAGAATGTGATCATAAAGAATTGAATGAAACAAATGGAATGCCATGTAATATTTATATTTTGTATATCCCCCATCTGATTCTAAGACATCAGTCAGATGTCTCAACATACATGCAGATGTTACGAGACTTTCAAAATAATCTGGAGTTCTTCGCAATCTCTCACGTGAAAAGGAAATTAAAAATATTATTAATAAAATTGGATCACTTGAAGATCAGGGCCCCCAGGCTTCTTTAGTTAGCCTTATAAGGCTAACTAACGACAATATCACGACCAAACCTAACCAATCGTTCGGTGAACTGTACGCCCTTGACGAATGGTTAGGTTAGTTGGTGATATTTTCGTTAGTTAGCCTTATAAAGCTAACTAAAGGAGGCTGGGGGTCATGATCTTTAGGTGATCCATAAAATTATTCAATTTATAGTTTTTTGTTCAATTTCAGAAAATTCCTTTTAAACGAAGTAAATGCCTAAAATTAGTGAATGATACAGTTATTTATTCGTTTGGGTAATCATTTTCAAACGTCATTTCTAATAGCTATGTTACGAAATTAGGAATAGCCAGTGGATACAGAAATTGCTGAAGATTTAGCAAGCGATCAAGGTTTGTCCTATCGTTTTGTTAAAATTTAATCTTTTCAGAAGATAAATTATAGGAAAGAAATAGTGAAAAATAGTTCTGAAATTTTATTGGTTTAAAAAATAATTACTTTTATGAAGATAATCTTTTATTATGTTTAAAATTTTCAATATTCAATAGGAATATTCATATAACACACAAACCAATTATTATTATTAAAATAATATCTTTATTAACTATGATTACATCATTTATGAGAAGTTGTGCAACGTTTCCAATAATACTATTACATAATTAGTGCCACACTCAATAGATAGTAAGAATTAGTATCAGAAAATATAGATCTTGTTCCAATCGTTCAGTTTGTTTAATTTTGAAATTCAGTGATGTTCGCCGTTTCAAATGTTCTGCAATAAAATAGAGTAGTTTAGTTTACTTATGAATACTTATTTTGAATATGTACGAAGTGATTTTTATACCAGATAATCAGAAAAAAAACACGTTTTTATACCAGAAAATTTTTATTAGGAAGGAACGCTTAAACACTGCAACGTTTCCAGATATATAAAGCGTTCATACATTTCATGCTGAGGCAATATTTAAACATACTGTTTAATATATATTTTTTCACTCTTTCGACTTTTATGTGGTTGAACTAGGAGGTAGCTTTCAAAAAATTTCCTCTTCATTTAAATCATGTACTATTAATTCTTAGAATGTAAGGTTAATTTAAATGAAAACTTAACCTTTGATTTCCAGCAATTAAGTGCATTATTAACAAATGACAGAAGGAAAATGTATTGCAAAGGAACCATTTTACTTATAATTTAGATAGTCCTCATAACTTAAATAATGCAATTAACCTGTTAAAGGGGTTTTTCGCTGTCCTCCTCAAGACTCTGTGGGAAAAGGAAGACTATAGTAATGAGTAAGTAACGGGATTATAACGATGCCTTAATTTATTAGTTATTAAAAATAAAAAGGTTTCTCCTTTCTTTAATTTTTTTTTACATTCTGAATTTTCTCCAGTACCTATCATCGGTTGTAAACTTACTTTAATTTTGGCGATAAGAGTGAGTGATAATAGTTTTTTGATGGGTTATTTTATCAGTTGAAGGTGAATGCAAATATTATGACATATGGCAAACGCAAATATGAAACTATTAGCAAATGATGTATAATGAGGTCAAGATGCGAGAAAGGAAACGTGAATAGTACCACAGGTTCTGAAAAAGTACAAGAAAAACGGATGTGTCTCGTTTGCAGTTGATGGATGGGAGAGAAATGAGGAGAGAAAATAAAATTAGTGGTGGAAGAAGATAGAAGAAAGTTGGAAAGAGTATAATGAAAAGAATATCTTCGTTAGTTAGCTTTATAAGGCTAACAAACGAAAATATCAAGACTTAACCTAACCAATCGTCAAGGGCGTACAGTTGACCTAACGATTGGTCAGGTTAAGTCATGATATTTTCGTTAGTTAGTCTTATAAGGCTAACTAAAGAAGGCTGGGGTCCCTTATCTTCAGGTGATCCAAAATAAGTAATCATTTGATCATCGCAGTATTTCTTCGACGAATGCTAAAGGTCACCTTACTGCCCGGTAGAATATTTTAAAGCGAATTACTTCGTTATCTTGCACTGAAACTGGTTGAAAGTAATCTGTGTGTGTGTGTGTGTGTGTGTGTGTGTGTGTTTGAGCTCAAGACATTGTTGAAAATCCTGAGGAATGGAAAGTATTGTCGTTACATGCGTTTATGTAATATTTATAAATGAAATACCATTCCTTGATCTAAATTAGAAAAAAACAGGAATTAATAATTGTTCAGAACTTCGTGTCGTGCACATTTTTTGTGCAAAATGTTCATATAATAAAGATGCAGAAACGTAGAAAATTGGAGATGTACTTGGATATCTTTTGCAGTTATGAACTTCATGAAAATGAAAATGAAAACAATATATATAATATTCTTAGCCACTATTATACTTACTACTGGCATGTGCCAGCTGCATTGGGAGATTGTGCATTTCCGACAGGGATGCAAGACAGCTCTTCACCACACTCTCCAAGTATGCCATTGTTCCCGCCACATAATTCGCCCGGTCCCTGCAAAAGTAGATTTCCACCATGAAGGTCTTCTGACATTAAGATTTAGAAATATAATTTAACTTATCAAAGGAAGATGAGCTCATAAAGTAGGGAAATTCCTATGATAGACAAATATTTGCTGAAGTAACATAAAACTCATTGGCCAGTCATGCAAGCCTTATATTAGTCAAACTCTAACCCAGTGGTACTCATTATGCGGCTCACAGGCGAAATGCGGCTCGTGATGGCCTAAGTGGCGGTTCTCGATGCATAGAATGAGAGAGAGAGAAATTTGGATATATTCAATTTATATAAGATCGTCATCAGAAAAGAACAGCTGATGAGCTGTGTGTGTATATATATATATATATATATATATATATATATATATATATATATATAAATTAGGGTGATGCAAAAAAGGGTAAAAATTTTTTTTTTCAATTTTCAGGGAGACACCCTCCTATTTTATTCATATCCTAAGAAAGCATTGTATGCGAAATTTGGGGTTGAAAAAGAGAAAATTAGAGGTTGCTACCAAGCTTTAAAAATAAATGTATATCAGTTTGTGCTCAAAAATATTGTTTTGTTGATATTTTCGCCGGAGCCGGTTTGATATGTACTAGTTAACCTAGTTTGAAAAAAAACGATGACATTCTAGACTATAGTACGTAGTGAGCTCATAAAATAGTAAATAATAGGCACGCTGATTTCCGCACCACCCTCTGAGGTACAGCGTATAGCGCGTTAACTTTTTTTTATGTGGAAGTTTCCCCAGTAGGCATATCATAACCACTTATGTATGTTTATTTTCGTTTTTTGTGAAGCAAGAGTAATGTTTTCTTGTTTTTGTTTGAGAGTGACGACCTGTAACTTTTAACAATTTGAAGAAGGTATTGTTTCTGCTCTTCATCATTGGTTATCAGTTTGTTGTATTCCTCCATCAGTCGTACACCTCTTTCCGCAATGTCGTTTACCACTTTGAGTCCATATGCGATATCTCTTGCATTCGCATAACTTTCATCATCATTCCATTCTTCAGCATCTTTTTCAAGAAAAGTGCAAGGCACCTCTAGGATTTCAAAGAATCTTTTTGTGTTCGCAGTAACGAAATCCTGCAGTTGTTTCTGCCCAGCTGATTCAGGATTTATTGATGCTCGTTTGCTCGGTTTTGAGTCAACTGTTTTCTGCAGAGCATGCTTCATTTTGTTTTTTGTCTCATGCGAAACAGCTGAATCAAAAAATGCAAGCGCCACAAGCTCCTCAGAGAGGTACCACAAATGTCTCAAAAACTTATTGAGTGCAGCACTTGCAATTTTGTCATCCTTTTGCTTGTAGAGCTGCAGACTTTGCACAAAATGCAAATCTGAACGGGGGGCGCATGAGGGTATGGGTGCCAGGTACCACGATCTGATGTATATCGCAGCTGAAAAGCAGCAAACATCTCTCAGTCCTTTTTCCTCTCTCTCAGTTAGTTTAAACTGAGATTTAAACATCCAAATTTTAATGCAGTAAATTAGCTTGCCCATCCATCGTGCTCTGTGATAAGCTCCGGGTGCTTTAAAGCTGATTCCTGACTTGGGGGCACTACCGATGAAAATGAGCGTTAGCTCGAGCAATTCCTTGTAGTCATCACGAGGCCGCTGTTCATCAAGCTGAGCTTGAGCAAATTGAATGAGTTCTTCAGCATCTGAGATTTTCTCTGCAATGTTAGGGTCATCTGTTGCTGTTTGGTAATTGTTCTTGTCAATTTCCACCCACTTTGCTTTGAATCTCTTAAACAGTTGTATGTCAGGGCCACTAGAAGATGGCAAGGAGACAGAAACTGCAGCTTCTAACACTATTTCGAAAATATGATGTCGGCAAGCCAGCCACAGCATATCTTTATCCAATCTTTGCTCTAGTAACATACAAGCACCACTCTTAGAACCTGTGTTGGAGGCAGTGGTGTCAAAAACACATGCCCTTCACTTGGTCAGATATATTCCACTCCAATACTAACTGATGGGACAGCATCTGCAATGTTTTGACCAGTTCCTCTGGCAAGTTTGGGAATACCAAGAAGCTGATCAACTCCTTGGCCGGAAATTAGAACTGGCAGTCGATCAACATTTTCATGACCAGTAATATCTTCCAGTAGTTTGCCGTCCCAATGTATTTGGAGAGGGCAATTTGTTTCGAAATCCTGCTTCAAATTTTCTGCCATTGTCTTGCGGTTCCTTTGTCTTGCTCTCCGTATCGATGAATAGCTAACACTGTATTCTTCAGGGTTTTGCCCAAGAGCATTGATTGTTGGGATCAAGATTTCCGAAGCAGCTCTATCACTTACTTTTGCAGCATCAAGAGATACAAGCATTGAAGAATCCATAAGCTTTGCACTCTTAGACTTTGATCTACTTTGTCTCGAAGTTGATGGCTGCTGAGGGTCAGCAACAAATTCTTCTTCTGATTTTGAACTATCTTCATTCAAACTTGAAGGACTTGAACTTGAGAGCACTGCTGCTTCGAAAACGGCTGTTTCCCTCTTTTTTTCTTTTCAAGCAATGTTCCTTTTCTCTAGCAATCTCTTCCATTTGTGAAAAAACTTTATCCACTCCAGACATTTTGCCTTTCTTCCTTTTTGTCTTTGCAGCATCAAAAACTCACGATCTTCATCTATCTTTATCATGTCAAGAGCACTTGCATGTGCAATGTCAAACAGATCTTGCAAGTCATTTTGCCAGCTCTCTTGTTTTTGAAGTAGTGCAGGTGATTGCTTCTTCTTATTATTTCTGTTCTTCTTTAGTTTCTCCCACTCGTTGAAAAGTTTCTTTACTCTCTCCACGACATGACATTTCAACACTGTTGGGATGCGTGCCTTTTCCCACACATCCATAACATCTCTAGCAGTCAACAAAGCCGCTGTTTTCACCTGTTGCTTTTTATTGATCTGTAGTTCATAAACAATGCTAATGTTTCCCTTTTAGATGGAAGCTGGGTTTCTTTGAAGGACTCTATAGGATGCCCTATGAGCCAAACAACTGTTTTGTGACGCGTATGCCGCTCCATGAGTGCAACTCAGCAACTGCTATACAACCACTCTCAGCGAAGGCAGCAAAGATACTGAGTCAGTGACGCCGCACTTACACTGACGCGGCCGCCACAGTGACGTCACAGCAAAGAAATGATTCTAGAATGTTCGGCCACGGCGTCTATAGCAATGAAAGGGATGAGAAGGTTTACGGAAAGAGGTTCAGAGTCTGTTATGACTGCTATATGTTGCTGACTACCATTTTTGATGAAATCTGCAAAATAAATAAATGTACAATAAATACAAACTGAAAAATAACAATATACAAAATGTTCAATGGATGGTAGCAACCTCTAAAATGTCTTCAATTGTGCTGAAATTTTGCATGTTCAGTTTTTACACTAAATTAAATAAAATTAGAGGGTGTCTTCAAGTTTTTGAAATGATAAGTTATTTTGCATCACCCTAATATATATATATATATATATATATATATATATATATATATATATATATATATATATATATTGTATATGCGGCTCTCTCAGTGTGTTTGTTCTGAAGAAGTGGCTCCCTTAAAAAACTTAGTGAAAACACTGCTTAAAACTAACACTCCATTCCTTAATTCCGTGGAACATTTTGAAACACTTGGTCCGGAAAACTAGTGTGGAAGTAAGTAAGAATAAAGATTATTTGAGTTACGCCTAAAAATGTTTTTAAATTCTTAAATTGTTGTTATTGTTAACGAGTTTTGCCTCTGTACAAAGCCACCTTCTCTTTCTGATGTTTCTCAGTGTCAACAGCCACACTACCTCTTTAACTAAGGTTTAAATCTGAATTATTACTTTTACTTCAAACAACTCTCACAATTACATGCATTTGCCTTCACAACCGCATCATTGTTATAGTGCAGTTCATAACATTCATTTCCATTTCACGGTCTTATCATTGTACGTGTACTTCTTGTTAAATAACATGACTAAGAACACAACTTAAACTCATCTAATTTTATCCACTTACCGAAGGAATTAACTTCTCTGCTATTCTTATAACCTATTTTGATCATGTAAAAACTTTGATCTACCTCGCAACTAATTGCGATTTTTAATCGGTTTCAGTAATTTTTACGATTTGGCATCGGTTTGTCATTTTTGCGATTTTTTCATTGGTTTCATTAATTTTAACGATTTTTTTATCGGTTTCAGAAATTTACAGACTGATTGGTAGTGTGTTGCTTATAAAATTATGGCTTGTGGGTTATCTGTCGCCACTTTTTAATTTAATTTTCCAACTTTTTCACAAATACAGATGTGTGTTATCATGTTGCCATTTTTACAAAAATATACTATTTTTTTCTTAAATTATTTTTATTTCTCAAAATAACAAACATTAATCATATTATTCGGGTGGCATGAACGCGGCGATGGCCTCCAGGATGCCGTCGAATGGGTCGACACTAGCGGGTAGCTTGCTCCTCCACATGAACTCGGCCAGGTAGGTCTTAAGATGGTGTCGGGCCGTTCCTCGTTGACGCTTGTTCCTCCACTTTGCTGATCCCCACAAGCGTTCGATATTTTATTATGTATCAAATCTTACAGTATCGCAGTTATAAAATTCAAAAGTGTTTGTGATAAAACTAGAACGCGAACGGCAGAAACAAAAATTCCAATGGACAGTTTAATTTAGCTTTATTTTTCAATTTGCCACTGTTGGCTTCTTACTTTGCCTGTAAATTTAGTTTCCCTCTGTCTTTTTTGATACCAAGGAAGGATAATATCAGGAGCACGAAAATATCGTCCTTCGTGTTACAACTGTTAGGTTAATTTTAGCATCTACTCTTTTGAAGTTCCCAACGTTCATCATGCCTTTGTAGTGATGATACAATTATTATTATTATTATTATATTATTATTATTGTCTTTATTATATTCTTATGGGTCGGTTTGCATACCACCATAACAATAAAAGAGCCATGAAAACTTACACTACCGCATAGTCGCATAAATTCGCGTTTGCTTTCACCGACTGAGATCAACAAACTGCGGTAGCAAACATGTTGCATCTTTCGAGTTCAATATACTTTATAAAAAATTATCTAATTACACTGGTCAACAAAGATTTTTCATCAGAGTAACATTTGTGGTGGCTGGATAGCATTTTTCACGCTGATTCCAAAACTGCATTCAGATTTTTTCTAGCACGTATAGTTTTCAAGATGAAGGCATACATATAACTACACAGATTTAACCATTTTAAATAGGCAAAATACTAATATTTCAACATTTGATTGTGTTTATTTTATTGTGTTTTTTTAGTTTATTCATCTTATTTATTTCAATTATCTTAATTATACATCTTATGTATTTCAGGTGTGAGCTTTTACGTCTAGCAGCATTGTGATTCAGGCAACAACGCCGTGCTTTGTGTGTCAAAAGATCAGTCCAGTCCAAGAACTTGTTGTGTCAAGTTGGTGTACATTTTTTTTGAATTTATAGTTTGCTCAGGTAAGTCAACATGCCTCGACAATGTAAGAATGACCCCGACAAGTTCTGTTTCGTATGCGGCCAGTTGACAACTAAAACACAGCGACGAAGTATTACAACCCACATTAAGAAAATATACAAGCTATACTTTGGTTGCCATCTAGGTGACCAAGATAAACCATGGGCGCCACATCAAATCTGTTCTGGCTGTTCAAATGGATTACGTGATTGGCTTAACAAAAAGAAAGCTTCAATGCCATTTGCCATACCCATGATATGGAGGGAGCCGAGAGATCATCATGAAGACTGTTATTTTTGTAGTGTGAACTTAATGGGGTTTTCTGCCAAGAACAAACACCAGATTGTATATCCAAACTTGGATTCAGCACGTAGACCAGTAAAACATGATGAAACATTGCCCATTCCAATTCCCCCAAGTGATAGGCTAGATTCTATCATAGATGACATGGAAAGTGATGAAGGTGCAACTGGCGTTTCCGGACCATCTACAGAACCAGAGTACACTTTTGAAGGTAGACATTTAGAGCCTAAAAAGTTAACCCAAGGACAGTTGAATGATCTTGTTAGAGACTTATCGCTGTCTAAAGAGAAATCAGAGCTTCTCGCCTCAAGACTAAAGGAGAACAATTTACTTGAGAACAATGTTCGTATTAGTTACTACCGAAAGCGGAATTTTGAATTAACAGCATTCTTTTCAGTAGACGGTCCTCTCTGTTATTGCCATGACATCAATGGACTATTTACAGCCATATCTCAGACGTATGTGGCATCTGAGTGGCGCCTCTTTATTGATTCGTCGCAGAGAAGCCTGAAAGCAGTTCTTTTGCATAATGGTAATATAATCCATTCCGTCCATCTAAAAGAGACATATGACAATATGGATATACTACTTAAGGCAATCAAATACGACAGTCATCAATGGAATGTTTGTGGAGATCTAAAAGTTATAGGAATGCTTATGGGTATGCAGTCAGGATTCACAAAATTTTGTTGTTTCCTTTGCCTGTGGGACAGTCACGCCACTATAGAACATTACACCAAAAGTGACTGGCCACTTAGGTATACATATGTCACAGGGATAAGCAATGTCCAGTCTGTCCCTTTAGTGGATCCCTAAAAGATCTATCTGCCACCTCTTCACATTAAACTTGGTTTAATGAAGAATTTTGTTAAAGCAATGGGTAAAGTCAATTCTGAAGGGTTCCAATACCTTTCAAGGAAATTTCCGAAGGTTACTGCAGCAAAATTGAAGGAAGGAATTTTTGTTGGGCCACAAATAAGGGAGGTTTTGAATGACACTGAATTTGAAGAAGTCCTAAGTCCGCTGGAATTGAAGGCTTGGCTGGCGTTCAAATGGATATGTGAAAACTTTCTTGGAAGTAACAAGTCACCTGCGTATAAGGATGGAGTCAAGAACCTCCTTGATGCCTTCAAAGAAATGGAGTGTCGAATGTCGTTAAAAATTCACTTCCTGCATTCCCACTTAGATTTCTTTCCTGAAAACCTTGGTGCAGTGAGTGACGAGCAAGGAGAGCGCTTCCATCAAGATATTCAGATGATGGAGAAGCGCTACCAAGGATATTGGAATGAAAGCATGATGGCGGACCATTGTTGGATGCTGTATCGTGACAATCCAGGCCAAATTTACAAAAGGAAATCACACTCACAGCACTTTTAATAAAATAATGTATATATCAAAAACTTAAAAATATCAAAACCAGTGTATCTATATAACTATACGTGCTAGAAACAAAATAAAACCAGATTCGGAATCAGCACGAACAATGCATTAAGAAAAGTGTGATCATGTTTGTGATGAGAAAAAAAGTTTCATTTTGTTGGCCAGTGTTATCTTTAACATTTCTATAATTTAAATTAATTAACTTATAATTTCAAAATTTATATTTTTGAGGTCCTCAGTGAAATTCCATTAAATATACGACTATCCCTCTATTCTAAAGTTAAGCTAAACCCTCAAACTTATTATTATCCCCTTCAAAATGAAAGGTTGATCTTCTCATACTTTGGTTTAGTAGAGCTACTGAATAAAATTACCTTCAGACAGACGTCGCAGCAGCCACACATGTCAAGACCAATTCCAAAATTGCAGGTTCCGTTTCCGATCGCGTCACATGCCATTTCATGGCATGGTAAACAACTACCCCCCGCTGGAACTGTAAATCTTGATCGCGAAAAAAGAAAGAAGCTCTTAATTTCAGTACTGATATAACAATGGACGATCTACAAGGAAAAACTTAGGGGCAATTGTGTCCTCCAAACTGTTACGGGCTCTCCCTTGAGCGAATATATATATATATATATATATATATATATATAATATATATATATATATATATATAATTATATTATAATTATATTTATATATATAATATAATGCTGCAAACCCACAAGGAAAAAGAAAAACGATTCCAAGGCCTTTCGTGTATTCAAAGCTACACCTCGTCAGGGAATGAAGATAAAAGGCGAGATGCCCATAAATATATACAGCAGGAAAAACAAAACAATTAGCACATACTTAACAAGGGTTAATGAGAGGCAAAAGAAATTTTAACATGATATCGTCAATTTTATACGTCCCCGTACTGTTATTGAAATTGTTTTTAAAATGAATAAATGCACATTCTAGAATATTTCTTTCTATTATATCTCTGTTTTTAACAAGCACTTTAGAACTATCCCACTTGATGCTATGGTTACATCTATACATATGGTTAAATAAAGCATTGGAATTATTAGCTGTTCTACAAGCATATTTATGCTGTTTTACCCTAATATCTAACGTTTTACCGGTTTGGCCTATATATACTGAGTTACATTGTGTACATCCGATCGAATACACACAACCAACAACATTATCAGGGCTATTCTTTATTAGGCGTGATTTAACAGTGTTATTATACTTAAAGATTACTTAATGCCAATTGCTTTAAGTACAGTTGGAAGGTATTGAAAATTAACATGGTAAGGTAGGCTAAAGATATTTTTACGCTGAAATTCCTTTACAATTACATTATTATAATACCTATTCTTGGCTTTCTTAAGACAGTTATCTAAAAATGAAATAGGATAACATAATTTAGTACCAATATTCATGATATTGCATAACTCGGAATCTAAAAATTCAGGACTGACAACTCTCAATGCTCGAAGAAACATAGCAGAGAAAATAGAGGATTTAATCGAAGGATGATGGTCAGAATAAAAATGCACACAAGAGTTATTGTTAGTAGGCTTACGGTAGACTTCGTATTTGAACTGATTAGAGCATCTCCAAATTTTTAGATCAAGAAAAGATAGGCTTCCATCATTTTCTTTTTCAACTGTAAACTTAATAGATGGGACTAAATTGTTGAGCCTAACAAGAAATAAGTCCCATCTATTAAGTTTACAGTTGAAAAAGAAAATGATGGAAGCCTATCTTTTCTTGTTCTAAAAATTTGGAGATGCTCTAATCAGTTCAAATACGAAGTCTACCGTAAGCCTACTAACATTAACTCTTATGTGCATTTTTATTCCGACCATCATCCTTCGATTAAATCCTCTATTTTCTCTGCTATGTTTCTTCGAGCATTGAGAGTTGTCAGTCCTGAATTTTTAGATTCCGAGTTATGCAATATCATGAATATTGGTACTAAATTATGTTATCCTATTTCATTTTTAGATAACTGTCTTAAGAAAGCCAAGAATAGGTATTATAATAATGTAATTGTAAAGGAATTTCAGCGTAAAAATATCTTTAGCCTACCTTACCATGTTAATTTTCAATACCTTCCAACTGTACTTAAAGCAATTGGCATTAATGTAATCTTTAAGTATAATAACACTGTTAAATCACGCCTAATAAAGAATAGCCCTGATAATGTTGTTGGTTGTGTGTATTCGATCGGATGTACACAATGTAACTCAGTATATATAGGCCAAACCGGTAAAACGTTAGATATTAGGGTAAAACAGCATAAATATGCTTGTAGAACAGCTAATAATTCCAATGCTTTATTTAACCATATGTATAGATGTAACCATAGCATCAAGTGGGATAGTTCTAAAGTGCTTGTTAAAAACAGAGATATAATAGAAAGAAATATTCTAGAATGTGCATTTATTCATTTTAAAAACAATTTCAATAACAGTACGGGGACGTATAAAATTGACGATATCATGTTAAAATTTCTTTTGCCTCTCATTAACCCTTGTTAAGTATGTGCTAATTGTTTTGTTTTTCCTGTACGTTGTATATATTTATGGGCATCTCGCCTTTTATCTTCATTCCCTGACGAGGTGTAGCTTTGAATACACGAAAGGCCTTGGAATCGTTTTTCTTTTTCCTTGTGGGTTTGCAGCATTCATTCGTTTCACGTGTTTTATTGTGAAATTCATCCCATATATATATATATATATATATATATATGTATAATTCAAGAAAACATAGCTTTACAAGTGTTGTGGGATATAGAGAGGCAGCATCTTGGGTTAGGGGATATTCTCTGTCCTTACACACCCATTTAAAGAGATTCGTCTGCCGAGCGGTGCCCCACCATAGTAGTGTGAGGTATGGAAAAACTCATGATCTTCACTTGCTCCACAAACACCTTTAAATGGGAGACCCATAATGGGTGCACACATATTTCTACATTACTGTACAGTCTTTACAGCCACACCTACACTTTTCGTCCTAAATATATATATTGTAATGTATATAGTTGTAAATTGTGACTTGGTCCGCAATTGATATGGACCGTGACTTATTTTTGGTTGGCAAGGTACTGGTATTGATGGATACCGTAATGAAATTGACTGGATTCTTTGGATCTGATATATTTGCATGTCGGTTATAGATAGATATAGAGTGTAACATATTTGTGGATAGTAGTCTATTATGACTTGATCCTCTGGATCCAGAGAGTCTATCTTTAGTTTTAAATTGATAATTATTTAGTTTTGTAAAAATTGGTTGTTGCCAATGTACAGGCAGTTTTTACATAGTGGAGCCACCTCGATGGGCCGAAGTGGCCCCTAGTGTGCCCACTATAAAAATTTCATATGTTCTTTGTGGTTCGGAACCCCCGTAAAATTGTAGGTCCCCTCCGCCACCACGGAGGACATGCACAATACACAATTACGAACACAGTTAGGTAGACCAGCCATGAGTGGATCCTAGGGTCTTTGTTGGTCTAAAACATTATAACATTATAACACATTATATATATATATATATATATATATATATATATATATATATATATATATCCTTTCCAGAGATATTTTAAGTGACCCTTTGGCGAAATAGCTGACTACACACTACCGGAAAAGAGGAGATGGCATAAACAAACAAGTTCGCACTCTACTGTTTGAACATTTACAAAATTAATAGATATTCCATATGGGACAAAACCTCTGTTTTATTCTGACTTTATAGAATAAAAGTTATACCATAAGAAAGAAATTAAAATTGTATGTTTCTATGTTTCTTCACGACAAG
Source organism: Bathynomus jamesi (assembly GCA_023014485.1). Taxonomy (NCBI): domain Eukaryota; kingdom Metazoa; phylum Arthropoda; class Malacostraca; order Isopoda; family Cirolanidae; genus Bathynomus; species Bathynomus jamesi. Next base: position 427,567 of record JAJOZX010002284.1, read on the forward strand.
TATCTGCGAAAAACTTTGCCTTCTACTTCAGGACATTTTGAATCGATTGTACACGTATAATTTGTAAATATACAAACAAGGAAATTAAAATAAGCTGAAAAAATTGCCTTTAAGCGCAAGATAAGATGAATAAGAAAGAAATGTAGGAAAAAGAAGTTGAATAAGCAATATGTAAATGATGAAAAAATTTACACTGCCTTTTACAGTTAAACATTTCGATAGAGCACTCCGTGTAGAGTTGTAAAATTTGGCAATGCCTACAAAGTGTGCGATGGACATAATCAATTTTCCATCTTAATTTAAATAAATTTTTAGGGAATAAAATGGCGTAAAAATTTAACATGTAAGTTAAAAGAACATACAGCAGTACCACACACAACTAAAACTTACGTAGTCCTGAAGGCAATGGCGAAGCACATGAAGAAAAATAGAGGTGAGATGAAACTCTTCATATTATTGTAAAGTTGGAATTAACGAAACTAAAACGGTAAAAGCAGAGTAAAGTTTTCTTGCTCTTGTCAGTAAGAGAGCTGTCGAGGGAATGAAAAAGAAAAGGTGGTTTGTGAAAAGTTTGGGTGGGTGCTTGGGTGCTTGTGCGTGTTGCAGACACTTGGTTCTGAAAAATTTCCGCATAAGTGTATGCTTATAGTTGCTGAAGCCGATTTACTTTGGAGGTGCGTGTCAGTGAATATGCATATCAGTGAAGTTGCATGTCAATAATTAATATATACTCGTATACACACAACACACACACACAGTATATATATAAATATATATGTGTGTATATATATATATATATACTGTATATATATATATATATATATATATATATATATATACATATAAATATATATAATATATATATATAAATATAATAATATATATTAATATATATATATATATATAATATATATATATATATATATAAAAATATATATATAAATGAAAATGAAATGAAAATGAAATGAAAATGAAAAGGTTTATATATATTTTAGTGCATATATATATATATATATATATATATAAATATATATATATATATGGTAATTTTACATACGGCAGTGATATGAGTGGTACCACCAGGTGGATTGATCATTGTCTCACTAGTAATAATCTAAAGGATCGAATTGTTAGAGTTCATATTCTCAATAGGTAAGAATAATCGCGTCGATTGGTCTAATGTTAATATGCAACAGAGAATAGAATACAAAAACAGAACAAGTCACCTCTTTAATAATTTAGAAATTTTGCATCTTCCCTGTAGTAATCCTTGCTCAAGTGATTCTCACTGTAAACTTATAGATAGGTATTATAGTAAGATAATATCCCTGTTAAGAGAAGCGGGAAGCTCCTTGATTAAATCTTACAACTATCATACTAAGATTATTCCTGGATGGAATGATTTTATTGCCCCCCTGAAGAGGGAATCGAAAGACGCCTATGATTTGTGGTGCTTTCATGGTAGACCCAGATTAGGACCTGTATACATGAATATGTGTAGAAGTTGGGGTCAGTATAAGGCGGCCATAAGGCGATGTAAACAGGAAGAAGAGTCTATTCGAGTATCAAAAGCCTGTAAAACTCGCATAAATAACGATAACAACAAATTTTGGAAATTTCTTAAGAATCAAACGGGTGTAAAAAATGTCCTCCCTCCGAAAATCAATGGGGTGTCGGGGGAGGATGAAATTGCAAAGCTGTGGAAAAGCCACTACTCTAACATTCTAAACAGTGTGAGTAGGGATAATCTTAAGATAGATTGCAGCGAAACGACTGTGGGAGGGACAAGGGAAAATACTTTGATATCATTTTCTGAAGTAAAGAGGTTACTTAAAGAGTTAAAGACTGGTTCTGCGTCAAGGATAGATGACTTATCGAGTGAGCACTTAAAATATGCGAATGACATAGTATGTCTGCATATATCTGTGTATCTATGTACTTAAAGAAACAATATCTAAATATATTGACAGTAATTCAACTATTTATAGCTGTTTTCTAGATATAAGTAAGGCATTTGATAGGGTGAACCACAATATTTTATTTGAAAAACTAGAAGACAGGAAGGTTCCCATGTACATATTAAACGTATTGAAATTTTGGTATTCCCACCAATCTTTCACCGTTAGGTGGGGAAATGTACTATCCGAGTGTTTTGGCTCCTCTTGCGGGGTGAGACAAGGCTCCTTGCTCTCCCCTATGCTGTTTAATGTGTATATTGACGGATTAATTGCTTCACTTCATGAGGAAACAGTGGGATGTTGTATAGATAACACAAGGATCAATAACTTAGTTTATGCCGACGATATGGTGTTAATAAGTCCCTCTTTTAAAGGTCTGGATCGGCTACTAAATGTCTGCGAAGTGTATTCGCAGAAACATGATATTCTTTTTAATGTTACAAAAACTAAGGTTATGCAATTTCATCCTAAAAGCTGTAATCAGCTAACTGATATAAGGTTTAAAATGAATGGTGAAGTAATTGAGGAAGTACAAGAGTTTAAGTATTTGGGTCAAACTATTACCAGCACCTTGAGTGATGACTCGGATATAAGAAAACAATCTCGAAGCCTGTGTGCTAAAGAGAATATGACCATAAGGAACTTTCGATTTTGTACAAGTGAAGCTAAAGACTCTTTCGTACTTTCTGCAGTAATGTATACGGACAGCAACTCTGGGTGAATTATAAAAAAGGGTTTGGCAGAACCCTAAATTTGCTGTACAACAGGTCTTTTAGACTCACATAAATTACCCCCGAGATGCTCAGCTTCGCAAATGTTTGCTACCCGCAATGTCCCGAGCTTCCCGGAAGTAACAAGACGTGCTCAATACAGTCTAATGCAAAGAATTACAAAATTAACCAACCCAAATATCCAAGCTATCCATGAGTTCTGCCATTTATCCTCTAAGCTATGGAATTATTGGTACGAAAACGTCTGTCTGTAGCTCCACTTAACTTCGACATTACAGTATTATTTCTAATCAATTGTATATATTTCTATCCTTAGTATATGAACTGTCATTGTATTAATAATATTTGTCATATGACTATAGTCTGCCAATAAACCTTTCCATTTTCATTTTCATTTCATATATATATATATATAGTGTTCTGAAAAACTTCCGCACAAGTGTGTTCTTATAGTTCCTGAAGTCAATTTCCTTTGGAGGTGCATGTCAGTGAAGGTGCATGTCAGTCAATGTGCTTGTCAATAATATACGTATATATATATATATATTTGCGGGAATAAGCGAAATCAGACATTAAGAAAATGCCCAGGCAATAAGCTGGAAGCTAAGAATGCATGTAGCATTAGTTACAATGGTCACTTTCGCTGTTTAGGTTAGGTTACGTTAGGTTATATTTATTATTATTATAGATACATAAATAGGCATTATTTATTATGATTATATGCATACGTAGCCTTCAGCTTATTGGCTAGGTATTAAGCTTATTGCCTAGCCATTAAACTTAATGTCGGATTTCACTTATTGCCGCAAATAATATATATATATATTATATATATAATATATATAATATATATATATATATATATATAATTTATCCGAAAAGCCCATGCTAACTAATGGAGACTCACAAGGATCTATTCTCGTCACCTCAACGATTTTCATCTTTCAACCACATTAAATTATGTACAGTATGCTTATGATACCATACTTACTTCTTTCCATCATAACGTAGACTTTCTGATTAATGAAACAAACAGACAATTAGAAAATGTGTATAAATGGATGTGTGCCAATAAACTTTTATTGAACCTGACAAAACCATCTAATATGATTACTACCACAAAACACATCAATACAAACTGTGAAAGAAAAACTGGGATTACTACTGTACTCTTGCAAAAATGAATAAGTTTGAAGTTAATTTAGACAAAAACTAAATTTTAAAAGTCATGTACAACATATCAAATCCAAAATATGAAGATTTCTCTTCCTATTATTTAAACTAAAAAATACCCTGCCTCAAAACGTACTCCTTACCCTATATTATTCCTTTATCCATCCACATTTATTATATTGCATCACAGCATGGGGTTGCTCAAAGAAATATATAAAATATCCTTTGGAAGATATTCATAGAAAAATGTATGCGAACTCTCTCTAAAATGATAACAAACAGACAGACTTTCACTTCCTATGATTAAGGAGATAAATATTTTAAAACTAAATAACTTATACAAATTCAGTGTTGCTGCCAATATATTAAAAGTTATCCTCTAAGCTATGGACTTCTTGGTACGAAAACGTCTCTCTTGTAGCTCCACTTAACTTCGACATTACAGTATTATTTCTAATCAGTTGTATATATTTCTATCCTTAGTATATGAACTGTCATTGTATTATTAATATTTGTCATATGGAGTATAGTCTGCCAATAAACCTTTTCATTTTCATTTTCATTAATAAAAATCACCATACATCTTCCATTCAAATAGCATATATTGTCTATTTTCCCTACGAGTCCAGACTTCTTGGACACCCTGTACAATAGAAACGGAAGGAAATGCACGCTCTTTCAAAGGAGCAGATGTATGGAATACAATTCCTATGCATATCAGCCTGGCTTCATCACTAAATGCATTTCGTAAATCACTTATAAAGCACTTTATTACCTCCTACTCATGTAAAGTTAATTACTGCCATTTTTTTCCATCATAATCAATTTTGTAATCAACTAATTAAAATATGCAAATTTCATAAAGCGACTTTAATTTTATAATCTGTTCTTTTTTATATTTGTTTATTGAGTATCCTTTATTTTCTACTAAACATAGAGTAAATCATTTAACTTAAAATTATGTAACATGTTCTAAACTTTATATTGCATGTACAGTGCTTACAAGAAGTCTCGCGCCTCTGTCTCGTCCCAAGCTAGTCTGTTAGGTATAAAATGGGCGGTCCTTATGGCAGCAGAGGTGTGTTCGGATTGGTGCATATAATTGCTCTAACCCATCAATGACGTTCACATTATCATTGTATTGATCACTCTATCTATTTATATTTAGAGACATACTGTATATAGATATATAATTATAAAGTATGCAGTGGATAACGTGTCTCAGTCCCAGCTATGGTAGTTGTCTTACAATTAACAGTCCCAAGTGCAAGTTACGTTAACACCTCCACATAAACTACCCTGGACTAAAATAATATACGTGAAGCCCTTACCCAGAAACCATTTAAAATGTGTGATTTAAAAGCTCTCTCTCTCTCTCTCTCTCTCTCTCTCTCTCTCTCTCTCTCTCTCTCTCTCTCTCTCTCTCTGATCACACCGCATGGCAATGTATCCATATAACGTTAATAATAACCGAAACTCGAGAAAATATACTCTCTGCCTTCCGCTCTACTTCAAATCCTTTTCTCTTAGTGACCTCTTAATACAAACTAATCTATCATACATTGCGACTTTTTAACTCTGGTAGGATTCAATTCCATTCCTATAGTGTAAGAAATACTTAAATTCATGTGTGTATTATGCCATATGATGTGCGTATAAATAATCATTTTTAAATAGTTGGAGCGTTCAAGGTCATCTGTAATAATCTATAGACTACCCCTCAAGCCCACTCTCAACACTTAGATTCCCCTAAGACACAGGCGTCTTCAAGTAACATGAATGCGTAGAAATCTAAGGTGTTAGATTCCATATTATATAATTTATGTGCTAGGTTTAAGAACGCTGGCATTGAAGGATGGAAGGAAGGGACAGTAAAAGCGATAATAGGTTTAATGAAGGAAGTGGAACGAGGATGGAGGTAAGCGTTGCTATGTCGAAGGAAACGAGGTTGGGTGTGGAATTACGAAGGGAGGAGGAAATGTTAAACACAAACTCAAATATTTATTTTAATGCCCTAGACCTAGAAAGACAAAGAGCAAAATACCTTAAACTAACAATGAATTGACAGAAACAGAAGAGTCTGGTCTTAGACGCACTGATACGTTTAACGTATGTGGCTAGAGGCCGCCACTCAGAATTACCGTTACTACCTAAGTCATAATAAGGTTATTTACTATGACAGAGTAGTCATGAGTAGTTATGGAAATAAAATATGATTAAACTGTTGATGGCTGACTATATTCAGTTGGGATATAAACTATTGCTGACAATCTTTGGATCCTTGGCTTTTAAGACGAATTTTTTATGCATATTTTCAACAAAATAGGAAATTGGCTGATTAATTATTATTATTACCATTCGAAGGGTTGGTACTCTTCACAACCGAAATCAATTTCAGAAGGGGTGCATGGTATCCTCATTTCCTTTATCGTCCCAGCACGCTTCACATAAGCCATTTACACAAAGACGAGACGACCCAGGCAATGCGGGGAGCAATGGTGACATTGCATGAATATGGTGTGCCAATAAGAGAAATATCAAGACGACTAGACGTTCATCGAAGCACTGTGGAACGGTGGATTCATCGGTATGAAGCAGAAAACTCAATCGCTACTTTGCCGAGGTCTGGTCCTCCGCGTTCAACATCTCAAGAGGAAGATGCTGCGATTGTTAATCATGCCAGAGAGCATCCGTTTGTTCCAGCGACGCATATTTACAGACACCTGAACCTTTGTTGTAGCGCAAATACAGTGAACAACAGACTTCACGAGGTAGGGTATTTTTCTCGCCGTCCAGCTATAAAACCTGCATTGACGATTGAGCATAAAGAGGCGCGGATGGGATTTGCCTTGCAATACTTGCCGCAGGAGGAAGAATTCTGGAGAAAAGTTGTGTACTGTGACGAAAAAACATTTTCAACAGATAGTCATACAGTAGTTCCTTGCATTGTTGGAGGCAGCGTGGAAAACGCTATGAAGAAGGAAATGTTTTCCCGAGCAAACGTAGTGGTCACATCAATCTCGGTGTGTGGGGCTGGATGTCTGGCTATGGTGTCGGAGAATTGACTCAAGTAGATGGACGCTTTACTGGACAGCAATATTGCCAGATACTGGAAGAGGTGCTGCTACCCAGTGTTCGTGCGTATCTGGTTCCAGCACCGGAACCATTTTACTTAAAGGAAGATAACAGTCCCATTCATAGGAGTAACGTTGTGAGAGCGTGGTACGAAGATCACCCAGAGATTATTAATCTAATTCTGCCACCACGGTCTCCTGATTTGAATCCGATTGAAAACCTTTGGGCAATAATGATTAACGAATGGGAGCAACGCAATGAAAGAACATTTGAAGCACTTTTAGCTCACACGAGGAATAGTTGGGAGAGCTTACGCCGAACACCAAACATTCCCTACACTCTGGCCTCTTCTATGCCGCAACGATTGCAAGAAATTATTGATGCTGGAGGAAGCTATACGAAATACTGATGTTAAAGCCATGACGTAAATGTGTATCGAATATATATTTATGTTAATATAGAATTTTATTATATTTTTATGTTTCACATCTATAAAAGTATATATTGTGACCATGAAAGAACTTTACTTATCCTTAGTTAGAATCTTTTCTTGCAATGTCTACGCTCGTGGAGATGCTAATATATGCATTGCTGAAACAAACTATGAGAAGGTAATAGTTTCAGGAAAAAATATGAACTGGCAACATCGAGGTCATCACATGTTTATGGGAATTGTTCTATGATATGCTACCAATAAACTCTTATATACTACTATATACAGTATACTATATTACGTAATAATTACGATGAACAAATCAAATGCAAATTTCTCTGATTCACGGCCCACCAGTCTTGCTTTAGACTAATGACTTTCATAAGATGGAATAGGTTTAACAAAGTTCGTTTAATAGGTTACCACTAAAAACAATGGATAAACTATCTATTAGTGAGACGACCGTGACTTCCTCGGAATGCGAGCGCGTGAGAGGTTCACCGAGGAATTTGGTCATTAGATTCTTCACGTAGGATATATATCACAAACAACCAGTGGCGGCTCGTCGGTAGGCACTGCGGAACTGCAGTACCCCTAAATTTTTTATTTACAATTGAAATAATCAAGAACAATATAAGGATGAGCTCACTGAATAACTTTTTCAATAACTTTTGAAACTTTTATTCATTGCTCAATGCTCATCCTTTTATTTCAGTAATTATTTCAACCCATTCTTAGAGACAGCACCCCTAGAATTTTTAGTCACGAGCCGCCACTGCAAACAACAATATTGACAAGAATTCCCAACAATTACTTAATATCAATAATTGCATTTGAGCAAATAATTTAGACCTGCGTCAAAATAACTTAGGTATCATGCCATGATTTGGGATATTTGCCGAATTAGTCGTTCTCTATAGTCTACAGTATATATTGAGAAAGTATAATGTAATGCCCAGCTAATACTATGATGACTAGGATTGCTCCATAACCATCCCAACATCCCGAAACTTGCTCCATTCTGCTTCTTAATCATTTGTATTTTAAACACTAAAATGTAGCAGAAGTGACGTAATAATGGACGTCATTGATTGTGTTAGAGCAGTTATGTGCACCAATCCGAACACACCTCCGCTGCCATAAGGACCGCCCATTTTATACCTAACAGACTAGCTTGGGACGAGACAGAAGCGTGAGACTTCTTGTAAGCACTGTACATTATTATTGCTATTATTATTATTTTTTGTTGTCACTATTACTATTACTTGTCACTTTCACTATTTTTATGTAAATAAACTAAATGCCATTAATTTTGCCTAAAAAGCCTCCGTACTTCCAAAGGACATATTCAGATAAGAGTACTGTGAATATGTTAATGTCATATCAAATATCAATAATTGTGAAACTCTGTAATTTCACTAATTTTATTGTTTTTTGAACAAAGTTTTTGAACTTGAATTTGAATGTCTTCCTTCTCCTTTCTTTTGTTAAAATTAAATTTTTACAGAAGATAAATTATAAAAAAACATATGCTGGAAAATAGTTCTTGGATTTTATTGAGTTTAAAAATTAAGACCCTGTATCACGATAATCTTTCATTATGTTTAAAATTTTAAAGAAAAGTTAAATAATCGTACTCCATTGGAGAATAATATCCTATCTACATATCGTACGTAGGAATATTCATATCACACAAGTACAAATTGTTATTAAGATAATTTATTATTAAACTATGATTACATAATTTATGAGAAGTCGTGCAACATTTCCAATAATACTATTACATAATTATTGCCACTCTGAATAGATAGTAAGAATTAGTAAAAGAAAATATAGATCTTTGTTCCAATTGTTCAGTTTGTTTAATTCTGAAATTCAGTGATCTTCGCCGTTTCAAATGTTCTGAATTAAAATAGAGTACTTTAGTTTACTTATGAATACTTATTTTGAATATGTACGAAGTGATTTTTATATCAGATAATCAGAAAAAAAACACGTTTTTATACCAGAAAATTTTTATTAGAAGGGAACGCTAAAATACTACAACTTTTCCAGATATATAAAGCGTACATACATTTCATGTTGAGGCAATTTTGAACATAGTTTTTAATATATATTTTACCAGTATTTCGACTTTTATTTATTTCAGCTAATAAATAAATAAATAAATAAGTAAATAGATATATGTATACCGGGTGGCCCATAATTCAGGAACCATAGGAATAATTGTATTTTTTTCTAATAATTCTTATACTTTCTTTTTTTTCTTTATTTTCTTTTTGATGAAAAAATCGGGTACTTGTGGGTTATCTGTCGCCACTTTTTAATATTTTTTTATTTATTTATTTTTATATATTAAGAGAAGAGGATTCTTTATACTGTACGGCATTGACGATTGGTTAGGTTAAGTCGTGCTAGTTTGGTTAAATAAAAAACTTTTTAATATTTTTTTTATTTAGTTATTTTTATATTAAGAGAAGAGGATTCTTTATACTGTACGGCATTGACGATTGGTTAGGTTAAGTCGTGCTAGTTTGGTTAAATAAAACGGTATTTAACCAAACTAGCACGACTTAACCTAACCAATCGTCAATGCCGTACAGTATAAAGAATCCTCTTCTCTTAATATATAAAAATAAATAAATAAAAAAATATTAAAAAGTGGCGACAGATAACCCACAAGTACCAAAAATCGAGTGGAGTGATATCTGGTGACCTGGTGGCCATTCGATAGGACTTCTTCGACCAATCCATCTGTTGGGGAACGTTTTATCAAGGTATTTGCGAACTTGCATAGCAAAATGAGGAGGTGCACCGTCTTGCTAAAAAAACATGCCATGTAGTTTGTTTATCGGTACGTCATCCAGGTACTTCATGAAAAAGTAAATAAAGAAAAAACATTATTAGAAAGTACAAGAATTATTAGAAAAAATACAATTATTCCTATGGTTCCTGAATTATGGGCCACCCATATATATATACAGGGTGTCTCAGAGGTCGCGTACCATAGGCTTTATTCAGATTTACGAGGTTTACCAGTGGAAATGGCTTATAAGTGATGTTTAATTACAATATATGTTCGGTATTGTTCGAATAATAAAATTAATAGTATGTACAGTTAATCAAAAACTATCTTAAAATAATTAAATTCAATGAAGCTACATTAGTCAATGGTGCACGACTTCTGAGACACCATTGGCTAATGTAGCTTCATTCAATTTAATTATTTTAAGATAGGTTTTTGATTAACTGTACATACTATTAATTTTATTATTCGAACATTATCGAACATATATTGTAATTAAACATCACTTGTAAACCATTTCGACTCGTAAACCTTGTAAATCTGAATAAAGCCTATGGTGCACGACTTCAGAGACACCCTGTACATTATGGCGGAGTGAAAATGATAATTCACAATGGCACAGTGATATTTTATTTTAGTTTTTGCTGAGAAAAACGAATATGATGATACAAATTGTGCTAGGTTTCTCGAACCGCCCCATTTTTGCATCAATACAATTAAACAAAAAGAGAAAATAGAGTTCTCATCTAGCATACATCCGTCAACATTACATCTTATAAATAACTCCCATTAATGTCATTATGAAACCACACTTATAAATTTTCATAACTTTAATGTATTATTTTGCGTCATTCCCAGATTTAAGTATTCCTGCCAAGGTCGTACTGACTTGTACGCATCGTGTCTTCTGACTCCTTAGGCACCACGGTTCACCTGACAGCTAGCTGCAGTAGTTGTACCCCAACTACAGAATCCAGCAGAAAGAAGCTAGTGAGCATGCTATGAGAAATGAGAAAAAATATTCTGTTAGACTTGTTACAATGTACATTTGACTGACATGAGTAAACTGAGTAAATATTTGTTGTTTTTCCTTAAGCAATTAAAATTCACTGAAATTTATTTGAGTTTTTGTTCTTATTTTTCAGTTAATAAGTCACCTATAGAAGATCAGAGATGGAATCAGCATCCCAAACACCAGTCTCCACAACTGAAACAACATCCTTTTTCACATCAAGTAGTAACATCCCCTCGTCCAGCAACGCTACACCACCAGCTTTCCATGCAGCAGCATCTACGCTTTCAAGTTCCCCATGCTATTCAGCAAAGAAAAAATTTGTAAGCACAAGGCATTCTTAGTTTCATTGTATGTTTGGAACTCCTGCCAACTAATTTACATGTGGCTCTGTACTTTCTCTGTCTGAAAGAAAGGAAAAATTCAGCTAACAAGCCAATCACCAGACAACTAACTCAGTAGCTACTAAAACTTTGCCAGCAAACATCAATCCCCACAGTTCAGGAAAAAACTGTGTTTCAAAAGGTAACAAGATTCATGAAAAGAGGAGCAGCGTTGAGTGGATCAAAAACATCAGTGAAACTAAAAAATTAATATGTGAATAATCTCAGGAATTTGTTTTATATATGTGCCTGTAAATGTAATTTAAAATTTCATATACATATACGATGCAGTGATGATTTTGAAGAAATTCACGTAGATTGCATATGTTGGAGAGATAAAAAAGTACCAAAAGAGGAAGTACAGTTTCTACTTGATCAGAGGAGTGATCGTAAAATTTACATGGGTAGTGTAGGTGTGCATGCGACACAAGTTTTACAAAAGAGATACAAGATGAAGCTCTCAGAACAAGTAAGTAAAGAAAAGAAAACCCTCAATCGTTTCACTGAAGTTCAACCTTTGAGCTTAGAAGAAAGTTCTTCAGATGAAGACAGTGACAATGGGATAATGGAAACTGAAGACTGACTGTGGTTTTCAAAATATTGGAAACAAAATGAGAATGCCCTTGCGACATGTTGCAATGCAGACATATATTTGGTGTATCAGATCGTGGTACTGCTGCTATTGCAACTGCAACTTTGTCAGTTATTAAAGAGAGACATCTACAAAATGATATAGCTGTAATAGGCAGTGATATCACAAATACCAACACTTGTTATAAAGGAGGTGTGATTTGTGTTTTGAAGAAAGTACTTGGTAGGCCACTTCAATGGGTCAGTTGTATGCTTCCAAATCAAAATGCTTCCTGTATGGACATTATTATTATAATTCCCAACTGGTTGGTGCTTGCACTGCTGTTATATCCTGTATTGTGAAAATAAGAAATTCCTCGTCAAAATAGGTGCGCGTTTCACCATGAAACCTAGATTCATGTTATATCATGAATTGATTCGTAAGCCATCATGAAAATAATGAATGGATATTTATGAATAATAGGTTTGAAAAGAAATAAAACTCATTAGATTAAATGTCTCCGTCGTGAATATGTACAAAAAGGGGCACAGTATGCATGAATATGTACAAAAAGGGGCGCAGTATGCATGAACATAAACAAAAAGGGGCGCAGTATGCATGAATATGTAGAAAAAGGGTCACGAAAATGTAGAAAAAGGGGCTCTGGATATAGTGTGCCCTACCAGAATAAAAAGACCAACCCCGTAAAGCAACGGAATGGACATATGGTACCGTCCTCTTAAAACCCGATGTCCTCCAGATGACGTTTCCATTCCAAAACAAAGGCAGGAGGTTTTTATCTGAGATGGATATGCAGCCATACGAATTGTGACTATCATTTTACCAAAGTAGTAATCATAAATGACTCTTTTAAACACTCCCAGCAAGAAATGGACCTTTAGTAAGCGTCATAAACATTTTACTGACATTTCATAAATGTTTATAACATTTGCTAAACGCTTTATTTCTTGTTGGGTCCCTTTCAGTTTATATATGATTTAATTGCATTTATGAAAAAGACTATCTTAGCTTAGTTCAAATTAAGAGTATCTATCTACCCTGACGAGCTTGCAATTGAAAATACTAAGAGTATAAATAGTAATAATACTCATTACTTAGATATTTAGATATTTTTTAAGTTTAATAACACTTTTGAAACGAGGGTATTTGATTAAAGAGAAGATTGGTGATTTAATATTTTAGGGTACCCCTCACTTTATTGTAATATAAACTTCTCTTTAGGTTTTAATATTTTTATTTTACAATTTTCAAAATTAAAATATATTATTTTAAAATAAATTTTATTAAATGTTTCTTCAACATTGATAAATAAATAAAACATCAAAATTTAAAAATGAATTTTATATAAAATTTTACTATATTTTTCAAATAGAAAATGTCTTCTTTCTTCTCTGACTTTGTACAGTTTAGATATCTGATATCACACTGAAAAATTGAAAGTATTCTTATCTGAATATGCAGTTATAGAGCATGGAAGCTTTTTAACGCAAAATTAATGGGATCGTTTATTACAAAAAGTAAGTGAAATAACAAAATAATAATAATAATAATAATACAAACACCACAAACCACATTAAAGAGAGCATACCAACATAAATATCGTCCAAGTAAAATTAACGAACATTACAGAAAAGATCATAAAATATTAAATTTAAAAGATATCTCACAAAACTTTCAAATCTTATACTCATCACATAACGTACAAAAACTAAAAATTGCCGAAGCCTTTTACATTAAAATGAAAAAACCGAAAATTAATATAAAATTTAATGAACTTTCGAATATTCTTAAATTAATTTGGAATTGTATCAAATTTACAATCAGAAAATATATATATATAACCCATTTTACTTTAAAATTATGTATAAAGCTCTGAAGATGTTCAAAGTATATGAACGAAACGCGTCAGCAGAAGAAAAAAAAATGAAGACAGTATTCTTAGCATACTGCAAATTCTTATCTAGAATTATTATTAAGAAACTCAGTACTGAAAATAAAAAACTATTCAGAATATTGGAAATTAAATGTAAATCCTTTATAAAGACATAGGCTGATATCTACTTTCTAAAATAATAATAATAATAATAATAATAATAATAATAATAATAATAGGAAACGGATGAATATTATCAGAAGTAGCTGACATATTGTTTGACTATTTTACAGTTTTATATCTCTGTAATTAGTGCGTGAAGCATAATTACTTTCAAAAGAAATAATAATTTGTATATTTAATTAAAAATAAATGAAAGGAAATTAAAAAAATTAGATAAATTATGAAAATAAATGAATTTAATGAAAAAATAAATTACGGAGATTTGAGATCGGATATTATATTTCTGAAACTATGTTTTTAGACAATTGTAAAGTGAGGACTTAATTAATTAAAATCCGAAATTAATTAATCAGATAACTTTTAATCTACTTTGTGAGTTTTTGCAATTATATATATATATATAATATATATTTTTTTTTTTTTTTTTTTTTTTTTTTTTCGTTGAAATTTAAGAGTATTATTATGTTCGTATAAATTAAAATACGAATCCGTTAAGTTTTTTTTGGGGGTTTGAATAGAGTGCCTCGATGCCCGGCGGATTCTTTTCGACTATTATAAACCACAATTATATAAATTCTTGACTAATATCATTGTTATAATAGGACTTTGCGATTTAATAATCTTTTGTAAACGTGGCACCACGGAAACTCCTCGAGGGAAAATACCTCGAGGGAGGCAGTTCGTGCCCCACCTTTCGAGTGGTTGGTCAACCAAATTGAGTTCTCTTTCGTTTTACGACTCTCTAAATAAGTGTTGTATTAATGATTTGATTCTCTAGTTACTCTGTAGTGTAAAAGAAATCTAGTATTTTAAATGTGCTTCCAAACCTTGGAAATAAAGGCTAACAAAGGAAAACTCGTAATTTATATCCTTCGAAGAAAAGCATTTCTTTCTCTCAACGGACTGAGAGAGAGAGAGGACGCCATTGAAGCAAGGGTATAAAGTGTTGTTCCGGAATCTCGCAGTCAGATTAATTAAACGGTGTAAACTTCCTTGTTGATGTGAGGAAACGACATACTGAGAATACCTTAAAGGATATCGTCATATCTGACACTTGCAAAAACTTAACCCTTTAACGCCGGAATTGTTTGTAGGGTTACGTTATGAATGCGTGTATTTGAAAGGTTACCAATATGTAGCGGTCGTCCTTTTAGGGTTAAAAAGGGAACCAATTATTAATTTCAGATTTTGGTTTATACACTCACAGACGTTTGAAATTAACCACAAAAAGTTATTTCAGGAAATTAATAATGAAAAAAAAAAGGATATGAATTAAATGTTAAAAGGGTTTTTTTTAAATCTCTTATTCATGGGTTTTATTTTAATTGTAGGTAGAGATGTTGCTTAAACTAGGTTTAGCTTTAAATAAGCAATTATGGTTATCTGATTGAGGTTTACCAGTACAAATTTTAAATTATTTAGAAGTTATTTATATATATATATATATATATATATTGACAAGGCACTCTCAATAAGCTGAAAAATATTTTTTTTAAAGTGTATAATTTGAACTACACTTAAAACATGGGTAAAAATAAATTAAACTATAGGCCTACGTGTATATATATTCCGATTAAAATTAATCAAATTCAGTTACGAATTTTTCGAAGCATTACCCGTCCTTCCTCCTTCTAGTCTCAATAATAGCTGTAATAATGAAGAAACGTTAAAAATTCATTGAATAAACGTGCTACATTTCGTAATAAATAAAACACAATTCATGGAAATACCCCAATAATAATTCGAATTATATCACTTCCTAAATAGTATAAGAGAACGTTCATTAAAATTTAATGGTAAAATTAATGAATCAATAAGATGAACGTTAATTAATATTAAATGACGTTATCAATCATCGCAGACGAGTCAGATTATAGAGACAAACAGAATTCCTCAAATTTTATACTAATCTATGTTGAAGTGCAGTTAATTAAATACAAATTATTGAAGGTGGTGAAATTTCTAAAGCGAATCAAATTTCGCCTTCATAATGATTCATTTCACTTTTTCATTTTTGTTGCAGACTAATGGACGAGGCCTGTTCAAAACGTATCCGGACAGGGTGTTTATTTTTAGAACAAGGTCACGCTTGGCGTTGTGACTGTGCTAAACGTGTCTCTGCATGTCGAGACAAGTTGACTGATACGGTTGCATTTCATTGTGTAGCGTCAGTCCACTGTGCTAAGCCGGTAAAGTTAAACGTGTTTTGTTTCCCTGGAATTTCTCCATGTTACTTGTTTTTGTTTTGTATTTACTGTGAAGGTGTTGTGCACCATGAATATGCTCCACGGATTCAAACAATCAACAAGGAATTTTACATTGAAGTTTTAAGACGTCTACGTGAAGCAGTTCGGAGGAAACGGCCGCAGAAGTGGGAGTCTGGAGACTGGATGTTTCATCACGATAACGCGCCATCTCACTGCAACTTGTCCAGCAATGTTTGGCCAAAAATACTCCCCCCGAAGTACAGTAGCTTCCATATTCGCCGGCTTTGGCTCCATGCGACCTTTTTTTTGTTTCCGAAGCTCTAACAAACCCTGAAAGGACACCAATTCGATGATGTTGAGACCATAAAAAGAAATTCAACGGAGCAGCTTTTGGCCATTCCGAAAAGTGCTTTCGAAAAGATATTTTCAACAGTGGCAGGATCGTTAGGCAAAGTGTGTGGCTTCAGAAGGAGCGTACTTTGAGGGAGATTAAGCCCCAAACCCTGTAAGTACCATATTCTGTCTATAACTGCATCAGTCTGGATACTTTTTGAACAAACCTCGTATATACAAGGGAGGACAACCTTGACCTTCGTGAAATGAAGAAACATTGCACGAAACATTTGAAGGGGATGAAAGATGTATATACAGTATATGTATATTAAGAAAAATCTATTATCTAATTATTTCCACATGTAAAAACAATTTCTAAAATAAACTAAAAATAAGTAAATAAATAAATAAATTAATTAATTAATTAATTAATGGAAAGAGTGTATAAGAGAAAACGTGAATAAACGGTGGGGAATTCGATTGTTGGTTTCCTGCAGTTTCGAAGCAAATGAAAAAAAAAAACAAAAAAAAAAAACAAGTTTGTCCGCAGTAATTATTTACTGTATTCTTCCGATTAAAATATAATTGAACTCTCCCCTCTGAGTGCTTCAAAATCTATTTGTTGCGTTCGTTCGTATAGCGATTTCACTTCCCTATTTCAACATGTGAGTATAATCCTGCTATGAAAAGTCGCGCAATAATTACACTGGTCAACACTCATTTTATTGCCAATCATATTAGAGTGATTTTGGGGTAACTTTGTGGTGCTGATTCCGAATATGACATCGGTTTTGCTAGATTGGCTCTAATTTATGAGATAATTGGTACCCCATTGAAACACGTAAAAATGCAAAAAATTTGATGTTCAGGCGGAGCCTACTTACAAATCGCATTGAAATTGTCTCAAATCATACAAAAGTAAACACATGAAATACATAATGGCATTTTATTCGGTCTCACCATCTAGAATGTTCCGGTAGTTTCCCATATGCACGCGTTATGGTTACGTTTCCTATTAATTGAGGGTATTCATTATCTCAAGAACTAGAGCCAAATCGGAAAAACTACTTTCATTTTGGAATTCAGCAACCCCAAAATACCCTAAATTCGTACGAATTTCCTTGGCAACGAAAAAAATTTTTTTTTTTGTTGACCTGTGTTATCATAGTGTTCGGAGCTGCTTAGCCTCCTTCTTAAGGGCCAATGTCATGTGACGGAGGGAACCTACACATTTATGCGGGATCTAAACAATCTATAAAGGTCTCTATGCATCATCTGAACTTAGAAGATGATCACCCATCCAACTATCTAATAGACCGTGCGTGCAGTTAGGATTGCAGAAGGAATTTCGCATCCGTCAGGAAACGTATCAGTTTGAAAATTTTTTAAGAATGTATAAATTTTCTTTTGCGGAAGCTGTTTCCTCATGAAGAGGTAATTTAGCAAAGCTGGGCACAAACCGTTAATCCGTTAATCGTTAATTAACGAAGTTAACTTTTTCGTTAACGATTTAACTTTTAAGTTAACTTTGAAAATCATTATCGGACTAATTAACTTCCGTTACATTTAACTTCCGTTAACTCAAGTCCGTTAACCCAAAAAATTCATAAATAAACGTTTAAAAGTTTCTATTATTTTCAGTGCTGAGCAGGTGCGCAATTAATCCGCCACTGTTAATAGGCAACGACAAAAGGTTTGGGCCCCTCCTGGAGGATGACGAATGCCAGCTGGCTGCTGCCTTCCATCCCAGGTTTCGCCTCATCTGGTTGGACAAGTATGACAACACCAAGGTCGCCAGGGTGAGGAAAAGCATGGAGGGTACAGTCGAGGAGGCCATGAAGCAGCAGTCCAACGAAGTGGGCAGCAACAGTGGAGGCAGCAACAACGAGGAGGAGGAGGAGGATGACTTCTTCAGTGCTGTCATCCAGACAAAAGAGAGCAGCAGAAGCCACAGGTCACTCAAGGGCAAGGCCCAGAACTTGGTCAAGACCTGGCTGGAGACCAACTCCAAGGACTTGCTGACAGATGCTGCCTTCTTGGGTGAGCAAGTGTTGGTGGACTTGTTCATCAAGTTCAACACAGCCATCCCCTCCAGTGCTGCAGTGGAGCGTTTGTTCTCTATGGGCAAGGACATCCTGAGGGCCAAGAGATCATCCCTGTCTGATGAAAACTTTGATATGCTAATTTTCATGAAGGGCAACATGCATCTCATGGACAAAATGGAGAACGAGAAGAAGAGGGAAAATTAAATTATATATAATATTGTGTTTTTCATTTTTTTTATAATAAAAGTTAACGTTAACGGTTTATCGGTAACTTCCGTTACATGTTTAACGAATTAACGGATTAACGGTTAACGAAGTTAACTTTTTGGTTAACGGATTAGCGGTTAACGAAGTTAACTTTTTGGTTAACGGTGCCCACCACTGTAATTTAGTACCTAAATTCAGCTGAAGTGTGGTTTTTCCCAACGTAGGTAATGTTAAGAAGTGCTGAAGATTACTGGCATATCTTAATTGGTATAAGAATACAAAAAAATTATGATTGTAGTTCTCTTGATCTTCCTGTCAGGTATAATTTTCATTAAAATTCAAATTTGGTGTTGCTGTTATAGGTTAATAATGACACAGTGAAGAAGAGATTACTGTTCTTTCCAAATAAATGATTGATGCAGTTTCAAGGAATCACTTGTGTACAAAACAATATAAGATTTTTTATCTTGTATTTTTCGTGTCAGAAATCTTATATATATATATAACCTATGGAAAAACAGTTATACACTTTACATTACAGTTTACATTATAGTTTACAACAACGCATTCTTTAACCCCAGGCCAAAGCAAGCCTACAATACAGTACCTTATACGGTACCTTTATGTCATAATTTAATACAAAATATTAATTGTATTGTATTGTATAACTATAAATTGCCTCGGTTTTGGGATGAAGACCTCGGAAAATTACCATAGGTGGAACTAAAGAACAAAAGAATATGTAGGCATTGGGCTTCCTCAGAAACCAGACCATGAGGCCTACATTGACAACAAACAAGACAGACAAAAGAGAACGAATTTTTTCGTACCAAATTTCCATCACCGACTTCATCAAAACCATTTCGAGAAGAAAAGTAACGAAAATACATAATTATACGTCTAGTGATTTTCGTCTCCTGACGTCAACAAAAGAAAAAAACACTCAAAGAAAATTTATAACTCGGAGCTAGCCAGTGGGAAGCATTGCTTTAGGCGAGGAAAATATATTAATCCTTCTACAAGTTGTGAGTGAATGAATTAACAAAACAATATGATAGGCCTATTCCAGTAAAATAGCTAGGCTCAGTGAGTTACCTATGTTGACTGATTACAACAACAGTCGCCTTGCGTAACCTAATATCTACATCAACAAACAAGAAAGTAGGCAACCTCAAAGGATTGCAAGACCTAAGTTAACGATTGTGCGACAATTGAGCGAGTAAAGATTGAGCGAGTGCACTTTGAGCGAGGGAAATTGAGCGAGTACAAATTGAACGAAAACTGAGCGACCTGACGTGACACAAATGACATTTAAATTTATTGACACGACTTAACCTAACCAATCGTCAAGGGCGTACAGTTGACCTAACCGGGCATTCAATAATTTTACCGTAGGTTTCGATACATCTATTATATATTTATGCCTGTCTGTTTGTTTGTTTGTCTGTCCTTTATGCAAGCGCAAACAGTTTGACCTAGAGCTACCAAATTTGGCACGGGAACCTCTTATGGGATGAAGAATGTCAACACAGAGTCGGTCAGCCTGTCTGTTTGTCTGCAACCCCGGGTACCTGAAAAGGACGACGTGTGCGTGTTCCAGCCATAACTCCAAAATGGAAGCAGTTACAAACATGAAACTTCACACACATATTGATTAGATTCCCAGGTTGTGCACCTGGGTGTTAATAAATTAAATAATTAAAATTACTGGGCCAGAAGACCACAGCACCGCGATTACACTACAGAAAAGAACGCAGCCGTGAAAATTTTGATTATTTGGTCAATAAAACTATAGAAAAGAACACAGTCATGAAAATCTTGAGCTTCACATATAATTATTGTTTAGGACACAGTCATGAAAATCTTGAGCTTCACATATAATTATTTTTTAGGACGACTTCAAACCGTTTGACCTAGAGCTACCAAATTTGGCACGGGATAAGATAAATCATTTTAATAAAATTCAGCCGTTTGTCTTAAACTTTATTTTATTTAAACTGGGGATCTAATGTGAAATTTATCCCGGGCAACGCCGGGTACCTCAGCTAGTATATATAATGTTATAATGTAATGTTATAATGTTTCAGAGCAACAAAGACCCTAGGATCCACTCATGGCTGGTCTACCTAACTGTGTTCGTAATTGTGTATTGTGCATGTCCTCCGTGGTGGAGGAGACCTACAATTTTACGTGGGTTCCGAACTACAAAGCCTTAATTTTACTACCTTAAACTATACCCAATCTATCAACATATGCTTCTAATCGATTTTTAAACATGTTTATAGACGTGCTACTAATTACTTCTACCGGCAAACTATTCCAGCTATTTACTATTCTTTGCGTAAAAATGTTTTTGGCGACTGCTGTCTCGAACCTTCTACTTATCAACTTACACCCGTTATTTTTAGTCCTATTATATTGAGATATTTCGAAAAAGCTATCTCTATCTACGTTATCGAACCCATTCATAATTTTGAAAACCTGGATTAGATCACCCCTTAGCCTCCTAGTCTCGAGTGTAGTCAATTTTAACTCCTTAAGCCTATCCTCGTACGACTTTGACCTAAGCGACGGAATCATCTTAGTTGCTCGTCTTTGAACTCTTTCGAGTTTGTCTATATCTTTTCGCATATGCGGATTCCAAAATTCGATCGCGTACTCCAAATGGGGTCTCACTAATGATTTATAAAGAGGAACTGTAATATCGCGTGATTTGTACTCAAAATTCTGAGCTATAAAACCTAACACTTTGTTCGCTTTATTGACTGCTGTTGTACTTTGTTTCGCTACTTTTAAATCACCAGTGAATATAACTCCTAAATCTTTTTCCTGCTCTACGCTTATTAACTCCTTCCCTAACGTACTATACGCAAAATTACCGTACGCGAACCTATATGTAAAATTTTGCACTTTCGACGTTAAATCTCATTTGCCATGTGACTGACCAATCAGCGATTTTATTCAGATCTTCCTGGATTTTACCTCTATCTTCGTCATTAATCATCCTACCACCCAGCTTCGTGCTATCCGCAAACTTTGAAACTGAACTGACTAGGCCGACATCTAAATCGTTAATATATATAAGAAAAAGCAAGGGGCCCAATACAGAACTCTGAGGAACGCCACTCGCTACATTAGCCCAACACGACTGCGCTCCATCAACGACCACCCTCTGTTTCCTTCTCTGTTTCCTACCTCGCAACCACTCTTCTAGCCAACTTATTACTACACCCGTGATTCCATGAGCCTTACTTTTTTCAATGAGTCTTTTGTGCGGTACGGTGTCAAACGCTTTTTGAAAATCTAAATATACTACATCAACCGCCCGATGACTATCGTAAACGTCAACCACGATTTGAAAAAATTCTAAAAGATTAGTGAAGCAAGATTTGTTTCGCCTAAAACCGTGCTGCGTATTTCTAACTAAGTTATGCAATTCTAAGTGTTCGACTATACGATCCCTAATTATTGATTCCAGTAGCTTACCTACAACAGACGTTAAACTGATTGGCCTGTAATTTCCTGCCGCACCTTTATCGCCTTTCTTAAAGATAGGTGTTACGTTTGCTAACTTCAAATTATCTGGTACGCACTCCTCAGAAATAGACGCATTAAAAATCTTTGTTAGCGGCATAACAATGCTATCTTTTAATTCTTTTAGTTGTGGGTATATATGGAATCCGGCCCCGGTGATTCACGCAGTTTCATTTTATCAATATAGCGCATTATGTCCCCTTCACTAACCACAATATTATCCAAAATATTACCATTATCAAAAGGTATTATGTCTATGACCGTAGGGATATTCGTTACATCTTCTATAGTAAAAACTGACGTAAAAAATTCGTTTAGCAAGGTAGCCATTTCCTTGTTTTCAGAAACTAGATCTCCGTTAACATTTTTCAACAGCCCCAAGACACTTTTTACTGGATTTCTATTGTTGACTTATTGAAAGAATCGCTTGGGGTTATACACACACACACACATATATATATATATATATATATAATATAAGCAAACAACCACAAGGAAAAGGAAACACAAAGTCCGATCGCTTTCGTGATATATTCACATTGATAATGTGAATATATCACGAAAGCGATCGGACTTTGTGTTTCCTTTTCCTTGTGGTTGTTTGCTTATTAATAAGGTCACGTGTTATTTTGTGATTCTAGTGCATATATATATATATATATATATATATATATATATATATATTAACGTAAAGAACGACGCTTGTATAGAAGAACATTCCGCGCAAGATGAGGAGGGAGAACGAACAAATGAAAAATGAGGTAACCACCCGGGAATCGAACCCGGGATCTTCCGATTGCGGTCAGATATGATAACCACTACACTATGGGCCTCACTCGATCAGAAGTCGTAATTCTCCTACATACGCGCAGAAACCAATGCCCCGAGGGGCACCTCCCGCATGCCGCACATATAATATACACATTTCAACTGCAAACAACACACAGTATAATTAACGTAAAGAACGTCGCTTGTATAGAAGAACATTCCGCGCAAGATGAGGAGGGAGAACGAACAAATGAAAAAATGAGGTAACCACCCGGGAATCGAACCCGGGATCTTCCGATTGCGGTCAGATATGATAACCACTACACCATGGGCCTCACTCGATCAGAAGTCCTACTCATTTTTTCATTTGTTCGTTCTCCCTCCTCATCTTGCGCGGAATGTTCTTCTATACAGGCGTCGTTCTTTACGTTAATTATACTGTGTGTTGTTTGCAGTTGAAATGTATATATATGTGCGGCATGCGGGAGGTGCCCCCTCGGGGCATTGGTTTCTACGCGTATGTAGGAGAATTACAACTTCTGATCGAGTGAGGCCCATGGTGTAGTGGTTATCATATCTGACCGGCAATCGGAAGATCCCGGGTTCGTATCAATTTCTAATAGCTAAATTAGGAAATTAGGGATAGTCAATGGATACAGTAATTGCTGAAGATTTATCAAGCAGTCAAGGTCGGTGCTACTATAGCGTGATTCCTACCGGTGACTTCGATACTATAGGGTGATTCCTACCCGTTTTGGTTCGAAACTACAGTACTGTAGAGTGTGATTCCTATCCAAGGTATAAATGAAAATATAATAAATATAAAATGCTATTTATTATTCAATTTTATTTATTTAAAAAATAGTTTCGGTGCTACTATAGTATGTGGTCTACCTACGATTGGCTAGGTTTAGTCACGATATTTTCGTTAAAACTAACGAAAATATCATGACTAAACCTAACCAATCGTCAAGGGCGATGGACATTGGAATGTAAACAAGCAATTAGTAAACAAGGTAAGAAGCTATAATTAAAAGGTAGACCGCCGAATCGAGGTAGGAATCACGCTATAGTAGCACCTCAAGGTCTGTAATAATCGTTGTAGTTTGATGTCTTCAGTGTTCTTTCGTTTTGTTAAAATTTAATCTTTTCAGAAGATAAATTATGGAAAAGAAATGGTGAAAAATAGTTCTTGAATTTTATTAGTTTAAAAAATAAGACCCTTTATAACGATAATCTTTTATTATGTTTAAAATTTTCAATAGGAATATTCATATCACACACAAACACACACACCAATTGTTGTTATTAAAATAATATATTAATAAACTATGATTACATCATTTATGAGAAGTCGTGCGACATTTCCAATAATACTATTACATAATTAGTGCCACTTTTAATAAATAGTAAGAATTAGTATCAGAAAATATATATTTTTGTTCCAATCGTTCAGTTTCTTAAATTCTGAAATTCAGTGATGTCCGCCGTTTCAGATATACTGCAATAAAATAGAGTAGTTTAGTTTACTTATGAATACGTATTTGAATATGTACGAAGTGATTTTTATATCAGATAATCAGAAAACAAACATTTTTAAACCAGAAACTTTTTATTGGAAAGGAATGCAAAAAAACTGCAACGTTTCCAGATACAATATATAAAACGTACATACATTTCATGGGTGCTACTGTAGTATGCGGTCTACCTACGATTCGGCAGTCTACCTTTTAATTATAGCTGCTTATCTTGTTTACTAATTGTTTGTTTACATCCCATTGTCAATCGCCCTTGACGATTGGTTAGGTTTAGTCATGATATTTTCGTTAGTTTTAACGAAAATATCATGATTAAACCTAACCAATCGTAGGTAGACCGCATACTACAGTAGCACCCATTTCATGTTGAGGCAACTTTAAATATAGTTTTTAATATATATTTTTGGACGTTTTCCAGTTTATGTACCGTTTTCTACAGTACGCAAAAATAAATTATATAAATCACTAAGTATTTGTATGAATAGATTTCGACCGTTATTTTTCTGTCCGGTTAAGTTAATTGGGTACTTACGTATTAACAGGGGGCCACCACATATTGACGATTGGTTAGGTTAGGTTGTATTGGTTAGGTTGTGTGAAAAACGGTACACAAACTGGAAAAGGTCCATATTTTTTCACTCTTTCGACTCTTATATGGTTGAAGTAGGAGGTAGCTTTCAAAAAATTTCCTCTTCATTTAAATCATGTATTAATTGTTAGAATGTAAGGTTAAAACCAGAAATCAAGTTTCAACGAGAATTTTCCCATCCACGAATTGACATCGCGAGCGACAGCGTCAATGAAACATTTGCTTTGCTTGAGACGTTCTATGATTTATTTAGTTTCTTATTCAACGTCAAAAAAAGATGAAAGTTGTGAACGAAATATTACTGAATATGTGCTAAAAATGGGTGAATTTGATACGGATGACATAAAAATGGGTGAAGTTGATACAAATGACGTAACAATGTCATCCGTATAAGATAGATGGAAATAGGAAAGTTGTAAAGAGTATAATGAAACGATCTTCAAGATAACATAAAGCTAAACTAGTTAATTTAACCTATACCATGCATTTTTTGTAAGGCCTATTTAATTATTAAAATTATCAATTAAAATAAGTCATCATTTCATCATTACATCATTTCTTCGTTGAATACTAAAGATCACCATACTGCCCAGCGGAATACTTTAAGATGAGTTCCTTAATATTGTAACTGATTCATTCACCTTAAAAAGTGTGTGTGTGTGTGTGTGTAAGCTCAAGACATTGTTGAAAATCCTGATGAAAGGAGTGTTGTCGTTACGTGCGTTTATGTAATAGTTATAAATAAAATACCATTCCTTGATCTGAATTAGAAAAAAAAATTTAATAACTGTCCACAACTTCGAGTTACGCACATTTTTTGGGCGGAATCTTCATATAATAAAGAAAGACGCAGAAAATTTCAGATCAACTAAAAGATCTTTTGTAGTTTATGAATTTCATCAACATTATTAACACAAATAATATATATATATATATATATATATATATGATGAATAAAACCACGAAGGAAAGGAAACACAAAATGGTGCTCAAGCGCTTGACGAAAGCGCTTGAGCACCATTTTGTGTTTCCTTTCCTTCGTGGTTTTATTCATCATAAATATTTTTCACGTGTTACTTTCGTGAAATAATTTTCATATATATATATATATAATATTCTTAACTACTATTGTACTTACTTCTGGCATTTGCCAACTCCAGGGGGAGGTGTTCTCCTTGAACTTCTCTGTAGTTCTAGGGTTGTGTTGCACAACAGGCCCTCACCACACACTCCATACAAGTCACTGTCCCCACCACAGACATCATTCTCTCCCTGCAAAAGTCAAAGTAGATTTCCACCATGAAGGTCTTCTGATATTAAGATTCAGAGATGTAACTTAACACTACTGTGACAGTGGCAGTCACGAAGTGTGACAGTTACTAAGTGTGATTAAAGTAGCTTTAAATTATTGACTATTAAGTACCAGTTGATGGTTAAGGTATCAGCAATAAATGTTTACAAAAGTTATTGCTTGTAATTTTTAGTTGTGTTATATAAAAGTTGGTGTGTTAATCATGTCTTTGCTGAAAGACTTCTTACATTTTTTGTTTTAATTTAGAGTACTCATTTTAACCTTGGTTAACCTTGGTTTTGCTTCCTCCCGAATTGTTCTTTCTGACGAAGGTCAAGCTTGTCATTCCCCTTTAAACTTACAGTTTAACGTGGAATCCGAACCACACCCCGCCAGCAGCCCAGCGTCTTAACCAGGGGCGTAACGAATAAAAAAGTTGGGAGTGGGGGACGAACACAATCCTATTGGTCATCCCCCCTTAAGCAAACACATAACATGGTATACATTGGTACAGCCCTGTTGGAAGCAATTTAATATTGGTCAGGCGAAGAAGCGACATTGTTTTATATACTGTATATGATGGAATTAATTTATTTCTGACAATTTTACAAACTAATGACGACAGGTACAGACGTACGTTAGAAGCACTCATTATTATCTATGGGAATAATACCAATGGGTATAATATTATGATTATATTCAAATTATGATTTGAAGCACTTGGTGAGTTATTATTACATGGGCCACACAGTATGATTTGATAACCTATAATATCATCGAAAGTTGTGGGGGGGAACAAAACACAAGATATCCCCCCACTTTAAAAATTGTGGGGGGATCAGGGGCGTACCCAGAAATTTGCAAGGGGAGGAGGCGAACTTGGAACTAATCGTAGAAGTATAATTAAAAAAAAAGAGATAAATATTTTTTATGTACGTTCATGATGAGCTTATCGTTCAGTTAGAGATGATTAACTAGCTACTGCTAAGACACATTATGAATAAAATTTAAAAAATTATATAAAAAATATAAAAATTATGATAAAAATCTGATTAGTAACATAATATTCATTGCAAACTTCAATTAGGATGCTCAGATTTGGGAGCTATTGAAGAATAGGGACCCCAGCCTTCTTTAGTTAGGCTTATAAGGCTAACTAACGAAAATATCACGATCTAACCTAACCAATCGTTAGGTTAACTGTACGCCCTTGACGATTGGTTAGGTTAGGTCATGATATTTTCGTTAGTTAGCCTTATAAAGTTAACTAAAGAAGGCTGGGGTCCCTATTCTTCAATAGCTCCCAGATTTGTATTACCATAAGAATAAAAAAGTGCTAATTTCGAGATTAAGCATTTCCTTGAACTGTTGCCTTTATAAAAGAAAATTATTCTCACGGCTGGATTAAGAGTTTTCGGGATCCGAAGCCATTTTAGATTTTTAGTAGTTGGGGAGGCAAGAGCTAGCGCCGAAGGAGCCGAAATTTTTTCACTTTCATTCTCATCCTGTTGTAACCTAGCAATTTTACTGGGATTAACAGTACTTTGATCATCATGCTCTGTAGAACCACTGTCAGTTTGGGCATTTTTTCTTTTGAAAAATTTATAAAGGTCCATTATCTTTAGTCGTGTGACACCTGCAAATAGTACTCTACAAAGTTACAAATAGAAATAGGAATTATTACTAACCATAACGTTAAAGTCCATTATAATGAAATAAAAATTTCAAACAAAATCCACACAAAATTTTGTGTGTGCAATACAATGTGAAAAATTGTAAATTAAATTAAAACTTTGAAACTAAACTAAATTTTAAAATACTGTATTTAAAAAACTGAATAACAAATTTTAAAAATAACATACTTAACGTTTCATTTCATTTATTAGTTACATGATTGAGACCAAGCGGCCTTCACACATGATTACACACACACACATTCATACACACAAAGTTTTAATCAATACTTAAAATTATCAAAATTTAGAAAGTTCACAAACTAAATATTTAAATGAATGTAAACAAAAATCGATAAACTGCGGTTGCCAGGTGCTATGAAAAATGACGCAATACTCATGAAACACAAAATCGCTAGAAAGCTAGCTAACATTTTTCGATTGGCGCATGAAATTAAATATGCAAAATATTTAATTCAATATGTAAATTAAATACGTAAAAATAATCAAAATAATAATTAATAATAAAATAATAAAAATAATAATGAAATTAAATATGTAAAATATTTAATTGAATATGCAAATTAAATATGTAAAAATAATCAAACTAATAATTTATTAGCCCTCCCCTTCGGTACGCCTCTGGGGGGATATGTTCCCCCCAATCCCCCGCGGGATTTACGCCCATGGTCTTAACCACTAGGCTACCCAGGGCACCCATTTATCTACCAGCCATTTTTTTTATTGTGTGGAAGGGTGAATAGCTCGGTTTTGCTGCGCGCTGCCTACCGTCACCGGGTTTCGATCCCAAGTGCGATGGATTCGTAGTCAGTGACGCTAACCACTACACCACCGAGGCGCATATATGTATGAATGATTATTAAGTGATTACCTGATTTTTTAATTGTTCATAAGGGCATAATTGCATTACAGGAAGATCCATGGGTTGTATAATCTAGTATATGTTGAAATTAAGATAGAACAGATATCAGACCTAATTTTATTTCTCTTTATCTTGTTCTGCGAACTTAGCAAACTGTTACGGAAGGACATATTCAAGAGATGTCTCGAGAAGTTTGCATTTTTCCTTACACTGATCACTGGTCCACTCGAATAATTTGGTGGGAAATGGTTCAAATTATTGCGAAAACTGACTACAAACATCGTCATCTTGTAATTTGTAAGATTTTAAGAACACACGCCCTTGGATCTTATTGGACCGCTATAAAACACCAATGGTCGAAATCAATATATCCTTGTTTTCACTGATCGTTTTCTTCTTGTACTGAATTGGTTTCTATTTTGTTATGAAATTCCCCACTCATTGGTAAAGGGCTTTTGGAACGACTTATTGGTAACCTTATCTCGTCTTTCGTTGCGATTTTTTTTTTGGCAACCTGTCTGAATTCTGTCCTTCCTTCTTTCTAATGAGTTGTGTCAGCTGTCACATTATAAATGTGTACGTAAAATTGATTTCCTAGCTGACGACAATTACATCTATAACAACGAAATGAAGCATTCTTTTCTTTTCCTACTTCTTAGTGAATCTGTCTCATAACTTTAAACTACTTAAATTTTATATTAGCATCTCATTTTGATCATCAAAAGAAGATGAGCTCATAAAATAGTGAAATTTCTATCACAGACAAATATTTGACTCGTGTAACATGAAACTCATCCGTCAGTCATGCAAGCCATAAATTAGTCAAACTCTAAACAAACATTCCATTCCTTAATTCCGTAGAATATTTTGAAACACGTGGTCCGGAAAGCTAGTAAGGAACTAACAATAAAGATTATTTGAGTTATACCTAAAAGTGTTCTCAAATACTTAGGTTGTTGTTGTTATTGTTTACTGCCCGAATTTTGCCTCTGTACTAACAGCCAGCGTCATGTGATAGAATGGACATAAAGCTTTTCATGTGGTTCGAACCACTATCACACCAAGGAAGAACAAGAAGAAACACTTAATCGTTGAAATCAGAAGTCCAACCTGATATTCAAATTCATAACCTTCATATTAATGGCTTGTTGCTTTATAACTAGACTACCCTGGTATGTAATTTCTCATAGTATAGTTGGACACTCCAAAGTTTCGTACAACATCTTCACCCTGCTGACAGGGTAGATGAGATACTGAAAAATATCAGCTAAGGAGGACAGGAACAGGAGAAGTGGGAGTTCCAGCACTCCCTGTCTCCTGCCTGTAGGTATGTTTTTCTAGCATCATTCTATTATGGCTTATTTTACCTTTCCAGGCTCCATACTTATTCCTGTTGAAGTATGTCCAACAATTTATTACCTTCTGTTTCTGATGTTTCTCAGTGTGAAAAGCCACATTACTTGTTTAACTAAGATTTAAAGGATCACCTGAAGATCAGGGCCCCCATACTTCTCTAGTTAGCCTTATAAGGCTAACTAACTAAAATATCACGACCTAACCTAACCAATCGTTAGGTCAACTGTACACTAGGGTGTGTCAATTTCGGGGGTGAAATGACTAAATTGAAAATCATGTGATTTGGTAGCAATTTAATGTAATCATTTGGCATACAAAATAATATCCTTGCTTCAAAAACAATAAAAAATAACTCCTACCTACATCAATTTCAATTCAAAAATTCCATTTTTCCGTAAATTCGTAACAAAATAACAAATGTGCGCAAACATCCTATCAACATTTAAAGTGGCAATAAGATATCATTCAGAGTCTTTATTTGAAAGTAACCAACGCAGTCATGTCCTTTTTGCTGCGGTTCCTTGACATCAGCATTCGGCTTGCTACTTGCACTTTACCTTACCTTAAATTTACCTTAAAGCGCTTCTGCCTCAAGGGTGCGCTGCTCCCACGAAGTCCACTCAGCGCCTCCTGAGGCGGGGCCACGACGGGGTCGCCACCCTTCTTTTCTCTTGCTCCTGCCATACGATTTGGTCCCCTATTGAATTTGTGGGGGCTGGTCTGGCAGAGGAATACCCTGACACTGTGGGTTGGTCGGGTATGTTGGCTAAAAACATGTCCAAGTGTTTTTTTAAATTATCTACTGGGACTGCACTTATATCTCTAAGGTACTGAGGCAAGGAGTTAAACAGGCGAGAACCCTGCCTAGAGATACTATTATATTGAAGGGTTTGAATCCTTCTCAGACTGTTTGGTGGGAGGTGATATTTTTTACACATTCTGCCAGTTCTTGTTAAGGTGGGCACAATTGGTTCAGTATTGGGGGCAACTAAAAGCCCTTCTAGAATTTTCCAGGTGTAGATTAGGATGTATCTCTCAAACCTTCTCTCTATGGAATAAAGGTTGAGGCCTCTAAGCCTATCCCAGTAGTTTAATTTGTTTTTACTCACCTGTTGCCCATCAGGTTGTTTAATATATGAGGTAAAGGTTCTTTGTAGGCCCTCAATTTTTTGCAATTCATTCTGTTTGTGGGGAAACCATAATTGAGAGCAGTAGTCAATGCGTGGAAGGACAAGTGATTTCCACAGGGTAAGCATGGTCATACTGTCCCTAGTTCTGAATGTCCTCAGTATATATCCTATTAGTTGTTTGCATGATGAGGTTACTTTGTCAATGTGCCTGTTGAATGTTGCATCTTCACATAATATAATCCCTAGATCCCTGACATGATCAGTTTGTGCAATATCTTTTCCTGTGGATCCAGTGTAGTTGAATTGTTCTTTCAGGTATTTATTTGGTCCATACTTAATTAGTTCAAATTTGTCTTCATTGAAGGCCATATTGTGCATCTGCCCATGCATATATAGTTTGTAGATCTTTTTGTAGCTCTACACAGTCTTCTTTTTCTGTAATTGGTCTTAGTATTCTGGTATCATCTGCGAATGACAGGAGAGAGCTTCCTAGGTTACAGTTTATATTGTTTAGCATTATAATGAATAGAATTGGTCCTAGTACTGTGCCTTGCGGCACTCCACTAATCACTTCTTTTTCTATAGATCTTGCTCCATTTACAGTTGTTATTTGTTTTCTGTCAGAGAGAAAGGCATGGATTCATTTTCCTACTTTTCCACAAATACCAAGTTCTTTTAGTTTATGGAATAATATACCATGGTCAACCTTGTCAAAAGCTTGACAAGGCTTTGATGTAGCCTTCTCGCCTCTCATGACTGTGAACTTGACTAGCTGCTTCTGTGACCATTTTCACACATCTCTCCACACTCTGAGTGTGAGAAGGCCACTTTGGCACTTTCATTGGGGCCTCTTTAAGTTGTGTTAAATCTTTGTTTGTTATACATGTTGTCAGTGGTGGCTCCAAAACTTCCGAACTCAAGTTAACTAATTCTGACAATTTCGTGGCATTGACGTTTATCGGAGGTACCTTCCTTGTCTGAACAGAGCAGTCTCCCAGCTGGTCATCATCTAGTGATGTTCCTCTAAGCTTTAGAATGATTTCCACAGCCTCAGTTCGCTCTTTGGTGCATTGGCTGCAGAGTATTGCTTGCAAAACTGCCTCTGGCCTAGCATACCAAGCGGACCTTCTCACCACAGGTAACACGATGTCCACCACTACTTTCCTTTGGGTTCTCAGTAGCTGTAATTGAAACAAGATGTGGTTGGGCCCCTCCATCCATATTGGATTAAGATTTACATTGAACCAGTGAGGAAGATAAAACCCAATAATAAATTCAACAATCAACATCAAATTCTGTAGCATTTTGCCCTTCAGTGCATGTTTGGAAACCCAAATCCTGCAGAAACGAATCGCTGTAGTTAACCAACGACTGTGACTTACGGATCCAATCTCCAAGAGAGCCAGATTTTGAGGCAACTCTCCTGATCTGATTGCTTGAACAATACGATAAGCGTAAGATTGATCTGTGCTGAGGTCTTTGATAACTTCTTCAGACAACACTGGAAGGGGAGGGCCTGCTTCGACCTTTGGAAATTTTGTATTTATTTCTAATTCCGTTGCTTCATCTAGCATGTTGCCAAGGGGGCCTGACCACTTGGTGTTGCTCTTTGTAGGACCACCAAGTTCCTGGATGAGACGACGAAGAGGTAGTTCCCCTGTGTGCAAATCACATACAATCCAAACAAGCCTTCTTCCAAGTTTTTTCTCTAAATGCGTCATAACACCGCCCTGCCATCCAGTGTTCACCGCAGTTGAGTCTCCACCAACGGCCTGCAGTGAACTGTCAAGTCTTCTTTCTTGAAGCCAACATATTATTTAATCAACAATTGCCTCTGCATGTTTCTTGCCTTCTACTTCTGCTTCAGGAACAAAGTGAAACAAATAGCGGCCACCAGGTTCGGAACACACAGAGTAGTGTTCTTCTTTGATGAGACCGGGAAACTTTCTGTCCATTCCCTCTACCTCTAGGAGAACTTTTGTGTCATCTTTTTTTCCATCAAACAAAAGGCAAGAGAGACCTTCCTCCTTCAAATCTTTTTCATGATGATCAGATATTTCCTTCATTATTTTTTCTTGTGCTTCTCTTATCTTATTATGATCTATCACTAAGGATGTATCCTCTCGGCTGATGAGGCCTGCGTCTATCCAAGCGGCAGTGGCAATCTCTGCAGTCTCTCGTAGCCCCGTATGGTGGCTTTCAAAGAAGTGAGAAACCTCTTGATAGAGCTCTTCATCTCTTTGGGTGGCTTCTTCACTCTTCTTTTTCTTCCTTTCTTCCCTCTCTCGGATTTTCTCTTTTTTCTTACCAATAACAATCTGTTTTTTGGTTTCTGAATAATCTGCCGAACCAATCTGCATACTTCCTTGGCCTCCTGCCTTTGTTCTCTGCGCCTTTATGAAAGCTAGCTCCAAAACAGGGATCTTCTTCTAATGAGGACGGCGACAATCAATGTGAGGGTGAGGTTCTCTTCTGCATGAGGGAGAACAATTGGCTTCAGAACACAACTCTATGGGACACTGGCAGTTAAAAATGTCAAGAAGAGTATCAAGTGTGTGCAGAAATTTATTTTTCTTTGCTAGTTTTCCTTTACCAAGTGATGTCTCAACTGCTTTGTGCCACAGCTTTGTTAATTTTAGCTCAATAGTTCTATACTGATTGAGTACAGGTGGTTTGAATAACACATTAGCTTTTTTCCACTGATGCAGAAGAGGGGGAATCATGTCCCTTATGAGCTCTTTCTCTGTGTAGTTCCTTCTATCCTTTGTATTTTGTTCACGAAGGAGTAACCCTAGTCTCAGCATGTCTCGCACTGTTGGTAGTTCTGATACTGAAAGCTCCTTGCCTGTACCGACTAACAGGCTCAAGTGGCATGACGACTGACCTCTTGTCTTCAATTTTAGCATCTTAGGAATATCTGAAAAGAAAGAAAAACATTTAAGTATTTTATATCAATTACGATGTTTCAAAGTTTAGTCATTCGATGTTCTAAAATTCAATAAAAAATATTTCATGGGATTACAACATAATTAGACAGAAGAATATGATAATAATAAATAATTGTAATAATCAATAATCCATACTTACAGTTAAACTGTAGTATTCGTCTAGTAGAATAACTATGAAGTAGGTACAAGAGCAATAACAGCAAACCACCGTCTATGACATCTAAGAGGCAACTGAGGACTGAGAGTGAGGGACAGTTCTATTCATGTTGTGACTTGTACATTGTACAACAACTATATGACCTTGAAAACACTCCATATGCGATCAGTGGAATAATTCTGTGACAGATGAATAGTTAATCAATTTATGTCCTATTATTTAGTAAAAGAGTCAATTTCTGAAACTTTAAGGTAAAACTGCTGTAGGTAAGGGTTATTTTATTTCATTTTGGTTGGCCAATTTCAAGTTTTGACATGAAAAGACACTATATTTTCACTACCAAAATTGATTTGAAAAAAGTTGACAAAATTGACACACCCTACTGTACACCCTTGACGGTTGGTTAGGTTAGGTCGTGATATTTTCGTTAGTTAGCCTTATAAAGATAACTAAAGAAGGCTGGGGGCCCTGACCTTCAGGTGATCCGACTTAAATCTGAATTATTACTGTTACTTCAAACAACTCTCACAGTTACATGGAGGTCCTCACACTACCACACTATTGTTATAGTACAGTCCATAACACTCATTCATATTCTACGCTTTTATTACTGCTACTTTTTTTCCTATTAAGTAGAATGGCTAAGAACACAACTTTAAACTTATCTATTTCTATCCACCTTGAGGAGGAATTAACTATTCTTATAACCTATTTTGAACATGTAAGAACGTTAATCTACCTTGCAACTAATTACGATTTTTTATTGCTTTCAGTAATTTTTATGATTTTTTCATCGGTTTCAGTAATTTACAGACTGATTGGTAGTGTGTTGCTTATAAAATTATGTATCAAATCTTACAGTACCGCAGTTATTAAATTCAAAAGTGTTTGTGATAAAACTAGAACGCGAATGGCAGAAACAAAATTTCAATGGACAGCTTAATTTAGCTTTATTTTTCAATTTGCCAGTGTTGGCTTCTTATTTTGGCTGTAAATTTAGTTTTCCCTCTACCTGTTTTGACTCTAAGGAAGGATAAAATGAGGAGCACGCAAATATCGCCCTTCGTGCTATTACTGTTAGGTTAATTTTTTAGCATCTACTCTTTTGAAGTTCCCAGCGTTCATCATGCCTTTGTAGTGATAATAGAATTATTATTATTGCGATTGTTTCTATTTATATTCATTTTGGGCGGTTTGCATAGCAACATAATCAAAAAGCCATTAAAAACTTACACTACCACATAGTCACATAAATTCGCGCTTGCTTTCACCATCTGAGATCAACAGTCTGCCGTAGCAGACATGTTGCAGCTTTCGAGTTCAATATACTTTATAAAAAATTATCTAATTATCTTTAACATTCCTATAGTTTAAATTAATTAACTTATAATTCCAAAATTTATGTTTTCGGGGTCCTCAGTGAAAATTCTATAGGAATGTTCCTTCGTTGTAAAGTTAAGCTAAACCCTTAAACTTATTAATATCCCACTAAAATGAAAGGTTGATCTTCCCGTACTTTGGTTTAGTAAAGCCACTAAATAAAATTACCTTTAGACAGACGTCGCAACATTCACAGAAGTCGAGACGTTTTCCGTATTTGCACTCTTCCAGGTTGCCACATCTATCTTTATAACATATTGGACACTTTATCTTCAGGTGAGATCTGGATCACGAGAAAAAGAAAGAAGCACTTAATTTCAATACTGATATAACAATGAAGGGGTT
Source organism: Bathynomus jamesi (assembly GCA_023014485.1). Taxonomy (NCBI): domain Eukaryota; kingdom Metazoa; phylum Arthropoda; class Malacostraca; order Isopoda; family Cirolanidae; genus Bathynomus; species Bathynomus jamesi. The sequence goes on from JAJOZX010002284.1 coordinate 464,170, forward strand.
CTAAAGGAAAAACATTTGGGGCAAATGACTCCTGTAAACTGTTACGCGTTATATATATATATATATATATATATATATATATATATATATATTATGCAGGAAGGAAGGGATAAGGACGAATGTCTGCAAAAACGCCTTCCCCCAAAGAAGAAGAGAACGAAGATCAAGGTCCAAAGTTTCGAGATGTCTGGACACTCTGCGTTTGAAAGATTAGAGGTCATATACAACAGGAAAGATGGATTGAGGAAGGTTGTTCCAGAGTTGAACGGTTAAGTAAATGAAAGATTGAGAACACAGATTAACCCTTACCTTAAAGAGTTGGACGGAAAAAGGATAAGAATGTGTTGAATGTCTGGTACTGGATGCTCTTCTTAAAGGAGGAGGCATGCAGTTGGAGAGTTCAAAAGACCAGTGTTCGTTTTAATAGCGACACTAACGAGAGAGAGAGAGAGAGAGAGAGAGAGAGAGAGAGATTGAAGATAGTTAATAAGAGGCGGGGAATTAATAAGGCGAAAAGTCTTTGATTCAACCCGGTCAAGTAGAGCTGTGAGGATTGAGCCCCTGAACACATGAGAACCGTACTCCGTACAGGAGGGGACAAGACCCATGGGATCAATCCCAGACACCTGAAATCATTTTTAGGTGCTTAATCTGGGATTGAGGCAAAACACAGGTGCTTAACCTGGGATTGAGGAGAAAAAAATATAAACAGTTTTTAGAGATATAATTTCATTGTTTTTATCAATATTTGAAAAAATCAACCCTAACCTAACCTAACCTAACCTAACCTAACCTAACCTAACCTAATCTTTTGCTATATCTTCTGCTTTTTTGGTTAGTTTTGCTATTCTTACCAGTTTGATTTTTAACATTCGGGCTCATATTGCAGGAATTTATAATATCTAAAATTTTTCTTTATTCATTAAACCACTTTAAACCTTTTATAACTTTGCCTTTATTACATTTGTAATAAACTTTGTATAAACAATAAATTTTGTAATCATCAGGTTTTTTTTATTTAATTCCTTGCAAGGTGCCTATTCTGGGATTGAGGTTGAACGCAGGTGCTTCATCTGGGATTGAGGTACATCAGGTGCCTATTCTGGGATTGACCCGACCCCTGTACAGAGACAGCAACTGAATGGAGGTGAAGAAAGTGCGTAGCCAGTACAGCATACTTAACCTCGGCTCTGAGAGGCTGGTTTAGAAAGAGAGTATATGTGATCTTTCCAGGAAAGATCATGAGAAAAGGAAACGCTAATTATTTTAAGGAAAGAGGAAGGATTGAGTTGTGTATTGTTGAAGGTAAGGGGATAGCCGTGTGGAAAATTGTGACAAGTAGACAGACGAAGGAACGGAGTTTTTGAGGCATTGAAAGCCACAAGGTTTTTTCTCTGCCCAAATCAGAGCAAACAAAAACAGTTTTAGGAGAAGAAGGACAATGGCCATCTCAAGCGCACCTATGGATCGGAAAGGAAGGAAATCAGAGGTGAAAGCATAGTTAGAAGGATAGAAACCTAAGGAAATTAAGAATTTGGAAATTAAGGATTTGTGCCAGACTATCAAATGCGTTTGATATTCGTAGTGTAACTGAAAAAGTTTCACCGAAATCCTGAAAAGAGGATGACCAAGAGTCAGAGAGATATGCAAAAAGATCGCTAGTAGAACTTGAGGTGACCCCTTTGGCAAACTAGCTGACTACACACTGTATAGGGAAATGTGGAGATGGCATAAGTAAAGAGGTTCACAGTTTACAGTTCGAACATTTACTAAATTAATAAATACTAGGCGGGGCACCCGGCGTTGCCCGGGTTAAGGTTAACTACCCTCCGGGTACCTAAACCCCCCTTTATTCAACTTAGGAGCTAACCCCGTCCGCCATTACCCCCACCCCTCCCCATTACCCCCACCCTTTTACCATTACTTCCAGTTCCCGTCACTTCGCTGACGGTTAGACAGGCTAAACTACAAAAAAAGAACCCGGCCGTGAAAATTTTGAGCTTCACATTGTGTCAACATTTCTGAATCTGGTATCTCCCAAAACCTCCTCACCCCCATTCATACAACTTGGGGGCTAACCCCCTCCCCCATTACCCCCAACCGTCACCATTACCACACCATCCCCCATTACCCCCACCCCACCCCCCCACCCCACCCCAACCCTTCCCCCACTCCCACCCTTCCCCCCACCCTCACCCTTCCCCCATTGCTAAACTACAGAAAAGAACACAGTCATAAAAATCTTGAGCTTCACATTTCCGCCCGTAATACAATTTCTGAATTTTTTTTACAATTTCTGAATTTTTTTTCTCACAATTTTTTCTAACAATTTCTGAAAGTGTGACGGACGGACAGACAGACAGACAGACAGACGGACGGACAGCTCTCTTATTATAGTATAGATTCCACATGGGACAAAACCTCTGTTTTATTCTGACCTTACAGAGCAAAACAGTTATATCATAAGATTGAGAGAAATTAAAATTCACGTACGCACTGATTGAAATGAATTTAAATCATGTCAATAAAATGAAAACTATTAATAAAGTATAATATTTAGATAACATGAATTAAGGTTGCTTTAAAATTCGATGTTTTAAATAACTGAGTTCGTAAGGCTATGATGCCATTTTGAAAAACAGAATGTTCACCATTGAAATGAAAATGTATTAAAAAATAATGAGAATTCAAAAATTCAGCAACAATCCACGATTGACTGAAAAAATAATATGATCAGTGAAAAAAAAGTATTTCCACAACCTCTACGACAGAGGATTCAAAAAGTGCTGTCGTAAAATTCCATTTTTCTTAACGACAGATATCTATAAGAAACATTGCGTTTTACGTCAGGACATTTTGAACCGAATGTGTATGTATGATTTGTAAATATACAAACAATGAAATTAAAATACAACCACAAAAAAACCCTCTTTTTTGAGAACAACATAAGCGAATAAGAGGAAAGTCAATTTCCTGTGTACAAAAATATTGAATAAATAATATACTGTATACGTACATGATGTAAAAAATACACTGTATTTTACAGTTAGACATTTCGATACAGCAATCCGTGTAGAGATGTGCAAAAATTGACAAATGTGGTATAACCATGGTCTAATTAATTTTCCATCCTTATTGAAATCAATTTTTAGGGAATAAAAAGTTCTTAAAATTTAAGAAGTAAAAACATTTAAGTTAAAAGAACATACAGCAGCACCACACGCAACTAAAACTTACATTCCGAAATCAATGGCGAAGCACATGAACAAAAATAGAAGTGAGAGAAAACCCTTCATATTATTGTAAAGTTGGAATCATCGAAACTAAAACGGTAAAAGAAGAGTAAATTTTTCTTTGCCTTCTCATTAAGAAAGCTACCGAGGGAATGAATGAGTAAAGTTCGTTTTGGAGAAGCTTAAGTGATGCTTGTGCGTGTGGCAGGCTCTTAATTCGAAAAACTTTCATACAAGTGTGTTTTTATAATTGTTGAATTCAATTAAATTTTGTGAAATAAAGACTGCTTCACCAAGAGTGTTCATTACATGCACTTCAAAATATCTGTGTAACCAAAATTAACAGTTCTCTCTCTCTCTCTCTCTCTCTCTCTCTCTCTCCTCTCTCTCTCTCGATATATATATATATATATTGTAATATACATAAAAAATATGGAGGACTTACAGCTACTTCTATTTTCGTTCAGTGTTTTTTTCAGGATTCATCTGATGAGTGTTTCAGTGCTGAGGGACGTAATTTTGATTTTCTTAAATTTTAAATTAAATTTCCAGTTGGGCCTTATTTTTTTTCTTATAATCCAACTTTTTCTTTAATTTTCACTGTGTTTTAATATTTATTTCCTCGTATAGCGGGACGATTCTAACTTCCAAATCAAAATGCTTACTTTATGGAGAGTATTATTCTAATTTCCAATTGTAAGTTGTTCTTGGTCATACCAAAAATACGACAAATATACGACAAACCACGACAAGAAATATATCTTCCACTTGAGCCAACTAGAAAGGAAAAAGTGACGACCCTAAAACGAAAATCCAGGAGGCCACTCCAAATCCCTTTATAACCGGGGAACCTCCCACTCCCCAAGAGGGATAACGGATCTAGAGACATCTCACAAGGAGGCAACTTTATTTCTGCAGTATCCTCAGGAAACAATCCAAATGGCTGTCTCAACAACACCGAGGGGGAGGCTATCGTTAAACTCCTGATGGTGATTCTCGGAAGCGATACAATCAAAGATGCCCTCAGTAAAACGATGAAGAGATTTCCTGACTAAACCAGGAAGTCATCGAATTAAAACAAAATAATATAGAAATAATACTAAATGATTACCAACTGAAACTAGATCTTTTCTTTCAATCCAAACACATAAATACGATGTTCATTAGTGGTCCCGCAATCCTCGCAGAAGCACCTAACGAAGATCGCAAACGAGTAGTAATGGGGACTTTGCAGTCGCAGCTGAACTACTCCGTCAACCAAGATGTCATTACGGAAGCAACTAGATTAGGGTAACCGAATCAAGCCACAAGAAGGGTGAACAAGTCCCACATAAAAAGAGCCGACATAAAAAAGAAATAGTGTCTTAAGGCATAGGCGGATCCAGAGGGAGGGGGGTCCAAAACGAAATTAGGTAAAACGTTTGAATGCTTAGGTCCACGCTGCTTCAATTAAGCCCCCTGGCCCCCCTTTCTGGATCCGCCTATGTCTCAATGTATACAAAAAAATCAGTGTTTACGGAAACGAATACCTTACAAAATTTTGCCTTTCTTCTTCTTCTTCCGTAGGGGGTTGCTTTTGCGGGCATTTGCCTTGGCCCCCTCCTTCCTGCATGAAAGAACAAGATCTATTCAAACAGTTCTAAATTTAAAAAAGATTACTTATATTACATCCACATTCATAAGGGCGTATGAAATTGCGACCTGATATCATACAAGCGACCCGTGGTATGAGATATCACGTAAAGCTGTAAATACCCTTCGTCGTATGACTTTAGATGTAGAGGAAATTAAACAATTCCGTCAATCAACCTATATGGAGCTACGGTAGCTTGTTTGGTTGAATACTGAACAGAAACTGAAGGGCCACCCGGTTTTGACTCCCACACAGTTAAGTTTATTTACTTAATATCACAAAATATTTTACTTATACTGGAAAAAATGCAATTTTGGAATAAAAAATGTATTTATTTCAAAAACTTTTAAACGCAAATATAAAATTCTTCATACTGAGAAAAAAAAATTTAAATTGTACATTATTTTAACAGCAAGAATGTCTATTGAATTAATAATTTTCATTGGAAATATTTATTTTAAAAAATGTAATAGTTTTAGTTTAAAATATGCATTTTTATTTTTATATAAATATAAAATTGTTAAATGTAATTTTTGTATAAATATACAGTTTTTAAATGTAAGTATAAAAAGTTCACCTAAATATTTTTATTCATTAAAATTGTAATGTGGAGGAAAATTATAAGTACCACATTCGTCAAACTCGGTGACAACTTGGATCGTTGTAGTGAGAAAACATCTCTTTCCGTTTTTTGAAATAATCAATGAGGAGGGCCAGAAACTGGCGCAGCTCTCAGGCCAACTAATGAAACCCATTGCGCTAACTCTCATATTATGATAACTAGTTCGCCATCCAGAGTCGAACCCCGACCTCAGTGTCTTTACTTCGCTTACAAGGAAATGATTGTACCTACTGAGCTACGAGTGATGGTTACTCTCATCGTTGCTTAATGGATATATCAGTGGGAGAGGTTCGAATCCGGTAAGGTTAAAAATATTTATATGCAGAATTGAATACATTGAACTTAAATTAGATTGAATTAAATAAAAAATTCTAATATACAAATAAAATGCCATGAAATTTGGCTATGTTTGAAAATTTAACATGACTAATTCCACAGTAAACTTATGTTCAATTTGGATATTTTTATGTTTGTTTGTTAAAAAAAAAAAAACTGAAAAAATAAATCTCAAAGATTTAATCGTATGAGTACAGAAATAAAGAAATTCTGCAACATTGCAAGCTAACGTTCACCATTGATTGCTGGTTCTCCAAAAAAGGAAGGACCAATGACGCACGACTTTCTGAGAGCGGGCCAGACATTGATGTTTGGTGAGTCTTTTTCATGTTGTTCCCCAAATGGCGGATGAACTTATGGCCAGGATCACAAATGCAATTCGTGAAATCACTCAACAGCAACTGGAGAAAGTTATCAGGTCTTTGGAAAATCAGACTGAACGATATATCGAAAAAGATGGCGGTTATGTTGAGTCCTCGAAACCTATAATGTAGTGTGTTAAAAACTTTAATAATTATGATTTCATATGTCGTTTACAGTTTATCTCTATCATGTGTACATCAAAAGTTATTGGATTTTAAAGTTGCACAAGGACTTTCTAATCATCCTGTCTATGTAATTGGTCTTATGTATTAGACCAATCTTATGTATTAGACCAATCGTCATTAGACCAATCGTCAGGAACCGGTCCCATAACAGGGTAAACTGAGGTAAAGTGAACTTCTTTTTTCACTTGAGTATTTTGAAAAATAATGAAAACATTAAACTACCGAGGAGCTTAAACACATTACTATATATATATATATATATATATATATATATATATATATTATATATATATATATACACAAGTATAGGCTATACTATATCATACCGCAAGAGTCATAGAATTTTCTTTATTAAATATATTCATGGAAAGTAAAAAAAAAAAACTGAAAAATGTTCAAAATTCCGGATACATAAGGTTTGATAGTAGAAGAATAGGAGATCAGTTTCATGATATAACTAATAAGTATGCCATCCATATTTGTTATATAATACTAAGAAAGATAAAATTTTTGAATACATACCTACACTGAACGAAATGAAAACGTAGGAGAGACCTAAGAATTGTCTTTATTGGTTAATCGTACCCTTTCAGGTTACTATCATATATTGTCGGGTAAAGTGAACAATCACAGATAATCATTTTAGATTACCATATATACTACATAGGTTATTAAATTTATGTATATATATATATATATATATATATACACTAATAACTTCAAGAACCAGCTGGACAGATTCCTGTGCAAAGTCCTTGACCAGCCATGCGTGGCTGGCAACGAGGGCAGGGCAGGAGGAGATCAGACAGCAATTTCCTCCTTCACCAAATCCCGCAAATTCGCAAATGAGGCGGGATGCTGCAGAGGGGTCGACCGCAGGTCAATCCTGAACCGTTGTTCGAACCCACACAAAGTAACACAAAGTAAGTATATATATATATATATTTAGGGGGGGTCGAAACATATCAAAAATCGAGTTTCTCCAATTCCACAGTATGCACGTAGTTGGAAATGATGATCTCAACATCTTGTAAAAAAAATGAGTATATGCGAACCCCCTTACCCCTTCCATAGCATTCCCCCCATTTTACTCTCTCCACAGATATAAACCCCAAATGTGACAATCATGCATTATATTAAGTCTTATTAAGTAGATTAGATTAATTTGGATAGATTATTTAGATAGAGTTTTAGATAGATTGAATAGATTACATAGATTAATTTAGATAGATTAGATGAATTATATAAATTATTGTCACGTTTTTTTTGTTTAGTTTCAGATTGTTATTTTCAGATTGTTTATGATTGAATGAGTTATGATTTAATTCCGAATGAGTTATATTAAATTCAGATTGAATGATTCAATTGCTAGAATTTAACAATTAGTTTCTTGTTATTAATGCTACTAGGCCTAAATAAGTGAAATCATGGCGACAAAAAGCAAAACGCACAATTCAACATTTGGTCACCCTGCAGAATTTCCACCTTCAATGACTCCTTCAAAGGCTGACGTATTTAGGCATTATTTATTGGTAAGAAAACGAGAAGAACTGATTTCGAAAGTTCTAGAACAGCAAAAGAATGTTACAGAATTGTCACTAAAGATGTGGAAGCCATTTGAGAGAAGTTTTCCTTTCCACATATAGGATTTGAAGGAATCTCTATCTCTACTATAATATAAAAGAGAGCTGTCCGTCTGTCCGTCCGTCCGTCACACTTTCAGAAATTACACTATAAACTACGCGCGTGTGTGCGTGCGTGCGTGTGTGTGTGTGTGTGTGTCTGTTCCAGCCATAGCTCCAAAATGAAAGCAGTTACAACCATAAAACTTCACACACATATTGGTTAGGTCCCGAGGTTGTGCACCTGGGTGTTGAATGCCCGGTTAGGTCAACTGTACGCCCTTGACGATTGGTTAGGTTAAGTTAGGTTAGGTTAAGTTAGGTTAGGTTAAGCTTTAACGAAAATATCACGACTCAACCTAACCAACCTAACCAACCAACCTAACCTAACCTAACCTAACCATTCAATTAACCTAGCTAATAACAGCTAATAACAGCCTTCGAACTACAAAAAATAAAGATGAGAGCATGGAAATTGATGATGACAGCGACGATATTGACTTTGTTCCGGATTTTGAGCTGAGAGAAAACCATCAGAACAGAATTATTTATGATAACTTAACAATAACAGCAGATAGATGCCGTGTAAGTTACAGAGCTACTGCAGCTATAGTAAATGCAGCTTTGAAGGATATGGGAATATTAGACGAAACCAATATGTTGGATAGGAAAAAAGTGAAAAGAGAAAGAATACGTGTGGGTAAAAAGAACATAATCAAAGTGAAATCAGAGAACACACAGATTGAAGGCATCGGATTTGATGGTAGAAAAGATCAAACTAAGACAAAGAAGGGAATGGAGTACGAAGAACATTATGTAATAGTCAAAGAACCTGGTGATGTTTACATGGATCATATAGCTCCAGATAACGGAACTGCTTGTTGTATTGCAGATGAAATAATAACTTTTATAGTTGATTCTAATAGCAAAGAATCCCTCAAAGCTTTGCTATGCGATGGCACCCCAGTGAACACTGGCAGGATTGGCGGAGTGCTAAAATTGATTGCATTATTGTATATCTGGACAGGCCGGTACAATGGCTGATTTGCCTTTTGCATGCAAACGAACTGCCCTTTAGGCACGTATTTGAAGCAATTGATGGAAAAACTTCGGGACCAAATACCTTCAAAAGTTCTCTTGGAAATAAACTCCGAGAGGATTTGACCAAACTGGATATAGTTGATTATACCCCTGTAGAGGGCAACATTAAAGAAGTTTCGGCCGATATTGTTAAAAGTTTCAGCAGTGAACAAAAATATATGTATGAAATGTGCATTAGCATAAAATCTGGACGCATCTCGCAAGCGTTAGCTACCAGATCCCAAGGTGCCCTCCATCATGCAAGATGGCTAACACGAGCAAAGAGGATCCTGCGCTTATGTCTCTACACGGAATCCAGACAAAAACATCCAAGACCTAGTAAAAATTATAATGCTGGTTTACGCTCCAGGCTGGTTTTGGATAAAGTCTCATCCAAAGGCAAATGAGGGAGCATCTAATTTTTGGTATATCATGCACTTGCTTAAAGGCTTAGATAAAAAGCATCGGATGATTATGGAGCGTGTCCTCAGAAATAACGCCTATTTTGCCCACCCAGAGAATATCTTACTCTCAATGATAACAGACACAAGAAGAGAGGTCAGAGAGCTGGCTCTTCAGCACATCATTCGAGCAAGAACTAGGAGCACCAATGCGAGAAATTTTGAGCTGCCAAAAACACTGAACTTTGAAGCAGACGATTATCCTAACATGATCGACTGGGACAACGAAACCATCACCCCTCCACCTATTTTACAGAATTTGACAAATGATGATCTTCTTAAAGTTCGAAATGAACCACTTCAGCTTATTCCTTTTCCCTGTCACAGCCAGGGAGTAGAACCTGCTGTAAATGTGGTAATAAAAGCATCACAAGATAGAATTGGTTACGAAAACAGACATAAATTTATTTTAAATTTACTAGAATCGAGAAAAAAGCTACCTGTGTTCTAATGGAAAGGCCAGTGGTGTCAGTAATTTACGATTTTAAATTTCTTAAGGTGAATATTTTGGTTTTAATATGCTTCAATTAAATTTCTTAGGTGAATATTTTGATTTTAGTATGCTTCAATTGATTCTTTAAGTAATATACGGAGAAAGATTTCTTATTATATATATATATATATATATATATATATATATATATATATATATATAACTTACTTCAACTTTACTTATATTATTATTTACTTTAATCTTTGTCATTTATCAGGTTTTTTTTATTCAAAGAATTGGTTTCAATTTCATTTCAATTTAAAAAAGGGGGGGCATACGCAACGAGTACGGGAGGGCGCATAGCGGTGTAATTACAGTATATTGTTTAGGGACCGAAAGGAAACTCCGAGCAGTGTGTAGAATAAGAATACAAAATTTCGACCCCCCCCCCTATATAATATGCGCCTCGGTGGTGTAGTGGTTAGCGTCGCTGACTACGAATCCATCGGCCCAGCGTTCGAGACCCGACGGCAGCCGGCGCGCAGCAAAACCCAGCTGTTCATCCTTCCACACAATAAAGAAAGTGGTTGGTAGATAAATGGGTACCCTAGGTGGCCTAGTGGTTAAGACGCTGGGCTGCTGATGGGGCGTGGTTCGGATTCCACGTTAAACTGTAGGTCTAAGGTGGAGTGAAAAGCTTGACCTTTGTCAGAATGAGCAATTCGGGCGGAAGCTAACGAAAGGTATACCAAAGGTATATAAACCACCAGGTAGCGACAATAGTAAGCTATCTTTTTTACCAAATATGCCGAACTTTGTAAACAAGTCGGATTTTCTTGTACGACCTATATTTTTGAGGTTAGATTAAGATAGGTTAAATTAGGTCAACCTAGGTTAACCTAACCTAAAACAAATCAGAGAGTGTGTAAAGTCTGAGGGAGCGCAATAGACGATTTATTTGAATAAGAGGGTTTGAGTTAAAATCGTAACGCGAATGAAATTTTAAAAAATAATCATTGTATCCGGTGAAGAAACTCTTTCTCTGAACTTTATTACAGAACCTCCCCTACCCCTACTTTAACACAAGCGAAAGTGATTAAAAATTTGAAAATATAAAATATGTAGCCTGCTCGACCTACTGGGTAAAAAATTGTCACGGACGAAAATTTACACAAATGTTCGGCCAACTTCGGTATCTATAATATATATATTTATATATATATATATATATATATATATATATTATATATATATATATATATATATATACACAACAATTTATCGTGGCCAATTATGTAGCCAGTTTGATGCGTAAATCGGTACTACAGGGTGAGTCAAAAGTCTCCATGCATAGGCAAAATGGTCACTTTATTATGCAATCACTTGTAAGTCACAAAATATGCTTTATGTGGGCACCATTACACTGAATGCACATACGGATGCGTTCCCCCGAGTCATGGCAAACGCGCGTTAACACGTTTGGTGTTAGGCGTGCACACGCATCACGAATGCGTTCCTTTAGGTGGTCTGTGTTTTGTATTTTCACCTGGTACACCATGGCCTTCAAGTGCCCCCACAAGTAAAAATCAAGGGGGGTGAGGTCTGGGGACCTCGGAGGCCACTCCACGGGACCACGGCGGCCAATCCAGTGACCCGGAAACTGCTGATCCAGCCACTGGCGCACGCAGATACCGTAATGGGGTGGTGCCCCGTCTTGCTGAAAGTACGCTGGAAATCCCCCGTCCTCGTTCAGCAGGGACGGCATAACTATGTCTTGCAGCATGTTTAGATACATTTCGGCATTCAGATTGGTGTCAATAAAAAAAGGGCCAACAATTGTGTTGCCCCATATCCCGCACCACACCATCACTTTTCCAGCGCCTTGCGTCTTTGAGGGACTCATCCAGTGCGGGTTGTCATCGCTCCAATAACGTACGTTTTGACGATTAACCTCTCCATGAATATAAAAGTTGGCTTCATCTGAAAACAGGATGCTAGCCGAGAACTCCGTGTCTTCGTCCACTTTTGTTCTTGCCCATTCACAGAATTCCAGCCGCCTGTCCGGTCGTCTTCGCTAAGATACTGCAACATTTGCATTTTGTATGGATGCCATCTGTGCTCTTTCATAATGCGGACGATACTCCTTTGGCTGACACCGCATTCTGCAGACATCCGTCGAATGCTTTTTTGGGGACTCTTTGCGAACGCTGCCAGCACCATGGTCGCTGTGCCTTCATCGGTGGCTGTTCGTGGACGGCCACTTCTCGGCTGGTCTGCAACACTTCCAGTCTTCTTGAACTTCTCAATGGGTTTGGCAACGGTGTCGTGTGTGATGTGCGTGCCGGGGGCGTGTCTCCTGTTAAAATCCTCGGCAACCTTGCGACAGCTTCCTGATCCTGCCAGAAGAATGATCTCTATACGCTCTTCTTGGGCAAAGGCATCAGCACATCTGCAAAAAATACAAAATAAATAATCATTTATTTATCATGACCATTTTGCCTATGTATGGAGACTTTTGACTGACCCTGTATACGGAATGAAGAATATTTCGATTAATTGATATTGTAATAAGTGATTGTTATTAATAAATGCTGAGGCCGAGGTCACCAGATCTTTTAGATCAAAGAATGTTATTAATTAGGTTGATTGATAGAATGAGTTTTCTTCCTTTATTACACAAAATAAATGATTTATGAATGAGACAGAAACATGTCGTTTACAGTTGCAATAATGTGTACACTTTAAATAATGCTTTCAAAATATAATAATGGCTTGACATTTATAACGCGCGAGGTAATGATTATTATTAGTCTTTATATAAAGTTAGGTGAATGAAACCGGGCCAATGGGGCCGGCACAAATGGTGTTTACATTGCGATGGTTTGCGTGTCACTGATGGTCTTCGAAGAAAGAGAAGATGCCGTGTCCAGAAGTCTTGAGATCTTCCCGCGCTGTGACGTCAGCTTTGCAGCATATATATATATATTTATATATAAAATTGTTTCTATATTATTTAATTTTAATTTAATGTAGCTTTATTTCAGTTATTTCAGACAATTGAATAATGTCTTGTAATTACACGAGAATAGCTAACTCGCGGATACAAAATTATCCAAAAGAGAACTTAGAAAGGGCCAATGATGTTGTCAAAAATTACACGTCAAGCTATAAGGCTGCGGAGGAATTTGGAACCCCAAGAGAAACCTTGGCAAAGCATTGTGCTGGGATAAAGTGTACAAAAATAGGCGCAGGACGACATAGTACGTATCTCTCAAATGAACAAGAAAAATATCTTATAACACTTTGTCAAACTGTTGCTGAATTTGGATTTGCAGTCAAAGAAACCTGAATCCTTTTTTTTTAAATCTAACTTAATTTCATGTTATTATTAACCTCGGATATTTTCGGTTTGACGGCCTGTAATATTTTTTAACATTACTTGTTTTGGTGCTCTTCCAATATGTCCTCTACTTTAAAATTTACATTCCAATACGTGATCTACCTTAGATTATTCGGATTAGCAGCAGGTACGTTAGTTAGCCTTATAAGGCTAACTAACGAAAATATCACGACTTAACCTAACCAATCGTCAAGGGCGTATAGTTGACCTAACGATTGGTTAGGTTAAGTCATGATATTTTCGTTAGTTAGCCTTATAAGGCTAGTTTCACGGTAGAGCACGTATTGGAATATGGTAGATCACAGTTTCGCGGTAGAGCACATATTGGAAGAGCACCCTTGTTTTTTATTGTCCAGTTTTAATCGAGGATTTAAAAAATAACATTCATGTTTTAGAGAAACAAATAGCGAGGCAGTTATATGCAATTTAACAAATTTAAAATATATATTTTTAAACCGTATTGGGATCTTTTTGGTTTGACGGCCGGCGGAAAAAAACGAGTCATGGCTACGGGACCGTCAAATTCTAGACTCTACTAACTGGTTAGGTTAACTGAATGCCAAGTTAGGTTAACAGAATGCCCGGTTAGGTCAACTGTACGCCCTTGACGACTGGTTAAGTCATGATATTTCGTTAGTTTACTGTCAAAACAAACGAAAATATCATGACTTAACCTAACCAATCGTCATGAACGTACAGTTGACCTAAAACTTTCAGGGATTTTGAAATCTTAAAGCATATATGATATTCTCTAAACTAAAATGTATAACTGCCTCACTATTTGTTTCTCTGAAACATGAATGTTATTTTTGAAATCCTCGATTAAAACTGGACAATAAAAAACAAGTACTGTTAAAAAATATTACAGGCCGTCAAACCGAAAAGATTCTTAACCTCTAACAACAGCCCCTAACAAAAGACATCCGGAGGTAAAGTGAATATTGATTTGAAATTATAAACAGTTCACTTTACCCGACATTTGGGGTAAAGTGAACTTGTAAACCTGGTTTTAAAAAATTAAACACGTTGGCTTATTTATATTATTTTATTTATTTTAATAATTTTTACCTAATAGTAGAGATCTATAACGCAAATTTAAACAGTGTGTTTATTCCATAACTCTATATTTTAAAAAGTTATCTTTGAAAAATCCTAAAAGCAGTTCACTTTCCTCCCAGGTTACCCTAATGTTTGCGACATATCAGCTCACTAAATATGCACTAATTTTTTTGCATAACTTTTTTATTAAGCTTCATTTTACAGCTGAACATTACATTCACTCCAGTGGTCTCAGAAAGTTTTGGAGGCGTTTTAAAGCTAACATGGTGTGACAAATTTAAGTCAGTTTTATAATGAAAAGTTTGTACATTTGCGATAATATTGTTGGACTTTAACGTATAATATTTTTTTCTAATTTTAATTAAACAATTTTCCAAAAATTCATGCTGTGCCTCGGTTCACCAGAAATTGGTGCATAAGCCATGCACATGCTGCCAGGCACTTAGTTTAATGGGTGCCAGTGTTTTCTTTTCAGTGCTAAAACTGTATGGCATTCATATAATTTATTTATAGTACATTAAGTCTACGGTATTCACTTTCAATATTTAAGTTTTATGAAAAAACTTACTAAATAAAGTTTTTATCTAAGTATTCTCTCTCTCTCTCTCTCTCTCTCTCTCTCTCTCTCTCTCTCATAAACTAAAAACGACTTAGGATTTCTTGGCAGTTTCAATTAGTTTAAAACGGGCTTATGGCATTTTCTGCGGACATGCAAAGGTTAACTGCAAAATTAATCGTCATTATACTCACAAAGTTCGTTCAATTACAATAGTTTTAGGTTAGGAGACGCTCATTTTAAAAGCCCTTCCTTAATGATCCCATTAAGGAATGGTAATAGGCTTTTACTTTGAAAGTAATATTACTCACTCTTTTCTTTATGACCTCAATACTCTTGTCTTTCTCTGTTGCTTCATTACGTTGTTTCTATAACTGGAACGTTACCTCAAAGTTTTGTAAGATATTAGCCACCTTATAGTGATTGATGATACACTATAAAACCTGTGTTTTAATACTGAATGTATCTAAAAACATGCTAACCTTGAAATATGTTTAGAAATCTATCGGGTAATTTTTTTTTTAAACATGTGTCACTTTAAAAGGTTTGTATTATTAACTGAAATAAAAGCGTGAAACTTTTACTGTACCTTCTCTAGACATTGGGAATTAGTCCCGAGTAAAAAACATGCTTTATGTGATGGTTTCTTAGCTCATTAACTCTTTGCACATGAACAACAAAATTTTGCAGTATTCTGGAGAGAGTATCTGTTGAAATTTGAGAAATTTCTTGTTCATTTGATGCTTTCAATCCTTCTACTGTGTGTAGATTCTGTTTAAACACAATATTTTTTTTTTAATAACGCCACGGATAAAAGTCACAGCGATTTGGAGCTGGTGATGTTGGTGGCTATGATATTCCTTTATCATAAATGGCAGGAAATCTGTTGAACAGGACTCTTCCGTCGAAAGTATCGTGTAAATATCGTGAGCGGAGAGGACCTCACCAAGAGCATGTTTTGCATTAGGGGACTAATTCTCCATGTATAGAGAAGGTATAGTAAAAATTTCATGCTTTTATTTCAATTAATAAAAAAATAGAAATCTTTTAAACTGCAGCGGTTCTCAAACTTTTTTTTCTTCTGTACCCCTTGAATTCTTTCACGAGATTTTCTGGATTTTCGAGAGAGAGAGAGAGAGAGAGAGAGAGAGAGAGAGAGAGAGGATTTTTACTTTCTTTACGACCGTAAGACTCGTGGCCGTTTGTTAATCGTATATAAAATTAAAAGGGTTATATTTTCAGGACCCCTTCGCGTACCCCCTAAGATTTCCTCGCGTACCCCTGGGGGTACGCCGTACCCCAGTTTGAGAACAACTGTTTTAAAGGGTCATGTTTAAACAATCCCCCTATATTTAACCTAAAAGGTGTAACATATTTCTAAATCTGTTTTATTAAAAATTCATAAAATACAAAATGTGTTTAGGCCTGAAATAGTCTCATTTATTTATTTATTATTATTATTATTATTATTATTATTATTATTTAAAAGGAAATTTGTTTAATTTTCACCTTAAGCCACATTTACACAGGGGTAGATTTGTTAGTTAACATGTTGGCCGACATATTAACTAACAAATTTACCCCAGTGTAAACATTTAACATGGTCAAAAACATGTTATCTAACACATTAGCTTAACCTGTTTTGTGAACGCTCTGGAGCGAAAAACACTTTCTTAATATGACCCGCTATGAGGCGATATACGCAGGGTTGCCAACCTATTACGTTAAAAATTTCGCCAAAAATAGAAAAATGTATCGCCAAATTTAACATGGTCACAAACATGTTATCTAACATAGTCAGTCAACTAATACCATCTGCAGGATATAAAAGAAACTGCACGTTACGAAGCCACAAACACTTGTCTGCTAACTGACTCGTGCCAACCTATCACGAACAAAATTTGGTGCTACTGTAGTATGCGGTCTACCTACGATTGGTTAGGTTTAATCACGATATTTTCGTTAAAACTAACGAAAAAAATATCATGACTAAACCTAACCAATCGTCAAGGGCGATTGACAATGGGATGTAAACAAACAATTAGTAAACAAGATGAAGCTATAATTAAAAGTAGACCGCCGAATCGTAGGTGGACCGCATACTACAGTAGCACCCAAAATTTCGCCAAAATAGGAAAATGTAACGCCAATATATATATATATATATATATATATATATATCTATATATGTATGATACACACGACAGTGCAGGACTTAACCTAACCAATCGTTAGGTCAACTATACGCCCTTGACGATTGGTTAGGTTAAGTCGTGATATTTTCGTTAGTTAGCCTTATAAGGCTAACTAACGTACCTGCTGCTAATCAGAATAATCTAAGGTAGATCACGTATTGGAATGTAAATTTTAAGGTAGAGCACATATTGGAAGAGCACCACGGGTCACTCGCAAAGAGGTCCCATAAATATAGCTTCCCTCACCAGCTATCTGCAAAGCAGACAGGATCCAGCTTTGGGACATGGATCTAGGGTTAAAGCAGCCTAGCCCTGCTACATTTAGAACCTCAATATAAGCCAAAAGACTCGCTGCCTTCACGTCAGATTGAATACATCAAAGAAAAAGGGGTAACTATTATATTTTCATCAAACCAAAACTTAAACCTCAACTGGCAGAATTGAGCGTCCACTTTTCAAGGGCACATAACATGTCCGTTTCAAGATGGGAATGAACTCAGAATGGTCCCCTGAGTTTTTTATGATACACACAGACAGTGCATGGAACAAGGAACTCTTCTGAGATAATTAAATCCACTATAGTCCGAATAAGTAATGGTAAATGACAAATACCATAGTTTTTCTTTTTCATGATGCTAGCCCGACGTGGGCAACGGGTCACTCGCAAAGAGGTCCCAGAAGAGTTCCTTGTTCCATGCACTGTCTGTGTGTATCATAAAAAACTCAGGGGACCATTCTAAGTTCATTCCATATATATATATATATATATATATATATGGGATGAATTTCACAATTAAATATGTGAAGTGAATGAATGCTGCAAACCTTCCTTTTTCTTTTTTCTTTTTTCTTTTTCCTTGTGGTTTGCAACATATATATATATATATATATATATATAATATATATATATATATATATCGCCAAAAATAGAAAAATGTATCGCCAAATATATATATATATATATATATATACATATTTGGTGTTAGATTTTTCTATTTTTGGCGAAATTTTGTTCGTGATAGGTTGGCACGAGTCAGTTAGCAGAAGAGTGTTTGTGGCTTCGTAACGTGCCAGTTTCTTTTATATCCTGCAGATGGTATTAGTTGACTGACTATGTTAGATAAGATGTTTTTGACCATGTTAAATGTTTATACTGGGGCAAATTTGTTAGTTAACTTTATATCTATTTTGTTGTGAATGAAAGTAGCTTAGAAGGTTTATGGAAATATGCTCTGTCTGCGCATGCTTGCTGGTCTTGTTTATTTCAGATCAAGTTTGTCAGTTTATTTGGAAAAGTGAGAAAATGTTTACTCTTTAGAAATGAATTTAAAGCAGCTGATTACGGCCAATATTATAACTATTTATCTAATATTACAAAGTTTTCTAAACTTTAAACAAAATAGTTGGATCACCTGAAGATCAGGACGCCCATCCTTCTTTAGTTAGCTTTATAAGGCTAACTAACGAAAATATCACGACCTAACCTAAGCAATCGTCAAGGGCGTACAGTTGACCTTACGATTGGTTAGGTTAAGTCTTGATATTTTCGTTAGTTAGCCTTATAAGGCTAACTAGAGAAGGCTGGGAGCCCTGATCTTCAGGTGATCCAACATATCAAATTTCTAAACAAGTTCAGAAACATATTGACAGCAAAAAACGTGTTTAACTTAAAAAGTGTTCAAACAGTAAGCAGCGTATTTTAACTTAAAATAATTTTTTTACAGTATATGTACCGTCATTTTAACAGTGTAACTACATCAAATTGAGTGCTGTACAAAATTTACAGTTTATAAATATGAATTTAGTAGAACTAAAAAGTTTGTAGGAATTATTAATAGAAAGGATCTCCTACTAATTAAATTCCTTTACTACAGTGTTTACGTCTACACTCAACACTATAAACCCCATATTATACAAATCCTACTCTTATGCAGTTTGTACCCTCTAATGGGGGGCTAAAGTCACGATTAATAACTAGAGTGAAATTTAATTTTCATAAAACGCATAAAGGAAACAAAACAATTCTTTCGGGTGTCTTTTAAGGATAATTCAATACCTCTTTTGGAAACGCATTTCCACAACATTCGTATAATATAATATTCTATCCAAGTGTTGTGTATAAAAGCAGTTCAGTAAACGAGGCCAAAAATATAATGGTTCTTTATATTAATAGCTTCATATATGAATAAGCAACTGAATCTGTAAACACACACATATTATATTGTGTTGTGGTGTGGTGTGTGTGTGTGTGTGTGTGTGTGTGTGTAAGGACTTTCCTCTTCATTAAAATTAATAAATATAATAATCCACAGATGATTCAAACTCAAGGATTCTAATAATAAACAACAGCTGTAAAGGTTTTCACGAAGTCGATGCGTGATTGCCTCCATTCATGACATTCGTTTTTAGAACATTTGGTTCGTGTCACGCGCGAACAATTGTGAAAGACCATCCGTCGTTCAGACGTGTTCTCAATGAATCAGGGGAGGAATGACTTCATCACTTATAGAATTTTTTCTTTACATTAAATACTACTACTACTATTATTACTACTACTACTACTATTATTACTACTACTACTACTAATAATAATAATAATAATAATAAATAAATAACAAATAAATAAAAAATAAATAAAAATGAAATACAAAAGAAAACTTACTTGAAATCCGGAGAAGGAAATTTTTCCTTCAACGACAATTGAAAAATTCTGCACATTTAGTAACATACTGTCGCCTTCAACATACAGTATTTTGCAGTTAATATTAGATGTTTCCTTAACTTCCGTTATTTTTTTAATGCCACGTTTACTTTTCTTTTTAGCCACTATTACTAATAAGATATGGTCCATTTAATAATAGGTTACCGAACTGTATTGTAGTTACAATATTTGCAAAGTGTATGAATATAAGAGTAAAAGTGCTTTAAATTCTTATATTGGGTGGCCCAAGAAAAATTAGCCCCATTGAGTTTTATAAAAAGAAATAATAGGGCTACTGTATTTTGAGCTACCTTGTACATATATGACTTAAAAACGAAACCTTACTTATAAACGAAAATAACTGTTTTAGAATTTATGATAAGAAAATGGGATTTCTTCACATGATTCGTTTTCAATGAAAAAATCGAACATTTAACAAACAGAATAAACTTTTATATAGGAAAACGTTTCCTACATATGATGTACTGTGACGTATTATGAACCGTGACGTTTTCATATGTACAGTAAGTCACAGGCAAGTTACCACTTATTAAAAAAACTGATGAGGGAATTTTACAAGGAACTGTACTTGCTGGTAGTAATAATTCATTGTTATTACCGTATTAGTCTGGCCTAAGCGCTGTGCCAGTTTGCGGACATGCTTGCTGATTATATCATTATTTTTATAATATGTTCAGTGCAGATACTCCGCTCCACACATTATTTTTAAGATTTTATAATGTTCAGTCAAGTATCATATTTCAAGGACAAGTTTAATAGTCAAGTTATGAGAAAGCAAAGTTTCTTGAAATGTTCAACTATTATAATAATTATGTGTAAATTTCTCTCTCTCTCTCTCTCTCTCTCTCTCTCTCTCTCTCTCTCTCTCATACTTAACAGTTAGTGAATTTATTGTAAAGTTAATGGTAAAAGTTTCAAATTAATTAATTAATTAGGTGCTTTCTTGCGCTCTCCATCGCACATAACCAGGCACACCCGTCTCATCTGGTACCGTCCTAAGCCAGGCATCTAGTCTTTTGAAGATTTCAATTTTGACCCCTATGACGTTCCTGAGGTCCTGTGGAAGTTGATTAAAAAGTCTTCGCCCCCTGGCAACCCAGCTATTTTCCTTTAGTGTTAAGGGTGTCCCTTCTCTTGCTTTTAGTTTGGGAACACTACACATTCTGCCTTTCCTATTTTCCAGCGTTGTTTGGATGGTAATTGGGTTTAGTTTGAAGTTTGGTACCAGTTTTTCGATAATTTTCCGTATGTAGATTATGGTGTACCTCTCTCTTCTTCTTTCCAGGGGGTACACATTTAGTTTACGTAGTCTTTCCAGTAGTTGAGTTCTTTGCAGCCATCAATCTTAGCTGTGAAATGCCTCTGAATTTCTTGTAGTTTATTAATTTCTTCCTTTTTATATGGGGACGTCAAAATTGAGCAGTAGTCCAGTTTTGGAATGATCAGTGTTTTCAGTAGGGGAATCATTACTGTCTTGTCCCTTTTTTTGAATGTTCTTAGTACCTGTCCCGCGACTCTTTTTGCTTTGTTTATCGCTATTTGATTTTGTGTCTCGAATTTCTCACCATCGGTCATTATAACCCCAAATCTATCGCTTTCGTGGTTCTCTGAATTTCCTATCTACCTGGGGCATAATATGCTGTTGGTTTAAATTCCTCATTCTATATCTCAAGAGCTGAAATTTTTCGGTATTAAATGTCATGTTGTTGTCTTCTGACCATTTGTATTCGGTTCGTGTCCCTCTGCAAGACCTCCACCTCTTTTGCATCGCTGTTCTTTCTGCTGATCTTCGTATCGTCTGCAAAGGATGTTACTATACTGTTGCTGTTTACTTCACTGTCTATGTCCGTTAGCATGATAATGAAAGGAGTAGGGGAAATACTGTTCCTTGTGGTACTGAACTGCGTACTTTCGATTCTGACGATTTCATGCCTTGAATTTTTATGACCTGTAGACGTTCTCTGAGGAAGGTGTAGATCCATTTTCCCACTTTTCCTGTTCGAGAGAGAGAGAGAGAGAGAGAGAGAGAGAGAGAGAGTTACAAGGAGTTACAAGGACAAGAAGTACCTCAAAAGGCCTTGCGGCCCATACCGAGGAGGTACCAATGGCAACGGGTGTCAGGGAAAAATTCATACACCCTCAGATAGTGTGCAAGATTCGGTCTGAACTTTTCTTGAACTGATCCACAGAAGAACTGTTCACAACTTCTGAAGGTAGCCTGTTCCACGTGTCACAGATCTTATAGGTAAAGTAAGTCTCACACACAGTAGTCCTAAACCGTTTAAAATCCAACTTCCAACCATTGTTGCGAGTTGAATTATCATTTAAACTAAACGTGCTTCTAAAATCGACATCGTTGAACCCGCGTAAGAGCTTGAAAACCTCGATGAGTTGACCGCGCAGCCTTCGAGTTTCCAGCGAAAACAAATTCAGGGCGCGTAAGCGTCGATTGTAGCCCATATGCATAACGGAAGGGATTAACTTTGTGGCCCTCGCCTGGACTCGCTCCAGCCTGTCAATATCTTTCCTGAGGGTGGGCGACCAGAACTGCACAGCGTACTCCAGGTGCGGCCGAACCAGAGAATTGTACAGAGAGAGTACAATCTCCTTGTTCCGAAATCGAAATTGCCTCCTGATATAATCCAACAGCTTCTGGGCTTTCTTTTCCACCTCTACGCAGAGTTTGGTAACCTTAAGGTCGCTGCTAATTAGCACACCCAAGTCCTTTTCCAAATCAGTGGCCTCGATATTACTCCCCAACATGGAGTAGTCCGACTTGGGATTGGCGTAGCCAATGTGCCTCACCTTGCATTTACCCAAGTTGAACGGCATTTGCTATTTTTCGGACCACTCTCCTATCCTACATAGGTCCGCACGCAGTTGCTCGATCGCGTCGAGCGTTCCAACATTGCCCCCAAGCTTGGTGTCATCAACGAATTTGGCGATCCTACTGACGATGCCAGCGTCGATATCATTTATGTAACTGATAAACAACAGTATCCCCAGAACGGAACCCTGAGGAATCCCGCTAGTGACTGAGGCCGAACCCGAGGTAGCCCCTTTAACTACAACCCTCTGCCGCCTATTTTTCAGCCAGTTTCCAATCCAGCTATCTACTTCCTCATCGATACCCAGCGCGCGGACTTTGGCCATTAGCCAGAGAGAGAGAGAGAGAGCGAAAGCAATAAAAAATTGGAGATTATTTTTGCGTCACTGTGTAAAATTTCAAGTAGTCAAGTAAAACTGTGTAGAGAAAAGCGTTGTTATAAAATGTAGTAACGGACAAAAATCAAAAGCCAAACAAAGTGATGAAGTCTCATGGACATACGCAGATTACATTTTCTAAAAGTTAGAATAAAATCTTTGCAAAACTAAATATTCAACGTATGTTTCAGTGTTTGATGGAGCCGTAGTTCAACTACCTTTTGGAACCCAATTTTCGAATTCAGAAGAAAGTGATTGTATGTTTGTACATTATTCTGGATTTGTAGGTTGACAATCATGCAGTGATCGACAATCATGACAATCATGCAATTCATTTGATGGAACTACTTTGCCTTGTAACAACTTAAGAAATGGTTAACATGATAATACATTCCTTTCACAGAAATAAATGGTTTTCATCAAAGTACTTGAAGCTTTTGTTAAATTTTACATAACTCTATTTGTAACTGAAATGAATGCTACTTATCAATATTCAAACTTTAACTCTTTCAGGCACAGTGGTTTAAGAATAATATCACCTTTTAAGTCCTAACTTCATTCTAAAACCACCACATATACTTCTTTTCCTTCCGTCAAATTGTAACAAGATTATCGCATGAAAGAAAACAAAAATAAAAAATTAATAATAAAACTAAAAATAATAAAACTAAAAATAATAAAATAACCTAATAAAATTTTTTGTGTATATGTCGGAAAGAGTAAGACCTACCGTACGTGCCATTGTTGATTTTTTCATATGTAGGTTAAAATATTAAAATTTTATAATGTGTAATGTATGATTACTTTATAGTTTCTCTTTAAATAATACGTAAATACAGTATATTAATACTGTAATGAAGTAGCAGTCGTAAATTATACACTGATACAGTTTAATCCTTTCAAAAACATTTTAAACATAAATAATTATAAAAATTACATAAAAAAATCTTAATAAAATGTTTTTGCAAAGGCCATGATGGTTACAGTATGAGCAATAAGTTCTTAAATTCATTTCATCCATTGCGTTTAGGAAAAGTAATTTTTATATCAAAATCAGCCTGAATGTGATGTGGGATAATTACAATAGACATGATTTTTTTCCCCTTTTATATTTTGTAATAAGATTTCGTAAATGATTGTAGTATTTCTTAATACTTTGGATCAAGTAAAGATAATCCCTCCCAGGTCACACTAGTAAAGCAAATCCCTCCCAAAAATGACAAGGTAAAGATAATCCCTCCCAGAAAGTAAAGTAAAGTGAAGCAGTCTGACATAAAGGATAAAAATTAAGAGAATCTTTTTTTAAAAAATGATTTATTTGAAAACAAAATTTATTAAAATTCATTTATTACAATGGATCAAGTAAAGATAAGCACCCCCAACCTTTTTTAGTTAGCTTTATAAGGCTAACTAACGAAAATATCACGACTTAACCTAACCAATCGTTAGGTCAACTGTAAAGTAAAGTAAAGTGAAGCAGTCTGACATAGGATAAAAATTAAGAGAATCTTTTTTTAAAAAATGATTTATTTGAAAACAAAATTTATTAAAATTCATTTATTACAATGGATCAAGTAAAGATAAGCACCCCCAACCTTTTTTAGTTAGCTTTATAAGGCTAACTAACGAAAATATCACGACTTAACCTAACCAATCGTTAGGTCAACTGTACGCCCTTGACGATTGGTTAGGTTAGGTCGTGATATTTTCGTTAGTTAGCCTTATAAAGCTAACTAAAAAAGGTTGGGGGTGCTTAACTTTACTTGATCCAAAGACATTAATTAAAGCGGTATTGCGGTATTGCGGTAAAGCGGTATTACCAACTTTACCAAGTAAAGATGATCCCTCCCAAAAAATGATCAAGTAAAGATAGTCCCTCCTTTTTCTGTTGAGAGGGATTATCTTTACTTGATCCAATACTTTTAATAAAGTTAATTGATTCTCTTTTTCTTTGACAATCCTATTGATAGGAATTAAGGAGTGGTTGAATCACATTCAAATTACAAAATCCTTGCCGGGCTCGATCTCACGACTTCCCGATCAGCAGGCCAGCGTCTTAACCACTATGCCACCCAGGGTACCCATTTATCTACCAACCTATTTTTGTGGAAGGATGAACAGCTGAGTAAACTACATGCCGACTGATTTCGCTGGGAATCGAAGCCGGGCCGGTGGATTTGTAGTCAGCGATGCTAACCACTACACCACCACCACTTTTAAATACATAATTAATTAATTCCGACTTAATGTAAAAGAGAAAGAGACACACACACACACACACACACACACACACACTTCTATTGTAGTTAATTCTATTGTAGTTATTTGTTGAAATGTTTTTATTTGATTTCTCAAAAATCAAACTTTTTAATTAATTTTGCTATAAGTGAAAATATGAGAATTTCTGCTCGGAATCTTGAATCTTGAAATTCCTTATTTAAAAAAATTTCGTCGAGTTTATTTCCGCAGTACCTACATGGTCGAACGTGCTAATAGTCGTTCCAAGTTTCAGAAAGATCCGACTAGTAGTTAAGGCGGAAACCGTGACATAAAAAAAGGAAACGGTTGATCGATTGCGCGTTGTCTATTGATGCATGGATGATATCGTTGAAATGTGGTTGATGTTTGTAACAATTCACAAAACAACAGTAATGTAATGTTGATATAACAATATGTTGGTAAAATAAAATGCAATCAAAATTTCCAAAATATATTTTCCGAAACGGTGAGGATGTGTTGTTGTTTCTGTATTCAATGAATTATGAATTTACATCAGTACTCAGCTCCAATCACATTTTGATATTGATATCGCTATCGATATACGCGTGCTACCTGGATGTATATATTATATATATATATATATATATATATATATATATATGTATATATAATATATATGAGGGGGAAAGAGAGAGAGAGAGAGAGAAATAGACATTAAAAATATTTCCTATGATTCCGGACTTTTGAAACACCCTGTACATCATTTCTCCACAAATACGCTCATCCATAGTTTACCAATACATGTATAACAACTGCATGGGGCTTATGTTGGAAAGACAACTTTATAACAGGTATCTATGAGCAAACAGATGAATCCGCCCTTTTAACAACCATTTAACAAACCACCTAAATCTAACAGAGGTAATCACAAAAACACACCCACCCACGCACATACACCCACACCCACACACACACCCACACACCCACACCCACACCCACACTATCCAATTATCCAATCTAACTTCCAAATTCTCGCAAGCAACAAGACTTAAGGATTATGGAATCCTTTTTTATGTACAAATTTAAACCAGATCTTAATTCAGATAAATCTTCCATTACCTCATTTGTTTTTAAGGGAATTATTTGTATTATTAAACTCGTCACATACAGTACATTTTTAACATTTTTAACTTTTAATTTTTTAACTTTACTTTTTGTACACCTAAACTTTACCTGTTGTAACTACTGTTATTTTACTTTTTTAGCGCAAAACTGATGAAGAAATCAACAAGATTTCGAAACGTTTGTTCTTCTTTCGAATAAAGAATATTCTTCAACTCTTTTGAAGAACTTGCTGATATGCATCTCGTGGTCTTTAAAAGAATACTGCTCCAAAACGCTCTGTAATATTACACAAGAGTGACCATGAAATGAAGGAAATAATTTGGGTTTTTAAAATGACAACTAACAAAATAGTATCAAAACAAAAGAAAAATAGTTATCTAAACAACCAGACAAGTACGACTTTGATAAACTTTAATGACTTTCATTTTAATTGGATCGTCCTCGGATTAAAAGCAATGTATCTTGGAAACGAAGCGATTGCAGGTTTATGTTCATAGGAAATTTTTTGTTCACGTTGACGTCCTGAATATGTATACTAATTTGTGAAACATAATTTGATAACACCTTGTATATATATATATATATATATATATATATATATATATATATATATATATATATATATTATTATATATATTATATGTAGAGGCGTTATGACAGCAGTATTCCAGTTTTGATATGATGAATGTTTTCAAAAGGGGAATCGCTACATTCTTATCCCTTCCTTTAATGGTGCCCGTATCTGTCTAATTATTATTTTTTCTTTTTTTACTGTTATGTTTTTCGACTCAAATTTCGTAACGTCAGTCATTATAACCTTTAAATCTTTTGTTTTAGAGTTTTTTTCTTAATTTGCCTGTTCATTTTGGCTTAGGGTATAGTAAGTTCTAGATTTTAGTTCTCGTTTGATCCGAATCTAAAGAACTGAAAAATTCCGGTGCTAAATTTCGTATTGTTTCTTCTGATTATGTGAAGAAACCGTTTGTGATCTATTGAAAGATTCTTTATTATCAGAGTTACTAATTCTTCTGCTAATTTTTGCGTAATTAGCAAAGGATATTCCTATACTATTACTGATTAGTTCAATGTCCATATCTATTAGTATGATTATGGGGCTAATATTTTTCCTTGCAGTACCGAGATGCGTACCTCCGATTCTGATAATAATATTCCTTGGAATGTAACAACAGGCTGATGCTCTCTGAAGTCGTTATAAAGCCATTTTCCTACTTTGCTCTCGTTGTTTCCATGTATTTCCTTTTATGTGCTATTATTCCATTATTACACGTGTCGAATGCCTTAACAAAGTCTATGTATAATTCACATTGTTTAGAATTTAGATCATATACGGCCTGTTGCATAAACTGCTTTATTATTACCAGCATCATCCGGATTCGGATCCCTGACCCTAGTGTCTTTACTTCGCTTATAGGTAAACAGTGTTGCCCACGTAGCTACAGATGCTGGTCAATTATATATATATATATATATATGTTACAGGGAATCTGTGAAAC
Organism: Bathynomus jamesi; assembly: GCA_023014485.1. Classification (NCBI taxonomy): domain Eukaryota; kingdom Metazoa; phylum Arthropoda; class Malacostraca; order Isopoda; family Cirolanidae; genus Bathynomus; species Bathynomus jamesi. Next base: position 492,133 of record JAJOZX010002284.1, read on the forward strand.
TAGGGATTTTATGAAATCGCTAAAATGTTCAGGGATTTCACGTAAGGTTAAGTCGTTATATTTTCGTTAAATCTACGGGAAAATTACACTGAACAACAAATTTTTACTTTTATTCTGTCTCAGCAACAAACAAAGCTGGTCTATATGAAGTCGACGCTGCTGATTCCGAAAATGTTATTCATTTTGGCGTATCACACATAGTTTCCATGAAATCTTAAAGGATATACAATTATTGTATATTGTATATAATATGTATAATATGTATAATATTGTATATAATATGTATAATATGTATAATATTGTATATAATATGTATAATATGTATAATATTGTATATAATATGTATAATATGTAAAATATTGTATATAAGATGTATAATATGTATAATATTGTATATTGGACATAATTAATTAAATTTTATACAAAATATTAAAAAATATTAACATCACACATACTATAAGAATAGCAATATACACGAATAATAAGGCAAACATCACATCACATTACAGAACAACACACTGTATCACGCATAGTTTAGTCACAAACAGCTTTTTACTACAAAAATTGAATATTTTTTCCAAAACATAAAAATGAACATTTCTCAAAAACTATACGTGATAGGAAAATAATAAGACCATTTTTGTAATCAGCGTTGAAAACTCTATAATAATGACATAAAACTTTTCCTGATACAAAATCATTGTTCAACAGTGTTATTGAATGTCGGGTTAACTGAATGCCCGGCTAGGTTAACTGAATGCCTAGTCAGGTCAACTGTACGCCCCTGTCGATTGGTTAAGTTAAGTCGTGATATTTTCATTAAAACTAACGAAAATATCACGACTTAACCCAACATGAAATCCCTGAACATTTTAGGGATTTCATGAAATCCCTAATTGCTGTAAATTATGGGGATAACGCAACCATCGTATACCAAATCATATTCTTATATAATTGATACTCATAATTATAAATGGATTATGCCTATTCAAGCTACTTAACCATATTTAATCATTTAATCGCATTAGATATAATGAATCAGATATAAACAATCTTTTTAGACCTTCATTAACATATATATACAGGGTGGCCCAAAAAAATGGCACCAATTTTGAGAAGTGATATCTCAATAACCATTGCAGCTAGGGACTTAAAAAAACAACCACATGAAAGATAATTCTATTCTCTTTAAATACTTATTCTATGGCTTGATGGTTATAAGCCCATATAATGCCCAAAATTGGCTTCCAAAACAAATATGCAAAAAAAAGTTGCGCATTTATATTTATTCCTTGATCCTAATTTTAAATGAAATTTTTCTATTCCAGACCCCTCAAGATGGGATTGAGAGAATCTGATAAGAACATTATACAAGCACTACGTGAAGAAAAAGGATATTCATTAAACAGAATCCTTTACGAATTTCCAAATAGAAATTGGAAAAAAAGAACTGTGGCACATTTTTTACAAAAACTTAAAGAAACCGGCAGCAGTCAACGGCGTCCGGGAAGTGGTCGACCAAAAAGTATTAGAACGCCAGAAAACATTGAAAAAGTAAATGAAATGGTTTTAAGTCAAGAGGAACAACCGGGAACAAATAAAAGTGAACGTGAAGTTGCGAAAGAAACCGGGATTTCACGTTCATCAGTACAGCGAATAATTCGAAAAGATCTTGGGTTGAAAACATTTAAGAGGGTGAAGGTTACTGCTTTATCGGAGCCTGTGAAAGAAAGACGTTTCCATCGATGTAAAAATCTATTGCGAAGATTTCGGTCAAATGAGTCTGTGAAAAAAATTTGGTTTTCTGATGAGAAACGATTTACGGTCGAAACACCACGAAATACCCAAAATGATCGGGTTCGTGCAGCAGTGGCGACAAAAACTCATGTTGACCCAAAACGACTTTTGCGTGAAAAAAAACACTTTTCAGATTCGAGAATGGTTTCCCTTGCAGCGTCATCTGAGAACAAAACATCCATCATTTTTATTCAGCGAGGCGTTAAAATTAACTCAATTTACTACTGTAATGACATTTTGTCTCCAATGTTGTCAGAGATCAAGGAGACGAGCACTGATTTTGTGTTCATGCAAGATGGAGCCCCATCTCATACAGCCAAGGAAACAATAACATTTCTCAATAATAATTGTCCTGGTTTTATCGAACCAAATAATTGGCCACCATGCAGCCCAGATCTAAACCCCATTGACTACTTTGTGTGGTCTGCCTTAGAGAGAGAAGTCTACCATGGTCAGAAAATCCGTGATGTGAACCATCTTCGTGAACGAATTCAGGCTGCATGGGAAAATCTCTCACAAGTGACGATCTCAAAGGCAATTTCAAAATGGAGGGCGAGATTACAGCCTGTGGTTGACCATAATGGAGGGCAGATTGAGCCATTTATTGAAAATTAGGTTTAACTTAAAACAACAGAACTTCGTTTAAAGACCGTAAATTAGAAGATAATTAATTAGAAAAAAATAAAAGGAATAAATATAAATGCGCAACTTTTTTTGTATATTTTTCTTATAAGCCAATTTTTGGCATTACATGGGTTTATAACCATCAAGCTATTGAATAAGTATTTAAAGAGAAAAGAATTATCTTTCATTTGGTTGTTTTTTAAAATCCCTAACTGCAATGGTTATTGAGATATCACTTCTGAAAATTGGTGCCATTTTGTTTGGGCCACCCTGTATATATATACATTGTGTGTATATATATATATAACATATAATATATATAACATATATATATATAACATATACTGTATATATATATATATATATATATATATATATATATATATATATATACACGTTACAGTTAGTGTCTAAAATCAAGCAATTTGTTAAATGCTCGATTTACTGAATAACTCATTAAACCTAACCTAGCCCTACATTTTTAGGCAACATATTGGGAGATACGAGTGGGCATGCATATGCAGCATTACCAGAAAGGTTAGGTTAGGTTAGGTTAGGTTAGGTTTTGTGTGGATCACAATTTGACACATTGCCTGAATTTCAGTAAATTCATAAATTGCTTATTTTTAGATATTGACTGTAACATATATATATATGAATAGAAACGACATAAGTATTAAGGAACGTTTCTGCACACGAGGAAGAGAAATCACGAATACTTATGGCGTTTCTATTCATTTATATACTGCGTGGTCATTGCAGTTAAATGCATATATATATATATATATATATATATATATATATATATATATATGTGTGTGTGTGTGTGTGTGTAACAGTCAATATCTAAAAATAGGCAATTTATTAATTTATATATATATGTTAACTTCTCCGTCTATGGCCCTGGATTGGTTCGAAGTCGACGGGGGTCCTGGTTAGGAGGCACCAACGGATCTGTTACTTGCAATAGTTTCTTCTATACTACTCTCCGAGTTCTTCTTTAGTGGCTCGGAGGATTCTGAGAGGCTTATTAAATTCTTTGAGGTTTCTCCCCGATTCTTCTTGTAACGTATCGGGAGATTTTAATGACTAAGTTTTCTGAAGAGAGCACGGCTCGAAGGAGAAGATAAAGACTTTTTCTTTACTGTAATTTACTGCTACAATGTTACAGGTAATGCTCAGCCTCGTAGTTGGTATCAGAATGAACGTAGAAGAAGTTATTGAGGTTTATATACCCCGATTCTATTAACATCATCATTATTAATGTTGAAAAGGCTGCATTATTTTTGCACAATATTTGAAAATAAAGTAAATCTTTTAGCTGTGGTAATGTTTAGACGAATAAAGAAGATATTTGAGGATGAAGCCATATTTTTTATTTTAAACCGCGTATTTTCAGATCTGATGTTATCATGATCTGCCAAGTTAACAAAAAGTGAATTTGAACTATGCATCTTTACACTAATATATGCATATGAATAAAAATTAAAGGTTTAAGATTTACAATTAAATGCTTAGGCAAGGCATGACTTCATCTTTTATAACGAAGAGAGAACGTATACAATTTACGAACATTGCAAAAAGTTTCTCCAAATTCATTATTAAGCTAAATCTAAAAATGATTAAGAAATTTTAAAAAGAGCAAGTCACCAATTATTTGGCAAAGTAGAAAGCACATCAAAATTTATCCCAACCGAAAATAATAATAATAAAAATAATAATATCGCCGAGTGTGTACATTTCTAACGGGCGACATAATTTCAGAGTAGTACATTGTGTATAATTTAAGTACATCACCGAGTACGTTGTAATTTTGGTTTATTACAATTATGATTACAATTACCAACCAATCCACACTCGCTTATCATCGTTAATTATCGTTATTAAAATACATTAATTATTTTACATACTAATATCATTAATTACAGTTTCATTAAAGTACGGTACATCAATTACATTATTAAGTACATCAGTCACTTACAATTCTTACAGTGTTTTTATATTTATATTGGAATTAGAGCGAGAGGAGATTTTACGTTTTCAGATGTTCAATTTATGCTGTGATCATCGAATTGCGTACACTTGCATAAGCGTTTTCGAGTTCATTGCAAGAGGTGAACGCACTTAAAAGAAAGAGTAAAAAGAATACATGTGAACGTACTTACATGTAAGGTAATTATGTACGTCCTCAGTGGACATGTACGAATGCCTAAACTATTGTACACATATTGGTAGTCACACAATAGGTTAACAATAGGTAGCTGAATGAATAATTAATAAAATTAACAAAAGATAAAGGTCAAGAAGGGACATGGATGTATGAATGAACAACATTTACATAATGACGTATAGAGTGTAAAGGTTTTTATTATTATGTTAAAGAATTTACCATACATTGAATACGAAAGATATCCATATACTAAATACGTGATTCAGTATTCAAGGTATGGAAAACGTGAAGGGAATTAGGTTACTTTTATGACCTCATTATTGGGAGAAATTAAAGGAGACGAATTAGAGACAAAGAGTGGGTATTAAGGACTAAGTACAACTACGGGTTCCAATCCTGTTATAATAAATTCTCTAACAAATGCAAAAAATGGAAATATGGATACGACTAAACCAAAGAAATGGTAGGTCGCATGGTTGTGACACTGAAACAAAATAGAAAGCAACAAATAAAAATTTTATTCAAACTCGCATCAGGCGACTTCGGTTCCTCATGTAAAAATGAATATGGATTATTCATTGTTCATTTTTACACACACACACACACACACACACACACACACATATATATATATGATACAACTCAGAATGGTCCCATGAGATAACTTTTACGGAATACACAGATCTAATGTGCATGAAACAAGGAACTCTTCTATGGCAATTAAATCCACTATATTCCGAATAAGTAATGGTAAATGGCAAACACTAAAGTGTTTTCTTTTACATGAAGGAAACCCAACGTGGGCAACGGGTCACTAGCAGAGGGGCCCCCAAAATATAGCTCTCCTCACTAGCTATCTGCTAAGCAGAGAGGACCCAGCGTTGGGACAGGGTTGAAGGTTTAAAGCTAACCTAGACAACTACATTCAGAACCTCAATATACGCAAGAAACTCGTTGCATGTACGTAGTATTGAATTAACATAAAAAAAAAGAGTAACTACAGTAAACTCTCCACATTCGCGAGGGTTACGTTCCTGGAAAACCTCGCGAATACAGATACCTTGGTTCAATGGGAAAAAGGGAATTACTGTAGGTTCCCGGATCAGACTGAACATAGTGGGCAAATGGTAAATGTTTAGAACAATAATTAAAATAAACAAATTATACAGAACAGTAATTTTCCTGTGAAATTTCCATGACAAGGTGTACTGTTGAATACGTACACGAATGGCCTTGGTATCATTTTTCTTTTACCGTGTGGGTTTGCATTATATATATATATATATATATATATATATATATATATATATATATATATGTGTGTGTGTGTGTATGTATATATAAGCAAACAACCACAGGGAAAAGGAAAAGTAAACACGAAATCCGAGCGCTTTTGTGATATATTCACATCTTTCTTGTCCCTGAAGATGTGAATATATCACGAAAGCCCTCGGATTTTGTTTACTTTTCTTTTTCCCTGTGATTGTTTGCTTATTAAAAGATCACGTGTTTTTCTGTGATTTTACTGCATATATATATATATATATATATATATATATATACTGTACAGTATATATATATTCGTTGTTGCATTATCGAACGCTTACATAAAGACATAAAGGAATTTACTTAAAATTTTTAAGCATCTTTCTGTAATCGCGTTTGAGAAGAGTGAATCGCTGTTATTCAAATCACTTATTACTTGCAACCTTTTATTCCAGTTTCGATTACGATGGTGGTATAACTCTGTCTTAATTAAACTGAATTCTACAGGTAATTCACTCGCTGGTAGCCCCAGCGGATATAGTAGTAATAATCTGAGGCTACTGCGTGTGAATCACCCTGTATATTACTGCGCTGTTAATTGCATGATCTTTTATCCAGAGGAAGCCTATAGATTTACGTTCGATCCACATCATCTAAAGGCCACTACATCATCTAAACACGGAGGACGGTCACCCATCCTACTGCTGAAGAGACTCAATGTTGTCTTACTTCGATGATCTACTCGGAAGCGATATTATGACGTGACCACGACGTAGCGCGAACCCAATTCTTATCCTTCATTTCTTACATTTTCGCAAACATATACCAAAATTGATCATTAGTTGAGCCTTGATCGAAGAGAGACTTTGAATTAACTATGTCATCGTGCGTAGCTAATCTACTGTCGATGGTGCTGGTTAATGATAATGCAGGAGTTACTGCAATGGGCACCAGCGTCCGTAGTTCAGTTGGTAATTGTTTCCCTATAATCGAAGTGAAGACACTGAGTGTGGGGGTTCGAATCCCGATAATGCTGGTAGTAATAATAATACAGGAATTAACATTAGTTGGTTTGAAGCTGTGCCAGTTTCTGACCCTCGTGAATTACTATTATTATTATTACCGTAATGGCAGTGTTTTTCTGGTTTGAGCACTGTGCCAATTTTAACCTCCCCACTGATGACTGACCCAACTATTATTCTCTCTGAATATTCATTTTATTAACTCGGCGTTGTTTTATAAACACTTCAACACATTTTTCCTTTTTAGGTTGGACTGAAGACTTAAAAGAGAAAATAGAACTGCGAAAGTTTAAACCTTATGTTTGACTTCACTTTAAATTTGATAAGTTAGACTGCAAGTTGCAACAATTCCCGAAACTTATTAAATTGTGCGTAAGAAATTTAGATGAGTTAAATATCATGAACTCCAAACGAATTTTATTCTTGATTTAAGTTTTGGCTTGAACTAATACGTATCTATATGTCTCTCATCTATCTATCTATCTCTCTATATGTATTATACATAGATAGATAGATACATACATTCAGGATGGCCCATTCTTGATTTAAATGAGTTTGGCTGGAACTAATATATATCTATGTCTGTCTATCTAGCTATCTATCTATATGTATTATACATAGATAGATACATACATACGTTTTCTTTGATAGCTAAACGTTCTGCTTTTGTTAGTTTCACTGTAAGAGGTGGCTCACTTAGTTTAGTGTCATTCCAATTAATTATTTCATCCCTGTCCTTTGCATCAAAATTAAGATTAGGAACCTTGAAATATCTCAATTCTAAATTTTGACCAGTCTCATTTTGCATGTCCATGATTTTGCTAACAGCTTTTTCACATTTTTCCCTAGCTGAGTCACACAACATTGCCAAAAGAATATTTTCCAGGTGAGCAAAGTATGCATTTCGGGATATATACTTCTTAACAATTTCTACTAATTCTCTAAGCAAATGCTTAACCCTATTGACAGCAGAAAACACATGCCTTGGGCCATTTATGCAATTAGGTCTACACTTGATGTCAAACCAATTAGGACCATAATTTGTCACAGTAAAGTGTGTTATTGTGTAAACTTTCTTTGTTGGTTTCGTTGTTTCACTGTTGAAACATAAAGCCCAAACCTATTAGCAGAGTTAACCATCTAGCATGACCTGGCTTTACATGAGCAAGGTGTTCATCAAGTGTACCACTTCTGATTGCTGAAATAATGAGGTATAAATACTGCTGATCTCCACTAAGATCAACAATGTGTTGTGGCAGATATAATAGTTCTTTACCACTAGTTATAGGTTTGAATTGTTCTACTGGATTGTTTTCACAAAACTGAATGGCTTTTCCAATAGGACCAACAAAGGTACTTACCCAGGATGTTGTAATATCCAATGTTTCAAAAATATGTCTTAGAGGTAATTCATTTGTATGAAGGGTACAAATGAACCATTGAAGTGGCCTACCAAGTGCTTTTTCCATAATATGAATCATACCTCCTTTATAACAAATATTGGTACTGTATTTGTGCTATCACAGCCTATTACAGCTATATTATTTGTAGATGTCTCTCTTTAATAACTGACAAAACTGAATTTGCTATGTCTGCAACCTTACTCGATGCCGGTGTCTGATGGGTATACTCTCCACCTGGTTCAGCAATCATTACATAGTGTTCTTCACTCTTCTTTTCACTATCATGACTTTCGCTTTACTTAAAGTCTGATCCTTTCGACCATCGAAGTATCTGGAAGTAATAGGATTCGCTTTATCACTTTTCAATATTTTTCAAAGTCTTTCTCTTTCTCTCCGCACTTTACTTCTGTCTATTACGAGATGGTCATCTTCTTTGGTGATCACACCAACGTCTTTCAAAATTGCAGTTGCAATAACAGCAGTAGCACGATCTGATACATCAAATCTATCTGCCTGTATTGCAACATGCCGCAAAGGCATTCTCATTTGGTTTCCAGTATTTTCAAAACCACAGTCTTCAGTTTCTATTATCCCATTCTCACTGTCTTCATCTGAAGAATTTTCTACTAAGCTCAAAGGTTGAACTTCAGTGAAACGATTGATAATTTTTTTTCTTTACTTACTTGTTCTGAGAGCTTCCTCTTGTATCTCGTTTGTAAAATTTGTGTCGTATGCACATCTACACCACCTCCATACATTTTACGATCACTCCTCTGATCAAGTAAAAACTGCAATTCCTTTTTTGTTACTTTTTATCTCTCCGACATGTGCAATCTATATGAATTTCTTCAAAATCATCACTGCGTCCTATGTCTATATGAGATTTTAAATTACATTTACGGCACATATATCAAACAAATTACTGAGACTATTCATATATTCATTTTTTCAGTTTCACTGATGTTTTTGATCTACTCAACGTTGCTCCTCTTTCTATGAATCTTGCGGTTAGAGAACCCAGGCACAATTGTATCATCATATTCGTTTTTCTAAGCAAACACTACAATAAAATATCAATGTGCCATTGTAAATTATCATATTCACTCCTCCCTAATATATATATATATATATATATATATAATATATATATATATTACCGCCAATTACTTAATTTAGACATTTTATTAAATGGCTAATTTTCAGCCATTTAATAAAATGCCTGAATTGGTCGGTCAGTTAATTAAATGGCTAAAATTCACAAGGCAGTTAATTTAATGACTGAAACTTGTCGGCGTTTTTTAATATACTGCCTGATGTCCAAAATTATTGGACATAATTACATTTGTGGACGACGGCAACTGCTGGCAAGTACAATCGTTTGTACATTTCAACGCTAGTATAAACAGTCACCATGGTAACGGCTATTACAAAAAGCGGTACAATAATTTTAAAAACTACAGGGTGGGCCGTAAGTTTCCATACATAGGAAAAATTAAACGTTTGTTTTTATGTTACTGATGAAGCAAATTTTTACGTCAATGGAGAGGTTAATCGGCAAAACATACGTTATTGGAGTAATGCTAACCCTAACTGGCTGAGTCCGACGAAGATGCAAGGTGCCGGTAAAGTGATGGTGTGGGCCGGGATATGGGGTGACAGAATTATTGGACCAATTTTTGTCAGTGGAAATCTTAATGCCGAAAGGTATCTTAACATGTTGCAAGAAGAGATTTTCCCATCCCTGCTAAACGAAGAAGGTAACTTCCCAGTTTACTTCCAGCAAGATGGAGCTCCACCTCATTATGGTCTTCACGTGCGTCGGTATTTGGATCAGCAGTTTCCGGATGCTTGGATTGGTCGGCGTGGTCCTGTGGAGTGGCCTCCCAGATCCCCAGATCTCACCCCCTTTGATTTCTATCTTTGGGGGCACTTGAAGGCCATGGTGTATCAGGAAAAGATACGAGACATAAATCATCTAAAGGAACGTATCACCAACGCCATTACAAGCATAACGTCAACTGTGCTAATGCGTGTTCATCAACAGTGGGGAACACGTATGAAATGTGTTTTCAAAACAATGGCAACCATGTAGAGCATATTATATAAATAAAAATGGTTGTCCATAAAAAAAATGTTTATTTTTCCTATGTATGGAAACTTACGGCCCACCCTGTACTTAAAAGTGAACATTCAGTTACCTCGTTTCGAGATGGTCAATCCGGATTCAGTTTATGTTGGTCTTCTGTATAAGAATTTATCAAGGATCACCTGAAGATCAGGGCCCCCAGCTTTCTTTAGTTAGCCTTATAAGGCTAACTAACGAAAATATCACGACCTAACCTAACCAATCGTTAGGTCAACTGTACGCCCTTGACGAATGGTTAGGTTAGGTCGTGATATTTTCGTTAGTTAGCCTTATAAAGGTAACTAAAGAAGGCTGGGGGCCCTGATCTTCGGGTGATCCTTTATCAAGTTTTAAAGGACAACTAATGTAAGGATAGTTCACTGTAATTCTTTACTTGATAAGTTATCTTCGATTCAAAGAATTTAAACTACTAATTCGTTCCCGAGTGGAACTCATTGTAATCGCTTTCGATTTTGGAAACCATATTGAGTACCAATTTTTGTGTACATGTCTACTTAGTTCAAATTAAGTTTAAGGTTATTTAACTTTCAGTGGCTTGAGAGACATGGAGCAGAAATTTACTGTTAAGATCCTAAAAACTATAGAAGAAAACAAGAAAAACATAATATGGCCAAGAACCAAATATGAAAAAGTACTGAAAGCCGTGAAACAACCTAAGAAACATTCACCAATGAGTTACTATTATGAGTCAGTTCCGTAGCCAGGACTTCACAAGGTGGGGGTCGAAATTGTAGAAAGGCGAATCTTTTGGTGCAATGACCTAGTTACAGGGTGTAGAGGAGAGAGAGAGAGAGAGAGAGAGAGAGAGAGAGAGAGAGAGAGAGAGAGAGAGAGCGAGAGGATGTAGAAGAGAGAGAGGAGGAAGCTGTAGACATAGAAGATAGGAGCGTAAACGTAATATTGAATGAGAGCAAAGCAGCTGCAACAGGGGTAAAGAAACGGGGTCAGAAAATGACAAAAACTTCAAACAAAATTCTCAAGGTAGAGATTGCAACCAATGTACTGCTACCGATCCCCCATGTGGACAGAGGAAAAGTGATACACGAAATAGTATGGCTTTTATGATTAATAGATCAGAAAGAGGTTACAAACTTGCTACAAAGGATGGAGTCCTTAGTGGTCATTATTTGCGTTCACAATTTGAACTTTGTAATAATTCTTTTCTTTCATTCAGCACAGTAAACATAGATGAAGAATTGTCCCTCAGATAAGCTGTGAGAATGCAGTCGTTTTGCTCGGGTTAAGGGTTTTCAAAGTGCAACTGTGCTTCAGATCTTAAGACACGTTGTTGCTCAAAGCGATGCCTTTGTAAGCAATCTGGCCAACTATGTAAGAGTAGATGTCATCCCAACCTGAATTATAAAAACAAATAGAACCTGCGAAATAAGTTTATTGTATTTATAGTCATTTTTTATTCATTATTTTGTACAATAAAGTTATGAACCATTAGCCGATTTCTTAAATTAACTTCATTTTTTTCAGGCATTAAATTAAATGTCTATCAATTCTAGTACTTCATAAAATGCTTAAAATCAGTTGTCATTAAATTAAATGTCTATCAATTCTAGTCACTTCATAAAATGCTTAAAATCAGTTGTCATTAAATATAATGGCTAAATTTTTTAGGCATTTAATAAAATGCCCGAATTAAGTAATTGCTGGCAACATATATATATATCACTGACGCGCACTTTCACTGACACGCACCTCCAAAGTAAATTGGCTTCAGCAACTATAGAAACACATTTGTGCGGAAGTTTTTCAGAACAAAGTGTCTGCAACACGCACCCGCACGTAATCACCCACCCAAGCTTTCCCTAAACCAACTTTCCTTCTTCATTCCCTCGACAGCTCTCTTACTGACAAGACCAAGAAAAATTTACTCTGCTTATACCGTTTTAGTTTCGTTGACTCCTACCTTACAAAAATATGAAGAGTTTCATCTCACTTCTATTTTTGTTCATGTGCTTCGCCATTGCTTTCGGGAAGTAAGTTTTAATTGTGTGTGGTGCTGCTGTATGTTCTTTTAACTTATATGGTTTTACTTCTTAAATTTGAAGACATTTTTATTTCCTAAAAATTTATTTAAATCATGATGTAAAATTAACTATACCCATCCCACACTTTGTAGGCATTACCAAATTTTACACAACTCTACACGGAGTGTTCTATAGAAATGTTTAACTGTAAAAGGCAGTGTATATTTTTTCATCATTTATAGGATTGTTTATTCAACTTCTTTTCCGTAGACTTCTTTCTTATTCATCTTATCTTGCGCCTAAAAGGAAATTTTTCAGCCTATTTTAATTTCCTTGTTTGTATATTTACAAATTATTTATGTAAAGTCGATTCAAAATGTCCTGAAGTAGAAGGCGATGTTTGTTGCAGATACTTGTCGTTAAGAAATACAGAGTTTAACGGCAGTACTTTTTTAATCCTCTGTTGTAGAGGTTGTAGGAATACATTTTTTTCATTGATCAAATTATTTTTTCCACTCAATTAGGAATTGTTGCTGAATTATAAAATTTCTCATTATTTCTCAATACATTTTCATTTGTATGGTGAACATTCATTTTTTCAAAACGACATCATAACTTTACTTATTTATTGAAAACATCGAATTTTAAAAACCTAATTCATGTTATCTAATTAATTATTATATTTTATTAATAGTTTTAATTTTATTAACATGATTTAAATTCATCTCAGTCTGTGCGTATGTGAATTTTAATTTCTCTTTTATGATAAACTGTTTTATTCTGTAAGGTCAGAGGTTTTGTTCCATGTGGATTATCTATTAATTTCGTAAATATTCAAATAGTAGAGTGTGAACTTCTTTGTTTATGCCATCTCCACTTTTTGCAGTAGTGTGTAGTCCGCTATTTCGCCAAAGGGTCACTTAAAGTTTATCTGGAAAGGATACACACACACACACACACACACACACACACACACACACACATATACTGTATTATATATATATATATATATATATATATATATATATAATTAAAATTTCAATTTATAAAAGAAAAAGTATATATATATTCGCTCACGGGAGAGCCCGTAACAGTTTGGAGGGGACAATTGTCCCAAAGTTTTCCCTTGTGGATTCTCCATTGTTATATCAGTAATGAAATTAAGTGTTTCTTTCTTTTCTCGCGATCAAGAGTTACATCGCTGCAAAGTTGTTCACCATGCGATGAAGTGGTATGTGACGTGATCGAACCTTGCGAATTTGGAGAAAGTCTCGACAGATGTGGCTGCTGCAACGTCTGTCTGAAGATAATTTTATTTAGTGTCTTTACTATACCACAAAACGGGAAGCTCAACCTTTTATTTTAAAGGGAATATTAGAAGGTTTAAGGGTTTAGATTAACTTTAGAATAAAGCGAGATTCGTATATTTAATGGAATTTCACTGAGGACCCCAAAAACATAAATTTTGAAATTATAAGTTAATTAATTTAAATTATAGAAATGTTAAAGATAATTAGATAATTTTTTATAAAGTATATTGAACTCGAAAGATGCAACATGTCTGCTACCGCAGACTGTTGATCTCAATCGGTGAAAGCAAGCGCGAATTTATGTGACTATGCGGTAGTATAAGTTTTTATGGCTTTCTGATTGTTAGGTTGGTGTGCAAACCGCCCCATAAGAATATAAATAAAAACAATAATAATAATAATAATAATAATAATTGTATTGTCACTACAAAGGCATGATCAGCGTTAGGAACTTCAAAAGAGTAGTTACTAAAATTAACCTAACAATACAAACACGAAAGGCGATATTTGTGTGCTCCTCATTTTATCCTTCCTTGGATTCAAAAAGACATAGGGAAAATTAAATTTATAGCCAAAGTAAGAAGCCAACAGTGGCAAATTGAGAACTAAAACAAAATTAAACTGTCCATTGGAATTTTGTTTCTGCCGTTCGCGTTCTAGTTTTATCACAAACACTTTTGAATTAAAAAACTGTGGTATCAAAAAATTTGATACATAATTTTGTGTGCAATATACTACCAATCAGTCTGTAAATTACTGAAACCGATGAAAAAATCGTAAAAATTACTGAAAGCGATAAAAAATTGTAATTAGATGCAAGGTCGATCAAAGTTCTTACATGTTCAAAATAGGTTTTAGAAATAGTTAATTCCTCCAGAAGGTGGATAGAAATACTGTAGATGAGTTTAAAGTTGTGTTCTTAGCCATTTTACTTAATAAGGAAAAAAAATAGAAGTAATAAGAGCGTGGAATAGGAATGAGTGTCATGGACTGTACTATAATAATAGTGTGGTTGTGTGGGCAGCTGCATGTAACTGTGAGAGTTGTTTGAAGTAACGGTAATAATTCAGATTTAAATCTTAGTTAAACAGGTAATGTGGCTGTTTACACTAAGAAACATCAGAAACAGAAGGTAATAAATTGTTGGACATACTTTGAAGGGAATAAGTATTTCTGTAAATGTAAAATGAGACATGATAGAATAATGTAAAAAAACTTAGCTACAGATACGAAACAAGGAGTGCTGGAACTCCCGTTTCTCCTGTCACTCTCCTCTTCAGCTGATCTTTTTCTGCTCTTATCTATCCTGTGAGCAGTCGAGCATGCTCTCAAACACACACTTCTCTCACTATCCTTCACAATACATACATGCACCTTACATACTACATAATCTTTTCAAAATTAAAAAAACAACAAAACTGTATTGACCTCAAGAGTCTGGGAGTCCAGTAGGGAAGGGACCATAAATGTCCCCACTTCTGGCTCCCCCACTGCCGATACCGTGAACGCAGATCCGGCAGTGGAGTTGGATCTGCCTAATTCATTTTTCATCAACTTCTGCAACATTCGTTGCTTTTCCTAAAGTTTTCAATCTGTTGAACACCACCTTTCCTCCTCTAAACCTCGTCTTCTCTTCCTCACTAAGACCCTGGTATCTGGGTGAACTGAGAGCAACCCCTTTTCTGTACCCTTTATTTTCTCTATCCTCAATTTCATCCCAAAGGTGAATGTTGTGTATACTGTATGTACGCATCGACCTAACTTGCTCTCGTATTCCCGAACTTGAATCCTCCGAATCCTACACTCTTTGGCTACGGCCTACATACTAATCTCAAATTAAATACATTTGCGCTCTCTACGTTCTAACTTCTAATTCTACTGACTATCCAAAACTCTTTGACTACCTCACTTCCAAACTGGAATACATTCTATCCCAATTTCCTTTTTCTGAAATCTCCATTTTAGGTGATTTCAATGTTTACCACCGCCTTTGGCTTTCCTCCCATTTTACTTACATCCCTGGTGAACTAACTTACAACTTCTCTATCCTGAATGACCTAGAGCAGATTGTCCACCACCCTACTCGTATCCCCGATCGCCTTGGAAATATATCCAACATTCTGAGTTTTTTCTCACCACTCATCCTTCTTCTCACTGTCAAACTTTTTCTCTGTTGGGCTCCTCCCACCACATTTTATATCTGTTTCCTCTCCTATCGCTCCAGTTTGGTAATTTCGATTGTCGCAAAAGGAGAAGCCTTTAGCACGCTGACTGGGAGGCCCTTTTGCAGTACTTCTCTGATTTCTCATGGAATGATTACTGCTTCCGTGGCCTGGGCCCCTCTGAGGGCGCTGACCGCATCACGGAGGTGATTCTCTCGGGCATGGAGACATACATTCCATATTCTATTCCTCCTACTAATGCAAAAATAACTGTTTAACTTTGCTTGTTCTAATGCTATACGCAACAGAGAGGAGGCTTTCAGAAGGTACCGTCGCCATCCAACTCCTGACTCTCATTTAGCTTATATTTCTGCCCGGAATCGTGCAAAATCTGTTCTTCGACTAGCCAAAAATTTCTTCATCAGACAAAAATACAAAAACCTTTCAAATTCTAATTCTTCTCGCTCTTTCTGGCATCTAGCTTAGAACCCCTTCAACAACTTTACTCCTTCCTCCTCGTTCCCTCCCCTTTTCCATTCCGACAGCTCAGTTGCCGTTAATCGGTATTTTCAATCTTTCATCTGCTCAGCCGGTCAACTCTGGAACAATCTTCCTCAGTCCATCTTCCCTCATGTATATGGCCTCCAATCTTTCAAACGCAGAGTGTCCAGGCATCTCGAAAATCTTGGACTTTGATTTTGGCTCTCTGCTTCATCTATGGGGGAGTTTTTGCGGCCATTTACCCTTGGCCCTCCTTCCTGCATAAAAGAAAATCACGGAAAGGAACTACAGTAAAGATAGTGTACGAATATGTACTTCGGATTGTCCATTTCTAATATGAGAAATTACCTGCGAGGGTAGTCTAGTTGTAAGGCAACTGAGTCTAGTTGTAAGGTAAGGTTAATATAAAGGTTTTGGATTCAAGTCTCGGGTGAGACCCCAATTTCAATGATTAAGTGCTCCTCCATGGTCTTCCTTTGTGTGATAGTTGTTCGAACCCTATGAACGGCTGTTGGTTCCTTCTACCATATGACGCTGGCTGTTTGTACAGAGGCGAAACTCGTGCAGTTAACAATAACAACAATTTAAGAATTTGAGGACAATTTTAGGTGTAACTCAAATAATATTTATTCTTACTTGCATACTAGTTTTCTGGACCAAGTGTTTCAAAATGTTCTACGGAATTAAGGAATGGAGTTAGTTTAGAGTTTGACTAATATAAGGCTTCCATGACTGACCAATGAGTTTCATGTTACTTCAAACAAATATTTGTCAGTCATAGGAATTTCACTACTTTATGAGCTCATCTTCCTTTGATGAGTTAAGTTATATTTCTGAATCTTAATGTCAGAAGCCCTTTCATGGTGAAAATCTACTTTTGCAGGGGACTAGAAGAATTATGTGGCGGGATCAATGACATGTTTGGACTGTGTGATGACGAACTAACTTGCATCAAACCCGGAAATTCAGACTCTTCCTTCGCAGTTGGCAGATGCCAGAACCAAGTATAATAGTAGCTAAAAATATTATATATATTGTTATCATTTTCATTTTCATGAAATTCATACCTGCAAAAGATTTCCCAGTATATCTCAAATTTTCTACGTTTCTGTGCCTTTATTATATGAAGATTCTGCGCAAAAAATGTGCGTGACTCGAGGTTGTGGACAATTATTAATTCCTTTTTTTTTCTAATTCAGATCAAGGAATGGTATTTCATTTATAAATATTACATAAACGCATGTAACGACAATACTCTCCATTCCTCAGGATTTTCAACAATGTCTTGAGCTTAACCCCAGACACACGCGAGCGTGCGCACACACGCACACGCACACACACACACACACACACACACACACACACACACACACACACACACACACACACACACATTTCTTTCAATCAGTTTCAGTGCAAGATTACGATATTAAGTAACTCCCTTTAAAATATTCCACCGGGCGGTATGGTAACCTTTAGCATTCATCGAAGAAATGATGCGATTTTATTTTATTTAATAATGTTGGATCAAGTAAAGATAATCCCCCCAGGTCACACTAGTAAAGCAAATCCCTCCCAAAAATGACCAAGTAAAGATAATCCCTCCCAGAAAGTAAAGTAAAGTGAAGCAGTCTGACATAAGGATAAAAATTAAGGGAATTTTTTTAAAAAATGATTTATTTGAAAACAAAATTTATTAAAGTTCATTTATTACAATGGATCAAGTAAAGATAAGCACCCCAACCTTTTTAGTTAGCTTTATAAGGCTAACTAACGAAAATATCACGACTTAACCTAACCAATCGTTAGGTCAACTGTACGCCCTTGACGACTGGTTAGGTTAGGTCGTGATATTTTCGTTAGTTAGCCTTATAAAGCTAACTAAAAAAGGTTGGGGGTGCTTAACTTTACTTGATCCAAAGACTTTAATTAAAGCGGTATTGCGGTATTGCGGTAAAGCGGTATTACCAACTTTACCAAGTAAAGATGATCCCTCCCAAAAAATGATCAAGTAAAGATAGTCCCTCCTTTTTCTGTTGGGAGGGATTATCTTTACTTGATCCATAATGTTAATAAATAAATAATCCTTAAAGGATTCATGGTATAGGTTAGATTAACTAGTGTTCCTCCTGCTGTCCTTTTGCTATCCTGAAGATATTCTTTTCATTATACTCTTTCCAACGTTCCTATATCTTCTCCCACTACTACTTTGTCTCATCACTGGCTGGAGGAAGAAGACTTTCGTCTATTCTATACTTTACTGCTACTGCTATTTCTGTGTGAAAGCTTTACACGCTCATAAGTGGAAGCATGGTATGAAAGCTCTCTCTCTCTCTCTCTCTCTCTCTCTCTCTTCTGTGAGAGTAAGAGTTGAGGAAGTGACATCTTACAGATAGACAGAAGTTCTAGGAATTCAAGACAAATTTCTTTCTAGTTTGTCTTTGGGAGAGATATTTCGAGATTACCCAAATGTTTCTTAGGAATATAACGATAACCTCCAGGTTTCGTGTTTTCAAAGGAATCAATTACCAGTCTAAATGCACTACATCGAAAAAATTCCTTTACTTGCTCATTACGTTTGTCTTCCTTATTCATTACTATTGTCTTCCTTCTTTTCCCACAGACCATGGAGTAGGAGAGCGAAGAACCCCTTTAACAGTGCAATTCCGTTATTTGAGGTATGTAGACTATCTAAATTATAAGTAAAATGGTTCCTTTTCAACACATTTTCTCTGCTTTCATTTGTTATTAATGCAATTAATTGCTGGAAATCAAAGGTTAAGTTTTCAGTTAATTTCATCTTACATTCTAGCAGTTAATAAACTGTATGGTTACTTAAAACCCAATTCTAATCCAACTCCATTACCCGAATCATTAGATATTATTTTCTATAACTTCTCGATTATCACAATATTATTTTTTTATAACTTCTCGATCGCGTGTCATTATCCCACAAAATAGTTGTCATTACCACAGTGAGGTAATGTACCCCTACGTTGGAAACCACGGATTTAAATGAACAGGAAATATTTTGAATCACATAAAAGTCAAAATGCTGATAAAAATATATAAAAACTAAGTTTAAAATTGCCTAACATCTAAACATGTAATGTATGTAAAGCTTTATAAAACTAGAAAAGCTGCAATGTTTTAGCTTTCTCTTCCCATAAATATTTTTTATATGAAACGTCTTTGTTTGCGGATTAGCTGATGTAAAAATCACTTAATACATATTCAAATAAGTATTTATAAGTAAACTAAACTACTCTATTTATTGCAGAACATTTGAAATGGCGAACATCACTGAATTACAGAATTAAACAAACTGAACAATTGGAACAAAGATCTATATTTTCTGATACTAATTCTTACTATTTATTAAGAGTGGCACTAATTATGTGATAGTATTATTGGAAATGTTGCACGACTTCTCATAAATGATGTAATCATAGTTTATTAAGGATCAAATGTAGAATTCGGACCCCAGCCTTCTTAGTTAGCTTTATAAGGCTAACTAACGAAAATATCACGACCTAACCTAACCAATCGTTAGGTTAACTGTACGCCCTTGACGATTGGTTAGGTTAGGTCATGATATTTTCGTTAGTTAGCCTTATAAAGCTAACTAAAAGGCTGGGGTCCGAATTCTACATTTGATCCTTTATTATATATTATTTTAATATAACAATTGGTTTGTGCGTGATATGAATATTCATATTGAATATTGAAAATTTTAAACATAATAAAAGATTATCTTCATAAAAGATCTTATTTTTTAATCCAATAAAATTGAAGAACTATTTTTCAGCATTTCTTTTCTATAATTTATCTTCTGAAAAGATTAATTTTAACAAAAAGAAAGGACACTGAAGTCGTCAAACTACAACGATTATTAGGAACCTTGACAACTCGCTAAATCTTCAGCAATTTCTGTATAAAGGGTATTTCAAAAGTCTTTACCCTTTTTTTCCCCCAAGGACCCTAAGGCGACCATACGTTCAACACCCGAGTGAACATAACTGTCAGAGCGTGCAGAGTGTGCACACACTTCGTGAACACAATCAGAGGCCACGCAAGTCAATATGTCAGGTTCGATGGAGCAATTGAAAACTCGGGTTGCTTACGCTGCGTTTGGGGAGGCACATCGAGCTTGTCCTTGGGGAAAAAAAGGGTAAAGACTTTTGAAACACCCTTTATAATGGCTATTCCTAATTTCCTAATTTAGCTTGCTTCAATGATACCCAAACCAATAAATAATTATATTATTCACTAATTTTATGCATTTACTTAGTTTAAAAGAAATTTTCTAAAATTTAAAAAAATCTATCAATTCAATAATTTTATTAATATTTTTAATTTCCCTTTTCAATGGGAGAGATTGGAAAGAACTCCAGATTGGTTTGAAAGTCTCGTAGCATCTACGTTCAGACGTCTCAGTGATGTCGTAGAAGCAGAAGGGGATATAGAAAATATTAAATATTACATGGCATTCCATTTGCTTCACTCAATTCCTTATGATCACATTCTATTTCTAAAACACCTGCATAGAAACCAGTTTTTCAGAATTGATTTTATTTTTAATGCATTATATGATAAATACATTGGTATATTTTAAATTGGGAAGGTAAATGGTTGCCCACGTCTCGAAAGTGCTTCCAGTGAAATCAACGAAGTGAAGCGATATTGGGTCTGATTAGTAAGTGGTAGACCAATGGAAGACCAACGTACTAACTGTTTTTTTTATTCTGTAGCCATCCTTGGTTCTGAATCGAAGTTCAGTTGTAGGTCCCTCCTATCATACGACCACTGACGCTGCAACGGATAAAAATAATAACTAACATAGATTATTTCGTCTTAATAGTTTGCTGCACGTGCGTAATCTGAAATTATATAACATAATTATTAAGATGATTTTATACTAAACTGAAGGAAGTGTCTGAAAACAACATTCTCCATGTTAAATAATACAGCAAGAAACAAAAGGAGCGGAAAAAAGTTTCTTTCGATAGTTTTCTTGTCGACGTAATTCATACCTTTTGCTTCTAAAACATCATCAACGTTTGAATTTCTATAAATTCATAATATGTACCTAAGTATTCGTGTGTTTTATTAAAATTTTGTAAAATTAATTTTGAATAATTAAATTTGTACTAAATATTTATAAATTATTATGGCTACAGTACCTCATATAACTGAATTCTGGATTAAGGTCGGTACTATGACTTCATACGTCATACCAAATGCCAAACTCACCAACTTATCGTAAAAGAAAGAGAAAAAAAGAGAAAAACAAATAGTTTCTTTGTGAATTGTTTACAGTTGTCATGGGAACTGAATAAATTGTAAAAGCAGTGAAGAAATGGGTTCTATATATTTTATACCTTTCGGATTAACAAAACTTTGTCACCGACTGTACATACATATTTTTATTTTTTATTTTTTATATTTACACTTATTTAAACATTTCAGAATTTGTTCTAACTTGCAGTGTATATCCACACTCGAAACTATAAGCACCTGCACTGCAATTCCAGTCTACGGTATTTGTTTTTTATGTGAATTATTTATTCAATTTGGGTGAGCTTTCGCCAAACACATTTTAAAAGGCAAATGTATTAGAAATTTTTGTATAGCGCCCAGTATAAGAAAATTAGAACGTATTTCTTTACCGTGTGACTCAAAATAAACTTGGATAATATGTATGTATGTTGAATAATGTGAATATTATTTCGTTATACGTGTAAAAATATTGCAATAGAGAGATAGGCCTAATGCCCTTTTATTAAAAATATTATTTTATATAATATATAATATATAGACTATCTAGAAACGCCATCGAAGGAAATTAACAGGCACAGGCACAAGATGCAAAACCCAATTTTAAATCAATTTAGTAACCAGTTTTTGACAGAAAGAATTTAACATTGGTTATAACTATCTACAGATCTACAGAAGCTAAGGCTAACAAAGACCCTAAGATCCACTCTAAGGCTAGCCCGAGAGAAAGGAAAGAGTAGGGGGTTAAGAGAAGAGAGGAGAATAAGGGGTTAAGTAAGGAGCAACACCTATCATTCGTGGGTTAACATTCATTCAGAAAAGAGGAAAAAAGTCTCACCATCATCATCCGCCGGCCACTGCCGACAAGTCAGAAAAATAGTCGGAGAAAATAGGAGAGGGGTGAAAGATGAAAAGAAGTAAAATAAGAACGCTTACAAACCATGCAAACACAGTCTTAACTCACTGTCATACCATGCAAACTACAAACATGCAAGTAAAGAGTTACAGACATGCAAAAAAAAAAAAAAAAAAAAAAAAAAAAGTAGGTACAGTTAACAAAAAGTGGGTTAATTTACGCTACGAGCTACATCTACGTTCGTGTTAGTCTAATTTTTTTTTTTTTTATTGCTGGCATCACACGCTGGCATGTCACAAGCTGGCATTCATCGTCAACAGACTCATCCTCGAGCACACCACCAGAGCTCCTGTTGTTAACTTTCTTTTTTTTAATTTTAAACAACGTTAATACTTTTAAAATGTCTGTCAAGACGGTTCTTAAACATATTAACGCTGGTAGAATGAACAACTGACGCGGGAAGATTATTCCATTTATCAATTACTTTAAACGTAAAGAAGTTTTTAGCGATATAGTAATGAAACGTCTGCCACGCAACTTAAATCCGTTATTGCGAGTTTACTATTATCGAAAGTGAACAGTTTGTCAAAATTTACGTTATCGATGTTATTAACGATTTGAAAACTTCAATAAGCTCCCCCCTTAATCTTCTAGTTGCGAGTGAATACAAGTCTAACTCTTTAATCCTATCTTCATAAGGCTTATTGCGCAATGACGGAATAAGTTTCGTGGCACGACGCTGAACCCTTTCTAACCTATCAATATCCTCACGCAAGTACGGGCACCAAAACTGAACGGCATATTCTAAATGAGGCCTGACTAGGGACTTGTAAAGGGGCAATATAATATCCTTCGATTTAAATTCGAAATTACGCGCTATGAAGCCTAACATCCTATTAGCTTTTGCGCAAGACTCCAGGCACTGGTTCCTAACCTTTAAATCTTTAGTTACGCGTACGCCTAAATCTACTTCCTCGTCAACGCTCGCTAACTCCCTATCATCCATCGTGTACGTGTAATTATTGTTTCGAGAACCTATATGCA
Organism: Bathynomus jamesi; assembly: GCA_023014485.1. Lineage (NCBI taxonomy): Eukaryota > Metazoa > Arthropoda > Malacostraca > Isopoda > Cirolanidae > Bathynomus > Bathynomus jamesi. Next base: position 515,690 of record JAJOZX010002284.1, read on the forward strand.
AAACTTTACATTTATCTACGTTAAATTGCATCTGCCACTTATCCGTCCACTCCATAATCCTGTCTACATCGTCTTGGATCCTATTTCTATCGTCCTCGTTAACAACCTTACCGCCTATTTTAGTATCGTCCGCGAATTTTGACACGTTACTAATCAATCCTACATCTATGTCGTTAATGTAAATTACGAATAACAATGGGCCTAACACTGAACCTGTGGGACACCGCTACCTACCTCTAACCACCCCGATTCACTACCATTAACTACGACCCTCTGTCTCCTAGCACGAAGCCATTCTTCTAACCAGTTAGCTACCTGACCGCGTATACCGTGCGCTTTAACCTTCGCAATTAGTCTCCTATGCGGAACTGTATCGAACGCCTTTTTAAAATCTAAATAAATAACGTCAGCTGCCCTATGCCTATCGTATTCGCGCACTATTTCGTTATAAAATTCTAACAAATTCGTTAAACAAGACCTATGGCGTCGAAACCCGTGCTGACTACTATTAATCAAACCCCTACTTTCTAAATGATCGATAATACGATCCCTAACTACGGATTCCAAAAGTTTACCGACAATTGACGTTAAGCTAATGGGCCTATAATTGCTAGCTACCGCGCGGTCGCCTTTTTTAAAAATAGGCGTGACGTTAGCTAATTTGAAGTCTTCAGGAATAATCCCCGTTTGGAGTGACTGATTAAAAATCTTCGCTAAGGGGCCTACGATAACGTCTTTCAAATCTTTCAAATGTCTGGGATAAAAAGCGTCAGGGCCTGGAGCCTTGCTAACTTTTAGCCTATCGATATAATGCGCAATCTCAGCCTCGTAAACAGTTATTTCATCTAAAATAGTCTCGCTACTAAATGGAACGATATCGTCAACGTCGGGGACATTATTTACGTCTTCTACGGCAAAAACTGTCGCAAAAAAGTTATTGAAAATACCCGCCATCGCCTGAGCAAGCCAAAGCGCCATTTACATCCACTAGAGGGCCTATGTTATCTTTTACCGGCTTACGATTATTTACCTATTCAAAAAACTTTTTTGGATTATGTTTACTATCCGCAGCTATAACTATCTCTAAATTACGCTTAGCATTCCTAACTGATCTTTTAACCTGACGTCTAAGCTCGATATATCTATTAAAATTAGCTACCTGGCCATTGCGCTTGTTAAGTCTATACGCTCTATTACGCTCGTTTATGAACTCGCCTACTTCCCTAGTCCACCACTTCGGCCTATCACGATTTCTAACGCGCTTGGGCCTACGAGGAATAAACTCCCTTTCAATATTCCTAAAACTTTCTTTAAACGCCACCCAACGCAAATTTGTGTCATTACCCATAAATAAGTTATCCCAGTCCACTACTCTCATCCTATCAGCAAAACTATCAAAATTAGCCCTACGAAAATCAGGGACTTCTATTACGTTACTATCCTGAGTGTTTTCTATCAATAACTTAAACCTAAGAATTTGATGATCGCTACATCCTAAACTCTCGCCTACTTCTAAACCTTCGACTATATACTCGCCGTTCGTCATCACCAAATCTAAGATATTATCACCGCGCGTTGGTTCGGTAACTATCTGTCGTAAAAAGTTATCGTCCATAAACTCAACCAGTCTCAAACCCTCTTCATTACCCGTAAAATTCTCGTAATTAACATTAGGGCAGTTAAAGTCTCCGACAATTATACTATTCCGATTGTCAATAAAATTACCAAGAAGTGAGTAAAATCTAGTGTCTATATCGAGGGGTTGAACGGGAGGTCTATAAACAACAATAAAATTAAAACTAATACTACGCGCCCTAACTTCAACACAGATCGCATTAATTGCTGCCGGAAAATCTAACTTAACCTCGATAGCCCTAAGGGAATTACGAATGTACAGCAAAACGCCGCCTCCAAATCTATGTAACCTATCATTAGTACAGAGTTTAAAACCCGGTATATCAAGTTCCCCAACAAGTCCCGAGTCACGGTATTTAACCAAGTTTCAGTGATAGCAACTATATCATAGTTGCCGGAATAAATTACCGCCTTAAATTCATTTAATTTATTTCTAATACTACGCGCGTTGCAATAAAAGACGTTTAAGTTATATTTTACCACGGGAAAGCGTTTTAAACTATTTATCACGTCGGGCCCGCGTTTCCCGGACCCACAACGTTTAAAGAAGGCTTCGACCTATACAGCTTTCGCACGTTTTCGTCTATTAACCTACCTAGCCTAGCATTACCTATTTCATTAAAATGCACCCCATCTTTTATAAAAAGGCTAGGATCATTGAATTCGGACCACAGCTTTACGAAGGGTACACTTTCCTCAGCACAAATCTCTTCTAATTTGTTATTCAAAAATATTGTTTTGGACGTAATTCTAAGACCCAAACCGTGCCTAGGGGTAATACCTAGAACTAAAGACCTATCTGACCTCGCCTTCAGGGATCTAATTAACCCCCTATATCTCTCCAAAAGGTCAGGCACTCTCGTATCGGGCCTATACGAGTCGTTGTCTCCTACCATCGTCACCAACATTGAGTGACAGGAAGCAACGTCAACCCTATCCACTTCGTCTCTAACTCTGTCAACCCTGGCCCCTGGGAGACAGACCCTCCTCCTATTGGTTGGATTCCGTTTAACGAACTCTTTGTCCATGTGGCGCACTAAAGAGTCCCCTATTAAAATAGTTTCCCCCTCATTCACGTCCCTTTCCAAATGGGCGAAAGGGATCGAAACCTCGATAGGGGGGGGATTCCTATCACCTAACGTACGCGGCCTAGCTCCACCCTTAACCTCTCTAAATCCCTCGCTATCTACTACTCTCGGACTAACCTTAACCTCTTCCTCAACTCTATCTAACCTTCCCGACAAGCTACCTAAACTAAAAACTAAGTTACGCACCTCACCCTTCAAATTACTAACGTCTTCAACGTTAGTATTGGTTCGGCTTCCGTCAACCGTAGCCCTAACCCTGCCCTCATCAAGCGTTGCAAGTCTATCCGCTATCCTCACGTACACTGCGTTTTATGTCAACTAATTCCTCCATGAACTCGCAAAAGAAACAAACTGATCTATCGGTAATCGCCATTGGACCGCCGTTATAATCCTTAAATTCCGAATACCACCGGTTAACCCTACACCTAACACACGACGCTTTCTGCGACGGCATCGCGGAGTTAAAAATTTAAACCGTCACAGGTATAAGTTAAATTAAGCCGGCACGCTATGTAAACTTCTAAATCGCTAAAAACCACTAAATCAATTACTTATCTATAACAACGTAAATTTAAACGCAAGTATATAAAATTCAAAACTATCCAAAAGTAAAATTCTCAGCGAAGTTAAACGACTTTGGGTGTGAGTAGTAGTGGGATGGGTGATCGTCCTCTTCGCCAAGATTGTGTAACGACCCGTGGTTCAGATAAAACTGTAGGTCCCCTTCGTCATATGACCTTAGTTGTTGCGAAGGAAAGTACATATTCCCATAAAAACAAGCATCATTTAACGTTGGAAGTTGTCAGCGTCAAGAACGAACAGAAAAGCAAAAATCTCCAAAACCATACAGGAAAGATACTTTTTAAAGTAGTAAATGAGGCAAAATTCCGACAAATTGCAGCAAAAAATCCAAACGTTTACAGAGAACATCAGACAATATCTTCAAACCACTGCTTACACCATGTAATATTACAACCAGAGCAGTGAAGAGCAGAGATGCTCCCTCTTGTACAATAATAGTTCAGGGAATGGTTGGTCCGCAGGGAGGTCAGGGTGTGCGAAAACGAAGAAACTGTATTAGCTGACCAATAAATCAACATCATTTGAGGACTTTTCTCAGATGTTTATGACACTGATTAGTTTGAGAGCGAAATACTTTTTGCAGAAGATAGCACAGAAGGTTATAATGCTCACACAACTTACAGACGGAAGTAAATCCATGGTGCAAAACTTTGCTATGTTCTGTCCAAGAACCTTTATATGACTGAGGTGACCATGTCTGAAATGTCTTTAATTAATCTCTAAATTAAACTCAATATAACTTTCAAAAGATTCTATGATTTAAGTCTTACGATGGTAATAGGTTGTAATACCCAAAGGCAAGGTTGCAGAACTCAAAAAAACTGCATGGTAATTTTGCTTTGGATAAGGGAAAAAAAATCTTACCAAGTATTATTTATGTTGCTGTGCCACACAAAGAGGTTATTTGAAAGAAAAATATGGACTTTTAGTAATTGCCTATCAACCTGGCAATCCGATGAAAATTTCCTATCAGATTTACTGGCCTGGTCGACGACAAAAAGCCTACGTTTTTTCGCTATAAAAATATGTGTATCGTTTAGTAGTTTTTAGTTAAATTATTAAATTAGTTTGCCTTCAGTATTTAGCGTAACCCATGGTAAACAGAGAACGTACCTGTAGGCAACATACCTCTTCCAATCCTTTGAGATTGCCTACTTTCTCGTTTGTTGATGTAGGCCATTAGGCTCCGCAAGGCATCTGTTATTCTGATTATTCAGCATAGGCAACTCACTGTGCCTAATTGTTTCACTGGGATAGGCCTTCCTATTGTTTATTTATTAACTCAGAACTTGTAGAAAGATTAACACATTTTTCTCGTCTAAAGCAATGCTTCCCACTGGCTAGCTCCGAGTTATAAATTTCCTTTGATTGTTTTTTTTTGTCTGTCCTGTTTGTTGTCAATGTATGGCTCATGATCTGATCTCTGTGATAGTAGGCCCAATGCCTATATATTATTTTGTTCTTTGAGGAAATTTGTAGTTATACAATACAATAAATTATTTTTTTATTAAACTATGACATAAAGGTTTTGTATAAGGTACTGTATTGTAGGCTTCTTTAGGCCTAGAGTTAAAGTAGGCCTTGTTGTAAACTGTAAAGCGAACTGTAATGTAAACTGTATAACAGGCGTGTATAGGGTTTTTTCATAGTATATATATATATATATAATCTCAAGGAGAGAGTATATACCAATCGACCAGGGAAGTACTCCGGGGAGATGTTAAAGGCAGAAGACAGGGCCAGTTCTTCTGTCACTGTCCTCTTTAGCTTATCTTTTTCTCTCTCATCTACCCCGTGAGCAGACCAGCATACTCTTAAACACACACTTCTCCCTCTATTCTTCACTACACATACATGCATTTAACATACTACACAATCTTTTCAAAATTTATTTTAAAAAAATGGCATTGTGGGCCACAGAGACTGAATTTCGCTCTCTCCTTATATAGTGCGTTCGAAAAGTCTCTCCGCAGTGGTATGTTAAACGCATAGGAAATTGAAAAACTACAATGCTTTCATTCAACCATGATTTAGTGATTTTATTACATAACCTTTTGATTTTACAGCATGTGTTCAAAGTGTTTTCCACCATTTTGCAGGCACAGAGCAACTCGTCTACGCTTGTTGTCAAACACTTTTGACAAGCACGTTGGCTGCGGAGAGACTTTTCGAACGCACTGTATATAGGAGGGGGAACCGTTTTGGCGGGTGCTCGCTCTTGTCCCATCCTTCCTATATAAAAAAAATATAAGATTTCCTGACAGGATGTTCGGTGCACAAGTGATTCCTTTCAAACTGCATCAATCACTTATCTGGAAAGAAAGGTAATCTCTTCTTCAATGTGTCATTATTAACCAATAACGGCAACACCAAATTTGAATTTTAATAAAAATTATACCTGACAGGAAGATCAAGAGAACTACATTTCATAACTTTTTTGTATTCTTATACCAATTAAGATTTGCCAGTAATCTTCAGCACTTCTTAACATTATTTATGTTGGGAAAAACCACACTTGAGCTGAATTTAGGTACTAAATTACCTCTTCATAAGGAAACAGCTTCCACAAAAGAAAATTTATGCATTCTTAATTTTCAAAATGATGCTTTTCCTGACGGATACGAGATTCCTTTTGCAGTCCTGCCTCCCTCGTGCTAATAATTAATTGCATGACTGTGAGGGCTACGTCTTGTCTGCGTTGGAACATCGCTCGCTTCCCCGTTTGATGAAAGATGTTACGTGACGTACGGTTTATTCAATGGTTGGATGGGTGATCATCCTCTACGTTCAGATGATGCATAGAGACCTTTATAGATTGTTTAGATCCCGCATACATGTGTAGGTCCCTCCGTCACATGACATTAGCCCTTAAGAAGGAGGCTAAGCAGCCCCGAACACTATTATAATTATTGCATGACTTCTCATGGCAGGATTATACTCGCATGTTGAAACAGGGAAGTGAAATCGTTATATGAACAAACGCAACAAATAGATTTTGAAGCACTCAGAGGGGGAAGTTCAATTATATTTTAATCGGAAGAATACAATAAATAATTACTGCGGACAAACTTGGTTTCCATTTGCTTCGAAACTGCAGGAAACCAACAATCGGATTCCCCATCGTTTATTCACGTTTTCTTTTATACACTCTTTCCATTAATTAATTAATTAATTAATTTATTTATTTACTTATTTTTAATTTATTTTAGAGATTGTCTTTACATGTGGAAATTATTAGAATAGACAATAAATATTATGTCTAAGTTGTAGCAATACATACACACACACACACACACACACACACACACATGTCTGCAACGAAAATGAAAAAATGAAAAGAAACATTATGAAGGTGAAATTTGATTCAGTTTCGAAATTTCTCCACCTTCAATAATTTGTGTTTAATTAACTGCATTTCAACATAGATTAGTAATAAAATTTGAGGAATTCTGTTTGTCTCTATAATCTGACTCTCGTCTGCGATGATTGATAATGTCATTTAATATTAATTACGTTCATCTTATTGATTCATTAATTTTACCATTAAATTTTAATGAACGTTCTCTTATACTATTTAGGAAGTGATATAATTCGAATTATTATCGGGGTATTTCCATGAATTGTGTTTTATTTATTACGAAATGTAGCACGTTTATTGAGTGAATTTCTAACGTTTCTCCATTTCAGAGCTATTTTGAGTTATTCTGAATTATTTTGAATTATGAAAACTATCTTACTCTTAGTCAAACGTCTGACGTTTAATATCGAATGTTTGGTCCTCATTCTGGGGTAAAAACACGATGACAGTCTCTTACGTAATGAAATAAATGTATAGAGTAACTCTTTTAAAAAGTGTTGTTCTAAAAGACAGATGCGTATGTAAGTCTTCTTTGCTATTTGTTGTTATTTAGTTTTCGACGTTAAGCTTTACTCTTTAGTCAACTGGTTATATTTTAGCTTCATAAAATTGATATAAACACAATTTGAATCCCATTCAAACGTTGTTTCCAGGAAAAAATTCTAAAAATTCGAAATAAGTTACCAAAGTCAGCGATGCTACACGAAAATCTTAAATTTCTTTTGCGCTACTTCGTTAGTGAAAATATCCATACATGCAAAAGCCTTAAAAAACCATTCCACCAAATGGTGCTGGTTAAGTGTGCGGTCTACCTTTTAATTATAGCTTCTTATCTTGTTTACTAATTGTTTGTTTACATCCTATTGTCATTTATATGTATTTTTAAGAAAATATATTAATGTCCTGATCCTCCACTGTACACTACTAAAATATTTTACTTTTTTACTCTTTTCTGATATTTCGTTGCATAACTCTCTGTCGTTAAGAAGTTAAGGCACTTATCAGCTCTTTCGCTTCTTAACAACTTTTGTTCGTGGTTTTTATTCTTTTTAATTGAGTAACTTAGGCATAAGGTTTTCAACATAATAAAAAGTATATTGGTTCTTTTAGATAAATATAACATATAAAGTCCCATAACTTGCATGATGTATAATATACTCGCACATAGAATAGCAAATAAAACTGGCATTCTGATTGAAATAAAGTACCTGTAAACACATTTTCAGGCATATTTTTAATTAAATGTAATTATAAACATGTTTCATTGTTTAGGTGCCTGGCGTAAGAATAAAAGGAGGACACCTAAAATGATGTAGGAAACGTAATTTGAATATTCTTTACATGGTATCATTTTTTCATAAACAATGAATCTGTATTATTTTGATATTTTAACATCTTCGAAAGTATTCTTGAGAATTGTTCTATCTGCGCATGCGCGCTAGCCTTGTTTAGATCAGCTCAGTTTACACGAGGATGTGAATGGATAATTATTCTTTAAAAATAAATTTTAAGCATGACTGATTAGAGCTTACATTAAAAATAATTTATCTTATATTACAAACTTTTAAAAACATTATATAAAATAGTTTAATATAGTTAGGGTTGCCAGACGTCCCGTATTTTACAGGACAGTCCCGCATTTGATCAAAAAATCCCGCGTCAAAATCCCGCGTTCAAAATGTCCCAAAAAATATTTTTTAAGCAAATTTTTTTGGGGATGAATTGATTTAGAATTTCAATATTATGTATAATAATTTCAGTTTATTCACGATGTTTAATTGTTAAATATTATTGTAATAAATTTTTCTAATTTTGTTTGTTGTAACCGTTGAAGAAATCTAGTTTCAATTTGAAAAAAAATTTGGTCTTAAAAAATAAAAATCAGAAAAAATTTTGTCCCGCATGGGCATTTGAAAAATCTGGCAACCCTAAATATAGTCGAAAAGATTAAGTATAAAGTAAAAAATATATATTGAAGTTTAGCTACATACAAGCTTGAGTTTGAATTAATATACCTAAACATGGACGAGGTTTCATTGACTTAATTTTGATAGTGTTTGATGCTAATGTTAAATTTGGTGAAATGTGAAAGTTTTTTGATATTTTTTAAAAGTTTCTCTAAAATATATTTCCTGCTCTGAATTGTGATTTTTTTTTTTTATTTACCTTCACTGAATAAGCGTGGGCTTGAACTGAGTGATGCACGAGAAATAGCTGCAAGTCGGTTGTAAATTCGAGATTCTCTCCCTTTTACTTTTGACAACGCCTGGAAGCGCCATCACGGATGGCGTATGCAACGCCGAAGCTGTGGAATTTTGTCATGTGGGGAGTAGAGGTGGAAAGAGTACCAAAATTATGGAGTTGGACGAGTACGAGTACAGTATACCTTTTTAGTGCTTGAGTACGAGCACGAGTACGGTTTTTTAAGTGTTCGAGTACGAGTACACGTGTAAGAGTGTGATTTCAAACTTTAACTGGTGATTGGCTGCTTACATGATCAAAGCTTATTAGACTGTATGAACGCACTGCATTGAAAACAAGTACAACAAAAACCCTATTCGTGTACAAGAATACTCGCGTACTGATGTACTCTTTCCACCTTTCCACTCTTTCCTCCCCACTGGGGAGGCGCTGTTCCACCACAACATGCCTGTGAATGGATGTGTATGCTTTACTTTCTGAGTTTTCTCCTTTTCACTAACTTCTGTACTTCCGGGTTGTTTCTGTCTTCTCCCCCCAAATACCTGGGAAATGAAATATATATATATATATATATATGAGAGAGAGAGAGAGAGAGAGTGTGTGTTTTTCCATAGTTTTTTTTTATTTCATAATAATTCAATAAATAACAGATTTATTGAATCAATATATTTAGAATCGTGTTGCTTTCTCCTTTACATTATGTATAGTTTATAAACGTTCTGGTAATCCCATTGATAAGCTTTTGCCATTTATTCTTGAAAACAATTTTTGATGAATTTTTTTCTATTTACTCAGTTGTTTCCTCACACTCAAAACAAAAGCTTCTTAATTTAGATAAAATAATTTTTTTTTGAAGGTGCATTCTATGGGGAAGTTTTGTCTCCTTTTAGGTATCAAAGCTCCTTGTCAGATGATAGAATAACTCCTTTTAATGCCACATAACTTCTTTAGAAAGAAGAAATAGTCTTCATAACCTTTTTTTGGAGCGATTTGAGACGAAGGAAGATAATATTTCTATGTATAGAAGATTTGGGGAAAGTCTTTGTTTTCTGTGAATAAAAATGACAACACACACACACACACACACACACACACACACACACCAAATTTCGCAAGATTTAGGACGTTATTCCGAAGTAAGGTAATTTCGTATCTCGGAGCAAAACGTTTGCCTTATTTCGTAATAAATAAAGTCTGGAAGGCAATTTATGTGTAATTAATGATTCATCTTCGGTTACGATGCTGGAAATAACGTTGTAAATATTTGATGTTTTCTTAATTTCAAAATTTCCTGTAGAACTCCTTTTCTGTGGCGATCCCTTCTACATTAATATGTATCTGGGATCCTCATTTCGGCAGAGCAACTTTGCTATATTAACACGATAGGGTATCTTGGTTAATTTCACAAACGATGCCTCACCTGCACTTATTTGACAAAAGGATCAATCCAGAATTCCTATGACTTAGGTGTGTGTGTGTGTGTGTGTGTGTGTATATTAGTGGTGGACCGGATGTCAGTTTTTCAATATCTGCGGATGCGGATCTTTAATTTCAATATCCGCGGATGCGGATATTTAGTTAATCTATCAATATAATATAGAATTATGAATATATGACATAATTTTTCAAATTCCGTGATATTACTATAATGGCAGGCAATGCATAAGAATTAAAATTAATATTAATGTTTTCATTATATAAAAATAATAACTTTCTCAAGAGTTTCAGCCACAGTGGAGTACGCACAGCGGCACAGGCAGTGTTTGTTGATTTAATGGTATTTATATTTTGAGGTTCATATATTTGTTTGTTCATTAATAATTAATACTTTACATGAAATGTGCATAACTGGGCCTTATAAGCTACTTTATAAGCTAATTTAATTGTAAATTGCATAATTTATTAGAGGTAATATCCGCATAACATCCGCAGTCAGAAGTGCGGATGCGGATATCCGGTCCACCATTAATATATATATATATATATATATATATATATATATATATATATATATATATATATATGACATCAAAGTAGTGACATCAAATGTGGATACACAGTCGTAAAACATCATCATAAATACAAACTGTTTCAAGAGTAAATTAGTTTTTCGTAGGAAAAACCCCCTTTTTTTTTTCCAAGAACAGATTATGCAAAAAAGGAGCGATCCGAATCCTTTCAAACTAAGCCATTATACTTGACATTCCATCCTTTGCTCCTCCTGGCCTCTGAATCTTCATTATACCCTTGAGTTGACGGAGCTTCAAAATGTGGACTCACCGTTTGTGGACCTTTTAATGGCGTTAATTAGAAGTCATTTTCACAATTGGAACAATCTTTTTACTTTTAAAGAGCGTACTTAAAACGCGCCAGATGGTACATTAAAGGGAAAGCATACAAAGGTTCTATCTTTTAATGTATATATATATATTATATATATATATATATACATATATATATTGTTGGAGAGGTTCTTTGCTAGATGCCAACAACTTTACTTCTTCGTTCCCTCCTCTTTTCAAACTTTTGCCTTCAACTCAACCCCGGACGATTCCAATGCCGTTCCTCTCCTCCTTTTGACTTAAGTCTAAAATTAGAATCCCTTCCAGAGATGTTCTTTCTGCCCTATCTGGGCTCAACTCTAAGAAGGCATACGGTCCTGATGGTGTCCCTCTTATCTTCAAGAACTGTGCTTTTGTGCTGATACCCCGTCTAGGCAAACTCTTTCGTCTTTGCCTTTCATCTAATACTTTTCCTTCTTGCTGGAAGTTCGCTTTCATTCAGCCTGTCCCAAAGAAGGTTGACCGCTCTCAACCCTACAACTGTCGTCCAATTGCTTTGATTTCTTGCCTTTCAAAATTTTTTAAATCTATCCTTAACAGGAAGATGCTTAAACACCTCTCTTCTGACAATCTTCTTTCAGATCGTCAGTATGGTTTCCGCAAGGGACGCTCTACTGGCGATCTCCTCGCATATTTCTCCGACTCTTGGTCATCCTCCTTTCGAAATTTCGGTGAAACTTTTGCTATTCCCCACTTGACCGGGTGGAATCAAAGGTATTTTGTCTCATCACTTCCTCGCCTCTTACTGACTGTATTCAATCTCTCTTCGCCGCAATGTTACCTCACTCTCTCTTTAATGTCGCTATTATAATGGACACTGCTCTTCCTAACTCTCTAACTGCATTCCTCCTCTTTTAAGAAGATCGCGCAGTACCAGACTTTTGACACACTCTCATTCCTCTTCTGTCCAACTTTCTAACGCAAAGGTTAATCGGTATTTTCAATCTTTCAGCTACTCAACCGTTTAGCTCTGGAACAATCTTCCTCAATCCATCCTTCCCCCTGTCTATGACCTCCAATCTTTCAAACGCAGAGTGTCCAGGCATCTCGAAAACTCTACACCTTGATTTTGTCTCTCTTCTTCCTCTATAGAGAGGGGGCGTGCGTTTTTGCTGCCATTCGTCCTTGGCCCCTCCTTCCTCCACAAAAATCTATATGTATGTATTCTTTTCAAAGCCAAGCAAATAAGCCTTCACAAGAGTCTCTATCTTACAATACAGGACAGGACTTTAATATATATATATATATATATATATCTATATACTATCAGAGAATGAGAGAGAGAGAGAGAGAGAAATCTGAAAGTGATTTAACTTTTTTGATGAAGAGACAAATGAATGTGTATGAAAATGTATTAAGTATTCTTCAGTATATATATATATATATATATATATATATATATATATATATATATATATATATATATATATAGGTGTGCGTGTGTGTGTGTGTGTGTGTGAGAGAGAGAGAGAGAGAGAGAACACGAAATATGCAGATATGAAAATAAAAGAATCTTTATAAAGACGAGAGGAGATCGAACGGAACATAATACGCAAAATGAAGGTTCATCTCTTCTGAAATATTATTGTTCATTTGGTCAAATATTGCCAGAGGGGAAAAAGTCAGATTTCGCCTTTCTGGTCTCCCTCAATTCTTATTATATTTCTGAAGAGTATACCAACGTCATATTATATCAGTGTACCAACTTCATATCATATCAGTGTACCAACTTCATATTATATTATATCAGTGTACCAACTTCATAGGCAATCCTCGCTTTGCGCTGTTTCGCTATAGCGCTATTTTTATTGATACTCTAATTCGCTTAGCGCTCAGTGCTATTCACAATAACGTTCTCGGCGTCATACACTAGGTAGCGTTATCCTACGCGATTACCGCAGCGCATTGGCGCTGCGCATCCACGCTTTTCAATTTAACCAATGCTCCCACTTTTAGGGTAATTACTAATTACCAGTGGCGACTCATGGTATAAATGTATGGGGGTGCGATTTCATAAAATTGTACGACAACACGGACTCACAATAGGCTAGCGCGAATCCAACTGCCGCTCACAAGAGTACTTGTATTAACATATGCGGCTATGCCAGACGTACAATTCTAGTTAATTACAAATAAGTAATAATTTCAATAAAATACATATAAATGGCTTATATCATTATTACTGAAGTAACTATTAGTAAAAATAAAGTTGTTATTATAAAAAAAATTCGCGATTGTACTTATATTTTCATTACAACAGTAAAATATAATTTATATTTACTTGAGCGAAAAATCTATCGCTCCATTCGGCTGCAATATTATTTTGTATTGAAAGTACCGCTGTTTGAAGCTATGCTATAAGTTTAGAATATTATGTACTGTATGAAGGCTTACTCAAAATGCCTCATGAATCATGATATGCCACATGAATTTTTAAAATATATTTCAAGAATATTTATTTTAATATCTTAAAATTAGTATATTTTTTATCTGTTAAATTAATATTTATCGTTTCAAGCAAGGGGGAGCGACCGCTCCATCGCTCCTATACGCCAGTCGCCACTGCAGTAATTACCCTATTTAAGGTAATCAGTCTTTCATTAGGGTATAGTTTATGGTAGGGTATAAATACTCCCTTTGAATAAATGCATCTCATTCTACAAAATGTTCACGAGTACTTTCTAATTTTTACTTTTATTCACTGGCAGTACGCATATGAAAAATTAACTTTCGCTATTCAGAGAAGGTCTAGTGAAAATTATTGTTTTTATATATTTGCAGATTAGGTTTAGGGTAATTGAAGTTTCCATCTAGGGTAATATTTTTCGTTGGTGTGGAAGCCCTGAACTTTGCGTCAGTTTGTTTTTGTCGCCATATTGGTTCCTTAAAAATATTTGTGCTCTTTGTTTTGCAATTGATTTTACCCCTTGAAATCAAGCATCATGAGTCAGAAACGTGCAAGAGACTAATATTGTTAGCGCTCAGAAAAAACAACGCAAAAGCTTAACGCTGGAGGTGAAGTTGGATGTAATTAAGCGTATTGAAGCGGGTGAGCGCCAATCTGAGATCCGTAGAGTGTTGTCTTTGGCTGGATCAACGGTAAGAACAATTCTTAAAAATGCAGAGAAAATAAATGAATTTGGAAAGTTTGCAACTCCTTTATCTGCTCTGAAGTTAAATAGGATTAGGGCTCCAATAATGGTAGAAATAGAAAAGCTCTTAAGTATTTGGATCGAGGATACAACAACCCCTGAACAAAGACCTTCAACTTCATCAATGTAACCAATCATACTGTAAGTTCCATAACAATCCATAACAATTTGGTGCATATAGAAAAAGAGGGCTAAGAAGCTATGTAGCTGCCCTGTAATAAAAGATGGTACAGTAGAAGTTCAACAAGGGGACGGAAGAGCCGACGCGGCGGACATCGGAATAAAACGCACCATCTCCAAAAACATTTTATTTTTCCATAACTTCTTAAGTTAGGTTAGGTTAAGTTGTGTTATTTTCGTTAGTTTTAACGAAAATATCACGACTTAACCTAACCGATTGTCAAGGGCATACAGTTGGTCTAACCGGGCATTCAATTAACCTTTGTGGTATCCAACGCCAAAAACATTTTAAAAAATTTTCAAAAACTTTTTCAAATTTTTTTTCTAAAAAAGTTATTTCTTAACAGATTTAAAATCAGCATATACTGAAACCTATAAATCCAAGAAGTTATGGAAAAATAAAATGTTTTTAGAGATGATGTGCGTTATTCCAATGTCTGCCACCGACGCTTGTAAAGAGACCAAACTCCTAACTTGGATATCCAAAATAGGGATCCTTTATTCTTCCTCGCCCTTCGTTAGTTCGTTCATTATTTCCTTTGCATTCGTTGATGTTCGTTTATTTTTAGTATGTCAACACATTCATTTGTCATTCATCCTTTTTATCAAAGTTTTTGTAAGTATTTTTCAATATTTGTGACTGGTATGTTCCTTAGCTTTATGTATTGTAAGCAGGGCGATCCAGCTCGCCCCCAATGTTTCTCCTCCTCCCTTTCTTCCGTCGTCTCTTCTTCCTTTGCCACTGCCTTTCTCCCTTTCTCCATTCATTCGTAAATAAATAAGATGATCAGGAGCATTTGCATGCGCAGGCATAAAGGCAGAACGGCTGTTATTACTCTTTATTTCTTTTACGAATGCATAAAATTCTCAAATTTTAGAATTTATGGATCAATATAACTTTCCTTAAACTTTTATATACCTGCATTTGAGATACTCATATATATCAAGTTTTGGCGAATCACGACTCAAGGACGCAATTTCGACTTTTGCCAAAATCGAGTTGGCCTTGAAAATCATTATTTGCAATTCTAAGAATTTATTTAGAAATATAAAGTACTTTAATAGTCAATCCAAATAGGATGTATATAGCCTATATAGGCTATATAGATAGCCTATATAGGAAAGGCATTCGAGTATGGAGATGTACTGTATATAAAGTAGCCAGCAAAAAGTACAAAAAGGAATACTTTCAACATTTATACAGATTTACACAAAATTAACGGTGCTACTGCAGTATGCGGTCTACCTACGATTGATTAGGTTTAATCATGATATTTTCGTTAAAACTAACGAAAATATCATGACTAAACCTAACCAATCGTCAAGGGCGATTGACAATGGGATGTAAACAAACAATTAGTAAACAAGATAAGAAGCTATAATTAAAAGGTAGACCGCCGAATCGTAGGTAGACCGCATACTACAGTAGCACCAAACCCTCATCAGTAAATCAGGAACCATGAGGTCAAAACATTGAAAGAGGTGATGATACTCGTTAGAAGTTCTTAAATATCAAATACAATTTTTCATTCATACGATTGTTTCATTACAGACTTTGGAGCAAGTGTAGTTTACGTCCCCCTGTGGTGCCTAGTGTAGTTTACGTTCCCCTACATTATCCTAGTGTGGTTTACGTTCCCCTACATTATCCTAGTGTAGTTTGCGTTCCCCATCTTTGTCCGCGTATATCTAATCAAATAAAACGTTAGGTACTTACGTATTAGCGGGACTACCAAACTGTTTATTATGTATTTTTGCTCCCGTCATTTTCGTTTAAATTAACGAAAATATCACAACTTAACCTAACCAATTATCAGAAGATATTTAGTGAAATAACCAATAGTAACCTGTTAGGTTAATTGAATGCCCGGTTAGGTCAACTGAATGCCTGGTTAGGTCAACTGTACGCCCTTGATGATTGGTTAGGTTAAGTTGTGATATTTTCGTTAGTTTAAACAAAATGGCGAGAGCAAAAATACATAATAAACAGTTTGGTAGTCCCGATAATACGTAAGTAGCAAACGTTAAAACTAACGAAAATATTACGACTTAACCTAACCAATCGTCATTTATATATATATATATATATATATAATATATATATATATATATATATATATATATATATATTCACGATTGCTTAAGTTAAGTCGTAATATTTTCGTTAGTTTTAACGTTTTATTTGATGGATTCATTTAAAAAATGTCTCCTAAGGATCCTAGTGTAGTTTACGTTCCCCAACTTTGACCTAGTGTAGTTTGTGTCCCCTTTTGCGTCAGGGGGACGTAAACTGCACTTGCTCCCAGACTTTTTATTCCGACATTTTGTAAGATTTCAAGCCTGGGATCATATAGACCAAATGATTCCAACAACATAAATACATTGTAGATTCCTGACGAGGGTTAAATGAATAATTACAATTGCCAAACGTGCAATTCAGATTCACATTGCTAAATTGCAACTGTATAAGAAAATTCTAAAGACATTTACGATTATTTTAGTAATGAGAACCCGTGAAGGGTACAATATTTGGCGCCATCAGTAGATTTGAGCGGGAATTTAACAAAATAACTAAAGATAAAGTTATAATTTTAAATAACATTTTACGTCGATCTTTACTGTTGAAGGTAAATCTTTTATTCAAGAACCTAGAACGAAAATGGTGTTCCATTACTGACTGAGATAACTAACTGTTTACCTGGAGCTGGAGGAAATTGAACGCTATGTTGATAAATAAAAAATTAGCAAATCACTTTTACTTTTAGGTGTTCGGTGCGATGGTTCCTCATTTCACGGAGGTCAGTCTTATTGCCTCTCCTCTCCAGTTGACCTAGTTGATGTAATTCTAATCTTTAAAAAAAGGGAGTAAGTAAAAGTGGGACATTATAGAACGAATAGCCTAAATTCTCCTATAGGATTTTTTTTTCTTTAATATATTATTGGGATCGTATAGTCGGACATCTTGAAAGCAATAATTTTATTATGAATAGTCAACACCGGTTCATAGAAATAAATCTTAACTAGTAAAAAATTTTCTATGACCTTATCGGTGTTTATGTTCGTGAGAGGGCGGTAGATATCATATAACATAATTAGATTTTCAAAAGGCGTTTGATAATGTTCCGCGTAAGAGATTTATAAAAAAGTTAAAGCTCGCGGAATAAGGTTCTTAACTGGATTGATTACACTGGGGAACAAATTTCAACTTTTTGTCCATTGAATTAGATTTGACAGTTAGTTCTAGGTAATTTGGGTGCGCTGAGCACGAATTTTTACTCGGTTTTGCTCTATCAGGTCTTGATTTTGCTCAACACCCCTCCTCTTTCGTCGTATTCATAAAAAGGTTTTTTTCTCAATACTCGCTAAGTCTTTTTGCAGTTACACATTATGCAACTAGGTTTTTATCTAGGTATTTGTACCTATTGTTATGGTATTGTTGTATTATGTATATTTTTATATGTAACACCCTAAAAATATTTTTAATTTTGTCATTTTTAACCCATTTTAATATTAGTAAATTAAGCTAAAAATATCATAGAATTCTAAAATTTTCTCGAGCGTTCCTGTTCTCTGTAGAGTATTCTAGAGGGACAACTAAAATATATAAAAGCGACTCGTTTCCAGAGTTAATCAGTCAATTCAATCAGTCAGTCAGTCAGTCAGTCAGTTGAGTTAGTTAATTAAGTTTGGGCATTAACATAATTTTGAATTGGCATATGATTTAGTGAGTAATTTTGTCATCGTGATTTAATATAGTTGATTTAATTAGACGTAATTTATATTGTACCTACTCATCCGTGTTTCTAGTTTAATTTCATAGATTGTAAGTACCTATTTCATAATAAGTACCTATTTAAACTAATTTTTGTGTTTATATTTCAGATTTTCTAAATTTATATGAATTAAGGGCTTTAAATACCTTTACAAATTGGCAGAACAATCAAGCAATATGTCATCAAGCACTAGAAAGTTCAAATGCAAAAACAACCCTGATTCCTTCTGTTATATATGTGGAAATTTTACACTTCCACATCAACGAGCAAATATAACTGACTTCGTAAAAGAGCTTACTTAGCTTATTTTGGCATAAAACTGGGGGACCAAGATAAATCGTGGGCTCCACATAAAGCCTGCACTATATGCATTGAAAGACTGCGACATTGGACGAAGGGTTCGGATTCAAAAATACCTTTTGGAGTTCCGATGGTAAGTTTATGATTTCATAAAACTACGTAATTTAATCACTAGTATACTGTAACTTACCTAAATGTAATTGTAACTTAGGTACATAAACAAAAATTTACAGAAAATGTTTATAAGAATCTCAAATATTGCATAAGGTTGAAACACATAGAAATGTTAAATGTTTGGGTGATAACTAGGGCAGTCAAAAGTTGACCGAAAAAATTAAGAAAGTTGACCTTACGAATTGAAAAAATTGACTTATAAAGTTGCTTTTACTTTCAATAATAAAAACGATACTTTAATTACTTATTCTTGCTCTTCTACATCAGTTGACCGATTGTGGTAAATTATGAAGTATTTGCCGACATTTTCTGGCAAAAAATTGCGATCCTTACTTAATAATTTATTAAGCATGGAGAAAGATCTCTCTACAGCGGCAGTTGTTGGTTGACATTGCAAAAGCTGCCCATAAACTGTTGGTGAGATTTCAGGTCTACTGAGGTTAATTATTTCACAAATACCATTTGTCTTGAGTCTTGTTTCAATGTATTTAACTGAACACATATCTTCGCCAAGGTTGATAGAAGAAATGGTTTCATATGCCTCTCTAATGGTGCAATCAGATGCTTCCATCCTAGTCACTAAGCTAGCAATCAAACTATAATTCATTTTGATTGACATTAGTCGCTTTGGCAGTTTTTCATTAGCAACACTCTCTTTAGCCTTCTGAACAATGTCCAGAACGGACATAACTGAATAAGACAAATACGAGCAGCGAAGTTGCCAGTTAACCAAAAAGATGCCAATTTTTAGTTATTTTAATTATTTATTCAAAAAAATTGACTTTATTTACCTCATTGCTATTTTTTGACCTAACAGGTAAAAGTTGACTTTTGGTTGACCTATTAACTTTGGTAATATACCCCCTACAGGTGTTTTTATTGCATTTTCAGTCGTTTCAGCGAAAAGTGCCCCATAGGAAACAATTTGACTTTATTGACTTTTGACCGCCCTAGTGATAACTTTTGATAAAATTCATAAAAACAAGTCTCTCGTCGCTTTTGTTAACGCTTTACAATTTTTTTTCCATATCAGGTGTGGCGAGAGCCTACTAACCACGAGACCGATTGCTACCTTTGCTTTGTCAAGACTTCGGGCTTCACTAAGAAAAATAAACATTGTATCGAGTACCCAAATTTCGACACCGCGATACGACCTGTGCTACATTCAAATGAGATCCCCATTCCAAAATTTAAGGGTCTGCCAACTCAAGATTAGTTTGAAGATGTTCCTGAAAATATTGTTATGCACTTTGAGGAGTCAGACACCGATTTTGACCCCAGCGTATTTGAAAGTCAAAACGATCCGCAAAAGTTTAACCAGGCCGAGTTGAATGATCTTGTAAGGGATCTAAATTTGCCAAAAAAGGCTGCGGAAATTTTAGCTTCAAGACTTAAAGAGAAAAACTTGCTTACTTCAAACACATACATTTCATTTTACAGAAAAAGAGAAGAAGAACTTGTTAAATATTTTAGAACAGAGGATAGTTTAGTATATTGCTGCGACATAGTTGGTTTGTTAAAGAAGATGGGGGTTGAGTCTTACGATGCAAATGATTGGCGCTTGTTTTTAGACAGTTCGAAAAGAAGTCTTAAGTGTGTGTTGTTGCATAATGGCAATCTATACGGCTCGATACCGATTGGGCACTCAACAAAATTAAAAGAAAAGTATGAACATATAGAAAAGGTTTTAAATCTTATCAAATATAGGGAGCACGAGTGGATCATATGTGTTGACTTAAAAATGGTTAATTTTCTGCTAGGACAACAAGGAGGGTATACTAAATATCCCTGCTTCCTTTGCTTATGGGACAGCAGAGCCAAGGAAGAACATTATTTCAAACAAATCTGGCCAGCACGAACATCACTTACTGTCGGAGAAAAAACGTAATTAATCCACCTTTAGTGAGCAGAGATAAAATCATATTTCCTCCTCTGCATATAAAACTAGGCCTCATTAAACAATATGTAAAAGCTTTAGATACGAACGGCGAGTGTTTCAAATACATAACTTCAAAATTTCCAAGTTTAAGTTATGAAAAAATCAAGGCGGGAATTTTCGACGGTCCACAAATAAGAACAATGATTAAAGACAGCAATTTTCCTAATGTCATGAATGAACGCGAAAACAATGGCTGGTTCTCATTCGTGGACTTGATAGAAAACTTTTTAGGCAATTATAGGGCAGATAACTACGAAGAAATCGTAAAAAAACTTTTAAGGGACTACAAAGAGTTAGGTTGCAATATGAGCATAAAAATGCATTTTTTGAATAGCCATCTTGACCAATTTCCAAGTAATTTAGGTGATGTAAGTGACGAACAAGGGGAGAGATTCCACCAAGATATCAAAATTATGGAGGAACGGTACCAAGGCCGCTGGGATTCCCACATGATGGCTGATTACTGCTGGTGCTTGAAAAGAGACCTGCCATCAACAAGCAAATACGCTAGAAAGTCTTACAAAAGAAAATTTTTGCCACAGTGAAAGCTTCATATCTGTTTGTTTTTTTATTTTAAGTCATTTCTATCGTTATAATGTAATTTTACTGTAGTTTGAACTGCTTGTATTCATGAAACTTGAAAAAAAAATTTAACACATGACTTAATTTTTTAGTCCTAATTTGAAAAATCTGGAAAATGGCACATAGGCTGTCGACAAGAATCAGGACCTGATAGAGCCAAACCGAGTTGAAATTCGTATTCAGCGCACCCAAATTACCTAGAATCAAGTGTCAGATATCATTCAATAAAATACGTGTTGCCCAGTGTTATAATTGGTTAACTTCTGGAAAACAAAAGGTGGTAATAAATGGGCAAGAGTCAGGATTGGCTAAGTAAAATGTAATGATTGGGTTTTTTAACCTCCTTCGCAACATCTAAGGTCATATGAGGGAGGGGACCTACAGCTTTACGTGAGATCCGAACCACGGGTCGCTACATGGTCTGGACGCAGCAGACGGTCTCCCATTCAATATCCGACCCAATGTCGGGACCTTTTCCAGTTTGTGTACCGTTTTTCATATAATTTATTTTTGCTTCTTTTCAGATCAAAAAAGTGATAATATCAATCTCTTTAGTTAGGCTTATAAGGCTAACTAACGAAAATATCACGACCTAACCTAACCAATCGTTAGGTTAACTGTACGCCCTTGACGATTGGTTAGGTTAGGTCATGATATTTTCGTTAGTTAGCCTTATAAAGCAAAAATAAATTTATGAAAACGGTACACAAACTGGAAAAGGTCCCAATGTCGCTTAACTTCGCTGATCAATGGGAAGCAGTGTTATGACATTGGGTACGACGTTGGGCTAAGTAGGAGTTAGTTTTAAGACTGGTAATTTTTGCTAATATAGGTTAACGATATTGACGATAATTTATTGAGTAAAATTTTCTAAATTCGTCAACGATACTAAAACTGCAGGTAAAGCAATTAGATGCCAAGAAAGAGATAATTTGCAGAGGGATCTTAAATAATTTAGTAAAGTCGTTTGACAGGCGACAAATAAAATTTAACGTAAATAGATGTAAAGCTATGCATAAAAGGTATCCGAAGAGTAAATTTACTCGTAAATGTGTTACGGGAAATTGTAGCCTCGGAGAAGAAATTTAGGAATCTTTAAAGTTACCATGAATTTAAAGTGGTCATAACAATGTTCATTCATGAGCAGTAAAGCTAATAAACTATTGGTTTTATTTCTCGCAATTTTGAGTATAACTAAAGATATTGTATTACCATTATATGAGGCGCTTGTTTAGCTGCACTTGAATATACTGTAAAGTTTTGGTCTCCATGCATGAAGAAGGATAAAGAATTGGTGGAAAGGGTTCTGCGTCTCGCAACAAAGTTTATTCTATCATTACTTAATAAACCGTACGAAGATAGAATAAAAGAGCTGAATTTGTGTACACCTGAAACTAGACTTTTAAGAGAAAATAATTCATGTGTTTAAGCGGGGACTTCGATGTATATCGAAGTCCCGGTTTAAAATATCAAATCATTTTAACGTAAATTATGAATATTTCTTTGACTTAGAGGCCAGTGGTCGGTAACTCTTCTCTTATTGCGGGCTGGATTAGCACGACTTGGACATATGACGGGCCGGAGTGTATAAATTAGCGACATGTTGATTCCAAAGTATTGCAATAGACAGATTGAAATTTCAAAGAAATAATGGACTAAAAATAACACTAGGCAACAAAGATTTTGTTACAGAAGACCAAATAGGTGCTCCTAGCTAATTTCGGTATGCTGATTTCAAATCTATAATTAGATTTTTTCTATCACGTCTAGATTTTGTGTAAAATGCAAATCACTTTTAGTAAAATTTTCTACCACGTCCAGATTTTGGTTTTAATCGGCTTAATGCCAGTAATATGAAACTTGCTTTTCAAGGTTAAAGCAATTTTTTTTGCCAACTATATACAAATTCGAACAATTTTGATAAATAAAATTTATCCCGAGTTGGCAACACTGAGTCAAGAGCATAGTAACGGGCAACGGCCCAACGGTCAGTCGCTACGTGACAGTCAAGCAGAACGGTTGTTGAAGCTCTCTGCTGATGAGCAAGTGACAGGTTGTGGTGACTTGTGTGTTTTTATAGCATTTGTTTTGTACTACGGTGTGTATTTCTTTTATTTTGCACATCGTAATAATTACTTTCTACGTTTTTTCAGATATTGTATGGTAATTCAAAATGGCATCAAATAGACGTGCTTGTGTAAATCACCCAGACAACTTCTGCTTTGTCTGTGGACAATATACACCTAAGCCACAACGTAGAACATAACAACAAAGATTAAACTTGCCTACAAGTGTTATTTTGACTAAGTAAGGAGACCAACAGAGGGACTGGGCACCACATATTTGCTGTGCACAGTGCAATGCAATGTTAATAGCTTGGATGAATGGTAAAAGAAAGCTATGCCGTTCTCAGTCCCCATGGTTTGGCGTGAGCCGAAAAATCACTTCAATGATTGTTATTTTTGTTTGACAAAGATTGCTGGTTTCACAAAGAAAAACAAATCAAAGATCACGTACCCAAACTGCGAATCAGCAATGAAACCAGTACCACATGATGAAACAAATCCACCACCAGTTCCACCAGCAACGATAACAGACAGCAGTTCATCTGAAGATTCTGCTAGTGATATAGAAACAGGGAAAAATGGCATATATGTTCCAGATGCAAATATTTCCCCACATTTGTTAAGTCAAGCGGAGTTAAATGACTTAGTGCGCGATTTGGAATTACCAAAAGAAAAGGCAGAGTTGCTTGGTTCAAGACTTCAAGAATTTAATCTTCTCCAACCAAACACCAAAGTTTCCCATTTCCACCATCGCCATTTGCAGTTTTCATCATTTTACTTACAGGAAGAAAATGTTTGTTTCTGCCACGATATCAGTGGTCTGATGCAAGGGATTGGCTGTCGCTATGATCCAAAAGAATGGAGACTGTTCATTGACTCTAGTAAAGCTAGCCTTAAAGCTGTATTACTGCACAACGGCAATGAAAAACCTTCAATACCTGTAGCACATGCCACTGGCCTTAATGAGACTTATGAATCGATGAAACTGCTGCTAAGACTCATCAAATATAAGGACCACACATGGAATATTTGTGGCGACCTTAAAGTTGTATCATTACTTCTTGGGTTACAGTTGGGCTACACAAAGCATATGTGCTTTTTGTGTCTATGGAACAGCAGAGATGACAAGAACCACTACAAAAAACATGATTGGCCATCTAGAACTGAACATGTTGTTGGTAAATACAATGTGAAACACCCAGCACTTATTGACCCTCAGAAAGTACATCTTCCACCACTTCACATTAAACTTGGCCTTATGAAAAATTTTGAAGGGTATGGATCATCAAGGTAGTGGTTTCCAATATTTAAAGGATAAATTCAAAGGAATATTGACAGATGCTAAGCTAGAAGCTGGAGTTTTCACTGGACCACAGATCCGCAGTGTCATCCACGACTCATCGTTTCCATCTAACCTAAATGAGAATGAACTAGGAGCATGGACATCTTTCGTTGAAGTTGTCAAAAATTTTCTTGGAAACCACAAAGCTGAAAACCACCGTAAACTCGTAGAAAACATGCTTAAATCTTATGAAATAATGGGATGCAGAATGTCTTTGAAAATTCATTTTTTACATTCTCATCTTGACTTCTTCCCGGCCAACCTTGGGGCTGTAAGTGACGAGCATGGTGAGCGCTTCCACCAACAGATCTCAGTTATGGAAAACAGATACCAAGGTAATTTCAACCCAAATATGATGGGAGATTATTGTTGGTTCCTGCAGAAGGAGAGCTCGTCATCCTACAAGCGACAAAGGAAGAGGACACACCAAAGTTTCACTTAAGAACAGGAATTTGCCTTTCAGTAGTAACAACAAAATACTAACGCGCTTTGGGTGGATGGTTGGGCGCAGGGGTGGTAACTCCGCCAGCGGAATTCCGCTGTCTGTCTTAAGCCAGAATAAAGGAGGAAAGACATCCCTGTTCACTAATTATTTAAGTATGCTTAACATAAAACGTGGCACGGAAAAGTAGCTTAGACGGCTTTCGTAATAGAAGCGGGTGAGAAAAAAATGAAAATAGGGGTTTTCGGTTACACAAAATCTGGACGTGATAGAGAAATTTTGATATCAGATCTGAAATCAGCATCACCGCTTTAGTAGGAATCAGTAGTTCACGTGTCTGTAACAAAAAAAAGTTGAAATTTGTTGCCTAGTGTAATATACCAAGATTAGGAATAAACTAACAAAAATTCAAAGCTTAACCGCACACCAAAAGTTTCACGACACTGAAAGGGTTAATGGTGCGTATAACGACGTACCCTCATTCCTGAAAAACTGTTTTTCGTACCCCAGATACGGCCATCGACAAATTCACAACCAAAACAAATATTTGACAAAAATCGATATACTGTACTAAAAAGAGTAGGGGTCGACCGATAGTATTCCCAAACTATCGGTACCGAGCAAAGTATCGGCCGATACCGATATCTGTCCAAAATAGGATTCAAAGAATGTAATTCGACACATGTACTGTAATTCAAAACATATATTTGAAGAAATGGAATTCACAAAATAAAAGTCATGTAATGGAAACAATATGTAATTCAAAAAGTGTAACTCAATATAACAGAAGTTGTACATTGACTCTTATTGGCTTCATCAAACTCAGTCTTGTGTTTGTTGATAAGGTGCCTCCTCAGGTTCGATGTAGAGAAGGTACTTGCGCTTGTTTCTCCACGAGAGACAGAGACACCGCACAAATTGCAGATCGCCTGTTTTACATTAGTGCTTGAAGCAGTGAAGAACTTCCACACAATGCTTGGCATTGTCACTCTCACTAAAGCAAAAGCGAATAAATTTATACCAGTAGTTAATAAATTTACAAAAAAATTATTACACACTGTTGAACTGATTCACAACTTGCGAACTGAGGAAATGACGCCGCGATGGTTACGGGCTCGCTTTATATAGAGCGGTAATGAGTCATGGAAATTTCTAGAAACGTCGGGATAAATCGCGAACACACACGTAACTTCTCGAGCAGCCGGGAAGTTTCCATTTGGAAAACGCCCGTTTTTATTTTTTCTTAGAAACAAAAACTATCGGTATCGGTAGCCACTAACCATCGGTATCGGTACCGATACCGATACAACCACCGGTCGATGCCTATAAAATAGGCATGAATTCACAAAACACCAATGCATCGATACCGACATACCACTCATTCCCCCAAAATAAAATTCTTATACCCTAAATATGGCCATCAACAGATTCACATTCAAAACAATTATTCGACTAAAATCGATATGTTGAAAATAGGAATCAACTGACAACACACAAAAACTTTAATGCACACACGATCATCACATCGTTTATATGTATATATATATATATATAGTGAGTCAAAAAGTCTGGAAACATAGGAACTATGCTTTTCAATGCAAATATACACATATATATTTGCATTGAAAAGCATAGTTCCTCTGTTTCCAGACTTTTGAATCACCCTGTATATTGTCTATATTATACATATTATACACATATTATACTGTACACGTATTATGTACACAATAAAACTGTAATTTGATTTGTGCGCTAAGTCTTATTCCCAGCCCCGCAGGGAACTCCAAGTTCTTAGGAAGGTGGAGGAGATGCACCATTACACGCATTGAGAAGAGTGCCCTCAAGAGAGATGAGGGTTTTCCTTATCATTCAACATCACTAATATTAAATTACTACGATGCCGTTAATTACTATTGTCATGATTCAAGGCAAAACGGAGTCAAATAATGGATTATTATCTATCGTAAATTGCTAATTATAAGAAATTATAACACAATAAACCCAAGTTAAAAATTAAAAAACACAGACTTCATTTTATTAAGGATGTATGCCAAATCATCATTATTATTATTTTGGATAACCTTTTAAACGTTATGGTCAATGATGGCGTCACCAGGGGAAATAAATTTCCATTTCGGAGTAAAGAGGCCTAAAACATTAAAATAATTCACATTGAACTTTGAACATTAATAGTTATTTGCAACTAGCCTGAAGATAATAATTAAACAAGAATTTACAATTATTACATTTACATTTACATCATTAATGGTAAAGCTTCGGTAGAACACATTCACCCAAACTATTGACGAAAATAGGTTTTCTGGTGTATTTCATGCTGTTTCAACTGAATCTGACCTTCATTTTTGGCGCAAATGCACTGTTATGGAGATAGCCCCCGACCTCCATGGCTTTGAAGAAGACGGAAATTGTGGGCTAAAAAGGCCAGAATCAATTGAAACAGCATGAAATACATCAGAAAACCTATTTTCGTCAGTAATATTCACGGCAAAAGTAACCTAACCTAATCTAACCTGGTATTACTTAGCTTCCCGGGTCCCGTCCCGACAATGACCCAACCTTACCTTTCCAGGTATAATCGCTTATGGCGTTGGATACCACAAAGGTTAATTGAATGCCCAGTTAGGTCAACTGTATGCCCTCGACCTAGGCCTAGATGACGCCCGACTCGGACTGGGAGCTCCAACCACAAACAAACATTCTAAAGTGAATGTTGAATTCAAATTTCAGCCGCCGGACCTGCGCGGGAGTATCACGTGACAATGGGGCAGCCGCTGATTGGCTAATGATAATTAATAACATGACTACATACATCACGGGACGAGATGGTTTGACTAGTGAATAATGGCGCCAGAATTTAATAATTTTTAAAATAAATATCTCGATAAATAGGAATTTCCACCAAAATTAGTATAGAATAAAGTATTCTTGTTTTTTATCGCTCTATCTCCCTGTATAAATATCAATTAGAGTTTGGTGGATGTGTTCTACCGAATCTTGACCATCATTAATTAATAACACCATTAATATAGACTTAAATATTTAAAATATGCCATAATCCTTAACTCAACTTAAATAAACTAAAAAAAATCCTAGATCGCAAAATGAAAATACGAACGCTATATTCATTATGGGTAATAAATTCTGGCCTTTTCAAACAAGAGACCTTTCACTTAACACTAAGTTCACTTAAAACTAAGTCTTAAATCACCAAACTTCAATAAAAAACCTCAAAACAAAGTTCTTCAAGAAAATTCGACTGCATTTTAAAATACGAAAAAAACCTTTACAAATGGGTTCAATCATAAAACAGACAAGAAATTAATC
Organism: Bathynomus jamesi; assembly: GCA_023014485.1. Classification (NCBI taxonomy): domain Eukaryota; kingdom Metazoa; phylum Arthropoda; class Malacostraca; order Isopoda; family Cirolanidae; genus Bathynomus; species Bathynomus jamesi. Next base: position 544,192 of record JAJOZX010002284.1, read on the forward strand.
CATTAAAAACTATCACCATCATTTATTTCCTTATTTTTACTTTACACATTTGGGTGGTTGGCTGTTTTATATTTGTATCGATCGTACTATATATATATATATATATATATTTTCATAGTTTTTCTATTTTTTGCAAATGAAGAGTGCCCACGACATATTTCCGGCCTTCGCAAGATTTATTTTGGAATGCCAATTTTTCAGTATCCAGTCGTAGTCTTCCTCGCTGAAATCCTACAAAATGAGCATTGTAAGAACTACTGAATACATAAAGGTACTATTATAATTAATAGAGTATCAGAGATGGAAATATGAAGTGTCATTTCGGGAGAAAAACAAACTTTTAAAGGGAATATTGAAGAGACATTAAATAAATTGTCAAATTTCGTTTATATCTTGCGTAAATTAAAACAATACATTCCCATAGCAATCATTTTAGGTAGCAAAACCGACTGAGAGAAGACACGTAAGCCCTATGTTCAGATTCCTAAAAATTCTTAAGCTTATGTTCTGCACAAGCTGAATATCTATCTGTTCACTTATTCATAAAATATTGTATAAAGAAGCTCCCGTATTAATTTTGAAATTATATCAAACTAAATAAACCATTCAGTGAATCTTCGACATGATAACGTTTACTTCCAGAAGCCTAAACTTCTCACTCGAAATATGAAGGAAATGATTATCATATGAAGTTGATATCTGGAATAATCTGGAAGCAAATTTAAGAACGAATGGTTCTCATAGAAACTTTCGTATTCATTTAAAAAGGAAAATCTTTGATTGGTATTAGCTTCTTTCCCTCTTCAGCCTTCTCCTATTCTTTCATTCCTACTAAAACCTTTAAAAAGAATGAATTTCATGCGTAAGTTACTGCTTTCTTTAATTTAAAGATAGTTACCTACTTTAAGTTCATGCAAGTCAGTATTATTAACCAATGCATACTCTTAATTACTGTTTATGCACCTAAATCACTGAATATAAATGTCATGACCCAACGTATATCAATTGCATATAGTGTAAATAATTATTGCTACAGAAAGTAACTCTCATTGCCTCATATTTTGCACTTCATAAGATGGAATACTTAAATTCTGTCCTCACCGGAAAAAATTGTACTTGTATTGTTTCTGTACTTATCTGAACGATAAAGAATTTGAATTTTTATATTACAGAAGAATTTCTCAAGCTTATTCACGCTAAGTATCAAAGCTAAGTATCAAGAGTTCTAAATCAAACTTATTACTTTTAGTCAGGCAAAGAACCAAGAGTTCTAAATTCAGAATTAGAAAGAAAAAATATCTTCCATTATGTTTCAAAGTTACAATTATTAATGTATACAGTATTGCATACTCTGTATAGTGTGGAATAGTATGATTAGTAGGCCTATGCAGATTATACATAGTAATTTTTAACAATGTAAAATATTCAACGTTTTAAGTGTGAAAGATAGCTAAAGGTCTAGTAAAAGATGAAAGGCTGAAATTAGTAAATGTGTGAATAAACGTAAAATTAATATAAAAGTACAAGACTTAACGACAAACATAGAAGAATGAGATCGGTTGATAAGGTGTGTAAATTGGAACATTGGTCTCACCTGATGTACTGTTTAAGATATATCCCCAACCGTTTCAGGAAAGGTAAAACTGGATTCCTAAGATTGGGGTGGTTTTCATTTTTAGTGGTGATCCCTTCGTATATTTGTGTTTGTAAGCGATTTGCGAGTTTTCAGTCCCGACCTCATGCCTCGTACGCGAAACACTTAAAACGAGGATTAGGTTCTTAGATAATGTATGTACAATATTTAAACATTTTCCTTACTAAAATGAAAGCCTCTTTCGTTGGGATAAAGTACTTAAGTTCCTCTTCCAAAGATCTTAAGAACATTTCCACCAAATCGAGAGCTTCGACTTCTCTGAAACCAGTCTTCTTCAAGCCATTTTTGTATTCGTTGAGCGTCCTTAGATAGAATCCTGAAATTACAAACCACTAATATTAGTTTAGAAGGAAAGGGAAGCCCACGAGATATATGTTATAGTTTAAGCGACGACGGAGAGAATTTCTATTTGGAACAGTATCCGCGGAGAAATCTATAATTCATACGTTTGCGAAAGTTGGTTATGTAATTCATTATAAAGTGTAATAACATAGTTTTCATGGATAAGCATAAATATATTCAAAAAGTCATTGAGCAACTTTCTGATGTTTCTGAACTCTAGCCCCTCTTCAAAACTCCCAACGCAATTTTAACAAGGACCTTAAATTCCAACTTAAAGATTTCCCACAGCTTGCTAAGCAATTCACTGCTTATTCTCCTAAGCTGCCCTATTTTTACGACCTGCCAAAGTTACATAAGCCCATCATCCCTTCACAACCTATTATTTCGAATCTTGGCAGTGTCAATTACTGTTTAGCTAAATGGCTTCAAAAGAATCCCTCGTTTCTTTTTTCGTAACATCTCCAATGTCCATATAACGAATTCAATTGATTTTTTAGAAAGAGTAGGTAATGTCAACTTGACCAACACGAGAATGATCAGTTTTGATGTTGTCTCTCTCTTCTCGAAGGTTCTTGGTGAGACAACCTTATTTTGTTTGGAAGAGTTCCTCTTAAGAAATGACATACCACTGGACTTGCCTATTCCCCTTTTAGAAAACTGATTTGTCTGTTTGGCACACTCCTTTTTTTACTTTTAATAAATTATTCTTTCGTCAAAAAAGACGGTCTTAGTATCGGTTCACCCTTATCTGCTACGCTGAGCTATATTTACAGAGCTCTTCGAAAAAAATATTTCCTCCGGAAATCCTTGCCCCCGAAATTCCTTGGTATCGACATGTTGACAATATTTTCGTCTTGCCTCCGCTTCACGTAAATCTTATTCATATACTTGATAAATTGAATAGTGTTTTACTTTCCATCAACTTTACCGTTGAATGAGAACATAATTCACCGCTTTCGTTCCTTGACGTCCAAATTATTAGAACTCTTTGGGAAAGACACACTTTTACTATTTTTATAAAAGCTACCCATTCTAATAGGATTCTTATGGGAATATTCTTACGAGTTCTTAGGATTTGTAGTCCTCTTATCTGGATTCTGAATTCTAGTACATTAGGAACGCATTCACAAAAGTGGGAGGATATTCCAATTTTAATGATAAAGCCCTACGAGACTCTAAAAAGAAGCTCTACGGTAATACTACTAAAAACAAGACTTACGGAAAGTCGTCCCCCTCAACTTAATCTGGTGTCACAGATTTCCTACTCTACCCGCGGTCGTTTACAAAAAAAATAAAAAGATCAATTATCGAACTCTTCTTTTAATTTCGGAGTATCGAAAATTCCATGCATGGGCTATTCCATGAGTTACATCGGCGAATCTATCGACTTTAAAAGACGTCTTTACCAGCATAAATATAGTTTAAATAAGGTTGACGAGATTTCCGCCTTACATAGGCATCGTTTAGAAAACTTTAGATAATGAACATAAGTGATATCACGCCCAGTTATTCGTATTTTAAATAATAATATTAACGACAAACGAAAACTTACTGAATCTTTCATCATAAAAAATATTGATAATTTCAATATAATACCTGGAACTTTTGCACTTAATTTTACGACCAATTTCTTGCTCTCAAAATATTCTGTTTTTCTGAAGTATTCTCTGTCGGTTTGAGCATCCTGAAGCATGACGTTTTATTAATTACCTTGTAGCGTAGGACTTTTAGTGTTTAGTTTTAGTTTACCCGCCTGAACGATGAGAGGAGTCGTTCTCGAAAAACTTCGCGGGTTTTAGCGTTTTCATTTTTTTTAACGTTGGGAATTATATATATCCTCAGGGAGAGAGTACTCCTACCAGGCGCGTCCCTCGGGTGGCTGATGAGGGAACCCTAGAACCTTCGTTGTAGGGCTGCTCCGCATATACAGAATAAGGAGCCGCAGACCAAAGAAGCAGCAGAGGGATGGCAGACCGGCTGCTTTATTTGCCAAGAAACCCTATGATGATGGCGCATACCGCGTACGGGCGAACCGACGCACCTTCCCTTCCTGGTCCACAGGAGGGAGGTGACAAACGAGAAGAACCCGGAGCAAAGACGCCATCTAGGGGACCCGACCCGGCTTCTAAGCCGGATGGGACATAAGTCAAGTAAGTCATATATACGAGTAGGCCCCCTATATACTAAAATAACAGATATCCAAATACTGCATGTCCATTTAAATACAAAATAAACAAAATATACAAGAGAAAGTATACTCACCCTTTTCTTTAATATATTTGATGTATTCTGGCGAATCCATTTCCTCTCCTTTCACGTATTCTGTTACTAAAAGTGTTCCACCGGTTTTCAGCCATGACTATAAATACAAAATCAGAATTAACAGTAAATTTACCAGAAAAGAAACTTGAATGGAATTTGTTGAAGTTTGAATCATGAAAATCAGTTGTTGTTGTTGGCTAGCCGATCAGCCTAACCTGATCGAGCAAGCTGGCGGCACGCAGGTAACCGATCGCCCTCTTTGGAGTGGACCAGAGGTTCAGCGTAGTAATGATGTTGTGTTGTGTTCTATGTTGTGCTAGAGCGGTACAGTCTGTCATAATGTGTTCAATTGTTTGGGGTGTGTCCTGGCACAGGTGGCAGGTGTCGTCTGTGGAGTTGCCTAGTCTGTGTTTATATGTTTGTAAGTTGGGGTGATGTCCACATCGGAATCGTGCTAAGTTAACTCGATCCAATCTGCTCAGGCTGGTCTCTAGACCTGTCAATGAGTGGCGGCTTCGCACCTAGGACCGCATTCGGACCGAGTCGTGTCAGTGCTTTGTGGGTTAGGTGTGTGTGTGTGTGTGTGTGTGTCTGTGTGTGTGTGTGTGTGTGTGTGTGTGTGTGTTTTCTGTACTGTGTGATGTCTGTGGGGCGTGGTATGGAATGGAGTATTTGGTTATAATGTCTCTCTGGTGTTACCTTAATGGTGCGAGGTGTTGGTGCATGATTGTACATGTAGTGGCAGGGGTGTTGTGAGTTAGTTGTCGCTGCTGCCATGGATTGTGTTCCCCTCATGTCTAAATGTTCCCTAACTTTCAGTATTTTTGTTTCTGTGTGCAGGTGTTCTATTGGTGTTGTTTGAGTACATCCTGTAATGATACGAAGTGCGTTGTTTTGTATTGTCTGTAAGGTGTTTATGTGTGTGTTTGAGTTAATGGGTGACCAGCATGGGCTAGCATAGTCCATAACTGAGCGAATATATTGTTTGTATGAGTGGTGTTGTTTCCTGCTGGTGTCCAAAGTTTGTGCCTGTTAGTACCCTAAGCGTGTTAAGTCTCGAAGTACATTTGTTTTTGTAATGTCTGAAAATCAGTTATTAAATGTGGGAGTAGTAGCATTTTGAAGTATTAATTAAATCATATATTTCGAGAAAAACAACTTTAAAGTTTAGAAACTGATAATTTCGTTTTAGGAGATATTAGACTCGACTGAAAAATGCGTCCTGCAGAAAGGCGACTCTTTTTCTTTTGTGTGCATAATCATAATAAAACTCAGCCCAGTAAAGCCTAAAGCTTAAGGGCCAAATTAAATAAAAATAAATAGTCCAGCTTTACAATTATGTATGTCATTGTAAATTGTAAAACCAATGTGTCCTTAAACATTTTAAAAAAAACGACAATTCCTTCCATTTCCTGTTTAAATAAAAAAAAATGACCCACAATTTTTCAACCATTTTATGCAACAAGTGGGTGGAGATTATCCCCCCAAGTTGCATAAAGGGTTGAGGGGGTTTTGGGGGGAGAGGGAGAATGGCCTCACTGGTTTTGGATGTGAAGTTCAAAATTTTTATGGCTGTGGTATTTTTGTAAATTTATGGACTGACTTGCTTTTCCTCAATTTCATAAAAGAGTACAAAATTTTGTACAAGTTTAGTCTGACTAGATGCAGAATATTATTTATTAGTTTTGACCACAAACAACACAAATTGTAAAATAACCGAAATTTTGTTTTAGCGTGCTGGCAACAAGAGGCGTGACGCTAGGCAGTGCTTAGAACTCTCGACAAATACGCTATGCCCAGCATCACACGGACGGACAGCTCACTCAACTGAAGGCTCTGTTCTCTCACCAACACTCTTCAACTTATACATGCATGACATTCCAACACCCATAGATAACACGCTTACCTTATCATCATATGCAGATGACATCACTCTAACATCCACCCACAACAACATCGACACCGCTACAAATAACCTACAAACATACATAAACAGTATACAAGACTGGCTCACACGCAATAGCCTCAAAGTAGCGCCCACAAAATCAACCATCACCTTGCTTACAAGCAACACAAAAGAACACCAGGTAATTCCACAGCTTACACTAAACAACATCAACATTCCACACACTCACAGGACCAAAATACTTGGGGTCACATACAACACATCATTATCTTTTGCAAACCACATTCAGGACATTAAAAACAAATGTACGTCAAGACTTAACACGCTTACGGTACTAACAGGCACAAACTTTGGACACCAGCAGGAAACAACATCACTCATATACAAACAATATGTTCGCTCAGTTATGGACTATGCTAGCCCATGCTGGTCACCCATTATCTCAAACACACACACATAAACACCTTACAGACAATACAAAACAACGCACTTCGTATCATTACAGGATGCACTCAAACAACACCAATAGAACACCTGCACACAGAAACAAAAATACTGAAAGTTAGGGAACATTTAAACATGAGGGGAACACAATTCATGGCAGCAGCGACAACTAACCCACAACACCCTTGCCACTACATGTGCAATCATGCACCAACACCTCGCACCATTAAGGTAACACCAGAGAGACATTATAACCAAATACTCCATTCCATACCACGCCCCACAGACATCACACAGTACAGAAAACACACACACACACCTAACCCACAAAGCACTGACACGACTCAGTCCGAATGCGGTCCTAGGTGCGAAGCCGCCACCCATTAACAGGTCAGAGATCAGCCTGAGCAGATCGGATCGAGTTAACTTAGCACGATCCCGATGTGGACATCACCCCAACTTACGGACATATAAACACAGACTATGCAACTCCATAGACCAGGGTTTCTCAAACTTTTTTCACTTGCGACCCCTTTGGATCAGACAAATTTTTTCGCGACCCTTCACTCAATGTCATAAAAGCAATAGGTACTAACACTGTATATTTATGAAAAAAATAATATTTTCAAATGTTTCTGCGACCCCCAATAATATTTACGCGACCCCTAGTTTGAGGAGCGTGGCCATAGACGACACCTGCCACCTGTGCCACGACACACCACAAACAATTGAACACATTATGACAGACTGTACCGCTCTAGCACAACATAGAACACAACACAACATCACTAGTGCGCTGAACCTCTGGTCCACTCCGGAGAGGGCGATCGGTTACCTGCGTGCCGCCGGCTTGCTCGATCAGGGTGGGCTGATCGGCTAAACAACAACAACAACAACAACTTTTTGGCTAAATAAACTTTGCTCTAAACTCTTTATAGTGAAAGAATTTGTTCGAGGCTTACATCAAGTTATTCACGACGATATCCTCTATCTTCTGGTGTAAAGTACGTGTGATGTAGCTTCTTCTGAAGAATGTTATAGCCTTCAGAAAAGCCGTCCGCGAAGTGCAAGGCGGGATAAAAAAAAGATTTGTCTACGCACGGTAGTGTGTGGATGATTATTTAAAAATGTACAAACATTCTAATATTCTTATGTTTCACTTTTTGTGTCAGCCTTGCTCCGTTTTATACTAACACAACTCACCAGAACTCGACTGTAGAGGGATTCCTTATCTTTGATATGAAGAATTACATCTTTGGAGAATATAGCATCAAATTCTCCGGCTGGAAAGTTGATTTTTAAAATATCACATACTTCAAAAGTCACCTGGAATGTGAAAAACCTAAATGAAAACAAGAAACTGTCAACAGACTGACTTTCAGCAAAACTAAATTGTATATGCCCTATTTTATGTGATTCAATGAAATATAGTAATTATAAGTAAATTAATATTCTGACATATATTATTCTTCACCAATACAACAGCTAATAATTCTTATAATTACTTAAAATGGCATTAATTTACTGGAAATTCACATTAAAAAGTTAATAATTTGCAAGAAAATAAAGAATTATATAAAATAAAATTATAAATTAACAAGCAGAGCCTTCGGCTCCCTGCCCTACGGGTGGGGCTTGTGCTTCGCAAACTCGCCTTCAGCGAGGGCACCTTCACAGAGGACGGAGATGAAGACAAAAATATTATTTTACCTTTTAAATATAGCTTCACAAATTTTTAACCCACAATGGCTCAGAATGCGAAGCTGAAAAGGGTAGGATTACCCTTTGGGAGAGGTCATTCTCCCTCTCCCCGCAAAACCCCCTCACCCCTTTATGCAATTTGTGGGGCTAACCCCACCCCCTTGTTGCATAACCCCCACCCCATTACCCCCACCCCTATTATACCCCACCCCACCCGAAGTCATTCTCCCTCTCCCCACAAAAACCCATCACCCCCCTTTATGCAACTTAGGGACTAACCCCCACCCCTTATTGCATAACTCCCCTTCTCCTTGTTGCATACCCCCCCACCCCATTACCCCTACTCCCCTTCTCCTTGTTGCATACCCCCCCCACCCCATTACCCCTACTCCCCTTTTCTGTTAAAAATAGTTGGGAGTTTGTGTAACAGTGTTTTCATATTTTTTATATTTGAAGTAAGGTTAAAAGGAAATGGAAGAAAATGAGGGTTTTTTTTTTAATAGTTAAGAAATAGTAAATAAAAATTTAAAACTTTATGTATAGGATTACCCTTGAAAAAATACAGAGTAGAGAACAAGATTGTAGATTAAAATTTTAATTTATTTAGCAAATATTTATGACTACAACGAAAATAACGACTTCAAGCCTAGCGTAGCGATGGCTTTATCCTTCTGTCGTTAGTTCACAACAATTAAAGTTCAAGTTCACGTAATATGTTCATTACTTAATAGAAAAAGTGTCAGCCGAGGTTATGTCAATGTCCAGAATAATTAAAATCATTATTTGAACAGATAAAAAAAAAAAAATCCTACTCGATCTCTGATCGTCTCCGTTTCTAGTTTGAGGCGATTCTTTGCAATAGAAATCATATCTGAAGAGATGTCAACCCCGTAGACGACGCACCCGTATTGGCGGGCCATACACATTGCAGATCCTCCCACGCCGCAGCCGATGTCCAGGACTTTCTGGCCTGGTTTCGGATTCAGTCGAAAGCAAAGTTCCTTAAATTAACAAAAATATAATAGAAATAGACAAATATTACTTTATTTAGGCTCAGTGCCCTTAATTCTATCTAAAAAGAATCATGAAAGATATTTTTTTTAATACGAGATGCTCCGTGCGATAATGACGAGCGCGCCAAATTTAAGTTTCGAGAACACGCGCATTAAAGTTTTAAAAATGTAAATAGTCATAAAATCATCAAGTATTCATCAATTACGATAAACTTGGTCTCATTTTGAATGTATTTTACCGTAGGTAATAGGCATAATAAAGAGGAAAGGATTAGTGATGTAGGTCACATCCGCATCCGCATCCGCATCCGCGGAACATTCGCACATTTTCTCGCATCCGCATCCGCACCCGCATCCGCACTTTGGACTGCGGATGTCGTGCGGATGTGGACCGTTGAGATAAAACGTCATTAATAAGCGGAAATTATCAAATTCTACTATATTAATAGAACTAGTTCATTGTGCGCAAAAGTGATGCAAGCGACAAGACGAGAGGCTGTTCTTGTATGAAGTTACTCTCTTGCAACCTACTTAGATCCACGTTACAAAGCTAAGTTATTTTCACCTAGTACATTAGAACGAGTTAAATCATCACTTGGCAAAGCAGTTGAAGAGCTTCAATCTCTTGAATCTGTCGCTTCGCCACCCACCAAAAGAATAAAAGTTTCAGTGACAGAACCAACACCTTCAACAAGCAAATCTATCACAGAATCTGTCTCTCAGTTTCTTGAGTCAAGCAGCGATGACGAGACCTACGCGATGTCAAAAGATGTAGTAAAAATGATCGAGAGCTATCACCAAGAAAAACGCCTGGCTGCATGTGACAATCCTATTAGTTGGTGGAAAAATACGCAGAATATCTATCCATACTTGAGTAAACTTGCAAGGAAACATTTAGCCTGTCCTCCAACAAACGTACCAAGCGAGAGATTATTTAGCAGTGCTGGATTAATATATGATGAAAAGAGAAACAGACTGGCAGCAGAAAAGGCAGAAAAATTAATGTTCCTTAAGCATAACCTTCCTATAATTAAGTTTGAACATTAAACGATGAACATCTTAGTTTACTTTATTTTAATTACTCATTTATAAATATGCCTAATAAAACTTTAAACTTAATATAAATAGTTATCAAGCTAATTAAAGATCTCTTTCTATAAGGGTGGAGGTTGGGGAAAGAGGACGGTGGGGTGCATTTGAGTTGGGTTCACGTCCCGCATCCTGGTAACACAATTATGGTTTCTAATTGTGGCTGAAACTCAACAAAATATAACGAATTTATTTGCAGACGAATTCACTAATTGATTTCTATATTAGTTAGATGCTTGATATTATTTTATATGTTCAGAGAAAAGTACAGCAATTATTGTACAATTAATCAATTATACTACATTATAGCTACAGCTCTCTCTATATAATAACTTATTATATACGTTAAACACAACAAATCTCGAATATATCCTAAAAAATAACGAAAATGTAGACATCCGCATCCGCATCCGCATCCGCGGATGTTGAAATCAAACATCCTCATCCGCATCCGCATCCGCGGATGTGAAAAAAATGACATCCGCTACATCACTAGAAAGGATAAAGTATCCAAAATTTGGGACCATGGCGAGCTCGTCATTATCGAACGGAGCGCCTCTTTCTGGAACGATAAATTAAAGTATCGACACATATTTCAACCAAAATAAATAGTATTTGTTAAATGTATAACAATAAACACTAACTTAACTCTGCTTGCTTACATCTTCCTATATATTTTTAAAGTATTTTATGATTATTTACTTTGCAAAAGATGTGGTGTTTGCACGGAAATGCTAAGAAGAACTTTGTTTCAGGTTTTCTTGCGTCCTAAACTTTTCACTGTCAGTCCAGGAACAATAGCTCAAATTATGGACAGGTGAAAATCAACGCCACTTTTAAGAAGCTTAATTGACCTAACCCCTCCAAAAGAGAGTGTCTAGGATTTTGATTTGTATATAATTTCGGGTAGTTCCCGGAGTATCAAGTATACCTTTGTACTAAATTCTCCTCCAGTAGACACCGAAGTGGGTCCGAAAATCCTCTCAAACCGATATATATTTTTCAATAAGTATTGATCAGCATCGGGACATTTCTTCGAAGGTACCTCTTCTCTCACGTACAAAGACATCTTTCTACTGAAATTGATTAATTTGAACTTTTAAGGCCTTAAGATAATGAAAAATTATCGAAATCGAAATATAGACGGTTCGCCACATTTCGATGATTTTTTAGGGCTTATAATTAACAAGTAATCGTAAATCTGTTATAATTCTGATTAAAAACAAAAGCCAAAAAATTACAAAATAAATGAAATCCAACAGGTAAATTTTTTAATTTTTTCTACATCGTTGTCAACAATCCTTTTTTTAGACAGCAGAGCTTATTTAGGGTATTGTTTCTGTTCCTACACTAAAAAAATTATATGTAAAACACTACGTCAAATGTACGGATCATATGTAGAATTCGGACCCCAGCCTTTTTTAGTTAGCTTTATAAGGCTAACTAACGAAAATATCACGACCTAACCTAACCAATCGTTAGGTTAACTGTACGCCCTTGACGATTGGTTAGGTTAGGTCATGATATTTTCGTTAGTTAGCCTTATAAAGCTAACTAAAAAAGGCTGGGGTCCGAATTCTACATTTGATCCAAATGTACCTTCAGTTTAGTCTTTGGTTATAAGCGGAAATTTCTTATAAACATAACAAATTTTTAATTAATAAAACGAGTTTTAGTTTGGAAAATATATATATACACACCTTGGTCACCTTGGTTGGCATATTTTAGTAACAGAATATTACCAATTAATAATTTTTGTTTTTTTCTAGGCGAACTTTTCGCAAAAAAATGTACATGGCTGAATTTTCATTGAAAATGCAGAATCTCTTTGGCTTCGGAAACTAAAATTCAGTTTCAGAGGTACTAATAGACCATAAATTTACAACTTTTCATCCTAAAATCTTTAGGACTACAAAATATTCTATATTTCGTCTATATTTACACTAATATTAAAGAGTAATTTTAGCAAATATAGACTTGATTTTCTTTATTTGAAATAGGAAACGAAAATTTCATAAATGTTTTTGAAACCGGCGGAAATGCGACAAGAACTTGGGTATGAATTTAGCTTAGGAAAATTCTAAGTTTATACTTGGACGAGATAATTTGTAAAATATAATCAGAAACTTTTTTGGCTTGTTCTATTTACATAGATATATATTTAATAATAATAATTAATAATAATAATTATTACACTAGAAATTTAGCATCTTTTGTTATTGTTCATCATTATTAATAAAACAAAACTAATAATAATAATTTTTTATTATTAGGTTTGTTTTATTTACATATTTAATAATTGTTACACAGGAAATTTAGGATTTCTTTTAATACACCCACCACGTGGTTGTTGTTTATCGCTGTTAATAATCCCATGGATAGATATCTCAATTACCTGCTAATAAAAATTGTGTGTGTGTGTGTGTGTGTGTGTGTGTGTGTGTGTGTGTGTGTGTGTGTGTGTGTGTGTGTGTGTGTGTAAATTCCTTCTTTTTGTATTTCAGGACTTCTTCAGGTCACTAATTCCTAATTCCTTCCAGGTTCTTTTGCCTACCTGTTAGTTTGGGAAATTAATTTTTCAAAAGAAAGTTTTTCTAGACATGACACAACTTCGACACAACATGACACAACAATTTTTCTAGACATGACACAACTTCGCGGTTGTTCTGAATGCAGTGGAAAGTTTACTCGGTACTTTTCTAGCGTTGTCTCTTCTAACCCTTTAGTTTGCAAATTTTGCTTAAACCGATAAGAACTACGAAACGAGGTGATTTCAGCAAGAGATGAACTTCAAGATGTAGAGAAGAGGCAACTCCGTTGAGGGAGGAATTTAATGCTTTGGCAACTAGATTTAACTCACTACAGGATTTTGTTACAGAAAGTTTGGGTACGAGATCTGATCCAGGGCGGAGATCACGCGTAGACACTACGGTAAATCTCCTATCAGCCGTCTCTCCCACCCCATTTTTCTCTTTGGGGGCCCGACCTAGACAGCATAAACCTCTCTAAAGAGTAGTTCACAACTGATAGATTTTCCGTTTTAGGGCAACGGCAGAATGACACTCAAGAGTTTAGGCTAGCTGGCGATTTCATTATTGGAGGACAATTACAGGAGTTCAGCGGCAGGAACCCAACTTGGATAAGGAGGTACTGCTATCCTGCAGCACGTGTTGACAACATCACGGACTCCATAGATGAGTTAATTAACGCTTAATTGTAATAATTGTAGTGGACCAAAATTACAATGTATTTAACAGTGTATTTAAAATGTGTTCAATGTAAAACCCGAAATTATGTCGACACCAAAGAAAACTGTTTTTGTTATTTCTAAATCTTGTCATCTTTGTCATCTTCAATTGAGCTTATAGGGAGAAGTTAACCTTCCGATTGTAATCTCCCTAAATTTAGATTCACTTGTTTTTTTGGTGATGTAATTTAAATTAATCCAACCATTAGCGGTGAAAATCGAAGCCTATTTAACTCATTTAAATTGACTTAAGACGATTCACTCTCAAAAATTTCATCTACCCTTCTGCGTCTCCTTCTGTAGAAATTATTGAATAAACGTCTTGAAGAGTGAACTGGAATTTACATGCAAAAACTGTTTCATCAGTCCGAAATATAATTTTTGTGGTCAAATTAATATGTAATATTCGTAAAATCTCAAACCTAGAGTGCGAAAAGTGGTTCGTACAACATATATACACAGTATATTTGGTGCTGGTTAAGTGTGCGGTCTACCTACGATTGGTTAGGTTTAATTATGATATTTTCGTTAAAACTAACGAAAATATCATGACTAAACCTAACCAATCGTCAGGGCGATTGACAATGGGATGTAAACAAACAATTAGTAAAACAAGATAAGAAGCTATAATTAAAAGGTAGACCGCCGAATCGTAGGTAGACCGCACACTTAACCAGCACCGTATATTTCTTGTTGAACATCAAATACAGTATTGACAAAAGTAAATAGACGCCTTTGGTTTTTTTTTCATAGTTTATTAGTCTCTTTTACACCTACAATATTGCATATCTTATATTTGTAAACATAGAATAAAAAAATTGAAATTGAAATTGAAATTTTATTATTATTATTATTATTATTATTTTAGAGTTATATTAGCTAATTTAAAATCCAGCGTGGCCTATTAAAATAAAAATAAATTTGTTTCCAGAAATGCTGTCTGTTATTGCACACAAGTTCATTTTTTCGTACTTTCTTGTTATCCCGGACCCCAGACTTTTTGCCACATTCGTACGCCACTTGCCAGATTGGCAAATTTCATTGCCAATTTTTTTTTAAATGCTAAGTAACTAACCAAACCTAACCTAACCTAACCTAACCAGGGGTTGGGTTAGGTTAGGTTAGTTACTTAACATTTAAAAAAAAAAATTTGGCAGTGAAATTTGGCAATCTGCCAAGTGGCGTCCGAATCTGGCAAAACGTCTGGGGTCCGGGATAACAGGAAAGTACCAATTTTTTAATTGCTTAGTAACAATAATTATTTTAATTCAACTGAGAAATGTAAGCTTCTTTATGGTGTTACGTAGACCTGACACTGGTTGCTATGCATGCGGTCACACATTGGCCTTCTAGGATTAAAGGAAAAACCCTGCAGTAAAGATTGAAGAAATATTTTAACTAAAGGACCTAGTATTGAGTTCGTAACTCCTTTAAATGTAAAAAAAAACAAAAAACACTGGATCCGGCGATTTTTAAATTTTTAATATATATATATATATATATATGTACCTGTGGTTAATCTTTGGTTAGCTTCCGCCCGAATTATTCATTCTCACGAAGGTCAAGCTTTTCACTCCACCTTAGACCTACAGTTTAACGTGCAATCCGAATCACGCCCCATCAGCAGCCCAGTGTCTTAACCACTAGGCCACCTAGGGTACCCATTTATCTACCAACCACTTTCTTTATTGTGTGGAAGGATGAACAGCTGGGTTTTGCTGCGCGCCGCTGCCATCGGGTCTCGATCCCGGGGCCGATGGATTTGTAGTCAGCGACGCTAACCACTACACCACCGAGGCGCATATATATATATACACATATATATATATATATATATATATATATATATTACAGTCAAAGCGTGTAACCGGTCATTTCGCGTAATGGCTGAAACTTTTAGTCATTTCGCGAAATGGTTGTTTCACTTGGTCATTTCGCGAAATTATTAAAATCTTCAGCCATTATGCGAAATGGCTGAAATTCCACCTTGGCCATTTCGTACAAGATCATTTGCCCGGTTAGATCAACTGTATGCCCGGTTAGGTCAACTGTATGCCCTTGACAATTGGTTAAGTTGTTATTTTCGTTAGTTTTAACGAAAATAACATGACTTAACCTAACCAATTGTCAAGGGCATACAGTTGACCTAACCTGGCCTTCAGTGGCGGACATCGGAATAACATTGAAGGCCCGGTTAGTATTTGAAAACCTCTATATTCAAAATTCAAATTCAAATGTGTTCAAATGTTCAAATGTGTTGAAATGTGTATTTGAAGAGTGTTTCTCACTTATTTGAATAGACCTGTGGATGTATGTATGTTTTAGCAGATTTAGTTAGTTAAATAAAGGGTTCCAATTTTATTGTGATGTTTGTTAGTTCTATGAATTCATGACAAAAGTCATTTTAGCCATTTCACGAAATGACCAAGGTGGAATTTCAGCCATTTCGCGTAATGGCTAAAAGTTTCAGTCATTACGCGAAATACCTGGTTACACACTTTGACTGTAACATATATATATATATATATATATATGATGAATAAAACCACGAAGGAAAGGTTTTATTCGTGGTTTTATTCATCATAAATATTTTCACGTGTTACTTTCGTGAAATAATTTCATATATATATATATACAGTATATACTATATATTAGGGTGGAGTGAAAATATTAAACCGTCTTGCCTCACTCATGATTTGGTGTATTGACCCTCTAGAAGCTCTAAAAAGATAATATTTTCTTTTTAGGACCCTCCACCCACCGCATTTTTGCAGAAAACAAAATGGCGGAAAGTCATATTTTGAAAGATCCCTAGTATAATATCTACCGGTTTTTGAGAGAAGATATCGCGTTATATTGTTCGTTATTTGGCTAAACTATGATAACGAGTAAATATATTCACACAACACGAGCGATACTTACTAATCACCAACTACTTAAGAACACACAGACGCTTATCTAAACATCAGTCTCACTCGAGGTCAATGACATCTTGCATATAGCTGATAAGGGATGGGGGTAGGAGCCGCATGCTGCATATTGTAGCATGGGTGGCTACAAAGACTATTGAGTAAAATATGTTTACATTTTAGTTTTAGAGCTTATATATAATTTGTTTTAACTAATTCCGTGTTTTATATTTTTTCAGATTTTCATAATGTGATATTTCTGTAGAAATTTAACCTCAGATCTAAATATGGCAAAAACATTGTATTCACACACAGAACGTCGAAAGAGCCGTGAAGTTGGTTACAGATACATCAGCATCACTAATATTACAGGAATCAAGAGACGGATTTATTAGATCAAGAATATAAAGTCACTCTCTGCTTCCCTCAGTTGAAACCAAAAAGGATCTGATGCCTCTCCTGAAAAAATAATAATATTTGAGATGAGCGGGTTTTATATCGCATTCAAATGTAATTGATTTACGGCATCCAACCAAGTGAGACCAGATACAATTTTATTTCAATTCAATGTATGCACAATGGTGTTTTTTAGGTATAGTTTTGCATTATAAAGCGTTTTTCTTCAATTAATTATTTTTTTTTTATAGAACACTTAATTTTTATGAGCATATTTTTATTTATGGACAACCAGCTGATGGCCATTTTGCTTTTATGTAAAAATGCGAGAGATGGTTTGAGTTATAAACATTAAATGACTGAATACTTCATTTTTGTTTTAATGCACCAAAAAACAAGTGAGGCAAATAAATTTGAAATAAAAAGTTGTTTCATTCCGCCTTACTGTGTGTGTGTGTGTGTGTATATATATAGCGTGGAAGCTCTATTGGATAAACAGTTATATTAGTAAGTAATTGAAGTTCATTTAGGTAATTAAACATGTTACAAGGTTATGGAATAAAAAACGAATCCTTAACACTGAAGCTCGAGATAAGATATGTTATTTCAAAACTCCTTATATTATTTGGTAATTTCCTGCTTGAATGTACGAGTACCAACAACCCAATATTGTTTCTTAACGGATTCCTGTGACTAACATAATCGACATTAATCGTACATTTTTTAGGGTTTTCTTCACATTCACTTTGAATTTGAATTTTACTTTTGGTAATTCTGATTCTAGCTTTTCTGCGTATATTTACAGTATATAAACGTTTAGGTACTTATCAAAATTTTCCCCCTTCTTCCCCCTTGTGTTCCCTTTTGGCCCCTTTTGTAGGTTACATTTCTACCCCCAATTATTTTTCATATATCTCTATTCCACCAGTGGGTTCACCCTTAAATTACTTCAATATTTATGAATAAATTCTTAGAATAGTAAATAATCAGTTTTGTTGCAACGTCGTTTATGGCGGATCCACGCACTTGAACCCTGATTCACCGAAAGTTGAATTACAAACAGCTCAAGTACAGTACAGTCGTACAAAAGTTATATTGATCTACTGAACCTAAAATATGAGAATATATTGCATTAAAAATTTAAAAAGAATAAACGGTAATAATAAACAGTAAAATAATAAATAATAAAAGATAAACAGTAAAATAATAAACAATAAAAGATAAACAGTAAAATAATAAATAATAAAAGATAAACAGTAAAATAATAAACAATAAAAGATAAACAGTAAAATAATAAACAATAAAAGGAATAAAAGCAATAAACTCTTCTACAGTGGCTGTAGTGTATATATGCATACTTGTTGAAAAGCTTTTAATGCTCTTATTTATTTACGAATGACTGAAGAAAGGGTAGAGGAAGAAGACAGGGAAGGAAGGAAGAAGAGGGAGAAAGAATGGCGTGAGCTGGATCGCTCTGCTCACAATACGTAAAGCCAAATATACACAAAGGACCGTAAGTCACAAACATTGAAAAATATTCACAAGAACTTTGATAAAAATGATGAATGACGAATGAATGTGTTGACATACTAAACGTAAACGTAATGAACAAACCGAGGAAGAGCCAATAAGAATAAGGAACCTCTATTCTGAACGTCTTTTTCAGGACTTCGGTTTTCGACAAGCGTTAGTTCCTCCGTTTGCTTGTTGTTGAACCTCTCCTGCTTATTAATACAGAACAACTGTGCAGTCCCGTAGCCCCCTCCTTATATATATGTAACTAGCTATTATAAATTCTGCATTAATGAGCTACTTCTAAATTTCGTTAATTTTATAATTTTAGTTCTAGAGAGTAATATATATATATATATATATATATATAGAGAGAGAGAGAGAGAGAGAGAGAGAGAGAGAGAGAGAGAGAGAGCTGATATGAAAACTGAAAGTTCTTATTGTAGGTGTTGAAAGTTCCTAGTTTCAATTTTTTAACTGTCTTTAAGTGTCAGCACTTAATTAAAGCTGCAAATATTACAAAATTTTGTTTTCTTCAAAGGAAGATTTTAAAATAGCAAATTTTCAAGGAAAACAAAATCAGTTTTAAAAATATCTATTCATAATTAAATACTATTAAAACTCATTCTTGTCATTTCTTTTAGTGTTTCTTTGTAAAGAAGTTTTCTAAGGTTTTAAGTAATTTCAATATATTGAAATATATTACGAGAACGTAATAATGAGTTATGTGATATCAGAGTCCTTGAGAGTACCAGTCTTTTCAGCATATTGGGGTCTTCAGGCACACTCGCCCCTGAGACTAAAGTTTATTCAAATCATCTGGAGCACTTCTAAGCTTACTATAGACCCAAGGTTAGGCCTATGTAATGATAATTTGTTTCCATTAAGGATCATTGTTTAATAAGGTCTTGAAAGTCTGCAATACGACGACTGCAAATGACACTAAAGAAGGAACTTAACTTTGGGCAAAGGGAGCCATGAGAATATATGAAGAGCCTTTTTCATAAAACTTCAGGTTACGTCATGGCTGTGTCACAACACCGCTCACAGTGAGATCAGTGAGTTTAAGCGACATTGGGTCTGTTATAAGAAGTTAGACGGTTGATCGTCCTCTGTGTTGGGATGATGTGGCAACCCATATTCCGGATTCCAACTAAAGCGATCAGTCATCTCCTTCACATGACCCTTGCCATTGGGAAGGAGGTTAAACAACCCAAAATATTATTACCTAATGAACCTTAGGCATATTATAATTTTTTTTTAAATTAGAGTAAAAAAAATTAAACTGACCTTAATTATTTAAGTAGCGAATCCGACCAAATTCTAACCTATTTGTTTATATTTGTGGATCGCAAAGAACGGTTAGGAACATTATTCATCATATATTTTTTTTCAAGCAGGAACGAGGGGCCAAGGGCGAACGCCTACAAAAATCCCTCATCCCCCATAGAAGGAGAAGAACAGAGCCGAAATTAATTAACACATTCACCGCCGGCACTTTTTAAAAAGGTAACCAGCTACCGTCAGCATTTTTGCAATTTTTACCCAACTACAAGGTCTCACTGTAGGCCTCATTTAACACTAAAGATATCTCTAAACAAAGCATACTAAAATAAAACTTATGATATATACGCTCAAGACAAGATTTCTCGTCTTTGGTAGTCAACTGATTTGTGTCTAAAGACGAGATTTCTCGTCTTTGGCGGTGAATGTGTTAAGGTTAAGGATTTTCGAGATGCCTGAGCCTGAACACTCTCCGTTTGAAAGCTTGGAAGTTATAAAAAGGAGGAAAGATGAATTAAAGAAGGTTGTTCCAGAGTTGACCGGTTGAGTAGATGAAAGATTGAGACTACCGATTAACCGTTGCATCAGAGCAGGGGTGGGGAACCTTTATTGTGTGGCAGCCAAATTTCAACTAAAATACTCTTTACCGGACAAATTGCAGCTTTAAAAATAGTTTGGAACATAATTAAGATGTAAATAATGTATGACTCTAAATAATCAAACTGTTCGCGGACAATTAAATTACACTAATTTAATTACACATTATGCCCACAGGGCTCCCCACCCCTGCATCAGAGAGTTGGAAAGAAAAGGGATCAGAATGTGTCAAAGTCTGCTACTACACGCTCTCCTTGGAGGAAACACTCAATTAGAGATTTCGGAAGAGCAGTGTCTATTATAATAGCGACAGTAAAGAGAGGGTGAGATAACATTGCGGCGAAGAGAGAGGGAGTGAAGATAGTCAGTGAAAGGCAAAAAATTGATGAGACAAAAAGCTTTTAATACCACCCGGTCAAGTAGGGGTGTGGGTTGAGCCAACCCACACATGAGAAGCGTACTCCATACAGGGGAGGACAAGACCCGTCTACAGAGACAGAAACTGAGTGAGGGTGAAGAAACTGCGGAGACGGTACAACATACCTAACCTCTTAGAAGCTGTTTTGGAAAGAGAGTATACGTGATCTTTTCAGGAAAGAATACGAGAAAAGGAAACGCCAAGAATGTTAAGAGAAGAGGAAGGATTGAGTTGTGTACTGTTGAAGGTAAGGGGATAGTCGTTTGGAAGACTGTGATGAGTAGACAGACGAAGGAAGTGTGTTTTTGAGATATTGAAAGCCACGAGATTTTCTCTGCCCAAATCGGAGACAGCTGAAAGATTAGAGGTCAGGTGCGCCACAGCCGTCTCACCTAAAGCATGGAGTGACTGTTGAGAGGGATGCTTTGGGAAGCGGGTGGAGAAGTGAAGAGTGGAATCATCGGCATAGGAGTGAATAGGACAGGAAGTGCAACTTAAAAGATCATTGATAAATGAAAGGAAGAGAGTGGGTGACAGGACAGAGCCCTGAGCAACACCATTATTAATATATTTAGGAGAAGAACAGTGGCCGACTACAACCGCACCTATGGCTCGGAAAGAAAGGAAATCAGAGATGAAAACATAGAGAGAAGGATAGAAACCGAAGGAGGGCAGTTTCAAAATTGAGGGTTTGTGTCAGACTCTATCAAAACCTTTTGATATGTTTAGCACAATAGCAGTGGTTTCACTGAAATCCCGAAAGGAGGACGACCAAGAGTCAGAGAGATATGCAAGAAGATTGCCAGAAAAGCGTCCCTTGCGGAATCCATACTGACGATTTGAAATAAGATTGTGAGTAGAGAGGTGTTTAAGAATCTTTCTATTAAGGATTGATTCAGAAACTTTAGAAAGGCACGAAATCACGGTAACTGGGCGATAGTTGGAAGGTTGATAACAGTTACTTTTCTTTGGGACTAGCTGAATGGAAGCGAACTTCCAGCAGGAAGTAAAATTACCAGATGAAAGACAAAAACGAAAGAGTTTGCCTAGGCAGGGTGTCAGCAGAGAAGCACAGTTCTTGAGAACAACAGGAGGAACCCCATCATGACCGTACGCCTTCCTAGAGTTGAGCCCAGATAAGACAGAGAAAACACCTTTGAAAGAGATTCTAATTTTAGAAATAATTCAGTCAAAGGGGGAAGAAGATGGGGGTACAGCACTGAAATCGTTAAGGGTTAAATTGAAGGCGAAAGTCTGAGCGAAGAGTTCAGCTTCATCAGGAGAAGAGACAGCAACTGAGCCTTCGGAAAGGAAAAGAGGAGGGAAAGAAGAAGTAAAGTTGTTGGAGAGATGCTTGGTTAGATGACAGAAAGAGCGAGAAGAATTACAATTAGATAGGTTTTCACACTTTTGGCTGATGAAAGAATTTTTGGCGAGTCAAAGAACAGATTTTACACGATTCCGGGCAGAAATATAAGCTGAGTAAGAATCATGAGTTGGATGGCGACGGTACCTTCTGAAAGCCTCCTCTCTATTGCGGATAGCATTAGAACAAATAAAGTTAATCCAAGGTTTAGTTTTACATTAGTAGTAGGAATAGGATATGGAATGTACTCGTTTATGCCCGGTTAATCAGATCCGTGATGCACTCAGTACAATCAGAGGGGCCTCGACCACGGAAGCAGTAATCATTACATAAGAAATCAAAGACGTACTACCTCAGGGACTTCAAATCAGCGGTGCCGAAGTGCCAAAGGCCCCTCCTGTTGGGAGGATCCATATGCCGATATGCCGAACATTGAAATTACATAAAGTGAAGATTTCACCTGAAGGAGATTGGAATAAAATGTATTCTACTTTGGAAGTGAGGTAGTCAAAGAGGTCTGGATAGTCAGTAGAATTAGTAGAATTAGGAGAAAGATAGACAGCGTAGATGTATTTAGTTTGTGATCGACATAAAAGCCGTAGCCAGAGGGTATAGAATTCGGAATAGCCAAATTTGGGAATACGTCAGCAAGTTAGATAGTTGCGTGCATATACTCATATATTATACACAGCTTTAATATACTCGTACATGTGTTTGCTATGCATTATAAAACTGCAATCTGACTTCGGTGATAATTCTTATTTCTTGCCTATATTTAAAGAATAACTAAATTCATAAAAAATGCAAAAAACTTACTTTTTTCTACATGAAGGTCAAAATATGATAATTAAAACCCACTCTAAACGACAGTTTATTTCCACAACAGTTTCGATGCCCACTGGCATCCTCTTCGGGTGGATACATAAAAACGAATAAACCAAAAACAAGAAGGAAAACAGTCCAGGGACCATTAAGAAATTTGCACCTAGGTTAGATCCCGTTCTCCCGACACTGGAAGGGCATTTTTATTAAAGGGACCCGCTTATAAGTATATTCGCACAAATTTAAAACTATCTTCTTGTTGTATACATACAGATTCTATTATTTTTTACATAATTATTATATTTATTATTAAATTTATTACATTTAATATTGCATTATTATTTATTACAGAAATTATAAATTTATTATTACATTGATTATTACACTGTTTATTATACAGAAATTGTAAACCGAAAAACGAATGAAAAAGGCGAGAAGGAAACAATCCAGAGACCATTAAGGAATTCGCGCCTAAGCTAGATCCCGTTCCCACGACCCCAGAAGGGCATTTTTTTTTATTATTAAAGGGTCCCGCTTATAAGTACATCGCACAAATTAAAACTATCTTCTTGTTCTATACATACAGATTCTATTATTTTGACATAATTACTGCATTTATTATTACATTTATGTTTTTTAACATTTATTATTATTACCTTTCCACTAATTATTACAT
Source organism: Bathynomus jamesi (assembly GCA_023014485.1). Lineage (NCBI taxonomy): Eukaryota > Metazoa > Arthropoda > Malacostraca > Isopoda > Cirolanidae > Bathynomus > Bathynomus jamesi. The sequence goes on from JAJOZX010002284.1 coordinate 567,830, forward strand.
TTATTTTATTACCTTTATTATTACATTTATTGCATTTATGTTTATTTCACACATTTATTACTTCCATTATTACATTTACATTTACGTTTATTATTCCATTTACATTTTACCGAAAGTAAAAACGAATGAACCAAAAGCGAGTAAGGAAACAATCCAGAGATCTTTAAGAAATTCACACTTAGGTTAGAACCCGTTCACCCGATGCCGTAAGGGATTTTTTGACCAAGAATCTCATTAAAGGGTCCAACTTATAAGTACCTTCGCATAAAATTGATTGACTGATTGACTGATTGATTGACTGATTGATGAGGCGTAATCCCTCTGATGTCGAAACATCGAGGTTATGATGCTGAATATGAGTAATTAATTAAACTAAAAATTAAATAATGTAAATAAAATGATGATAATAAGTAGCAAAACGGAGAACAAATGATACGAATGGAATGAGTGAGTGAATGAATGAATGAATGAATGAAGTGGAGACGAAAACTGATAAAATATGCGAGTTAAATTCATAATATGAATAATAAATTATATGAAACGCGACTCACGACAAATAATAGCATAGTCACAAACTGGAGTTAACCTCTATATATATATATATATATATATATATATATACTTACAAGCTAATACGATAGTTTAATAAAGGAGACCAAATATAGAATACTTAAAGACGCAGATAATGCACAGACCAAGTAATACTGTATTCAAAGAACGGAGAGGAGCTGTTGGTGTGGAAAACGGCTATTTGGCGAATGACTACGACCCGCATGTGGCTGAATGCGCACACCCTTTTAAACTTTGTTCCAACAACACTTGTCTTTGTGGTTCATTTTGCAGCTGCATTTATCATTATTATTATTAATTTACTTATGTTAGTACTTCGTTCATAATAATATTATTGAGAATTTAATTTTTAGGTCTGTTTAAAGACATCTATTTTTCCCCATCCACAAGGTAGGGAATGTTTACGCTTCGAGAAAGTGTTTGATCCTTCGTTTGACCTCTCTCTCTCTCTCTCTCTCTCTCTCTCTCTCTCTCTCTCTCTCTCTCTCTCTCTCTCTCTGGTGGGAAGGGGCCTACTGATGGCCCAAAGAAACCGAAGGATGTAGCTGCCGGTCGGGGTGGGTCGGGTGGTGTAAATGCGTCTATGGGTGGCACGGGTATCGAAAGGTCTCGGGCAAGAAGGCTGCGAAGCTGAAGCCTGAGACCCCAGTTGCCCCTGTCAGGACCTCCAACCGCTTTAGTCTCCTGTGCTAGAAGGAGGAAGACACCGTTTTGATTGGGACTCGCAGATCAGGGGCCAGGAGAAGTACTTTGCTTCTGCAAACCGGGACGGGAGGAAGGTAAGGTGCTTACCTGGACGGGGAATGGCGCCCTTAAGGAAGGAGGTAGAGAAGCTGCGCGTGGCTAGTCGGAGGACTGCGATCGTTGTCCACGCTGGTGGCAACGACCTGTTCCTCAAAGGCGGTAGGGTAGGTCTTACAGAAGGGATCATCAGCGAGATCATGTCTCTTGCGGATGATCTAAAACTGAAGACAGACAGGGGAATGTTGCTGAGTATTTTACCGCGGATGAATGCCAGTGACCACGCGTTCAGTAAGGTCATTGGCATCAACGAGAGGGTGCAAGATTTGTGCGTCCAGCTGGGCGTGAGGTTTATTGACCCCTTCGACGCATTTTCGGGTAGGTGGGACCTTTACCAGAGGGATGGGGTCCACCTCAATGACAAGGGTAAAGGTGTGCTAGGCGCGCTGCTCGACCGGCACCTATACAGAATGGTGAGGTCGAGCCCGGGGAGAAATGACGGGCCCCCACCGGGGAGAGATGATGTTAAGCCTGTGGCGGACGTACCTTCAACTGAAGGGTGCGTCCAGGTACAGGTGGGTGACCCCTCCTTCCACGTTGGAGGGGGCTCAGGCTCCTGCGGAAGTTGTCCCCTCGTTGGTGAGGGGTTCTTCAACTCCCGACAGCACTGGCTGTTCGGGAAAGGGTCGTGTTAGGGGGCGGTCAGAATAGGGAAGGCTCCCTCCGTGCAATGCTTTTTAATGCTAGGTCGATTAGGAATAAGTTTTGCGAGCTCTGAGCGCTCTTAGCATCAGAATACCAGGATATCGTTGCTATCACCGAGTCCTGGATTCATACTGATCGTAGGGCCTACGTTGGGGAGTTCGAAATTCCCGGGTATAGAATGTTTGGCAAAGACCGCACCCGTGGGGACGGGGGGGTGGGGTACTAATATACGTCAGGGACACGTTGAGTCCGGTTGTCTGCCAGTTCCGGTCGGAACGGGAGCTGCTTGGCGTCGATCTGAACGTGGGAGGGACGAACTATAGGTTAATCTTGGTGTACAGACCTCCGCATCCCCTCCTCGAGGAGGATACAGCCCTGTACACCGAACTCCCTAGCCTGTTAGGGGATAGAGTGTGTGCAGTTTTAGGAGACTTCAACTGTCGCGGCATAAAGTGGGAAGACAGGACTGCTGATGCTGAAGGGAGGAGGCTAGTTGACTTTGCTGATGAGAACTTCCTCACTCAGTGGATTAATGAGCCTACACGAGGCGAAAGCGTTCTAGACTTTTTATTCACGACCGAAGACAACCTCGTCACTGGCCTCACCGTTGACGAATCGTTGGGCGGGAGTGATCACGGTCTGATTAGATTCCGTGTGTGCGTCCCTCGGGTGAAGCGTAGTAACTCGAGAGGCAGTAAGCTCGATCTACGGCGGGCGGACTTTGTTAGCCTCCGGGATAGTGTAGGTGAGATGGGGTTAGAGGTCGGCGGCGATGTTGAGGGAGTGTGGAGTGCATTCCGGGACGAGTTTATGGTGCTGCAGTCTGCTGCCATACCCTCAAAACCGGTCACCCCTGCTTCAACGCAGCCTAAGTGGTTCAATCGTGACATCGCTTCGGCTATCCGAAATAGAAAAGTAGTGTATAGGAGGGCGAAGGCCAATCGTTCCCATGAGAACACTGAAGCGTATGTCCGTCTGTGTAGGGAAGTGAAGGCGAAGGTTAGGCAAGCGAAACGTAACGAAGAACTACGGGTGGCAAGCCGTACTTTGCGGGAGTGTTCACCAGGGAGGACACCCGCGTCATCCCCGAGCCAGGCGTCAGGCACGAAGGTGCTGGTCTGGATAGTGTTCGATGTACCGCGACAGTTGTTGCTGATAGAATAGACAAACTGAGCGCGTTTAAGGCTCCTGGGCCAGACCAGTTTCTCCCCAGAGTGTTGCGGGAAGTGCGCGACCAGGTGGCTCCCCATCTGGCTACAGTCTTCAACAAATCGTTGGAGATGGGCCAGGTGCCTGGTGACTGGAGGGAAGCCAACGTGACCCCTATCTTTAAGAAAGGGGATCACGAAAGTCCAGGGAACTATCGTCCCATTAGTCTCACTTCAGTTGTAGGTAAATTATTAGAGGGGATAATAGCGGATAGGATCGTTGACCATTTGGATTCCTACAAGCTGCTTGGGGACTCCCAACATGGATTTAGACGGCATACGTCGACTACGTCGTGTCTCACCAACTTGCTTGAGTTTTTCCACGTAATGTTGAGTGAGTATGATAAGAGTAGGGCGATTGATATACTTTATCTCGACTTTGAGAAAGCCTTTGATAAGGTACCTCACTGCCGGCTAATGGCGAAAGTGAGCGCGCTGGGTATCGGTGGGGAAGTAGGTAGGTGGATTGAAAACTGGCTGAAGAATAGGCGGCAGAGGGTTGTAATTAAAGGGGCTAGTTCGGGTTGGGCCTCGGTCACTAGTGGGGTTCCTCAGGGTTCCGTTTTGGGGCCACTGTTGTTTATCATTTACATAAATGATATCGACGGTTCATCGTCAGTCGGATCCCCAAATTCGCTGATGACACCAAGCTTGGGGCCAATGTTAAGACGCTGGGGGCGATCAAGCAACTGCTTGCGGACCTAGGTAGGATAGGAGAGTGGTCGGAAAAATGGCAAATGCCATTTAACTTGGGTAAATGCAAGGTGATGCACATTGGCTACGCCAATCCCAAGTCGGACTACTCGATGTTGGGGAGTAACATCGAAGCGACTGATTTGGAAAAGGACTTGGGTGTGCTAATTAGCAGCGAACTTAAGTTTACGAAACAGTGCATAGAGGTGGAAAAGAAAGCCCAGAAGCTGTTGGGTTATATCAGGAGGCAATTTAAGTTTCGGAACAAGGAGACTGTGCTCTCTCTGTACAGTTCCCTGGTTCGGCCGCACCTGTAGTATGCAGTGCAGTTTTGGTCGCGCCCCCCTCAGGAAAGATATTGAGAGGCTGGAGCGAGTGCAGGCGAGGGCCAGAAAGTTAATCCCTTCCGTTAGGCATATGGGCCACAATCGACGCTTACGCGCCCTGAACTTGTTTTCGCTGGAAACTCGGAGGCTGCGCGGTCAACTCATCGAGGTTTTCAAGGTCTTACGCGGGTTCAACGATGTCGATTTTTGAAGCATGTTTAGTTTAAATGATAACCCAACTCGTAACAATGGTTGGAAGTTGGATTTGAAACGGTTTAGGACTAGTGTGTGTGTGAATTACTTTACGTATAAGATCTGTGACACGTGGGACAGTTTACCTTCAGAAGTTGTGAACAGTTCCTCTGTGGGGTGACAGGACAATTGCGTCCTGGTCAAGTGCGTCCCGGACAAATGCGTCCCGGTCATTGGCGTCCCTGGACAATTGCGTCCGGTTTTATTTCGTCCCGGACAATTGCGTCCCGGACAATTGCGCACTTCCCCAACTACTATATGAAGTTTATTTATTAGAGAATTGAATAGAAAGTTCATTGTGACTTCACCTACGCAATTGTCCAGGGACGCCAATGACGAGGGACGAGTATGTTTGTTATTGTAATTTTGTATGGGATATAATGCCCTGTTAGATTAATTGAATGCCCAGTTAGGTCAACTGTATGCCATTGACGATTGGTTAGGTTAAGTTGTGATATTTTAGTTAAAACTAACGAAACTAACTTTATCTTAAGTGGACGTAACCCATAAAATTTGACAATGATGTTGCTGATGATGGATAAAGTTTTAGAGAACAGTTTCGAACAGAACTTATGAGCATATAACAAGTTTAATAGGTTAAAATGAAAAGTATATTTGAAATTCCGATACTAACTTTCTATTAACTTCTCTAATAAATAAACTTCATATAGTAGTTGGAGAAGTGCGCAATTGTCCGGGACGCAATTGTCCGGGACGCAATTGTCCATGGACGCCAATGACCGGGACGCATTTGTCCGGGACGCACTTGACCAGGACGCAATTGCCCTAGTACCCCTGTGTGGATCATTTCAAGAAAAGGTTAGACCAAATCTTGCACATTATTTGAGTATGTAGAAAATTTTACCTGGCACCCGTTGCCATTGGTACCTCCTCGATATGGGCCGCAAGGCCTTTTGAGGTACTTCTTTTCCTTGTAATTCCTTGCAACTCTCTCTCTCTCTCTCTCTCTCTCTCTCTCTCTCTCTCTCTCTCTCTCTCTCTCGGGTCCTTACTAATTAATGAATCCACAGATAAGTTCTACACGAAACATTTTGGTACCAGATGAGTAGCTTGTGTAAAATATACTTCTTCGATATATGGCTACTTTTAGTATAGGTATACAAGTACAGGGTGATTCACTCGCTGGTAGCCCCAGAGTATCGTATTAGCTATACTCTGGGGCTACCAGCGAGTGAATCACTCTGTATAAAAGTTACATAAAAAGTTTTATTGATTAGTAAATCCCGAAATCTGTGAATTTAATGTATTTATACAAAAAAAAAGGAATATAAATTCTTACAATACTTAAGCTCTTGTTTTACGACTCACTTTAAGTTTTTAAAGTTCTCTCTCTCTCTCTCTCTCTCTCTCTCTCTCACTACAGTGTGTGAGACTATAGTGAAGTGACTATAGTGAATATAGTGAATTTAATTTTCCCAGAAGAGTTCCTTGTTCCATGCACGGTCTGTATGTAACATAAAAGTTTCTCAGTGGACCATTCTGAGTTGTAGTGTATATATATATATATATATATAGTGTATTCAGAAGTACACCTCATCAGGAATTCCCTGACGAGGTGTACTTCTGAATAAACAAAAGGCCTTGGAATCATTTTTTTTTCCTTGTGGATTTGCATCATTCATTCACTTCACGTGTTTAATTGTGAAATTCATCCCTTATATATATATATATATATATTATATTATATAATATATATTATATAATATATTATATTATATTATTCAGGATTGTGGGCACCCGTAGGTCCTCTAATTTCCTTTTGTTATTATATTTTTGTTTTTTCTTATTATTTTATTATTTTTTTTAAAAAGTGTTTTTGTCATGAATAATTTTTGTAAGTATCTTATTTACTGCTTCGTGTTTCATTTTCCTTCGAAAATGCTGTTCATTCGAAATACACGTTTGTTACGAGAAAGTTACATATAAAAAAGTTACATGAAAGATAGTGGCAAGGAAAAATAATATAAATACGGCAACGTTACGGTGTAAAGTTACGTTTTGTAAAGTTACACTTAACTTGGGTTAGAGTTATTGATAAATAATTACAGAATTGTTAAGCAGGAGTAAGCGTAACAGTAATTCTAGTAGTATAGGTGCATACATTTTTCGTTCAATCTATTGTTCCTTACATAAAGTCGTTAGAACACGTAAACCATGCACAATTCTAGCTTTCAAGTGATTATAATGTGGTTATTTTTATTTATTTTCCATAAAAAGTGAACGCATAGTGTGCCCCTGAAATTCGTCAGGTAAGAAGGGACTGTCTCACCCTCAAAGACTCCCTCCACCCCCACCCCGTTGTCATTATTATATCTTTCATGAGACACGGCAAATGATCGTTGTATTTTTTTAACCTAATGTACACCATATATTTTGATTCAAAAGTGCGAGGTTGCATATATTGTATTCTTTCACACACACTCTTTTCTGTTTTGTGGAAATGCTCGTTATCTCACCGCAATTGCACCACTTCCGCCATCTTCTCCATTACTTATATATTCGATGCTTTTACTGTAAACTCCATATACAGTAAAACCTGGTCGGGCGACCACCTGAGTTAAACGAGTAACTGTCTTGAGCAACTAGTTTTTTCCAATCCCAAATATTATCCCTTTACGCTGTTATGAAAAAAACCTGAGTTAAGCGAGCACCTTTCTTATACGTTTAGCGACCGTCTTCTTCAATCCCAGAGTCCCAAAAGGTGAAAATTTCTGGTTTTCTTTAGCGACCAAATATATATATTAGGGTGTCTCTTATTTTCGAAGTGTTGATTTTTTTAGGTTGCGCCCTCTCAACCAGTTCCATTGGTTGAAAACACATCACACATAAAAATTTTTTTGGATTGAACAAATTTAGAGGTCGCCCCCGCTTATTAAAGTTCATAAAATATAGCTATTATTTATGCAATTAATATTTGAAATTACTAGCAGTTGTCAAGTATACTAAACATATGTTTTTAATTAATTAATCATCATATTTATGATGAATTCAATTAAATGAATATATGAGAGATAATTGTCAAGTTTGTAGTGGAAAATATTGCTTGATAAGACAAGATCAACCTGTTTAAACATATTTCATCAAGAATGCTCCAGATTATGTTGCAGTTGTTTATTTGTCATCATTCAGTGTTCTGCTGTCATAAGTAAAAGGTGTATCACTATACTTCTGTTTTGCTATTATCAGATAATAAACTATGTTATTTATATTTTTCACAATTATTTATACTGATTTTGTTATTAGTGTTTGAAAAAAATTTAATGAATTTAATGAAAAAATTAGAATTTATGCTCTTATACACATATTATGAAGTTTTAAACAATGTTGGTATTTGTCACAAAGAATTTAATTTAGTTCAATGGAAATTTTACCTGACATGTATTTCATGATCTGTGTTTCTATCAGTGGCGTCACTAGAGGGGTGCGGGGGGTTTTTGTGCAGTGTTTGAGCAGAAATTTATTATTTTTTATAAAAATATCCCTGTAGTTAGTTATAACAACAAAAACATTTTTCGTAAGCCCAGCTTACATGTATCAATATACCTACAAGGCTAAAACTCTATGCTAATTTACTTTTTGAACCTTCTAATGCGCTCCGGTCAGAGCTGTCATTATTACCCAATTACAATGACGCTTCGAATCACGTGGTTTCGTCCGCACGCTCTACAAGCACGCGCTGTTGTTTTCGTTGCTGCTGGTGTTTTTATAGTCGCTGATTTTGTCAAATTTTCTGTTGTTTTAGCTACAATATTGTGGTAATTAGTATTTGTGAACCTATATCAATAACTTTTTTGAGAATGAAGTAGTAATTAAAGGAAAAGAAGGAGAAAAATAAAAAAAGGCTTCCGCTCAGTTGTTGCAGCCTCTGTCTTTATGATGTTGCAGCCTCAAATTTATGAGTATATTTCCATATGCATTTGTCTACAACTTCTACACTATTTGGGCCGTTATTGATTATGCAAACCTAATCCATTTATGTATCTCATGTAACGGTAAAGTTTAACGTTAAAAATGAACATAATTTTGATGTAGTTCTTAAACGTTTTTACTTCGAATTCTATTGTTTTCTTACCGAATTTTTACTTAACCACATGAAACTATGTAAATGTAAATACATTTAGGCTGTGCGTATGATATTGTAATTTAAAGGAGTAATTTTAATTTTGCTAGTTGTTTATGTCACTACTATTGCCATTACATCAGTGATATACGGGAATTACGATTTACGAGTAACATTAGTACAAAAAACATTACTAAGGATTCTGTATGGTCTGGTACGGGAGGAGGTCCATGGGGGGGTGGCTGACACCATGAGTTACCGCACTGGGTGACACCAACCCTAGTGACGCCACTGTTTCTATTTCCAATAAAATAGCAAAATATAAATTTCTACTACAAAAATATTTATTCCTTGTTTCTTAGATTAAAAAATAATAGGAATAATAATTGAGAAAAATACGTTAGATTTATAAAATAGACCAAATTATCTTTATGTCTACCAAATTTTTTTTTTTTTGTAATTTAAAAAAGTCAAAACAGTGATTTAGCCCTGCTCTACAAAACCATAACACTACATTAATATTCTGTTTTCTTATTTTGCAGATGAATACAAGAAGACCATTCTATTTGCTCGGATCTACAGTAGATGATATTAAAGGCTCAAAGCTGCCCCCATATAGGCAAGCTTTTGGTTATTTTATGCACCTCCACAGAGAGAAAAACATGACAATCCGCGATGCTCTGCGTCAATCTATTCGAGCCACAATAGTTATCTGGGATAAGGCCAATATTCCTACTCAGCAGGAACCTCGTGCCATGAAGAAGTTAGAGAATTTCTTTAACGAATGGACTTGCTTAAAGAAGCATGCTTCCAGAACAAGCCAGAGCCATAAAACCAAGGAGGCTGATTTTGTAGAGCGATTGGAAGATCTCTTTGACATCGCCCATGGAGACGCTGAGAAGCGGATCAAGAATCGTGAGGACTGGGAGTTCCTTCAACTGCAAAGACAAAAAGGTCGTCCTGGCTCAATCGGTGGTGTGGACACTGTACATCTTCACTGCACAAAAAATGCAGTCAAACGGTTGGAAGCTGAGGCAGAGAGAAAAAGAAAGTCAGAATCTTTGATGGAGGCGTCTACTAGTCAAGTTGTACTGGCTTCTTCCACATCTTCCAGCAACAGTGATGAAAGTGAGAATGAGGAGGAGGAGCCCAAAGGAGCTTGTGTTTTACCAAAATCTAAGAAAAAACGAGGCATGAAAAACATCATGACTATTCAGATGTCTGCTGCCCTTTGATGTCTTTGATGAGCGAATTACTACAGATGTAAAGAAACGCATGGTAAAGGCATTAGAAGATGAGTCCACTGATAGACCACCCAAGCGTCCTCGGATTCCTGAATCGACCTTCTGCTCTGGTGAAGGACTACACCAACTTGTTACAAGAAATAATAGAGAATTCTTTACTAAGCTGAATTTGCCAGAAGGATTTCTGAACAAGGCACCCAGCACTTGGACATCCAACTGTGAATATTTAAGGGCCAGAGCTATTGTTGCAGCTCTATCTGTTGTAAATGACCGGGCAGAACGTGCAGTAGCTTTAGTTCAAGAGCTGAATAACAAATTGACAGTGGGGGAAGAGCAGCTCCAGTTCCTGCTCCAAATTGTTGCAAAACACCGCCAGAGTCACCCAGTTCCATCAAAAACTGTTCTTCTCAAAAAATAACCATCAATGAGGTCGCACCTTAAAATACACCATATTGTATAATCATTGTATATTAAATAAATGTTGTATAAGGAAATAATGCTAATTAAAGTAATTAAAGTATGTAAATACTAAATAGCACTGGCATTTTGAATTTATCTCTATATAATAAACTAATGGTTTTTTTTTTGTAGCAATGCTTCATTGCTGATTGTATATAAAAAAAGAGCCAGGAAGGATTTTGGATAGGAGAAAAAGGATTGGGATAAAGAAGGATTGAGGACCAAAGGATGGATTATAACATCAAGGATAGGTTAGAAAAGGATCAATGATAAATAAGAAGGCCTATACTTATAAAAACGAATCAAACTAAAAAAAGAAGGAAGGAATTATGTGTATAATGAGCATAATCATATGTCAGGAGCTATTATGCCATGGTCACCATTTTTATTAGCCGGGGGCGACCCCTAAATATGAGCCAATTTGTGTCAAACTTTCAGGTTTTAGTTTTTATGCTAAATGGAACTATTTTAGGGGGCGCAGATAAAATAATTCAACATTTCAATTTTTGACTACCCAATAAGAGACACCCTAAATTATATATACAGGGTGTTTGAAAACTTTCTGTACAAATTGTAATGGGGGATAGGCAACACCAAGACAAACCCTTTTCGTCTATAAGTGTATGTCCGCTGACGTCACCATTCGGCGCGAGAGGGCGCCGCTGCAATTGGCTAAAAGGTGAAGTGGGCTAGACTCGCGCTTGCCGCGGGCATTCTTAAATCGGACGTAGTACGCGTAACATGGAGCGCTTCACGACTGCTGAGATGGCTGACATGCATATGGTGTATGGGGCTGCCAATGGAAACGGAAGAGCTGCTGTGAGGTTGTACCGACAGCGCTTCCCAAACAGACGTGTGCCAAACCACCAAACGTTTGCGCATTTGCATCGGCGACTGCGAGAAACTGGAACATTCCATGCAAACATGCATGACACTGGTCGGGAGAGAAACGTGCGCACTCCTGACATGGAAGAAGAAATCCTACGGCGATTTGAGGACAAACCAAGCGCAAGCACGCGAGGTGTTGCACGTATCCTCGGTGTGAACCACGACCTGGTCTGGAGAGTGTTGCACGAGCAGCAGTTACATCCGTTTCATCGTCAGAGAGTCCAGGCATTACAACCTCGGGATTACCCTCTTCGTGTGGAATTCGCACGCTGGTTTCTGCAGCAGACAGCGGTGCAGCCTAATTTTCCGGCTTATGTGCTGTTCTCAGATGAGGCCTATTTCACGCGTGAGGGTGTGTTTAACATGCACAATTCTCACGTGTGGGCGCACGCAAATCCACATGCTACATGGGTGCATGCTCATCAAGAACGGTTCGCCGTCAATATTTGGGCGGGTATCGTCCATGGCAAGTTGATTGGGCCGTACCTGCTGCCTGCCCGACTCGACGGGCGGGTTTATCGGATATTTCTTGAAGAAACGTTGCCGGAACTGCTGGAAGATGTTCCCGTGGCTATTCGTAGACGAATGTGGTTTCAACACGTCCGATTTAAGAATGCCCGCGGCAAGCGCGAGTCTAGCCCACTTCACCTTTTAGCCAATTGCAGCGGCGCCCTCTCGCGCCGAATGGTGACGTCAGCGGACATACACCTATAGACGAAAAGGGTTTGTCTTGGTGTTGCCTATCCCCCATTACAATTTGTACAGAAAGTTTTCAAACACCCTGTATATATATATAATTATAATATATATATATATATAAGCTTTCAATAATTCTTCTAAAGGTTTTTGCTTCTAAAGTTTCTTCTACAATGAATTGCACACACGAGATTGACCATTATAGTCTCCTAAATCAGCAGAATATTAGTGTATAATTATTATTAAATAAATTATTAAATTTAAGTGTAAACAATTAATAATAAATTAATAAAAGTGTAAACAATTAGTGTATAAAATGCAATTATTAAATAAAAATTGTAAATAATTAATTGTATACAATTATATAAATATGTGAAATTATTATTATTGAAAAAGGTTATTATATATGTATAGTTAGTCCTAATAATTTAAATTAATATGAGTTAGCAGAACTAAACAATAAAAAAGGGGAAAGTCAATACAAAATAGAGTCCTAACTGTGACAAAAAAAAAACACCTGCTTTTAGAGACCAATGAAACCTCTCAGGAAGTTGGTCTCTTACGACAGGTTTAACTTTATATACACGTTCCATACAACTTGACTACTTACTTTTAGTATGTGCCCCTCTTAAATGTTCTTTTTCCTTTTGGGATACTCTTGTTTAGTTTCTCATTAGTGTTTTTTCCCCCCCGAGTCTTTTAATAGGCTCCCCATTTTAATTAAACCACAAATAACTGAAAGAGCTCAGCTTTACAAAAGAGTCGTAAAATGTTTTAATTAAAAGACAGTACTCTCCATTCCACACTTGATTAAAAATGTGAAATCTCACACCTGAGTTTCGAATTCTAGACTCTTTTTCAGTGTTAGACAGGCTGAAAGTTCCTGGTCGCAAGCCTTGCCTATTACATCGTATTAAATTTTGGTAATTTTTCAAATCGAAGCCTCATGATTTCTAAGAATTTAAATGTATGCATAATGTAATGAAGCTAAACTTAACAAAGGAGTTGAACTAGGTCAAGGCATTCTTAAAGCAATGAAAAAACTGGGATTGACTTTGTCTTGCATAAGGTTTGTCGATATGATGCGAGAGTGGGTCTGACAGTGAGTTTGGTTAGTTCATTTTAAAAAAAAATATGGGACATAAATTTATACAAAGAAAATGAAAAATCCAAAAATTATTTTCGAATAAATGTGGACCCTTCTTAAATTTTCAACTCCAAACACAGTCTTACGAATTTTAAATTCGAAATTCTTAGGAAGGCGTCGAACGGTACAATTAAGAGAAATGAAATTTATTCATCCATGGAGACTAAAATTCATTTCGCAAGTATTACACAGAGAGATTGATTCATACAGATAACACGAGTTGCAGATGAAAGCATATACCATGTTATTAATTTAATTGTATATAAAATTGATAATAATAATAATGCAAGTAGTATGGGTGCAACCATAAAGAATGGGGAAGGGTTAGAGGATAAGAGGGAGAGAGAATGACAAGAAAGTGTGGGAAACGGTAGTGAGAAGAAAGTGGGAGAAAACGTCCATGAGCTTCTAATCAACAGGATAAATGATATGGAAGCATTAGGTTATTTGCTTTATATATTTATTCAATTGTCGGTACTGAGCAGTATATTGGAAGTATTTTAGAGTCAAGTCAGTGTTTTCCTGCACGTCTGCGGTCAGAAACTGATGGATCCCATAAATTCGACACACTGATTCAACCAAACGTTATTTATTCAGTTTCCACAGTTGTATGAGTCGTATATATCTGTGATAAAATGGGTATGTTTACGTCGCCTTGGGGAAGAAACACAAGTTAAGGGTGCATCTTGCTCCTGAAGAATCAGGAATGGGACTGATGATAACTAGAAGTGTCTGCAATACAAACTGACGAAACTTGAGTAAAACAGCGGACGTGGATTGAACAAGTGGTAATACAGAACCTGATATTACATTAGTACATTGACCCCCTGTTTACTCGGCATTTTTACTGCGAGTTTCTCATACCTTCAAATGGCCGTTTGGGTGGAATGATGTTTTGTGTAAAAATCCACAACTTTACATCTCACTTCAACTTAAGTTGCAATTACGATTGTCTTGAGCGTTGATTTGTAAAATATGGTGTAGTAGTTACCATCGCTGATTACGAATTCACCGGCCACGGGTTCGATTCCCGACGACCCCATGCGGCGCTCAGCTCACCCAGTTGTTCATTTCTACACAAACAAAATGGTTGGTAGATAAATGGGTACCTTGGGTAGCCTACTGGTTACGACGATTGGCTGTTGATTGAGGAGGTCGTGAGACCGAGTCTGGTCGAGGACTTTATAATTTTTTATTTTTTTGGTGGGTCGTGGTTCGGATTCTACGTTAAGATGTAGTTCTAAGGTGGAACAACAAGCTTTTATATATATATATATATATATATATATATATATATATATATATATGTGTGTGTGTGTGTGGTGTGTGAGGGTTGTTTAAAAAAAATTTACAAAGTTAATTACCGGTGCATTATGCATAGTAAAATAATGTTGTTGGTAGTACAGTATTTTGTTATGCATGTGTGGCAACACTGTAAAGTGACAACACTGTTTGTGACGTGGCAACACTGTTTGTAATATGGTTTACCCGTAGTTAAAAATGGCTGCTCTCCTAGACACTTGGTCCTCCAGACGAAGTGCGTGCTGTGATTCTATTTTTAAACGCGAAAAATGTTTCCGCTGCAGAAATTCATCGCCAACTTGTTGAAGTGTATGGAGAGAATGTTTTAAGTCGACAAAGTGTATAAAAATGGTGTGCAAAGTTTCGGAAAGGAAGGCAGAGCACCATTGATGCTGCGCGAAGTGGAAGACCAGCAAATGCAATAACTGATGAAAACAATGAACGAATGAACAACGCTATTCGTGAAAACAGAAGAGTAACAATTTGTGACCTTCAAGCAACATTCCCTCTCTCACCTGGAACCATATCCAACATTGTTCATGACAAGCTTGGATTCAACAAAGTTTGTGCACGTTGGGTACCCAAAATGTTAACGGATAACGGCAAGACTCGGAGAATGAATAACCTGCAGTCTTTCCTTTCTTCAGCGGTATTCGGCCGAAGGTTCGCATTTCCTTGAGCGCATTGTGACAGGTGATGAGACGTGGGTACACCATCACACACCAGAGTCTAAACGGGCATCCATGGAATGGAAACATCCAGGGTCATCACGAACCAAAAAGTTCGAGATTGTACCATCAGCTGGTCAGGTGATGGCAACGATTTTTTGGGACCATTAAGGCGTTTTGCATGTTGAATTCATGCAAAACGGGGTAACAATAAGTGCCACTTCTTATTGTGAAACTTTACAGCGACTCCGAACGGCTATCAGAAGAAAACGTCCAGGGCTGCTTACTGTCGGTGTGGTGTTCTTGCATGACAATGCACGCCCTCATGCTGCAAATCAAACACGCCAACTTTTGGCATAGATCATAGATCATCCCTCCCCCACCTCCCATAGTCCTGACCTTGCACCAATCGACTTCCATTTGTTTCCAGCCCTAAAGGAACATCTCGGAGGCAAACCATTTCAAAACGATCCTGATGTAGAAGTTGCAGTACGAAACTGGTTAAAAACCAAGGACCCTACATTTTACTCGACCGGCACCGGAGAGTTTGCCCCACGCTACGCAAATGTTTGAATCTGTTTGGTGATTATGTAGAAAAGCAGTAATAAGTCGTTGCTGAAATACTTGTAATAATTACTTGCCTTGTAATAAAACAGTTTCTTCAAAACACCTTGTAAACTTACTTTTTGAACAGCCCTCGTGTATATGTATATATATATATATATATATATATATATATATATATATATATATATATATATATATATATATATATATAACTGATAACGTTGCGTCAAGTATAATTATTTTATGATAAATCGTAAATCCCCATTCCCGAGGTGAAGCCCCCAAAGGAAATTTATTTATTTATTAAACATTAAATTATTTTGCTTCTCCGAAGATGCAAGTAGAAAAAATCAGGCATGGATTTTTTCCAATCACTTTGTAGTAATAACAGAATTTGCAAGTAACTATTATTTATGGTTTTACCCCAATATTCACCACAATATTAATATTTATGATGAAATGAAAACATATAGGGGCTGGGTGTACTTGGCTATGTAAGATAGGAAAAAAAATCTCCTTCACCTAGCAAACAGATCTGAGACAGGGGGATGGGGCTGAATGAACTGCATGCGATGAGGAATCGATGTACAGACGGTTGACAAAAGTAAATAGACGCAGCGATGATTGTCATCAAGAACACATAGCAAAGCTCATCAATGGAATGCAAGAAAGTGTATCAGGTTTATACAGGGCGTTCGGACAGTCACTGTGCACTTATATTTATTTAATAGCATACAATAGGATGGGTTAGGTTATGGATGGGACCATCAGAACTTATAAAGGGTGTTGAAAGTGATGTCCTTTAACAGCAATACAGGCCTGGACCCGTCTTATTTTATTTTGAAACACCTTTGTCAGTTCTTCTTTTGAAATATAAAAAAAACATTAATTATATAAGTGCACAGTGACTTTCCGAACACCCTGTATAATGCAAAGTAGAAATCAACACGATTCTAAGTATATTGCTTCAATAACCGAATTACTAATTCATTGACTTTTTTATCATATCAGAAACTATGGAAAAAAAAAACCTCGAAGGTGTATATTTACTTTTGTCAACCCTTTGAATGCATGACACTCCTACTAGTCAATAAAAAAGGTAACACTCGCGGGATGGACAAGCGTTCAGCAGAGCAGCTTCTCCATTCCATTTTAGGTACTAGAGTTGAATTCTTGTGTATGATATTAGCTTTCTCACCTACTAATAGGATACTGATTGCATAAATCATGGTAGAAGTATTGTAAATGCACATTTGCAACATTACCAATATCTTATAAGACTAGAAAAAAACCTTCATCTGGCAACTCTCAAGATTAATTCAGTACGAAATAATTGTTAAAGTGTCAAAATTAGGATAAGAGAGAGAGAGACCTTTATATTTATGATAACATTACCGAATTCCATAAGCATGCAAAATGTCGCCTCTTTTTAATTGTATTATCTACCAGATGAAAATTATGTACGGTTAATTATATAGTATATTCTGTAGTTAAATTATAAAATCATCTATGATTATAATAATAAATTATTTACCTATATATATATATATATATATATGTAAAGAACGACGCTTGTGTAGAAGAGCGTTCCGCACAAGACGAGGAGGGAGAACGAGCAAATGAAAAATGAGGTACCTCCCAGGAATCGAACCAGGGCTCATCCAATTGCCGGTCGGACATGCTATCCACTACACTAAGGTCCTCGATCAATCAGAAATCGTAATTCTCCTACATACGAGCGGAATCAAATGCCCTGAGGGGGCACCCTCGCATGCCGTACATATATACATTTTAACTGCAAGCAACACACAGTATAATTAATGTAAACAACGACGCTTGTGTAGAAGAGCGTTCCGCACAAGATGAGGAGGGAGAAGGAGCAAATGAAAAATGAGGTACCTCCCAAGAATCGAACCCAGGATCATCCAATTGCAGTTAAAAAAAATAAATATATATATATATACAGGGCGTCCCAAAAAAATGTATACACACTTTAAATACTTATAAAGGCAGTGTTTATTAAAATACATTTCATTTTCAAAATGTAATAGAATCTACAGACATTATTTAATTGTTTTGTCAACGCCTGTTTTCAAACTGACGTCCGTTCTGGTCCAGGCACTGCTGATAACGCGAAGCAATGGAATCGCAAACATCACGAAACATTTCGTTTGGTATTTGTGTGCATTCTCGTTCAATGGCTGCTCTCAATTCAGCGACTGTTGCAGGTTTTATAGCGTAGACTTTGTCTTTTAAGTATCCCCATAAAAAAAGTCTAGTGGTGTGAGGTCTGGTGAACGCGGAGGGTATTCTACGAAACCCCTTCGTCCAATCCACATCCACATCGTGCCAAGTACCACTCGCAATACTCCACTCTTCGGTCCGGATCATCTTCATTAATAGCATGGACTAATCTTGGAATGTAACTTTTCCATTGACAGCGCTTCAAAATGCGTTGGACAGACGATT
Organism: Bathynomus jamesi; assembly: GCA_023014485.1. NCBI lineage: Eukaryota > Metazoa > Arthropoda > Malacostraca > Isopoda > Cirolanidae > Bathynomus > Bathynomus jamesi. The sequence goes on from JAJOZX010002284.1 coordinate 585,846, forward strand.
CTGAAATTCCTACCTCACGACTCGCTTGCCGCACAGATTTTCTTGGACTTTGGTGATACGTTTCCAGTACTCTTCTTGCTTTGTGGGGCTTGTCGATGTCGTGGTCTTCCGGAACGCTTCTTGTGGACATTCTGAACAGTTCCATCGGCTTCAAACTTATCTCTAATTCGAGTGATGGTAAGTCGCGTTGGTGGATCTGTTTGAAACTCCCTCCTAAACTGTCTTTGCACTTCAACTGCGTTTTCACACTTCCAGTAGCATTTTAGAATGAATTTCCTTTGTTCAAAGCTTAGTCTGACTGCCATTATTAATTCTAATGGGTTTAACTTGGAAAGAAAGAAACATCAATTGAGCTATCAGCTGTTAAAGTGTGTATACATTTTTTTGGGACGCCCTGTATATACAGTATATATATATATTACACAGACCGTGCATGGAAGAACTTGTTCCATGCACGGCCTGTGTGTAACAAAAGTTTCTTAGGGAACCATTCTGAATTGTATCATATATATATATATATATATATATATATATATATATATATATATATATATATTTTTTTTTTTGTATTGGGGCGTTTACCGCCACTTCCCGCTATATGGTAGCGGATATCATGGCGAGGCGGAATACGAGAAAGAGAAACGGAGACGGAGAAAAGGCACTAGAAAAGGGGAGAACAGCGGACTACAGGTGAGAAGTCACCTAAAGCTCAGATAGGATGCGAGATTGGGAGAGGAAGAGGAAAAGACGGTCAAGCGAGAAGAGAGGGCTCTCAGCGAGCATAAGGCGTAAACGTTCGGGGAGGGGGAAATCAGAAAGGAACGGGAAGGCGCGACGACGTACTGACGACAGGGTGGGGCATTCCACAAGGATGTGAGAGACGGTGAGGGGCATATACTTCATATGAAGCCAATTTGCGAATCAGATTAATCGTTTCGTGTCTGAAGTATTATACTTAAAGGTTTGAAAAATTTGGTGCAAAAATCATATCTAAATTACTATTTCATAGTGGTGCAGTATCCTGACAGTTTTAACGTTCACATATGTTGCCATTCGGTATGAAAGGGTTAAAGAAAAGTCATTGCTCTGAAATAATTACTGTATTTTTTATTTTTTCAATTCAACCCACTGTTTTTAGTATACTTTTATATATATATTATCAAAGTAATGAGTTATAGACGCTCGTATGAAGTTATACTGTCTCATAAATGAGAAAAAATGCTTCTTGTATATAAAACAAAAAGAATAGAAGTGTAAAAATGAACGAACGGTATAATAGTGGAATAAAAATTATTCAAAATACAATGAAAAGAAAGCTCGGGGGAGGGGGAGGGGGATGAACGAACATTTTTGAGGTTTACATGGCGTGATCGGTAGGAATACTTGTTCTGAAAATCCGCGACGCAGATTCGAATATAATTTAGCTCCAAATTGCTTACTTTATTGCCTTCTCCCTTTTCACTTTATTTAAGTGCGGTTATTGCACTTAAAACGCATTCATAGAACTGGATGAAAATTTAATATAAAAACAGTTCACTCAAGAACTTAATAAATCGATTTAGGGATAGAATGAAGAGGTTTTTTTTTTAATTGGACTGAACTGAATAACCTTTATTAATTAATAATAATTAATAATAAAATAAATACATTAGTTTTACAATTTACAATGACAAATAATTGCAAAGCTTGACTATTTAATTTATTTAATTTGGCTCTTAAGCTTTAGGCTTTACTGGGCTCTTATTAAAAATAAAACGTATAGTTATTATTATTATTATTATTAATACATAAATCATGAATAAGTATTATTAATTAAGGTATGTTAAACTTCTTATTAAGTTTACGGGTTTAAATCCTACGACTGGAACGAACTTTTGTATTATTTTTTGAATATTTAATTGAACAACTCAAACTTCCTTCTGAAGCGAGCAAACAAACGAACAAATTAATAAATATATAAATACAGTACTTACAGGGTGGCCCATAAGTCCCAATCGTTTATAATTAAAACGAAAGTACAAAAATTAAAGGAAGTAAAAAGTTTATAATAAGTTTAGAATTATTTATTGGTTATTCAAAGCGCAAAATATTATGACCATCTCGACAAATATTCTTTCCTTAGTAATCGATTAAGTCAGCATGAGCTCCGCTAGATGGATTTTCGCTTTAATTATAACCGATTGGTACTTATGGGTCACCCTGTAGAATACACCAATAGTCTTGCATGGAAAGAATTCTAAGTTTTACTGATATGAATAATCTAACCTATACATATAGTGTATGCCTATATGAAAAATTGTAAAATCCTTGTGTTTCAGTCCTTCATTGAGGACGCAAGAGGCTAAACTAATGGATCTATACCCATTTGGTTGACGGAACATTCTATCAATACTCTAAATCTAACTTAAACTAACCCAAGCTCAACCTAACCTAACTTAATCTAACTCATAATAACGTCAATTAAATGTTATGTCGAGAAAATGACGTTAGTCTGACACTAATATGTCTTCATAAATACTGTACCTACAAAGGATTATTACGATTTAAGAACATTATTATTAATTAAAACGATAAATGTATTTAATTAAAACGATAAATGTATTTAATTAAAACGATAAATGCATTTAAAGATTATGTATTCATCGAGAATTAGTTAAATGCTAAATTAATGAATCTATAACGAATCATTATCTTTCTGTGTAAACTCTCCTACATCGTGCTGCTCACAGTGCCATGATTATCCTTTCGAAACTCTTCCGCGGACAGAAATTAGATTTATATGCAAAAATAGAACACATTAGGATGCCATCCCACGAGATCTTTCTTTGACGCAGTCACTTTTTCGTGTCCCCAGCTCGTGTTTCCAACCGCGCACAGCATTCGCCCGTAAGGTGCCATTCAAAAACCACGTGGTCCTTAAAATGGGGGTGGGGTCTTTATTTGACCACCGGGCCACATGGGGGAGGGGGTCTTGACGTTTAACCACGTGGCCACGTCCCAGAGGACCAAAGAGTACAACCTTGGGAAGAAATATAAATATGCTACATTGTATGCTCCAATTAATATGTATGCATCCAATATGCATGCTCCAATAAATAATTTTTTGAACATTCAGAATTACATTATTTAGTCAAAATTTATTTGAATTAAAGAAACAAACAATTAATACAGTTTATTTAGAAGATATGCCTTTTAATTGTTCATTTACCTCATTACCTCTCAATAATATAAGAAATCTAATGTGGCACCTTACATTTTACGTAAGATTAAGAAGGGGTGGGGGTGACATCAGAAGACCACGTGGTTTTGGAGGGGGGGTGACATCAGAAGACCACGTGATTTTGGAGGGGGGGTAAGTTAATGGCCACAAATGACCACAAGGGGGGAGGGGACGGGTTTGAAAACCACCCGAAAAAGGACCACGTGGTTTTTGAATTACCCCCTAAATAGTTGTTACATCGACGATTCTCAATTTTTTAATGTGTGGAACCTATTTTCATAATCCTTTCAACGTCCGCGACTCCATCACTTAAAATCTGACAATTTCGTTGAATCGAAGGAAAAATGTGCCTAAAATTTAAAATTTTATATATTTTAGTTACGATCAATTACAAAGAGTATAAAAAAAACACGCATTCAATTAAAATATAATTTTTATTACTTTATTTCAGGTTTCACTGAAAATATAGTCTTTATTACTGTATGTTCCGGCGACCCAAAGATAATTACTCACTGATTCCTAAGTTGAGAACCATTGGGCTAAATTGGGCTAAATTTTTCGCTAACCCTTTCCCGGTATTGCTGCTTATATTACGCGAGGGGATAGGAAATTTTCTTTTAAAAAATTAGATTATTCTCTAGTTTAAGCTTTAAAAATTCACATTATTTCATAAAAAAGTTTTCGCTAAAAGAAGAGTGATATTTGATATCCGATCTAATTTCGTTGGACTCCAAAACATCTTTATTAAATATATAGCAAGTTCAAGGCTGTAGCTGTGCCATAACTACAATACAGCTGTAATTGTATATGAGGCCCTCCTAACCACTTCTTCCTAGGGGGGCCTCATATAAAAGCCAAACTCGGCTCTAGTACGTACACTCGTACAGAAACATGGAGTTGTACGACAGAACTTTTTCAATCGGTTGTAAACAGTACGACTATATACTGTGCAGGCTGAGGCGTGAGGAGTGAGTGTGCACTGTACAGCTGCAGATAGATACTGTAGATGTTCGCATAGGAAATAAAATCTACGGAAAAAATAGTGAAAATTTAAAATATCAGCATCACTCTATAATTGGTTGTAATAATAATCTGACCAATAAAAACATAACTAACCAATTAATATGGCAGTGTATTCGGCACCCAGTCATAAAAAACGGTAGAATCATAGCTCATTTGTATATAAGACTGTTATTTGAATCATTTAATCAATTATAAATTCTTGTGGAAAAAAAAAATTGCTGCCGATAGAAATAAAATTAATTATTTTTTTTCTTATATTTTGGCGAAAACAATATTTTCCTTTTAAATTACTATTAGTTTTTTAGCTTTTTAAATTATTTCAATTTTTCGGCAAATTTATTTCCGTGACTGTACGTTGTACCTTAATTAACATAATTTCTCCAGGACAAAGTTCACAATAAAGATTAGTTGGGTTCATATCCATTAAACTACATTACCCAATATACTAGTCAAATCTATACTTTTCTAATGAAATTTAGTATGTTTGGTTCAAATCTAACCTTCATTTCTTCTGCAAATTTAGGTTAAGTTAGGTTAGGTTAGGTTTTGGCAAGATATTAGCCAAATCTATATTTTCTAATGTAATTTAGTATGTTTTGCTCAAATCTGACCTTCATTTCTTGTGCAAACTTAGGTTAGGTTTTGGCAATTTTGGCAATTTTGCACAAGAAAATGAAGGTCAGATTTGAACAATATACACTAAATTACATTAGAAAAGTATAGCTTTGGCTAGAATCTTGGGGTCATGTATTTTACTGCATAATTATCCCAAACTATTCCAATCGTGTGAATAACTTAATAGGAGAAAAGAACTGTATTATACTGGTGACCCATAATTCAGGAACCATAGGAATAATTGTATTTTTTTCTTAATAATTCTTGTACTTTCTAATAATGTTTTCTTTTCTTTATTTTCTTTTTAATGAAAAAAATCGAGTGGAGTGATACCTGTGGTGACATAGGTGGCCGTTCAATAGGACCTCTTCGGCCAATCCATCTGTTGGGGAACGTTTTATCAAGGTATTTGCGAACTGGCATGGCAAAATGAGAAGGTGCACCGTCTTGCTGAAAAAACATGTCACGTCGTTTGTTTATCGGTACGTCATCCAGGTAATTCATCAAAAAGAAAATAAAGAAAAAAAAATTATTAGAAAATACAAGAAATATTAGAAAAAAAAATACAATTATTCCTATGGTTCCCGAATTATGGGCCACCCGGTATACTTCTCATTTACATGCGCATATTTTTATTATTTCGTTTGACTTTTGAATGCACGCTTTTCAAAATTATTTTGGATTTTATTCAATAAAAATAATCTTTACATTTGGGCTAATTAGTAAAACTCGAAGTTGAAACTCTCAAAATTGAGGACATGTATTGATTGGAGACGCCTACAGTTAAAGAATAACCTGGTTTTGAACGGTTCTGCAGTTCTGTACGTGTATATTGGATGTACAACAAAAGTTTTTAGAACATATTTTCCCCTGAAAAAGTTTGACTAGTGCGAAGCATTTTAATGATTAAGAGATATGTATATGAAAGGTTGGCCCTATCAATTTTATCGAAATTGCACACGTAGGCGGGGTTAGGCATACGTGAAACAGCTGTTATTTTGGAGTTACTGAAGCACCTACGGCAAACCTATCTCAAACGAGAGTATAGGTCTTGGGTTTAAAGGATGTTAACCACGGCCCTGTCGTGACTTCAGATACACTTGATTCTTTCAAAAGAAGGTTGGATAGTTTGATGTCTGCAAGGGACATCTGGTGATAGTGTTTAAGCCCATTTTTATTGCATGAATGGTACTAGTTTATTTCATATATATTATGTGCATTTAGGTGATAAATCCCACAGCTCAACACAAGTGTTGTAGGATATAGGGAGGCAGCATCTTGGGTTCGGGGATACTCTCTGTCCTTACACACCCCATTTAAAGAGATTCCTCTGCTGAGCGGTGCCCCCCATAGTATTGTGAGGTATTGAAAAACTCATGATCTTTACTTGCCCCACGAACACCTTTAAATGGGAGACCCAAAATGGGTGCACACACATTTTTACATTACTGTAAAGTCTTTACAGCCACACCTACACTTTTCCGCCTAAGTATATATATTGTAATGTATATGGTTGTAAATTGTGACTTGGTCCGCAATTGATAGGGACCGTGACTTATTTTTGGTTGGTAAGGTACTGGTATTGATGGGTACCGTAATGAAACTGACTGTATTCTTTGGATCTGATATATTTGCATGTCAGTTATAAATAGATATAGAGTGTAACATATTTGTGGATAGTAGCCTATTATGACTTTGATCCTCTGGATCCAGAGATTCTATCTCTAGTTTTAAATTGATAATTAATTAGTTTTGTAAAAATTGGTTGTTGCCAATGTACAGGCAGTTTTTACATAGTGGAGCCACCTCGATGGGCCGAAGTGGCCCCTAGTGTGCCCACTATAAAAATTTCTTATGTTCTTATGTTTTGAGCCTACCTTTTCTGTCAAGAACCAATCTGATTTATATTACAAAGATAAACAGAATTTACCACGCCCATTGGGACCCATACAACTACACTTTAGGTTAGCTTATTGATGACTGCGTCGTTAGTTCCAACACTTTCGTTTGTTTAAAACATCACTACTCCATTTATGGGTTTTACTCGAACCCCGTATAAATCACAATCGGGTATGAAACACGTTAAAGAACTATTATTATACACTTAAGTCACAGGTATCAAACGGTAAAGAAAAAAAAATATAAGCAATATCTTAACTGGCTTAGATCAAACTTTATCATTGACTCTCTTAGGAATTTTTTGTGAATTGCTCGATTACGCTTCTGCCTTTGCCTGGCTGTTACCGACTATCTTCTCCTTCTGCCCTGCGTTCTCTTTCTCCCTCCACTTCTCCAGCCTCAAGAATTTGGTTTTCATCTCGCATTGGGAAAATATGTTCGTTCGTCTTTTTCCCATTTGATCCTGAAACTTACAAATAACTTTAAATACATTATATTATGAGTTTTCCAAATTCCTAACTGCGTTACATTATTTAATTAACTTATGTTATCTATTTAAAAGTATTAAATAATTTTAATATTTATTTCAAGTACTATTTGAACACTAAGACTGTTTACAAATACATGATTTGGTGAAACAGATGCGTGGCATCACGTGACGTATTCTCTTATATCTCATTGGTTGAATAAAAGAACGTCACGTGTTCCAGTCAGATCATGTTGAGATCTGTTCGGATGTTTACGCGCAAACGGTCACATATTCTGGGAGTTACCTGAGGCCTATTTAGAATTTAAATCATACCTAATTTATGTTGTTTATTTCTGTCAAATTTCTACTATATTTTATAATTTATATTATCAGTAAATTCCTCATTTTAGCAAACCCAACATATACGTTTTGTGTTGATGTCAAACGCACTTGGTGCCAACAATGAAATATGATTGCGCCATTTATGGGTCAACATAAAATACTTATTTTATTATTTTATTATATGCATAAACATAGTCTCTCTCTCTCTCTCTCTCTCTCTCTCTCTCTCTCTCTCTTCTTCACCTTCTTTCGACATCGTCATTTTTACGTCTGCTCCCTCCTCACTCTTCCTTATCTATTAATGCTTTTATCGCGCGGATCTGAGACCACAAATCCATGTCATCTTCAGGAAATGAATTATCATCCCATTTCCTGTACAAAAATCTATATATTTTGGGAGAAGATAAATAAAAAAGAAATATGTACAAAAGAAATAAATATATCCAATTACGTTTGGTGACCTCTAGCTCACATAAATATACAGGGTGTTTCAAAAGTCCGGAATCATAAGAAATGTTATATACGATATATATATATATATATTAAAATATTTCCTATGACTCCGGACTTTTGAAACATCCTGTATAGACTAAATAAAAAGAACCATGTTAAACATGTGATTTATAACTAGATTTATTCTCTCTCTCTCTCTCTCTCTCTCTCTCTGTGTGTGAAGGTACGTAAACCTTGAATCTATTTAATATATAAGTGCTTTATTTAACATTAAAATAATGTAGAAATTCTACATAAAAAATAATTCAAACATTCACTCGCAGATGAAAGGTGGTCAACTAAGCAAAATTTTATTAAAAATATCAAAACTGTAAACTGTACGGCAAAGCTGGGCACTTGCGGTTTTTTTTTGCGGTACTGCGGTACTGCGGTACTACCGCACTACCAAACCGGTACCGCATAACGCAGTACCGCAAAGGATCGCTGAAAGTACAGCAGTACCGCTACCGCATTTTTTGCGGTACTGCGTTATGCGGTACCGGTTTGGTAGTGCGGTAGTACCGCAGTACCGCAGTACCGCAAAAAAACCGCAAGTGCCCAGCTTTGCTGTACGGGATGACGACATCTGATCGACTTAATATTTTGTCGACAAGTATATTATGGATTAAACTAAATTAGGTTAGGTTAGCATAGGTTACATTACATTACGTTACGTTATTTTTTTCGAGTGTCGATATTATGGTCTTGTTGATCTGATAGACAAACGAGTAGACCCATTTCCCATACATGCATGATCGGTTTTTTGAGAGGTGATACCATCCACATAAATGGACTGAAAATAATTTTAAACCTTTTATTCATATTTTTATTGGGAGCAAGATTATTTGTTCCCTTAATAAGATATGAAAGCTCTCTCAGAGATCACTGGGTCTATTCCCAGTTTTATTATTGATTAATAAGATATGAAAGCTCCCTCAAAGATTACTGGTTTTATTCTCATTTTTATTATTGATTAATAAGATATGAAAGCTCTCTCAAAGATCACTGGTTTTATTCCCAGTTTTATTATTGATTAATAAGATATGAAAGCTCCCTCAAAGATCACTGGTTTTATTCTCATTTTTATTATTGATTAATAAGATATGAAAGCTTTCTCAAAGATCACTGGGTCCATTCTCAGTTTTATTATTGAGGCATAATGATTATAATGAATGATCTATCTGAAGTCTTATACAATAGCTATTGCATACATAATAACATTCAATGAAATAAGAAGCTACTAAGGTGAATATATAAGCCAACGCACGAAATCGCTACAAGATTGCTATAGTTTGGGAACACTACACATTCCACCTCTCCTATTTCCAGTGTTGTTTGGGTGGTTATGGAGTTCATTTTCAGATCACGCCTTAGTTTCTCTATTATTTTCCATACGTATGATATGGTGTACCTCTCTCTTCTTCTTTCAAGTGAATATAGATTTAATATACAGTATGTAGTCTTTCCCAATAACCGAGTTCTTTGCAGTCATTGATCTTGGCTGTGAAATTTCTTTGGATTTCTTCTAGTTTATTATTTTTTTCTTTCTTATATGGAGACGTCAAGACTGAGGAGTATTCCAATTTTAGTATGATCAGTATTTTCAGCAAGGGAATCCTTACTTTCTTATCCCTCCTTGTAAATGTTCTCGGTATCTGTCCCATAATTCTTTTTGCCTTTTCTATTGCTATCTGATTTTGTATCTCAGATTTTGTATCGTCGGTCATTTTAACTGCTAAATTTTTTGCTTTCGTGTTTCTTTGGATTTCCTGCCTATTTGGAGCATAATATTTTCTTTGTTTCAACAACTCAATTTTTTTCCATGTCTTAAGGGTTGAAAAATTTCGGTGTTGAATTTCATGTTGTTTTCTTCTGACCATCTGGGTATTCTGTTTGTATCCGTCTGTAAAGATTTCACATCATTTGCATTCCTAATTATTCTGCAGATTTTTGTTTAGTCAGCAAAGGATGTTACTGTAATATTACTGATAACTTCGTTGTCTGTATCTGTTAGCATCATAATGAATAGGAGTGGGGTTTCCGTTAACCGCTTTCCGTTAGATGAGAAAGATTAAACGATGTTGGATCTGTTCAGTAGCTTGATGGGTGATTGTCCTCTAAGTTCAGATGATGTTTAACTTCTTTCATAACGACAAACATCATGTCATGGAAGGGGCCTACAGCGTTACGTGGGGTCCGAACGATCTACGGGTCACTATGGAGTTGTGCATAACCTTTTGCTAGGCGGGAGGCAAACTTTAATGAATTGCCAAACTAGATGTGTTATACATGTTTTAATCGATAAATTCATTGTGATTTCAATTCAACAACTGAAGGTAATGATGGCTCGTTTCGTTGAAGATAGTGAAGAACAACATGTGGTAGACCGAATTCGAATAAATGCCTATCCAGAAGCAATGGAAGCAGATGCAATTTTCATTATTCGGAAGTGGATCGCCCAAAACCTTCATCGTAGTGAAAGATGGATGACTGACAATTGGAAGAAAGGATACAATTTGTATTTTACAAAAGTGGCGGAAGCAGGCCCGAAAAACTGTCGCAGGAGAGCAAAGATATTGTGACTGAAAGCAGTGGCAAAAGGCGACAAAGTTGCACTCAAGTTACCAAAATCACCTTGGAGAAACGAAAGAAGGCTGTTGATCGGTCAACGATTCAACGCTCTTGCAATAGGCAAGGATTGAAGCCTTTCCACGTGATCCCACAGCCATGATATCCTCAACAAGCATTGAGAATCGATTTTGGTCTTGAAATTATCTGTATCTGCGGGATGAAGATGATTTCATGCACCTGAAACTAAGTAATGAATTCTTCGTTTGGACTGTCTGTCGGCCAAATTATTAAAATGAGAGAGTATGGTCACTTTCCTTACAAGATATTGAAGACCATGAGTATTATCAGCAGCTTTACGAAACACCTCGTTGCATTAGGATATTCATTTGATTCACTACTGTCAAAATGATGTGGGTGATCAAAGAAGGAGCTTCATGGGATGGTATATACTGTATTATCGGCATACTATTCTCACGGAAAATATAATTCCATTTCTTTCGGATCCACAAAGTGTAATAAAATAACAAACATCTCGGAAGTGGTTTATCTTCATGATAGTACCCCTATGCCACTGCGCAAATGCCATCCATCAACTTCTGAGAGACTCTGAGATTAATTTCTTTGATCGGACTCAATGACCAGAAAATTTCCCTGAGTTTATCGTAGCAGAGCACTTTGGAGCGATTTTCAAGGACAAAGTGGAAGATGTGATGCTACAGGAACTTGGTCTGAACCAATATTCTTAAGAGGTGCTCCTTAAAGACATTCAAACTATCCTCCAAGAACTTGAACATGACAGAGATTTGTTTGAACGTTTGTTGAAATCATACCCTAAACGTTTGAGTGGTGTGCGTGAGGGTAATGACAAGCAGACGAGATATTGATACGCTTTGGGTTCAGTTTGAATAAAACTTTCAAATGGTATGCGGTTTTCTATCTTTGTTTACTTTGGTTTGTACCCCTTAGCAAAAGATTATGCACAACCCTATACATCACCTGAACTTAGAGGATGGTCAGTTGGTCACCCATCCAACGACTGAACAGACCCACGTCACTTACCTTCGCTGATCTAACGAAAAGCGGTGTTGCGACGTAGGCACGACGTAGTCTTTAATAAAAAAAAACCCAGAAAAATTATACCGTATTGCGTTTTTATAAAATTTATTTTAACTGTTTTTTGTTGTTCTATTTAATATCTGATACTACTTGATAATTTTTAAATTTTTTAATAAGTTAAATGTTACTTCATAAAATACCATATGCAAATTTGTCCTCTTAGTACCTCCCACCCTACTCACGAATTTTTTTTTAAATAAGTGTGTACCCTTAAAGCAAGAAGAAAACGAAGACTATAAACCCAGACATATCTATATTAATAATAAGAAGAAAACAAAGACTATAAACCCAGACATACCTATATTAATAATATTAGTTTCACACTCATTTTCAAAGACGTTTTGAACCATGGAATCCGTAGAGATGAAAAGTTCGAAACGGAATAAGTTAAATGAAACGCGAAACAATATCTGAAGCGATCCATCACCAACGTATAAATTAAGAACTTTTTGAAATTTGCCAAATTGTTAAGACAGAATTCGAAGATGATATAAATCACTTTTTGCCCCCCTGAGTTTTCCTTGCTCTGTCTTTTTATACATTTTTTTATTTCCTTCTCCTAAATGATGGATAGACTGTACAATTGAATTCTTTTAAATAGCGTGTCTAATTCTTTTCTAGTTGGTTGCCCTACCGATAATTTTTAATAAGTATACGTTAATGTTATATATCTACGCACGCATAATTTTTATATGCCTTAAATAAAGCTTGGTAAAAATACTTTGACCCTAAATTATGGCCTTTACTATATGGTTTAATATGAGAACGCATTTGCTTTTTATCCCTTATTTAGTTAAGACGTAACAAAATCTTTTATATGTCTTAAATAAAGCGTAGAAAAAATACCCTGACACCTAACTATGTCAACTACTACTACGTGTTTCAGTGTGAGAATCTCTCTGTTTTCCTTTACTTAATTAGGATGTAAAAAAATGCTATAAAATTAAGGTGCTTCAAGCTTCAGGCATAGTAATTGTTTACTTTGCTTTAATGGAGAACAATTAAAAGAAGCGGAAAATTTATAATGATTTTTAAGTAGTTGAATTTTCTAGTTTGTAATTAATTATTAAGCATAATGCATAAGGCCAATTTTCTTTTTAAGGCCAATATCGTAACGTCTTAATATAAAGTTGATGAAAGACTTCTAAGCAATATAAATTATAAGTAATTATTTTACAACACAGACATATTTTTTCATGTTTTGAAAGCAGTATATTATTAAGTATATAATTAGTATATCCTATAGTTGTTACACCCATGATAACCACAACACCCTAAGTACTGTTATTCCTGTTCTTTACTCTTAAATATGGTTCTATTCTGCAGCAAAATCTCATTATTATTCGAGTATCATAATAGGTACAAAACAGGGCCAACGGCATACGCATTTCGTGCATCTATCGCTCTTTGACACCTTATTTTGAAGACATCAATTGCCCCATTATAAGATCGAGCGCAATGTGTTTACACCCTTAATTGTTACGTTACAGTGAATTCTCTCATCGAGAGAAGTAGTTATCTAAGGTGAGGTTACGTTTATTATTCGTAAGATGAATTAAATTATAGAGGAAGGGATAAATAAATGAAAAATGAAAAATGAAAGATTATGAACCAAAATCCTTAAAACTTATGTTATGTTCTCAAAAGTTCATATTCTGAGAACTCATTATATTATATTTTCCTCTGATGTTGAATATACTATATATACTGTGTGTATATATGTCGGTTCCGTAGGAATAAGCCTCTCTCTCTCTCTATATATATATATATACATAAAATTTACGTTACTACATAATAAATGGTAACTCTTGGAGCGAAACTGGTATGTCACTGCTTCTTTTTATAAAGAAAGATTTTTTTTTAGGGTTGGGGGGCATTTAACAACCGAAGACAAGTTTATAATTAGAAAAGTTTCAAATGATGAGGTCGGAAAATAATATAGAAATTTCGAACAAAATAGGAACAAAAAGTGAAGCAACCTAATGTAACTCCTGTTGTGTGTGTGTGTGTGTGTGTGTGTGTGTGTGTCTTAACTAGCGGACCTACAAACTAAACTTGAAACTTTTAATTTTTTTTAGGGTAAGAGGCAAACCTTGAGTTTAGTTGCGACGTCCCTGAGTTAGGCTCTTCAGTTGGAGAGGGGAAAAAAAATTATATATACGGTATATATATATATATATATATATATATATATATATGTAAAATGCCTGCCGGCAAAGGTTGCAAAACTAATGGTCTACTCTTAAGAACAGTTTTGATAATAGAAAAAGCTTTTGGGAGATGAGTTGCCAAATAGTATTTTAATGAACGCTTCACCAAAAAAAAAAATGTTGAGGCAAAGAGTTGAGCATGGCCATTATTTAAACGGGTCTTCTAATTTTAACAAACGACGTTCTCATCTTCCTAAGGAGCGACACTCTACCTCCACATCCAGAATTAGCCCGCCTCTTCCGGGGTTTGGGACGCATGTGGTTTTGTATATGCATTTAAACAGGTAGAAAGGCCACCTGCAAAGGCCACCATCCCACCAGGACAGTCGACTGAAGAAGGAAGAAAATATAAAAACCTTAAAATAACTACACTGAATCAGAGTGGAGTTAAAAATAGTGTGAAAAAGAATCGGATTAAATTCACTCATCTTAAACCTTTCATAATGTTTACGACACAAAAACTTAATAACTCGTAACAAAAGTTGAGAAAGTCTGAAAAATTATTTTTTATTTCTTATTAAAATTTGAGATCACAATCGTGAGGATCAATCAGTGTTACTTTACTGATTTTGTTCTGGCTTACGCTAGACGATTTTAAGATCACCTGAAGATCAGGGTCCCCAGCCTTCTTTAGTTAGCTTTATAAGGCTAACTAACGAAAATATCACGACCTACCCTAACCAATCGTCAAGGGCGTACAGTTGACCTAACAATTGGTTAGGTTAGGTCGTGATATTTTCGTTAGTTAGCCTTATAAAGCTAACTAAAGAAGGCTAGGGGCCCTGATCTTCAGGTGATCCCGATTTTATTCAGTCTCGAAAAGATCTCTGTGCAGTACAGGATTAAGCAAAAGTCTCTTAACCCTTTACTGTACAGAGGTCTTTCTGAGACTGAATAAGATCGTCTGCTCTTAGCCAGAACAAAATCAGTAAAGTAACATTGCGGGGTTAAGGGTTAAACTTTATTTACAAAGGAGACAAACTAAAAACGGTAGTTTAAAGATGAAAACAATTTAGTTTCAAAACATTAACAAAATGGAACACGTTACTAAATTAAGTGAGCTTCACATTTCGAACGTGGGATTTCAAAGCTCGTAAGTAATAAAACTACAATTTTACACAGTCAACAGTAAAAATTTACCAATATCGAATGCGGGAAACGTTTAAGCCTTGAAATTTAAGTGTTACAATGGGAAAAAAACAGAACGGGATTCTAAATTTTTGTAGGATTATGTATGAAATTAAAGAAAACCAAGAATTTGGAGAAAATGGCTCTTATAAACAAGATTTTCGAATTTCGCCGTCAATATATTTAAGATTAATTTTATGTTTAACATACTGCAGCTGAACGATTCCAATTTCTGGATCGGAATTGATTCAGGAATTCAGGTTTCTTAGCCGGAATTGAGAGTGAGTGATATGAGAATCAAAGATATTTGCTTGTTCAGAAACGGTTAAAATCAAGATTGTAGAATTTTTGCTAATAAAATTTTAATAAGGGCCAGAATTGATTTATTTTTTCTGGTATAAAAATGAAATCTGAATTAGGAATAATTTTTTATATGAATTTCAAAATGAGAAAATAGTATCGGAATGTATTCAATTCGAATTCTCATTTTCCTGATTAAAAGTAGGAATTTTAATCCTTTGAAATCTTGAGCTTACATAGTTCAGGTAGAAGACCTGGTCATGTGACCAGAAATTTCAATCACATTAAATGCTCATACTGTAAGTTCATGACTGGTTAAACATTTGATAATAATTATGAATCTTAGATCTTACCAAGTTTCTATTTACACTTTTACAGACACGTTTAAGGAACAGGCCTTGGAAACGAAATCCTCGTCTAAAAGGTTAATTAAGGATGAATTAATATACGGAAGAAGATAATGAGGAGTTCCTGGAGGGTGAATAAGATGCATATCTGCATATCAATTTTCTTGAATAAGAATTAAATAAACCCCACCAAAGCCGCTTTTCTGTCTGGCGGTTCTAATATTCATTAAAGTTAAACGCTATGAGATACCTTTTATTGTTAACTAAGAACTGGAATAATTACTTAATTAATGTATAATTACTTAATTATAGTGCCTCTGAAATGCAAACAAAATGAAATACTGGAATTTTTCATGCAAAAGACAAAATAAAAAGCAGTAAAACATTCCTGTATAAACTTCTCAGACCATTTTCAAAAACTTCAGTCCTCCGTGATGAAAAGGGTGAATTTTTCATAAAATGTTCGTCGAACTCAAATATGAATTTCAGCTGGAGAGTTTTATGGTAAAGAATCAGTCTGAATTGAACGCCATTATTTCTATCGGACTTTTAATACGAAGTAAAATCTTATACGCGTCGTAAATAAATTGGAACCGTGTGTGTATATATATATATATATATATATATATATATATATATATATATATATATATATATATATATATCTTCTCTAACTAATTATAACTATCTTAAAGAGTGCCTCTTAATGAAGTTTTGGTGAAGAGTTAAATAAAATAAGTTTAAGGCAGATCCCAAAGTCAAAACTAATCCTGCGCCGAAATGAATTTATTTTGCTTCTAAAATATCCTCCATCACGAGATGGAAGTCGATGAAATAATTCTTCAAATTACAAAATACGCTCCAATGAGGGGGGGGGGGGGGGGGGGGGAGAAATTTTGAAACTTATTTTTAATGAATAAATTCACTGCAATGTTTATTAACTTTATTCATTAATTTTCTTTGCACTTTGCACGTAATTATTTTATATATATGTATAGTGACCTATTGACTGTAGGCCTTATAATAAATGTAATTAGATTAATTAAAGATTGCTTACGAGTCACCATTTGACCTTTTAGTCAAAGTAAATAAATGTAATTTATAAAGGAGATTAATAAAGCTTCGTTGGCTTTCCCTTTAATTAAACAAAACAAAAAAGGAAATAAAGGTTTACCGTTAATATGAATTAAATTGCAGTGAATAACGTTACAAAGCTTGAATTGGAATGGAAAAATTACAAATGCTGATTGAATTATCGAGAATGAATGTTAATTGTAATGAAGGACGGTGTTAATTGTATTGAAGGACAAATGGCACTTGAATAATGACATAAATATAATAACTCATTAAAGTTCAAAATAAATGACACCAGGGCGTGGAGAGCCCTGTTGGATTTTTAAATTATTTATTTTTTATGCAGAGAGGAGGGGCGAAGGGCGAATGCCCGCAAAAATGTCTCCTCCTCACTACTCCCATTAGAAGGAAAAGGAGAGAGCCGAAAACAAGGGCTTCGAGTTTCTTAAAAACGACGCCATTTAGGTCTGGTATCCAATGTAGTGTCAATTTAAATGAGGAGAGAGGCAGACGTTTTCTTCAAGAGAGATACGAAGAGTGTGACGCTCAAGGTCGCTTGGTTCTGATGCTATCGAGAGAAATCTTGTGTCGGCCTGAGAACGGAATGCCTGTAGGTGTCTGCTTGTAAGAGTCGTGTCACTATATATATCTATATATATATATATATATATATATATATATATATATATATATATATCGTAAAGAACGACGCTTGTATAGGAGATATTCCGCGCAAGACGAGAGAATATCTCATATACAAGCGTCGTTCTTTACGTTATTTATACTGCGTGTTCTTTGCAGTTGAATGTATTTTTTTTTTTAAATTGGATTATTTTATTTTATTTGACCCTTAAGCTTTAGGCTTTACTGGGCTCTTAAAGACAAAACATCATTCATAGATAGTTATCATTAATAATGTTATTTAATTTATGATCAATACACAAATGAACTCCTAGTGGAAATACAATATATTAATCCTAAGTTATGATAGATATAAAACCAATACAGACAGTCACTAGTGTAGACATGATAACAATATGTACAGTGCCAAGAATTGAATGTTAGACATGAGTAATAAACAAGTAATGTACATTTAATCCTAGATTAGCCAAAACAAATGAACAATACAGTAATCAGTGGTGGATTTAGGATTTCTCCATGGGCCACAGGTTTACCAATCAGAGAGATGGGCAAGATAGCTTAAGAAATGTATCTTACATACAAAATACAAGATGCTGGCTTATTGTTTATCAAAAACACAAAATACATATCTAAGATACTTTTCTAGATAAAAGATACTTCTTTAATCAGTTCAGTTCTGAAGACTAGAAATAATAAGCAAAAGAGAACTTCAAGTTATTTAAATAGGAAATTCCCAACCTTTGGTACAGAGAACTCTTTTAAGTGGTATGCAAGAGTGTTATAAATACGCAGCTTGCTAATTGATAATTATTTTAATCATAATGTTCCCGAAAGTAATATTAGTTGTAAAGATGAATAACCTGCACCCTTTCTGACTGTGGGTTTGCATGCGATCCAATTTGCAGACCAGGTAGATTTCATATTATTCAACAATAACATGCAAGGCCTCAGTCAAGATTTTGATTCAGTACAAATATCAATGAATATCATTAGAATAAATATAACTTTAGAGATAAGGCCCAAAATTCAAGAATAAACACCAAAGTTCCCTACCTATGGTTTTTGGTTAGGTGGTACATACACCTTTCTTCTTTCCTTAAATGGTGGTACTTAGAAATGCATGATGGCAAAACATGGTACATTGGCATAAAAAGGTTGGGAACCCTTCGTTTAAATCATTATAGTTTAAATGACAACTAAAATTAGTTTTATGTAAACAAAGACTTTCATAACTTAATCCTTAATGATTAATGCTTCAAAAAATACAAGATACTTTTATATTTTTGTTGAAGATACAATTCATATCTAAGTTACAGTACTGAAGATGTAGTATAATCAATACTGACCATCTCTGACCAATCAAATTATAATTTGGCAAATTTGAAGTTTAAGAGAATTTTAGAGGAAGACTTCAGTTTAAAAAATGAGATAGGACTTATAAAAATGATGGTTGCTGTGACATTTTAGTTTGGATCTTGTGGGTTATAACCCATCATTTACTTTTTTTTCATATAATACAACAACAGAAACCTAACCTAACTCATCATTTATTACCTAATATTCATTGAATAAAGTCCATGTTTATTCAGAGATATTGTTTTATTGAGTGAAATCTGTTTGTGAAAGGTTTGCAAAAATGATGGGTTATAACCCACAAGACCCTTTAGTTTTCTCATTATAAATACTACAAATTATATATATATATATATATATATATATGGGGGGTAGGGCTATGTATGTGTACTTTTGCTACAATGTACGCGCTTCATAACTTCATAACAGCTGGTCAGGAACGTGGGTTATGTGTCAAGACAGATTTTGAAATTTGTAGATTGTGCAGTTCCTTCGACTGGATATTAAGCAGTTTTGGGCCTCGTATGCTAAGTGAGTTTTCCACCTTTGTTCTCAAGGCTCCTTGCCCTATTGCTTTAGGGGCTATGCAAAAACCTTGTCACTCATTCCATTGTATTTTTATTCGTTTTAGGAGCTGACTTTTCAACTATTTTTCATGCATTTATTGTCATGTATTGTTCATGGTGTCTCTCTAATGCATAATACAGTTTGAGATTTTTCAGTGTTTCTTTAATCCTTTCAGCCTGGTTTAGACTAAAATCACCTTTTCAGTCTTAACTTCATCCTGAAACCACCACATATACTCCTTTTTCGTCCGTCAAATTGTAACAAGATTAGTGCGTGAAATAAAACATAAAAATAAAAAAAATAATAGAAATAAAAATAAAATAAGATAATAAAATAATAAAATGATATAATAAAATTTTTAGTTTGTGCCGCAAAGCGTTAATTAAAGCACACCAGAGCTCTGCATAGCTGAAAGGTCCATATAACGCAGGACGGGTATTCGCTGTTGAAAATAAGTTATCCTCCTCTCTCAGGGGGGTTTGTCTATAATTCTTTCCTCGTGTCAAAAAACGAACCAATTAGGCATTAGACAGGAATAATAGGCGTGTCCAGAATTGAAGGGACTCGCTGTGTAAACAAGAAAAGGGTCCTTATCCTTTACTCAGAGTGGAAAAGGAGTTTCCTTTAATAATGAATTTCAACTTATTTGGATTAATTAAATCACAATCGTATAAAAAAATTTAAAATATTATATCGAAGATAAGTTTTACATTTTGTCGTTGTAAAAATTATAAAAACAATTTATAAAAAAATTATAAAAACACGTTATACAGTTATGAATTTTACACGTATTTGCTCACATCAGCTTTTTGCTCACATTTTTCGCTTATACTTGGAGTGTATGCATACAGTTGCAATTGAAATAATGACACTGCAACGCGTATGTAATGTACGTTTTCTCCGAGGCTTTCGAAAACAGAAAAAGCCGACGCAATAATAAGTCCTGAAGCGTGTCTCCCTTAAAATGTGCTATCATGAAAAGAAGAATGGCTACTGTAATTGTTGCACAACGTCTTTGAATGTAAGATTATAATAGGATCGAAAGATAATAACAGTAAACAGTAGTTTCACGCGGACACAGTGACATTATAGTTATACATATATATATATATATATACAGGGTGGGCCGTAAGTTTCCATACATAGGAAAAATAAACATTTTGTTATGGACAACCATTTTTATTTATATAATATGCTCTACATTGTTGCCATTGTTTTGAAAACACATTTCAATACGTGTTCCCCACTGTTGATGAACACGCATTAGCACAGTTGACGTTATGCTTGTAATGGCGTTGGTGATACGTTCCTTTAGATGATTTATGTCTCGTATCTTTTCCTGATACACCATGGCCTTCAAGTGCCCCCAAAGATAGAAATCAAGGGGGGTGAGATCTGGGGATCTGGGAGGCCACTCCACAGGACCACGCCGACCAATCCAAGCATCCGGAAACTGCTGCTGATCCAAATACCGACGCACGTGAAGACCATAATGAGGTGGAGCTCCATCTTGCTGGAAGTAAACTGGGAAGTTACCTTCCTCGTTTAGCAGGGATGGGAAAATCTCTTCTTGCAACATGTTAAGATACCTTTCGGCATTAAGATTTCCACTGACAAAAAAAATTGGTCCAATAATTCTGTCACCCCATATCCCGGCCCACACCATCACTTTACCGGCACCTTGCATCTTCGTCGGACTCAGCCAGTTAGGGTTAGCATTACTCCAATAACGTATGTTTTGCCGATTAACCTCTCCATTGACGTAAAAATTTGCTTCATCAGTAAACAAGATCTTACGTCAAACGCATATTCTTAGGGTATCTGAAACATAAAAACAAACGTTTAATTTTTTCCTATGTATGGAAACTTACGGCCCACCCTGTATATATATATATATATATATATATATATATATATATATATATATACATATAAACCTGGTAAACTTGGTAAAAGTTCCGTGCGTCGGTCTCTCTTCACACGAAGGTCAAGGTGGTAGCTCCATCTCTAGGCCTGGCCTGATGGAAGAGCGAGTTGTTTACTTGCGATCTCTATCGCATATAGCCAGGTACACCCGGCTCATTTGGTATTGTTCTGAGCCAGGCATCTAATCTTCTTTTGAAGATTTCAATTTTGACCTCTGTGACGTTCCTGAGGTCTTTTGAAAGCTGGTTAAAAAATCTTGGCCTCCACCCCCACCCCACCCACTGACAGTGTTCCTTCAGTGTTGAGTGTGTTCCTTGTCGGGCCTTTAGTTTGGGAACACTACGCATTCTACTTTTCGTATTTTCCAGTGTTATTTAGATGTTAATTGAGTTTAGTTTGAGGCTAGGTACCAGTTTTTCGATAATTTTCCATATGTAAATTATGGTGTATCTGTCTTCTTCTTTCCAGGAAATACAGATTTAATTTACGTAGTCTTTCCCAGCAGTTGAGTTCTTTGCAGCCATTAATATTGACTGTGAAATTTTCTTGAATTTCTTTTAGGTTATTAATTTCTTCTTTTCTGTATGGGAACTTCAAAACAGCAGTATTCTAATTTTGGTATGATCAGTGTTTTCAGCAAGGGAATCATTACCTTCTTGTCCCTTCTTTTGAAGGTTCTCAGTTACTGTCCCGTACTCCTTTTTGCTTTGTTTGGCGCTATCTGATTCTGTGTTTCAAATTTTGAATCATCGGTCATCATTACCTCTAAATCTTTTACTTTCGTGCTCCTTTGAATTTCCTGTTTATCTGGGGCATAATATGCTGTCCAAGTTCTTAATTTCTTCCATATCTCAAGAACTGTCCAGGGATCTTCTCCATATCCAATAAAAGGGTGTAGCTATTTTGTTCTTACAGTTTTTAATTAAAATGCCATTCCATTTGTCCGGACCTACAGCTGAATGTGATTTCATTTATCCTATTGCTTTCGCTATTTAAATTCAAAATCAGTTATACATGCTCTATTTAATTCCCCTTCAAAGAAGGTATTTTTCTCTCTATTTGGGGTATTGAAAGCTGATTCATGTTGAGCTCTCAATATTTCAGATATTTCTTTAAGATCATCGGTCAGCTAATAATTTTCTTTCCTAAAGAGTGCGACAGTGGTCTGCATTTTTGTTTTTCTTTTTGCGAAGCTATAGAAGTATTTTGCGTTATTTTTTATTGTTTTCGAAATCTATTAACTATTTACATTCTCAGATAAACACGAAATGACGTAATATCTATTTTTTTATGATATTAGATTAGAAAACAACTATAATAATATTAATAATACTAATAATAATAATTATTAAAAATAATTGTCGGGCAGGACTTGTTTTCTTCTTTCTTAAAACGCACACACACACACACACACACACACACACACACGTGCACATGCGTATCTGTTTATCTATCTTTTCATATATTTATCTGAATTAGTCTGTACATGTCTTCCCTCTCTTTATATATATATATATATAGAGAGAGAGAGAGAGAGAGAGAGAGAGAGAATAAAATTAATAAAATTTCCATTCCGAAACAAAGGCAGAAGGTTCCTATCTAAAATGAATATGTAATCTTGCGAACTAAGACGTCCCTCTACGAACGCAGGGTCAGGTTTTTCAGAGTATCGAATGCCTACCCACACTTTAACTCTTTCCAACACACGCGCAAAATTTTTTATTAAGTTATTTTATTATTTTTCATTTTATTTTATTTTTATTTTATTATTAATTTTTATTTTCATGTTTTCTTTTATGCGATAATCTTGTTACAATTTGACGGACGGAAAAGGGGTGCTACTGTAGTATGCGGTCTACCTACGATTCGGCGGTCTACCTTTTAATTATAGCTTCTTATCTTCTTATTATTTTATTATTAGGTTAATTGTACGCCCTTGACGATTGGTTAGGTTAAGTCGTGATATTTTCGTTAAAACTAACGAAAATATCACGACTTACCCTAACCAATCATCAAGGGCGTACTGTAGTATGCGGTCTACCGTTAAGTATGCGGTAGTAGTATGTTTAACTTCTTTAATAATTCCTTAATTGTGTAAATTAAATTATAATTCCTCTCAATTCATTTTCAATTCCTTTTAAATATTTTGAACGGTAGACCGCATACTACAGTAGAAACTTAACGGTAGACCGCATACTACAGTAGAAACTTAACGGTAGACCGCATACTACAGTAGAAACTTAACGGTAGACCGCATACTACAGTAGAAACTTAACGGTAGACCGCATACTACAGTAGCACCGGAAAAGGAGTATATATCGTGGTTTCAGGGTGAAGTTAGGACCGAATAGGTGGTACTATTCTTAAACCACTGTACCTGAAAGTGTTAACAGCCCAACCAACCGAATTTCACATTCGGTTGCATCAATTTGGGATTGGACATACGAGTATCAACACAGATTGTCGATATCCAGATCCGCCTTCCTGAAACAACAGCTGGAATGTTGACTTATCTGAGAAGACATCTTCATGGATCAATCATATCATTTCCTCTATTAGTCTCAGAAAGCAATTACTTCCGTCTAGCTACACGTACTCTGTGTACATGTAGCAAGTCTGAGCGGTTTATGCAGAACGCTCTCTAAGCCCAATAACAGGAAACGATATGAGCGTTCCATGCAGATGAAGGACAAGTCTGATCAGTTTGTAGAATCTTGTAGAATGCAATTAGAGTTTATAATTTTCAGAAAATATGGACAAACAACACTTGCATGGGGTCTATCTACCTTACCCTGAATAAAGTCACTTTGCATAAGGCTGAGTTAATCACAAGAGATTCTACATCTGCTTCATGCGGGTCGAAGTATCTGGCAAATTTCGGAAGATTTGGTAAAATTTGCCTGATATTTCGACACGAAAAACAGGCAAATTATCGCGATAGCCGAAATACCGAGTGTCGAATTAGCGGGTCCGAGTGTGTATATAAAATAATAGCATTTCCTGGAAAACAGACTTCTAAAACCATTTGGAAATATCGTTTGATTTCATGACCTTTTCATGATAATTTAAGTCTTCAGTGAAACGAGAGATTATATTTTAGGGGAAGAAATTTACACGGAACGAAATGGATTGACGCCTGAAAGTCGTAATGACAGCGACAAACTCTGAAATCCAATTAATATACGCCTTTTTACATTCGACGAAATCCTAAATCTAATCCAGATGTATGAGGGATATTAACGTATATACACTGGTCAAAAAAAGAAACGCAATTTTTGAGATTTATTAATAAACATGAGGACTCAGTATATAGTAAATGATTCTTTAACATAACAAACAGTCAATAACGCGTATGGCCACCCCTAGCCACAATGCAGGCTTGGAGTCTGGCCCTCATTGACCTCAACAGTCTCTGCAGGAAAGCAACAGCGATGGCCCTCCACTCTTCAATAATTGCATTGGTCAGTTCCCTGATGTTCTGCGGCTGATGCTGACATCTGCGAACTCGCCGTTCAAGTTCATCCCATGCGTGCTCTATCGATGACATGTCTGGGCTGAAGGCTGGCCATGGTAAGGTCTGCACCTGTTGTCCCTGCAGGTACGCCTGCACTATCCTGGCTGCATGAGGTCTGGCATTGTCCTGTTGCAGGAGCACCAATTCTGGATGTTGCCTCATGAATGGAAGAACATGTGGGTGAAGAATCTCATCCCTGTAGCGCTGGGCAGTCAGAGCTGATAGGCCCACGATAGGTCACGGTGCTGATAGGCCCATTGCAGGCGTCGTTGCCTTCTTGCATCAGTGAGAAAAGGACCTCTGTAAGGCCTGCTGGATCGGAGTCCTGCATTACGGAGTCGGTTTCTGACGGTCTGGTCACTAATTCTGTTGTTGTGGATACCAGGTGTCTCTCTGGCTGTCTGACGAGCATTCCGCTGCCGATGACGCAGGTGCTGCAGTACAATGTGGCGATCCTGGCGTTGGGTCGTCACACGAGGTCGCCCACGTCTTGGCAGGTCCTGAACACTTCCTGTGGCATTGTACCGTCTAACAAGCCTAGAGATTGTGCTGGGATGCACATGCATTCGTTGTGCAACTTGGACAGCAGACATGCCTGCATCCAACATGCCCAAGGCACGACCTCTGTTGACCTCTGAGAGTCGTGGCATGCCTCAATCGCGGGAAAAAGTTTGGTTTTCTCAACGGGCAGTGTGTATTCTGTGAAGTCAAAGAAAAAATGCATGCCTTCATAAAGAATACATTCAATTTAATCTCTGTTTATTGTTTGTAACAAAATGGCGTCTTAGCCGGGATTAGTCAGGTTTAAAAACATGCACTAAGTGGCTTTAAAAGATTTGAACAAACCTTTAACCATAATCTTGAAACTGTGATAATACCACTAACAACTTAAATTTTACACCATATGCAAGCTAATTGTGTTTCTTTTTTTGACCAGTATATTTAGTCATGATATTTTTCTGATGTAAAAATTTCATTTACTGTTATTAATATATATATATATATATATATATATATATATATAATAGAATGCGCCTCAGTAGTGTTGTGGTTAGCGTCGCTGACTACGAATCCATCGGTCCCCCACGATCGAGACCCGGTGACGGCAGGCGGCGCGCAGCAAAACGTTGGTCGGATTCCACGTTAAACTTTAGGTTGACCTTCGTCAGAATGAACAATTCGGGCGGAAGCAAAACCAAGGTTTTATATTATATATATATATATGTTAACCCCTCCGTCTATGGCCCTGGGTTGGTTCGAAGTCGATGGGGGTTCTGGTTAGGAGGCAGCAACGGATCTGTTACTTGCAGTAGTTTCTTCTATACTACTCTCCGAGTTCTTCTTTAGTGGCTCGGAGGATTCTGAGAGGCTTATTAAATTCTTTGAGGTTTCTCCCCGATTCTTCTTGTAAGGTATCGGGAGATTTTAATGACTAAGTTTTCTGAAGAGAGCACGGCTCGAAGGAGAAGATAAAGACCTTTTCTTTACTGTAATTTACTGCTAAAATATTACAGGTAATGCTCAGCCTCGTAGTTGGTATCAGAATGAACATGGAAGAAGTTTTTGGGGTTTATATACCCCGATTCTACTAACATCATCATTATTAATGTTGAAGAGGCTGCATTATTTTTGCACAATATTTGAAAATAAAGTAAATCTTTTAGCTGTGGTAATGTTTAAACGAATAAAGAAGATATTTGAGGATGAAGCCATATTTTTATCTTAAACCGCGTATTTTCAGATCTGATGTTATCATGATCGGCCAAGTTAACAAAAAGTGTCGGACATTTAGTACAATCTAAGTACATCACTGAGTACGGTGTAATTTTGGTTTATTACAATAATGATTACAATTACGGATTAATTTACATTCGCTTATTATCGTTAATTATCATTATTAAAATACATTAATTATTTTATATTAAATTATTATCTTTACTTCAAGTACATTAATTACATTTAAATTATTATCATTAATTACAGTTTCATTTTAAAGTACGGTACATCAATTACATTATTAAGTACATTAGTCACTTACAATTCTTACAGTGTTTTTATATTTATATTGGAATTAGAGCGAGAGGAGATTTTACGTTTTCAGATGTTCAATTTATCCTGTGATCATCGAATTCGTACACTTGCATAAGCGTTTTCGAGTTCATTGCAAGAGGTGAACGCACTTAAAAGAAAGAGTAAAAAAGAATACATGTGAACGTACTTACATGTAAGGTAATTATGTACGTCCTCAGTGGACATGCACAAATGCCTAAACTATTGTACACATATTGATAGTCACACAATAGGTTGACAATAGGTAGCTGAATGAATAATTAATAAAATTAACAAAAGATAAAGGTTAAGAAAGGACATGGATGTATGAACGAATAACATAAAAATAATGACGTATAGAGTGTACAGTTTTTATTATTATTATGTTAAAGAATTTACATACATTGTATAATAAGATATGATGAAGGGGAAATTAATGACGGGAAAATGTGGAGGGAATTAAGTTACTTTATGACGTCATAGTTATTTAATTTGTACGTACAGTACAAGTCATTATTGGGACGATTCAAAAGAAACGAATTAAAGACAAAGAGTGGGTATTAAGGACTAAGTACAACTACGGGGTTCCAATCCTGCTATATGCAATGTGCATGCATAATCTAATAAAATTTAGGGATGAGGGTTAGGTGCAAGACAACCCTCATTAATTATAATAAATTCTCTAACAAATGAAATATGGAAATATGGATACGACGAAACCATAGAAATGGTAGGTCGCATGGTTGTGACACTGAAAAAAAATAGAAAGCAACAAATAAAATTTTTATCCAAACTCGCGTTAAGCGATTTTGGTTCTTATGTAAAAATGAATATTGATTATTCATTGTTCATTTTTACACACACACATACACACACACACACACACACACACACACATATATATATATATATATCGCGGTTACAAACAATTTGAAGGTTCGATCCTTAAATGCTCGAAAGAAAAATAAACTAATTTTTTCTTTAATTGCTTGTAAAGACTATGAATTAATTGCGATAAATAGACTTATTGTTAAAAACAGAATAAGTAGGCGAGGAGGCGGTGTTATGTTGTATATCAAAGATAATATTGCGAACGTTATGGAAGTAAAGCACAGAATTCCAGAACTGATATATTCGACTATAGCAGAACTTAAATTGAACAATTTCAAACTTGTTGTTGCTGTTATATATAGGCCCCCTAATCAAATAGCTGATACGGACGAAGCGTTATATCGTGAACTTAAGAGAATAATAGGTAGTGAGCAGGCTTTAGTTATGGGTGACTTTAATTGCGCCAACGTGAATTACGATACAATGCAGGGAGACGTGGAAGGTAATGGTTTAGTCAATTTTCTCGAGGATAGCTTTCTTATTCAAAAGGTTGGGAACCTACGAGGTTGCACAGTATTTTAGATTTAGTAATAACTACGGACGATAGGCTAATCACTGATCTTCAAGTAATAGACCCGTTAAGGCCAGGGGTCACCAACCTGGGCGGTAGCGCCCACTAGTGGGCTCACATTAAAGGTAATTAAACATTTATTTCATTATTTATTTTATCGATTATGTTGATTTATTCTTTTTGATCGAAGGTGGGCGATAAGTTTTTTTAATTTTCAAAAAATCGTAAAAGTGGGCGGTGAACAAAAAAAAGCTTGGTGACCCCTACGTTAAGCAATAGCGATCACAATATGGTAGAGTTTGTCCTCTCAGTAAGTCATTCGAAACCAGCTAACTCGACTAAAATCCCTAACTTCTAGCACGTAGACTTTTGTAAATTTAGAAATGAATTGTCACACGTCAATTGGGAAAACGTAATGGGAATCTTCAACGCAAAAATAATGTGGGAATCGTTTGAAACAGTATTTAGGACTATAAATGAGGAATGTGTACCGTACAAGATTAAGCGTGCGAAAGTAAATAACAAGACCTTGTGGTTTACTTCTAGAGTAGGGGATATTACAAGTAGTAGAGATAGGGCTTATAGGCTACATAGGTGCGATAAAGACAATTTGTGGTTACGAAACAACTACATATCTCTAAGGCGTGAAGCGAAAAGCGTAATAAAAAAGTTCAAGCGTGATTTAGAAATTTCCATAGCTCGTGACGGCAAAGAAAACCCCAAGCGATTCTTTCAGTATGTCAATAATAGGAATCCAATAAAGAGTGTCTTGGAGCCGTTGAAAAATTCTGCCGGAGAGCTAGTTTCTGAAAACAAGGAAATGGCTACCTTGCTAAATAAATTTTTTACGTCAGTTTTACAGTAGATGTAACGAATATCCCTACGGTCATAGACATAATACCTTTTGACAATGGTAATACTTTAGATAATATTGTGGTTAGTGAAAGGGGGTAATGCGCTATATTGATAAAATGAAAATACGTAAATCACCGGGACCGGATTCCATATATCCCATACAACTAAAGGAATTAAAAGGAAGCATCGTTATGCCGCTACCAAAGATTTTTAATGCGTCTATTTCTGAGGGGTGCGTACCAGATAATTTCAAGTTAGCAAATGTAACACCTACTTTAAAGAAAGGCGATAAAGTTGCGGCAGGAAATCAGAGGCCAATCAGTTTAACGTCTGTTGTAGGTAAGCTACTGGAATCAATAATTAGGGATCGTAGAATCGAACACTTGAAATTGCAAAACTTGATTAGAAATACGCAGCACGGTTTTTGGCGAAACAAATCTTGCTTAACTAATCTTTTAGAATTTTTTCAAAGCGTGGTTGAAGTTTACGACAATCATCAGGCGGTAGATGTAGTGTATTTAGATTTTCAAAAAGCGTTTGACACCGTACAGCACAAAAGACTCATTGAAAAAACTAAGGCTCATGGAATCAGGGGTGTAGTAATAAGTTGGATAGAAGAGTGGTTGTGAGGTAGGAAACAGAGGGTGGTCGTTGATGGAGTGGAGTCTTCTTGGGCTAATGTAGCGAGCGGCGTTCCTCAGGGTTCTGTATTGGGCCCCTTGCTTTTTCTTATATATATTAACGATTTAGATGTCGGCCTAGTCAGTGCAGTTTCAAAGTTTGCGGATGACACAAAGTTGGGTGGTAGGGCAATTAATGATGAAAATAGAAGTAAAATCCAGGAAGATCTGAACAAATCGTTGATTGGTCAGTCACATGACAAATGAGATTTAACGTCGATAAGTGCAAAATTTTACTTATATGTTCGCGTAACGGTAATTTTACGTATAGTATGTCAGGGAAGGAGTTGGCAAGCACAGAACAGGAAAAGGATTTAGGAGTTATCGTCACTGGTGATTTAAAAGTAGCGAAACAAAGTACGGCAGCGGTCAATAAGGAGAACAAGGTGCTTGGTTTTATAGCTCGGAATTTTGAGTACAAATCGCGCGATATTATTGTTCCTCTTTATAAATCATTAGTTAGACCCCATTTGGAGTACGCGATCCAATTTTGGAATCCGCATATGCGCAAAGATATAGATAAAATCGAAAGAGTTCAAAGATGAGCAACTAAGATGATTCCGTCGCTTAGGTCGAATTCGCACGAGGATAGGCTTGAGGAGTTAAAATTGACTACACTTGAGACTAGGAGGCTAAGGGTTGATCTAATCCAGGTTTCTAAAATTATGAATGGGTTCGATAACGTAAATAGAGATAGCTTTTTCGAAATATCACAATATAATAGAACTAGAAATAATGGGTGTAAGTTGACAAATAGAAGGTTCGAGACAGCAGTTGCCAAAAACTTTGGTACTTTTGCATTATCCTCCCAACACTAATTTTTTTTTATAATGGCGGCGGGCTGTTTATACCGTAACCTAACCTAACCAAACCTAACCTAACCTAACCTAATACCGACACTAATTTTTTTTATAATGGAAGGAAAATAAAGTACCATAACCAAAACCAAACCAACATTATATAAAAAATTAGTGTTGGGAGGATAATGCAAAAGAACCAAAACTTTTTTACGCATCGAGTAGTAAATAGCTGGAATAGTATGCCGGTAGAAGTAATTAATAGCACGTCTATAAACATGTTTAAAAATCGATTAGACACCACCACGAAGGACATGCGCAATACACAACTACAACCAGTTAGGTAGACCAGCCATGAGTGGATCCTAGGGTCTTTGTTGGTCTGAAACATTATAACATTATAACATATATATATATCAGGTCTTATTTTTCATCCTAAACGCTATGAGGAAATCAAAGTAAGTTTTAGAAATTTAGATATTGATTTAATTCAGTTGTTTTTAAATCTATTTGTATTTAGTGTAAGATTTTAAAGAATTTTCCAATTTTGAGGAGAATTTTCAGTTTACTTTCTGAAATTGAGTTAAAGTAATTTTATTAATGCAATTCTTTTAGGAGCTGTTTACTCGCGAAGTATTTGTATTGCGTTTCTTTGAGGATGAGATTATGTAAATACATTAAAGGAAGCAATATAAACAATTTTGTTTATACGCAACTCCATATTTACCTTCGTATATCTATGTTTAAATATACGTTTATCCACATATCTTTACATCAATTCTGAACATAATATGGGCAACAGAGTCCTTTGCGTTCAGACAATTTAGCGACTCGTATATGGCTCGGATCCCACGTAAAACTGAGTTTCCCTTCGTCACATAACCCTGGGTTCCCCTTCATCACATGACCCTGGGTTCCCCTTCGTCACATGACCCTGGGTTCCCCTTCGTCACATGACCCTGGGTTCCCCTTCGTCACATAACTCCGGGTTCCCCTTCGTCACATGATCTTTGACATTACGAATTATATTAAACGAAGTAGATTAAACAACTCCAACCATTATTATTGTCGTTTTCAACCAAGTATGCGTATCACTATAGAAGTATGCGAAGGTTGCGTTCGTTGTGAGGGAGTCGAAAATTTTAAACTAATCAGAAAAAGGTTTAAATTTAGGCCTTAGAGCAAATATTTAATTGAAAGAAATCATGGGTCCCTTTTGTTAAAAGTAAAAAGGGGTATTTAGCACGCTAACCACTGTTAAATATTTATATCCCACTCCGGTGCACTATACTATGGTAATGCAAAGAGGTTTGAAGACAAATATGGGTGACCAACAGCAAATTATATCCAAATGACCGGCACCAAAGACTATAAGAAAGGTGTTTAGACTTTGCGATATTATTAACCCTCAGGACCATTCTCTATCTACAGGGGTGCTCAGACTTCGGAGACCTTAGGGCAAAATTTGCTAACTATTATCTTTGGCGGGCACAAACACCAAAATTTTCCCCTAATTTATGAACTAAAAATAATGATTATGATTAGCTTTAAAATGCCTTTCAACATTATATTTTTTGGCAACAGCTAGAGTAGATTGGCATATTAAGCATATACATTTAGAATTTATGTTTGAGAAAAAGTAAATATCTTCCCATTCACTTTGAAAATTATACGTCCTTATAGTCTTATCACTGGTTCGTGTCGCCATTATGAAGCCCTGTCAATAAAAATAAAATTAAATAATGTAATTTTTAAAAAAAAATATTTTGCGATCTAGCCACTAATATCAGAGGCTGAACTTTTACCACTTGAAACTTCAAAATCGGACACGCTGCCGGTCGAAATAATGCTAAACTTTTAATACTAAATGTGAAAACGTCAAATTACAGAATAAACGACTAAAAAATAGACACATTTCATGTTCGCATCCACACACAAAGTCACGCGGACAGGTCAAACGCGGAACTAAATATCGATCCGCCCACTCATCTTTATAAAATCAATAAAAATTCGAAAAGACACAGAAAGCCTAGCGAGTCGTTTCTAAAATGCCTTCTGATTGGTTGTATTTTCACGAAACACCCAATCAGCCAACTCGATTCATTATATCCGTTGAAATAGAATCGTCGCTTTAAGCGACACAGAAATTGGCGGAGCAAAGCAATGGTTTCAGACATGTTTTAAACATGTATGTGAGCGCTCTGCTCGCATGTAAAAATTCATTTCTAGTAATTTTATATTGCCAGTTAAGATTTCATTTAGGCCGGCTATTCCAAAATAAACCAGCGGGCACATTCAAATCCATGGCGGGCACACGTGTGCCCGCGGGCACGGGTGTGAGCACCCCTGCACGGTCTATCAGAATAATACTAGTTTCCCCTACTCTGCCTTGCTACGGCAGAAAGAGCTTGAACAACGGGGACTGACTCCCAATAAATGTATTCACACACACACACCACACACACACACATATATATATATATATATATATATATATATATATATACACACACACATATATATATATACACACACAGGGGGGGCAAAAGTCAAAGGAGTCAGAGAGAATGGCTCGTTTCTTTTCTTATGGCCGCCATTATTTTTAAATGAAAAATACTTTTTAATTAAAAAATGTATAATTTATGCAATGATGATCCTTTGTCTCCTTCTCCTGACTTTTACGCCACCCTGTATTTATCTATATATATATTAAAACCGCACCAAATATAAATACTTTCTCATTCTGCCCAACTTTCGACAATAAACGTTTTTAGTCCTCATTACTGTTGGGCATGGTTCAGATTAATAACTTAATAAGTTAATCATTGTTTCGAATTTAATCATTAATTAATCAAAAAATGTTTTAGAAAATGATGGGAAATGATTAATTTTCCTCATAATTTCACCACCATTTTACCTTAAATTTTGTAATGTATAATTTGAATTTGGCACCATTTTGCGTGTATAAACTGTCTAATCCGCCCATGCCTGATTTCTTGAACTAAAGCAAACTAAATGTTTGAGCAAAATGTTTTCTTCGGTCTTACCTCACGCAACAGAAACACTAAAGCTCTTTCTTACTCTTTTCAGAAGTATTTAATTTTTAATCATTTTTAATCAGTTTTTATATCATCTACATGTTTATTGATCATAATACATATCATTGTTCATTAATTGAGTAATGACTCATCATTCAGTGATCATAATGACTATGCTCATCAGTAATGAAGATCATGAATGATAATCCCATAAATACCATAATGATCATAAAAATCATTGTTATTCATGATCATTATCATCGTGTATCATCAGACACTTGAAACTGGCCACGAATAATGATGTGGTAATAATTACAGGTACGTATACCCAATTACGTTCATCATGATTATGATCAAATGTGAAAATTATGTGATCAAGCGTGAAATATAATCATGACGTCATGATAATAAACTATGAAATTATCAAATGGGAAAATTATGTGATCAAACGTGAACTATAATCATGACGTCATGATAATAAACTATGAAATTATCAAATGTGAAAATTATGTGATCAAAGGTGAACTATAATCATGGCAACATAATAATAAATTATGAAACACTACACTGAAACTCAAAACTTTATTCAGTAAATGTATAGCCCTACATTTTCCATATACACTTCATAACAAGCTTTATAGAGAGCGAATTCGTCATTTTCATCGCATGCAATTTACATATCTGATGAGCAGATTCTGTATTTAGGTTACTGTTCTGAATATGCCGTTGGCAACAATAGAGCTTCTTCAGGAAAAGCCTACGGGGTTTTGTTCATTTATACAAGTAAAGTGAAGTGTCATTATGATAATAATAATAATAATAATAATAATAATAAATGGCGTAAATTTTATATTTGTTGCAAAATTATATTAGGTTCTTTTGCATTATCCTCCCAACACTAATTTTTTTATATAATGTTGGTTTGGTTTTGGTTATGGTACTTTATTTTCCTTCCATTATAAAAAAAATTAGTGTTGGGATTAGGTTAGGTTAAAACAGCCCGCCGCGCAGTTTTATTTTCCTTCTTTATAAAAAAAATTTAGTGTTGGGAGGATAATGCAAAAGTACCTTATATTAATTTTAACCTTATATAATTATTATATGAAACATGAATATAATTTTTAAATAATTTGAAAATTAATTATTTAAAAAAAAAATAAGAGAAAGGTGGAAAAAATTCTTGGCAACTTAAGGTGAGATATACTGTTTGTGGTTGCCTTATTTTAAGTAATTAAAATTGTAACATAATGACAATTATTGTGATTATATGAATTATAATGAAAGTATATACTGTACATTCTGTACTGTACATTCACATCTTCTACGTGTCTTACATACATTTATTAATTTTTTTTTTTGCTAGGCCTTGGTTAGTAAAGTCTTTCAAGATTAAAAAACAGCCTGTGACCCTGTTTCTAGTTTTAGACCTAGTCCTCGACTCTTGGTATACAGTAAGCCTACACTAAATTCAATCTCTGAGTTAGACAGCCTATACTCGGGAAAAGACATTGATATATTAGAAAGGGCTCGGGCTAGAGCAACCGAAATGAATCCAGAACCGAAAAGTAAAATATTTTAGGGAAAAAAAACGGATCACCTGAAGATCAGGGCCCCCAGCCTTCTCTAGTTAGCCTTATAAGGCTAACTAAGGAAAATATCACGACCTAACCTAACCAATCGTTAGGTCAACTGTACGCCCTTGACGATTGGTTAGGTTAGGTCGTGATATTTTCATTAGTTATCCTCATAAAGCTAACTAAAGAAGGCTAGGGTGCCCTGATCTTCAAAAAAAACTAACTGAACTAGATACGTATTTACTCGAAAAGCGTCGACTTATAGGAAAACTAATTCGAGTATTTAAAAACTAATAAATGGAGTTGATAATGTAAATTACGGGAAGTTATTTGATAGTGATAGAGAATCAGTTACAAGAAGAAAAGGACATAAATTGAAAGTCAAAAGTTATTAAGAGTAATGCCATGAAGCAATTCTTTTCGTGTAACCTCAAACTTAAATTTAAACTCTTTAAACGTTCATGTATTAGACATTTCATTTGTCAAACAATTCATTAGACATTTCATTTGTCAAACAATTCATTAGACATTCATTAGCCACTTCGAATTGGTCTTTTTAATTGTTTAAAAAGTTGGGACAATATTTATCTTTAAACTTTCATGCATTAGACATTTCATTTGCCAGACAATTCATTAGACATTTCGGATCACCTGAAGATCCGTCACCTCAGTCTTTTTTAGTTAGTTTTATAAGGCTAACTAACAAAAATATCACGACTTAACCTAACTAATCGTTAGGTCAACTGTACGCCCTTGATGATTGGTTAGGTTAGGTCGTGATATTTTCGTTAGTTAGCCTTATAAAGCTAACTAAAGAAGGCTTCAGGTGATCCGACATTTCATTAGCCACTTCGGATTAGTCATTTTAATTGTTTAAAAAATTGGGACAATTTAGACATTTCAGCTGACTTACTGAAATGTCTAACCAAATGTTTAACTAATGTGAAATGTTTAACGTATTAGGCACTTCAAAATTCACAAAATCCGGACAATGAAACGTCTAATGAAACTTCTGCTTTTATTTAGAATGTATTAATCATTTTGCTAAACATTTTATCACACGCTAATGTGCCCTATACTATATTGCATAACGTGACTGCCTAAGGGTTAATATTGTGTAAACCTAACTGTTATTATACAGTAATAATGATTTTGATTGAGCTCGAATAATGCATTATCTATAAGCATTAGTACAGGGTGTTCAAAAAGAAAAACAACCCGAAAGAGAAAAGTTTTAGGTTACAATGATATATGCATTCTCCAATGGATTGCGTTTCTTTTTGAACACCCTGTATATCCCTTTATTATTCTAATATAAATGCAGTGTAAATATCCTATACCGTTTAATTCTCTCATGCTGTATAAATGAATCATAATTATCATTCTATCTCATACTTATTCCCTCACTATTGATTTCATTCATTATTACTTGGGATCACCTGAAGATGAGGGCCCCCACCTTCGTTAGTTAGCCTTATAAAGTAACTAAAGAAGGCTGGGGGCCTGATCTTCAGGTGATCTGTAATTCATATATATAAAGTTATCTATTTGCTATTTATTATCTATCAGTCTTTTAGTTCATCTAAAGCAGTGGTATTTAACCTGAGGATAATTATCCCCCGGGGGCTTATTCGGCCTTTTTCACGGGGGGGGGGGGTAACGAGTTGGCGTCACTGTTCAAATGAAGCTGAGTTATGGTTCCACTTAAATTGTGGTACGTTTTCCTAATTTTCTTTTTCTCATATTTGCTATTTAAAAAGGAGGGGGAGTAGCTCCTATTACCCCTTGGCTAACTCAAGGGGTAACAGGTTAAATACCACTGAGCTAACGTGTTGTAAAAAAATAATTTATAAGTATTATATAAATAATTATCAATTCATTTTGTACAAGCAACTGGTGGTTTTTGCTCTATGGGCAAATTTTGCAATTCTGCATATCCAACTATTCTTTAAAGACATTCCGCAAAAAGTCACGTTCACAAAGATGATCGATTCAAATACAAATTTATTTAAATTCCACACCATATATCTTTACCTAATATGCAAATTGTATTTCAATTTTAAACTACAGACATCTTCCCACTTGAGGTCATTTTTATAGTAAATTCCCTCCAAATACCTTCAATATGTTTATAATATGAATTTTATCATAAAATATTAAACATTTAGTATTATTAAACTATTCAATAATAGTGGATCGAAGTGGATCAAAAGGTCTTTGAGGCTTACCCTTGTAACTTCTTGTAACCCAAAATACCTAAAGAAAAGAAAAGCCGACGAAATGGCGCCATTCAAATGCGCTCAGAATTGTAAAAATACGTTAAAAGTACTTGGACAACAATTCGAAGGAATCCTATAATTATGTTAGGAATAAAAAAGTAGCTTCGCTGACTATTACTGGTCCACTCATAAGCGAAAACAACGTAAAATTTTACGATGACTTACAAATGACGGAAGTTTTAAATAAATTCTTCTCTTCCGTCTTTACTAACCAAAATATAAACAACATTCCTCTTCCCGTATTATGCTCAGTGATGATCATTTAAAGCTTCACGATTTTACCATTAGTTAAAACGAAGTACTCTCGGCTATAGGTAAAATTAATCCTAATAAAACTCCGGGTCCAGATAAGTTCTACCCTTGGGTACTTAAAGAAGTGAACTGCGCAATAGTCCCTCCTCTCATATATATTTGATAATAAATCGTTACCGTCCGGAGAAGTTCCACTCGATTGGAAACTTGCAAACATTACGCCAATATTTAAAAAGGGGACAAACCGCTTCCGGGAAATTATCGTCTTATCAGCCTGACTTCAGTAGTTGCTAAGCTTATGGAGACGATCATTCGGAGCAAAATAGTTAATCACTTAAAAATGAATAAATTAATCAAAGATTCTCAACACGGCTTTCGACGTAATCGTTCTTGTCTTACTAATTTGCTCGATTTCTTTAATAATATTGTAAATATATATGACGAGAGTAAAATAGTAGATATTATATATTTCGATTTTCAAAAAGCGTTTGATAAAGTGCCACATAGAAGCTTATTAGCTAAACTTCATTCTCACGGAATTGATGGTAATGTTCTCAAATGGATCGAAAACTGGCTTAGCGGACGTAAACAAAGAGTGGTCATTAATGGCAAAACGTCTAACTGGAAAAGTGTAACTAGCGGTGTGCCTCAGGGATCAGTTCTGGGACCAGTTCTTTTTATTATTTATATCAATGACATCGACTTGGGAATTAAGAGTATAATTTCAAAATTTGCGGATGATACCAAACTAGGGGGGGCGAACAAAATCAGCAGCAAACGTTTGCAGATTCAAGAAGATATTAATAGTTACTTTAATAAATTAATTATTTAATTAATAAATTAGTTTATTTTTACTTACGAGTGTAAGAACAAAATCATTAACTTACAATGGGTAAATAAATATTTTGTAACATCAAGAAATCCACTCATATCAGACCAGAAATAGATCAAAGCATTTTATACCTCAATTTGGATTGTCTTCATCTCAAAAATTACCCATTTTCATCGGACTGAAACTATGAAATGATTTAAAAGCTGATATAAAAAAATATTGTGAATGTAAATTTGTTTAAAAACAAGTTGTAATCTCGATTAATGATGGAATACTAATAAAAATCTAGGATTAAAGGTACATTACTTGTGACTGCTCATCTCTTATCTCTCGTGTCTAATACCGATTTCTTTGTATAATATTGCTATCATGCCTTCAATAATGACTATTTATTTTAAAAACCTTTGGTTAGCTTCCGCCCGAATTGTTCATTCTGACGAAGGTCAAGCTTTTCACTCCACCTTAGACCTACAGTTTAACTGGAATCCGAACCAGCCCCATCAGCAGCCCAGCGTCTTAACTACTAGGCCACCTAGGGTACCCATTTATCTACCAACCACTTTCTTTTATTCTGTGGAAGGATGAACAGCTGGGTTTTTGCTGTGCGCCGGCTGCCGTCGGGTCTCGAACCCTGGGCCGATGGATTCGTAGTCAGCGACGCTAACCACTACACCACCGAGGCGCATTTTATATCGATAATAATAATTTAAGATTAATACATACCCCAATTAATAATTCCTATTCATGATTTATGTATTACTAGTACCTATCTGTTTTATTTAAATTAAGAGCCCAGTAAAGCCCAAAGCTTAAGGGCCAAATTAAAATAAATAGTCCAGCTTTACAATTATTCATGTCATTGTAAATTGTAAAAGTACTGTATTTATTTTATTAATAAAGGTTATTCAATTCAATTCAGTTCAAATCATTGGCAAATTTCATCTTAAGCGCTAACTAAAGCATAATCACAATTCCCTTCTAAAAGGGGACAAAACCCCATTTCTCATCCCCAATTCAAACTTGTATCTAACTTAAATTTAAGGATATTTTTCATTCTTGAAATCGTCTTCATTTGAGGAAGACTTCTCTCTCTTTCTCTTATTTTAGGACTCAAATGCCTGAGCGAGCTTGGCTTTATTTGAAGCAGGTGCCTATACCTGCCAAGGTGTTATATTTTGTTTCCACTTTTTAAATTTTGCATCGTAAGTTTGATCGAGTTCCACCCCATTGATTTTTGCAACTTGCAACATATAAACTTACTCGTTATTTTTTTTGTCACTAAAGAATCTTTGAGCGAAATAAGACTACAATATCTTCAGCATTGCAGTCGAACCTATACCAACACCAAACTATCGGCACTCTTAAAAAAACTAATTTAATTAGTTTCAAAGTGAGAGGTGGATCAATAGAGGAAGTCCAAGATTTAAGTATGTGGGTCCTTGAGTATGTGGGTCCTTGAGTGATGACTCTGTACTAAAGCAAATATTACTATAAGGAACTTCCGGTTCTATACAAGTGAAGCTATAGACACTTGCTTTAGTACCTTCTGAACTAATATTTATGGACAGCAATTCTTGATGTATTATAAAACTGGTTCTGGTAGATACCTAAATTTGTTTTACAACAAATGTTTCAAACTCCTACTCAAGTTACCCGAGAGATGCTCAGCTTCGCAAATGCTTGGTACTCGCAATGTTTCGAGCCTTCCGTAGGCAACAAAACTTGTTCAATGTAGTCTAATGCAAAGAATTAAAAAAACCAATCAACCCAATTACTATTTATCAGTCCTGCCATATGTTTTCTGAGCTATGGAATTCATTGTGCGTAAACTTACATTCGACATTGCTATTTTTCATGAAGTACATTTTTACTCTTTTTTGTTGAATTTTCATTGCATTTTACTTTGTTTTTATTATTATTTGTCATATGAACTACTGATTTGTCAATAAATAGTTGTCTTTTTATATATTTTCCTTTATAGGAAGAGATTGTAGACACCAATTGACCAGGGAAGTACTCTAGGGAGGAGGGGACGTTAGGTAGGAGACAGGAAGCGCTGGAACTCCCGTTTCTCCCGTCACTGTCCTCCTTAGCTAATCTTTTACCGTGTCTCATCTACCCAACGAGCAGTCCAGCACGCTCTCAAACACGCACTTCTCCCTCTGTTTCTCACTACACATACATGCATCTTACATACTACAAAACTTTTAAAAAATTTATATAAAAAAAATGACATCGTTGAGCCTCGGAGACCTTGATTTCGGCTCTTTCTTTCCTCTATGGAGAGAACGTTGTTGTGGGCGCTCTCTCTTGGCCCCTACTTCCTGCATAAAAAAATGCATAATGCAGGACATATGAAGGACAAATGACAAAGTTTATAATGAAATAAATTAAACAAATTTCAATATTTAAATGCCTAAAATAAAATATACATTACAAGGCCGAAACGGATGCGGCAAAGTGAAAAAATAATAATTAATTTATAATTTTGATTCGAATAATAATAATTTAATTAATATTTACCGAATTATTTACAAAGCGGATTTAAACGTCTGTTTTATAAACTCTTTTTCTCAAAAATAGCCAAAAATGGAAATTTTCATCTTTTCCTTTCAAAGGTTCCGCGAGATGATTCCTCATTTCACGAAGGTCAAGTTTGTCGCCCCTCCTCTCGTGTTGGTCTGGTGAAGTAGTGTAGTGAATTAGTTTCTTGTACTCTCCACCTCACATAGCCAGGTACGCCCGGCTCATCGGGGATTGTTCTGAGCCAGGCGTCTAATCTTCTTTTGAAGATGTCCACCGCAACACCATTCGTGTTCCTTAGGTCTTTGGGCAGCTGATTAAACAGTTTTGGTCCTCTCACAACAAAACCATTTTCTTTCAGGGTTAAGGATTAAAAAAAAGTAATTTATGTACAAACTAGGGGGAAAATAGTTTGGCTAAAACATGCCAATAACATGTCAAATGTGGAACGTGATTAGCCAATTACACTGAACCGTCAATACACCAAATACGCTAAAAGTGAATGGTTAAAACTTACTTTGAAACCTTCTATTGGACAGTGAATAAGTGAATAAGTGGTATGTTGGACAAAAGAAAAAGGACTCCACCATTTTATGTTCATTTGTGTTCAGTGACAAGTATAATCGAACCTAACAACCTAATTTAAGCTAAACAATCCTAATTTAACCAGTCGTTAAAAATAGCCTCTAAACTAATCTAATTCGACATTATACATACTGTGTATATATCTCACTCAATGTGACCTTAATGCAAAGTGAGTGGCTTCCTTTTCTGCATAAATATTTCCGTTCAGTTCACTAAAATTTTAAAATGTTAATCACCAACTTATTAATTAACTACTGATTAATTAATTATAAAATAATAATTATAAAAATTATAAAATAATAATTACAAAAATTATACAAAAATAATTATAAAAATTATATAAAAATAATTATAAAAATTATAAATAATAATTATAAAAATTATAAAATAGACGTCTTCAAATAATTATAAATAACAATGAGTTTATAATTTTGTTTGGGAGGTTACAAAAATTAATATTTACCTGAT
The DNA here is from genome assembly GCA_023014485.1 of Bathynomus jamesi. Taxonomy (NCBI): domain Eukaryota; kingdom Metazoa; phylum Arthropoda; class Malacostraca; order Isopoda; family Cirolanidae; genus Bathynomus; species Bathynomus jamesi. The sequence continues at coordinate 627,988 of JAJOZX010002284.1, forward strand.
GATTTACCCTTAACCCTTTGACGACAGGTATATGTTTCTTTGAACTAAAAAGTATAAGTTTTATTGTTATTCAAAATTAGATATATTGGTAACTATACCCACTAAATGACCCATTTTGGGTTCCTTTCCGACAACTAAACGATACCTATATAAACATGTAGAGGGCATTTGTAGATACGTTGCATCATTGGGATCACCTGAAGATCACGGCCCCAGCCTCAATTACCAATGATATCTTCGTTAAAAACTAACGAAATATCACGACTTAACCTAACCAATCGTCGAGGGCGTACAGTTGACCTAACCGGGCATTCAATTTAATTTATTATTATATTTGGTACTGTAAAGCAAAAAACAAGAATACATGGAGGCCCTGATCTTCAGGTGATCCCATCATTGTACAATTTATATTATTATTATTTCCATTGTAACAAATATGTCCCTTGATCCTTAAGGGTTAAACATTAACTCTATTCGTCAACTGAGTTACTCTTTCAGGCATACCTAATTTTAGTGTGCAGTGATAACCAATTTGCGAAGTAATAATTTAAATTTGCGCAGTAATAATTTAAATTTGCGCAGTTATAAATTAGGTTCTATATCGGATGGAGAACCTAATTTATCACTGCACAAATTTAAATTATTACTGCGCAAGTTGGTTATCATTGCACGCTAAAATTAAGTATGCTTTCAGGAACAGTCTTGCAACCACAGCAGATACGAACTTTTTGGGGATCACCTAAAGATCAGGGCCCCCAGCCTTCTTTAGGTAGCTTTATAAGGCTAACTAACGAAAATATCACGACTTGACCTAACCAATCGTCAAGGGCGTACAGTTGACCTAACGATTGGTTAGGTTAGGTCGTGATATTTTGTTAGTTGGCCTTATAAGGCTAACTAGAGAAGGCTGGGGCCTGATCTTCAGCTGATCCGTGTTTTTATAAAATTATATAGTTTTTCTATCATTTTCCATAAAAGTGTAAGTGTAAATTTAGAAATGAAACCCACATTACTTGTATTATCAAAATATAATTAAAATTGTCAGTGTGGGATTCAAAAACAAGTAATTAACATTGAGAGTATGTAATATATTGTGAACGTACCAAAATTGCAATTTTATCCAAAAATAAGCAATTAACACTGAGAGAATGTATGATAATATACTGTGAACACACCAAACGTACCAAAGTTTACTGCCAAAATTTAGGGAGATCATTCGTTACTTAAAAACTAACACATCCTTTTATTTAGTCCAACTTACCGGTACTTTATTTCATGCAGATTTTTAGAACGATATAAAAAGTGTACTTTTCTTTGCAGTGTTTAGGAATCTGATTTTTGGGACTGAAACATTTTACATTTTCTCTTTCGACTTTACACTACTTCGCTCAGTTATTTGAATAGCAGCTCATAATCGTCATTTTCAATAGCAAATAAATTTGTTACATATTGGAACCAAACTAATTTGAGTCGTCATCTTTAAAAAATAATACAAAACCTGAACAGTAACTTTTTCCCGTATCAAAAGTTTAAATACGAGTGACAGTAATTATCTGTAAAGTAAAACGGTTGAATTCGAACTGAAATGGACTTGGGAATCTGGAGAATTACACGTCCTTTTCCGCATTGTTTTATATACAGGGTGTCCCGTAAGTCTGGACCAATAGGGATTTATAATATATTTTTTATTATTATTTATTATTATTTTATTATTATTATTTTTTTATTTTTTTATTATGATTTTTATTTGTGGGGCGACTGAAAGCCAAAGTGTACGAGGTCAAACTTCAGAACATTTTCCACCTTAAAGCACGCATTGTGGAGGCGTGTCAAGAAATTTCTGCGACTGTGATTCAGAAAGTGCTGTCGCAGTGGAGATTGCGTCTTCAACTATGTGTGCGACACAACGGCGGACACTTTGAACAGATTATGTAATAAATTTTCGGACTATTTGTAATTATTATTATTTTTCCCTATGGGTCCAGACTTACGGGACACCCTGTATGTTAGACGAAATAAAGTTGCACACGCAAGTCCCAGAGAATTCAGTATTTTGCAGCCATTTTATAATATATATATATATATACAAACTCAGAATGGTCCCCTGAGAAACTTATATGTTAAACACAGACCGTGCATGGAACAAGGAACTCTTCTGGGAAAAGTAAATCCACTATAGTCCGAATAAGTAATGGTAAATGACAAATACCATAGTTTTTATTTTCATGATGCTAGCCAGACGTGGGCAACGGGTCTCTCGCAAAGAGGTCCCATAAATATAGCTACCCTCACCAGCTATCTGCAAAGCAAACAGGATCCAGCTTGGGACATGGATCTAGGGTTTAAAGCAAGCCTAGTCCACTACATTTAGAACCTCTATATAAGTAAAAGACTCGTTGCATTCACGTCGGATTGAATAAATCAAAGAAAAAAAGGGGTAACTATTGTATTTTTAGCCAAAAAAAAAAAACCAAACTTAAACCTCAACCGGGACATTGAGCGTCCACTTTTCAAGGCACGTAACACGTCCGTTTAATATACACAAACTCAGAATGGTCCCCTGAGAAACTTATATGTTAAACACAGACCGTGCATGGAACAAGGAACTCTTCTGGGAAAATTAAGTCCACTATAGTCCGAATAAGTAATGGTAAATGACAAATACCATAGTTTTTCTTTTTCATGATGCTAGCCCGACGTGGGCAACGGGTCTCTCGCAAAGAGGTCCCATAAATATAGCTTCCCTCACCAGCTATCTGCAAAGCAGACAGGATCCAGCTTTGGGACATGGATCTAGGGTTTAAAGCAAGCCTAGTCCCACTACATTTAGAACCTCTATATAAGTAAAAGACTCGTTGCATTCACGTCGGATTGAATAAATCAAAGAAAAAGGGGTGACTATTGTATTTTTAGCCAAAAAAAACAACCAAAACTTAAACCTCAACCGGGACATTGAGCGTCCACTTTTCAAGGCACGTAACACGTCCGTTTAATATACACAAACTCAGAATGGTCCCCTGAGAAACTTATATGTTAAACACAGACCGTGCATGGAACAAGGAACTCTTCTGGGAAAATTAAGTCCACTATAGTCCGAATAAGTAATGGTAAATGACAAATACCATAGTTTTTCTTTTTCATGATGCTAGCCCGACGTGGGCAACGGGTCTCTCGCAAAGAGTTCCCATAAATATAGCTTCCCTCACCAGCTATCTGCAAAGCAGACAGGATCCAGCTTTGGGACATGGATCTAGGGTTTAAAGCAAGCCTAGTCCCACTACATTTAGAACCTCTATATAAGTAAAAGACTCGTTGCATTCACGTCGGATTGAATAAATCAAAGAAAAAAGGGTAACTATTGTATTTTTAGCCAAAAAAAAACCAAAACTTAAACCTCAACCGGGACATTGAGCGTCCACTTTTCAAGGCACGTAACACGTCCGTTTAATATACACAAACTCAGAATGGTCCCCTGAGAAACTTATATGTTAAACACAGACCGTGCATGGAACAAGGAACTCTTCTGGGAAAATTAAATCACCTATAGTCCGAATAAGTAATGGTAAGTGACAAATACCATAGTTTTTCTTTTTCATGATGCTAGCCCGACGTGGGCAACGGGTCTCTCGCAAAGAGGTCCCATAAATATAGCTTCCCTCACCAGCTATCTGCAAAGCAGACAGGATCCAGCTTTGGGACATGGATCTAGGGTTTAAAGCAAGCGTAGTCCCACTACATTTAGAACCTCTATATAAGTAAAAGACTCGTTGCATTCATCGTCGGATTGAATAAATCAAAGAAAAAGGGGTAACTATTGTATTTTTAGCCAAAAAAAAAAAAACTTAAACCTCAACCGGGACATTGAGCGTCCACTTTTCAAGGCACGTAACACGTCCGTTTAATATACACAAACTCAGAATGGTCCCCTGAGAAACTTATATGTTAACACAGACCGTGCATGGAACAAGGAACTCTTCTGGGAAAATTAAATCCACTATAGTCCGAATAAGTAATGGTAAATGACAAATACCATAGTCCCATGTAGTGGGACTAGGCTTGCTTTAAACCCTAGATCCATGTCCCAAAGCTGGATCCTGTCTGCTTTGCAGATAGCTGGTGAGGGAAGCTATATTTATGGGACCTCTTTGCGAGAGACCCGTTGCCCACGTCGGGCTAGCATCATGAAAAAGAAAAACTATGGTATTTGTCATTTACCATTACTTATTCGGACTATAGTGAATTTAATTTTCCCAGAAGAGTTCCTTGTTCCATGCACGGTCTGTGTTTAACATATAAGTTTCTCAGGGGACCATTCTGCGTTTGTGTATATTAAACGGACGTGTTACGTGCCTTGAAAAGTGGACGCTCAATGTCCCGGTTGAGGTTTAAGTTTTGTTTTTTTTGGCTAAAAATACAATAGTTACCCCTTTTTCTTTGATTTATTCAATCCGACGTGAATGCAACGAGTCTTTTACTTATATAGAGGTTCTAAATGTAGTGGGACTACGCTTGCTTTAAACCCTAGATCCATGTCCCAAAGCTGGATCCTGTCTGCTTTGCAGATAGCTGGTGAGGGAAGCTATATTTATGGGACCTCTTTGCGAGAGACCCGTTGCCCACGTCGGGCTAGCATTTGAAAAAGAAAAAACTATGGTATTTGTCATTTACCATTACTTATTCGGACTATAGTGGACTTAATTTTCCAGAAGAGTTCCTTGTTCCATGCACGGTCTGTGTTTAACATATATATATATATATATATATATATACAGGGTGTCCCATAAGTCCGGCATCATAGGAAAAATAATAAAAAAAGGCAAACAAAAGCTTTTATTTACAGCACGTGCTCAATATGTCCACCATTGTTTTCAATACACAAATTCAGACGTGATACCCAGTCAGCAAGCACACGGTGAATGATGTCAGGAGTAATGTGGTTACATGCCCAATAATGCGCTGCCGCAAATGTTCAACACTCCTAATTTCTCTGCGTATACCAGCGCTTTCAAGTGGCCCAGAGATAAAAATCTAGTGGCGTGAGATCCGGGCTTCTAGCTGTCCATTCCACAGGCCCTCGACGTCCTATCCAATGACCAGGGAATTGTTGGTACAGGTATTCCCTTACTTGGGTGCTGTAATGTGCGGGAGCGCCGTCTTGCTGGAACCATGTTGGGAAGTTTCCTTCTTCGTCCAAGACACTGGGAAATGCTTCTTCCTTGAGCATACGTAGGTAGGTGCCTCCAGTGACATGTTCATCGAAAAAGAGGGGGCCTATGATGCGATCCTTCCAAATGCCACACCATATCATCACCCTAGATGCACCTTGTTCCTTTGAAGAGGTATACCAGTGAGGGTTGTTTTGAGACCAGTAGCGGGTGTTCTGTCGATTTACCTCACCATTTCCATAAAAAAACAGCCTCGTCACTAAACAGAATGGTGGACGGGAAATTGGCATCCCGAGCATAAGAAAAATATGAATTTTGGTTTGTAGAAATAGAAAAACATGAATTTCTCCTATGATGCCGGACTTATGGGACACCCTGTATATATATATATATATATATATATATATATATATATATATGTATCAGTTTCCTTGTGAACAACGTGTTTTATCGAGTGTCCAGTGTTATCAATTGAATAAGTGGTTTTCGTTGAAGTGTTTTAAAAAAAAATAGTGTTCGGTGCATTCATAACTAAATTACTTCGTGCTACTAATCATTCATTAACGAATATATTTCATTTATTGACGTTATTCAATACTATATTATTTGATCAAACCAAGGCTACTGCACGTGGCTTGCCTTGTTGTTTTTCAAATCTATCAGAAAACGTGAGACATAAGGTTCATTTTTCCTTCCTTCGAGAGGTCAGGTAGAGTGTGGTCACACACCGTGTGAAGAAAAGGAAAAAAGTCGGGTCGAATCGCGGACAGATAAGTGTTATAAATACTCTTCTTTTACAGATCTTTTGTCGGTAGCTTAATTCTATATCATTTAGTATAAATTTGTGTTACAAGAACCTGTTTCTGCGTTTCAAAAACGCGGTAGACCTACGTTGTAATTTATTAATTTCCAAACGCTCGTTTTTTTTTTTTTTTTTTTTTGTTGTTTAACTAATTAAAAGCATGGCACCCCCGTCAAGTACTTGCAGTCGCTGTGAAGGGAAATTTGCCGCTTACGCGTTTACAATGGCTAATAATAATGAACAGTTAGTTTGCAGGTGGTGCTCAAACTTGGAAGTGCTGAGGAACGAGTTAGAACGTGAGAAGGAGGCCAGAGTAAGCTTGAAGAAAGGGTGATGCTCCTGACGGCAAAATTAGAATCCCTTGAGACTCCAGTTACGACCCCTCCTGCCTCAGTTTCTACTAATAATATAAATAGTATTAATAGCCCTCTCTCTTCTCCTAGTTCCCAACCCTTCGTTCGAGTGCGTAATGGAGCCCCATTGAGAAAACCTAAGACATGTCTACCAGTAATAACAAACAATAAGTTTTCTGTTTTAGGTTTCGATGATGCTGATGAACCGGAAATACGACTCGTTGGCGATTCCATTGTTCGAGGGCAGCTCGAGGAATTCTGTGGGAGAAACCCTCGTCGTAGGCGCCGTTACTGCTACCCTGGTGCAAGGGTGGAGGATATAACTAATAGTGTTGACCAATTTACAGACGGTACCTCCGAGGACACAACGTATGTTATTCATGTCGGTACTAATAACGTTTTAAATTCTAGATCGGAAGAACTGCTGGCTAGGTACAGGGACTTACTAGAGCGATTAAAGGAAAAAACTAATAAGATTGTTTTAACAGGTATACTTCCTCGAATTATCCATCGTAACGATTTCTACAGCAAGGCGACCTATATTAACAATAACCTAAAGTCTCTTTGCCAACAGGAAGGAGTGCATTTTGCGAATTTTTGGAACAGTTTCTACGGCAGGAGGGACTTGTTCCTCGGAGATGGACTTCATCTTAATGACGTTGGAGCTGCGCGTTTAGGAAGACTATTTCATAATACTGTCTCTTCTTTTCAGGCTGCCGTAACTCGAACGGTCCCAGCGTAAATTCCATAAATTTCCACTGCGCTCGCGAAGGTGTCGCAATTACAAACAATTTGAAGGTTCTATCCTTAAATGCTCGTAGCCTACGAAATAAAATAAACGAATTTTTTTCTTTAATTGCTTGTAAAGACTATGATATAATTGCGATAAATGAATCGTGGCTTAGCACTGAAACTCGTGACTTTGTAGGGGAGTATCAAATTAAAGGTTATAGACTTTTTGTTAAAAACAGAATAGGTAGGCGAGGAGGCGGTGTTATGTTGTATATCAAAGATAATATGCGAACGTTATAGAAGTAAAGCACACAATTCCAGAACCGATAGATTCGACTATAGCAGAACTTAAATTGAACGATTTCAAACTTGTTGTTGCGGTTATATATAGGCCCCCTAATCAAACAGCTGATACGGACGAAGCGTTATATCGTGAACTAAAGAGAATAATCGGTAGTGAGCAGGCTTTAGTTATGGGTGACTTTAATTGCGCCAACGTGAATTACGATACAATGCAGGGAGACGCGGAAGGTAATCGTTTAGTTAATTTTCTCGAGGATAGCTTTCTTATTCAAAAGGTTGGGGAACCTACGAGGTTGGACAGTATTTTAGATTTAGTAATAACTACGGATGATAGGCTAATTACTGATCTTCAAGTAATAGAACCGTTAAGCAATAGCGATCACAATATGGTAGAGTTTGTCCTCTCAGTAAGTCACTCGAAACCAGCTAACTCGACTAAAATTCCTAACTTCCAGCACGCAGACTTTAGTAAATTTCGAAATAAATTGTCACACGTCAATTGGGAAAACGTAATGGGGAACTCCAACGCAAAACTAATGTGGGAATCGTTCGAAACAGTATTTAGGACTATAAATGAGGAATGTGTACCGTACAAAATTAAGCGTGCGAAAGTAAACAACAAGCCCTTGTGGTTTACTTTGTAGAGTAGGAGACATTATAAAGAGTAGAGATAGGGCTTATAGGCTACATAAGTGCGATAAAGACAATTTGTGGTTACGAAACAACTACATATCTCTAAGGCGTGAAGCGAAAAGTGTAATAAAAAAGTCCAAGCGCGAATTTGAAATCTCCATAGCTCGTGACGGTAAAGAAAACCCCAAGCGATTCTTTCAATACGTCAATAATAGAAATCCAGTAAAAAGCGTCTTGGGGCCTTTGAAAAATGTAAACGGAGATCTAGTTTCTGAAAACAAGGAAATGGCTACCTTGCTAAACGAATTTTTTACGTCAGTTTTTACTATAGAAGATGTAACGAATATCCCTACGGTCATAGACATAATACCTTTTGATAATGGTAATATTTTGGATAATATAGTGGTTAGTGAAGGGGAGGTAATGCGCTATATTGATAAAATGAAAACGCGTAAATCACCGGGGCCGGATTCCATATATCCCATACAACTAAAAGAATTAAAAGATAGCATTGTTGTGCCGCTAACAAAGATTTTTAATGCGTCTATTTCTGAGGGGTGCGTACCAGATAATTTCAAGTTAGCAAACGTAACACCTATCTTTAAGAAAGGCGATAAAGGTGCGGCGGGAAATTATAGGCCAATCAGTTTAACGTCTGTTGTAGGTAAGCTACTGGAATCAATAATTAGGGATCGTATAGTCGAACACTTAGAATTGCATAAACTAGTTAGAAATACGCAGCACGGTTTTAGGCGAAACAAATCTTGCTTAACTAATCTTTTAGAATTTTTCCAAAGCGTGGTTGACGTTTACGATAGACATCGGGCGGTTGATGTAGTGTATTTAGATTTTCAAAAAGCGTTTGACACCGTGCCGCACAAAAGACTCATTGAAAAAACTAAGGCTCATGGAATCAGGGGTGTAGTAATAAATTGGCTAGAAGAGTGGTTGCGAGGTAGGAAACAGAGGGTGGTCGTTGATGGAGCGGAGTCGTGTTGGGCTAATGTAGCGAGTGGCGTTCCTCAGGGTTCTGTATTGGGCCCCTTGCTTTTTCTTATATATATTAACGATTTAGATGTCGGCCTAGTCAGTACAGTTTCAAAGTTTGCGGATGACACGAAGCTGGGTGGTAGGGCGATTAATGACGAAGATAGAGGTAAAATCAGGAAGATCTGAATAAAATCGTTGATTGGTCAGTCACATGGCAAATGAGATTTAACGTTGATAAGTGCAAAATTTTGCATATAGGTTCGCGTAACGGTAATTTTGCGTATAGTATGTCAGGGAAAGAGTTAACAAGCGTAGAGCAGGAAAAAGATTTAGGAGTTATAGTCACTGGTGATTTAAAAGTAGCGAAACAAAGTACAGCAGCGGTCAATAAGGCGAACAAAGTGTTAGGTTTTATAGCTCGAAATTTTGAGTACAAATCGCGCGATATTATAGTTCCTCTTTATAAATCATTAGTTAAGCCCCATTTGGAGTACGCGATCCAATTTTGGAATCCCCATATGCGCAAAGATATAGACAAAATCGAAAGAGTTCAAAGACGAGCAACTAAGATGATTCCATCGCTTTTAGTACTGTGAGGTATTGAAAAACTCATGATCTTCACTTGCCCCACAAACACCTTTAAATGGGAGACCCAAAATGGGTGCACACACATTTCTACATTACTGTACAGTCTTTACAGCCACACCTACACTTTTCCTCCTAAGTATATATATTGTAATGTATATGGTGGTAAATTTTGACTTGGTCCGCAATCGATATGGATCGTGACTTATTTTTGGTTGGATGGATACTGTAATGAAATTGACTGGATTGTTTGGATCTGATATATTTGCTTGTCGGTTATAAATAGATATAGAGTGTAACATATTTGTGGATAGTAGTCTTTTATGACTTGAACCTCTGGATCCAGAGATTCTATCTTTAGTTTTAAATCGATAGTTAATTAGTTTTAAATTGATAATTATTTAGTTTCGTAAAAATTGGTAATTGCCAATGTACAGGCAGTTTTTACATAAATTTCTTATGTTCTTGTGGTTCGGAACCCACGTAAAATTGTAGGTCCCCTCCGCCACCACGGAGGACATACACAATACACAATTACGAACACAGTTAGGTAGACCAGCCATGAGTGGATCCTAGGGTCTTTGTTGGTCTGAAACATTATAACATTATTATAACGCAAAACACACCATCTCTTTTTCAGTATTTACAGCTATATAACAATACAGTTTTCATTCATTAATACATTACTCTACACGCAATATGCCAAAAGAAAAGTTCCAACCTCCAGAAACAAAGAAAAAGAACTAAAGTAAAAAAAAAAAAAATCATGAAAATATTTAAAAGAATTTCGGTCGGAAGCTCCTCCGGAAGACAGCCTTTCTAGTTGGTCTCCAAACTTAGTTGAGAGATTTCAACTCCGAAATATTTAAAACTTAACTACGTGTTTTGAGATTTTTTCCGAGAGAAATAATTCATTTGTTTCAACGATGTTGCTTGTACGAATATAGTGAAGAGATTAGCCCGTAAATTAGCCTGTGAAAAATATATCTATCCTATTGTGTAATATATATATATATATAATATATATATATATATACACACACACAGCATATATATATATATATATATATATATATATATATATATATATATATAGAGGGTGTCCCAGAAGCCTGGACTCATAAGGAAAATATACATTATATTTTTAAAGTGAAGGAAACACATTTGTAATGTCAGTTTTACATATTTTCACGGAAGAAAATACCCTGATGGCTCAGTATACCAATGAAGAGAAGGTGGAACTGGTATTGCTACATGTTTCCGGAAAAAGCCAGAGGGAGGCATGTTTGTGAAATTACTGACATGCCTCCCTCTGCCTTTTTCCGGAAACATGTAGCAATACCAGTTCCACCTTTTCTTGATTGGTATACTGAGGCATCAGGGTATTTTCTTTCGTGAAAGTATGTAAACCTGACATTAGAAATGTGTTTGTTTTACTTTAAAAATATCTATTTTCCCTATGAGTCCAGACTTCTGGAACAACCTATATATATATATATATATATATATAGTGTGTGTGTGTGTGTGTGTCAGTGTTATTTAGGATGCAGTACTTCGAAATAAGCATCTTATGACCATCAATGTTTTTCTTGAAGGCAAATACTTTGCTTTTTGCCAGGGTATGAAAGCGTCACCACGCATGGCGTATGAAGCGTTGCAGGTATTGAATTTAACAATGTGTGTAAGGGGGGCACTGGTCCATTATTACGTCTGTGTGAATGGGTGTGTGCGCTTTACTCTCTGCCTTTTCTCCTCTTCACTACCTTCTCTAGTTTATATCTAGGTTGTCTGTGCCTTCTCACACCCGTTCGATGGGAAATGAGCTTTTTGATAATATACGCATATAAATGGTTTCATCATTTCATCGAAATTTTGATGTGGAAATCAGTGTCTTCTAATTTATTTTCTTTACACAGATGTTTTTCCTTGTTATGATGGCTCTCTCCGCTCTCGCCGAAAATTGGACAACACCAACAACGTTCCACCAATGATCCGCACTGAAAGTAGCACCAACAAAAACAACAAACATACGAGTACAACCACTGATCCACAGTGAACGTAGCAAGCGATAAATTAATAAGGTTTTACAAATTGTGAAATTATTATTTAATTTTTTTATTTCAGTTATTAAAATCTGAATGTAATATTTTAATGTAATTTCAATTAAAGACAATCCGCTAATTTTGTCTAAAATTTTTCAAAAATAAAACCAAATTATTTGCCTAAATTTGTCAGTAATTCTTTTGTATGCAATAATATATTATAATTGGTGTTTTCGGGGCATGAACATAAAATAAAACGATTGGTATAAGGGTATACTATATTTGCATTTTGTAGTTTGTACTCCGTTTAATTGGCAAAATAAATATCTTATAATTGATCTTTAAACACGCAATTCTTATTTTTCCCTTTTATTATTTTCTTTTTATTATTATTTATCTTTATCCTAAAGGATTTTTTTGTAAAGTTTGTAATGAAACAAAATTTCTATTTTGAACATCTAATGACCGAGAACTCTCTTTAACTGAAAATATTTTCAATATCATCATCACTGACTTAAATAATTTGATTAAGCGTGCTATAAAATTTGAACTGCTTCTTGTTAAAGTAAATTGTAATTCTTACGCACTAAGATTTGGTTACGGCCGGCATTTATTCTCATATTCTCCCGATGTTAACTGGTCTTTATGATTAGTTTTTGATGGGTCATTTAAAGGACAAAATGTACTGGAATAATCGAGAGAAAGTGCATCGGTTACAAAATGAAATCACAGCTGCAACAAATGAAACTGAAGAAGGGTTTTTATCACGATCTGTTCAAAATTTGAGAGTATGTTTAGGTCATGTTATTGAAGTCAATGATGAACTTAATGAAAGTGTTTTTCATTAAAAAGAATCTCAAGTGTATACTTTACTTGCATAAAAAGTGGTTATTGTATCTCACATGTAGAAATGGCTTTTAATAAATACAAGGCGTCATTCCTTTCTTAAACGCCATGTATACTTAATATGTGAGAAACGATGAAGAGCTTAATCAAAATCACAAAAATGAACCAGTCATTTGTGATAAGTGTCCCATCAACCTGTTCAATCGCATCGGAGATAATGATTCTCAGTGATTACTGACATCTACATTCAAAATTTAGGGTCAATGGATGCAAGCTGGAGACTTGAAAGAAGATCTACAAAAGCCATGACTTGTTGAATGACATGTATAAATATCTGATGACCATACATAAGAAACTTCATTATCAGTAACTTTCTTTTTAAATTTATTATTGTTTGATTTGTCTTATCGGTTTATTACCTTCGAGAATATTTTGCTATTTAATGGGACTTATATCCTGCCAATAAAGGTTAGCGTTATCATTATCATTATCTATAAGACACCCTCGGGTTAGCCAGATTTGTGCTAAATGCTGTTAATACGTAAAACACTTCTGGGTGCGGAAGCGGTAGTGGTTTCTCTCGGGTGAAGTATTCGCCAAATTGTATTAACTTTCATCATGTCGCAACACCATGGTCATTGCCCGCAACTTCGTGTTAGAGGTTCTGGGTTCGAATTTTTGTTGGGGATATTTTGCACAGCAAAAATTGTCCGTGTCCAGTGTCCACCCATATACAGGGTGTCCGAGAATTATCTGTACAATTTTTGGCTGTTATTAAACGTCAACCATGAAGTGTAGAAATTCCAGTGTTGTCCCTTTTTACAGAGAATCTCATTACGTTTTTTCTGATACAAAGTTTTGACAAGTTTTTTAGAGATTCCAGTGTGTCCGAACATTATCTGTACAATTTCATCTTTTAATAAAATTCTTGATAACACACGTAAAATTCTTAAAGAAGATTATTTAGAATCTGTATTTTCAAAAGTTTCTTTTATTAAAGTAACGTTGTTACAAACATTCGATATGTGCACCATTAGTGATTCGCAAAACATCCAATCCATACTCCAAATGTTGCCATGTACGCTGCAGCATATCCACATCAATTCACTCAATAGCAGCTGTGATTCTTGCTTTTAAATCATCAATGTCTGTCATCCGCGTACATTTCTAAAAAACTTGTCAAAACGTGGTATCAGAAAAAACTTAATGAGATTTTCTGTAAAATGGAACAAACTGGAATTTCTACACTTCATGGTTGACTTTTAATAACAGCCAAAAATTGTACAGATAATTCTCGGACACCCTGTATATATTGCCATGCGAGAAATATGTGTTTACGCTGTGTATATACATGTACATACAGATTTGCTGGGTCTGCCAGAGAAAAGTACGACACTAGTAGGCTTGTTCCGAGCTCCACACTGTACTAGAAGGGTCGGCACTGGCACTGCACCGCAACAGTAAGCCTGTTCCAGGTTCGGCATCGACACCAGTAAAAAATTGTTGCATCTGCAATTATATTATGAATTTGTAGAAATAGAGTAATTTAAGCAACGTTGATGAATATTTAGGTTCCAAACGTTTTAGAAGCCAAATGTGTGAATTACGTCTAAAAGAAAACTATCGAAAGGAACCTTTTTTCCGCACATTTTGTTTCTTGCTGTACTTTTTAAATATCTTTTTTTCAGACATTTCCTTCAATTTAGTATAATCTCTTCATAATTATTGTTAAAAAGTTTTGGATTACACACGTGAAGTGAAATATTAAGATGAGATAGTCTATGTTAATTTTTTTTTTTTATCCGTTGCAACGTCAAAAGTAGTATGATAGAAGGGACCGAGACCTTTGGCTCCAAGCACCTGTGCGCACTAGTAAAAATTGCTACATTGAGCACCTTTGCTATTACCAACAACAATACAAATGCCATGTTTCGGGAAGCTTTTCAACTTGAAGTTATTCATTATGAGCTACTGGTCTCATTGCTGATGATAGATTTGTGTAGTCAATAACTTTTTGTTCTTAGCAGAGAAACCAGAAACATTAGTGAAGCAAAAGTAGTAGTCTATGATATGGTCCCTCTGCTCCCTCAAGTTCAATGGAACTTCAAAGGCCATTGATTTGTGAGTACCCTTAAACTAAGCGTCTGAATCATTGCACAGGCTGCAAAGCAAATATGTGAGGCCTAAGTCCTGCCTTGATCTCGAACTTTACAGTAAAGTAAAGTTCATCTGACTTTTTAATTAGATAACTCCTATTTTGTTGCTGATACTAAGGAGCGAAGTCTCCGCATATATATCAGAACGAATTCGGTCTGTCGATGCACTTACTACGAATGATATTCCAGAGAAGTCTGAAAATCTAAAAAGAAAAACATTATTTTTAATCTGAAATACTAACTTAAAGTTTTAGTGTCAGTAAAGTATAAAACGTCATAAATTACTGGGCACACGATATAGTAGAGCGTTGTAAATGAAAAGTAGCCACAAATAGTTTTATGTATAACTCAATAATTAAACGTGATAAAAAATCAGTGTACATCACTATACTCAGCATGGTCAAATTAACAAAGGTAGTTTATTCTACCTGAAGAAACAAAACCTTTGTTGATCAGTGTAATTTAATCTTACAACTTACTTTAAGCTAAACAATCGTGATTGTTTAAAACTAGCCTCTAATCTAACCCGATTCGATATTAGGCAAGTTGGCCTTGGTGAATATTGCATATATCTGACGCAAGGTGACCTTATGCAAAGTAAATTTATTTCGTTTCCGTAGATATATTTCCTGGAACAAAGATTTTCATATCCCCGAGCCAAAAAAAAGAAAACTTCGTCCTATTTCTATACAAATTTTATAAATTTAATCACTACCTCATTAATTAACATATAGGATTATTTAAATGCCAGATATGGAGCTAAAATGAACGTGTTGAAAGAATTATAAATAGCAATGATGATTTATAATTTGGTTTTGAAGGTTACAAAAATTAATATTTATCTGATGGTTTACCCTATAAAAAGAGATGACTCCTCTGTCAGCTACAGTAAGTTACTCTTTCAAGACCGCTCTTACAACCACAGCAAATATGAAGATTTTCATCAGGTAAGAAAAACTTTTAATTTTGAACAACACATTTGTTATGTTATATATATATATATATATATATATATATATATATGTGTGTGTGTGTGTGTGTGTGTGTGTAATATCTTTAAATATACTACTCTATATATTTTTTAATGATACCATTCAAATTAAAAATTTAATGATTTTATATAATTCTGATTCTTCAATTTGAAGTTGTAAAAAAATCTTATAAAATAATATAAAGGAATCTTTTTATATTCTCGTATAGTGTTTTTTTAAAAATATATCCAGATTTTCTATCAATTTCCGCAAATTTAAGTGTAAGTGTAAATTTAAAAATAAAAACCACGTTCAAGCGTAGCGTTATCAAAATATAATTAAAATTGTCAATTTGGTATTCAAACATAAGCAATTGACACTGATATTATGTAATATCCTGTGAACGTTTGTGAACTACCAAAATTTAGGGCGATCATTCGTTATTTAAAAATCTCATCCTTTTATTTTAGTCCAACTTACTTTATTTAACCCAATTTTTTAGAACGATAAAAAGTGTACATTTCTTTAAGATGCTTCTCTGGGATATTTGTGGGCAAAGATTTGCTCCTCAGTAATTGTAAATTTTTTTTGCTAACTGTATATAATTTTTAATTATTGTTAGTTAGCTCGAATATTTTATATTTTTTTGCCTGCAATTTTCGACTTTGTATATTTAGTGTAATTTGTGACTGAAATATTTTACATTTTGTCTTTACATTTATAATTGTCATTTGAAAATAGTAATAAATTTGTTACATATTGGAACCAAACTAATTTGAGTCGTCATCTTAAAAATAATAAAAAACTGAACAGTAACTTTTTCGTATCAAAAGTTTAAATACGAGTGACAGTAATTATCTGTAAAGTGTGTGTGTGTGTGTGTGTGTGTGTGTGTGTGTGTGTGTGTGTGTGTGTGTGTGTATCATTGTTATTTAGGTGTGAAGTATTTTGAAATAATCATCTTACAGTATAACCATCACTGTTATTGAAATTGTTCACTTGAAAGCGAATAATTTGTTTTTTGATAAAGCTGGAAGCGCCACCACGCATGGCGTATGAAGCACCCCAGTGTGGAAGTTTATCATGATGAGGGGAAGGAGGGAACGTTAATGCACTTAGGCGTCCTGTTTAATTTTTTGATAATGTACTCTATGTATATAAATACTTTTAGTGTGAACAGGGTACTCGTGTCATTGCATCACGTACCCATGAAATCACAAAAATCGTTCCTTCGAAGCTTTGATGTGGAAATCAGTCCTAATTTATTTTCTTCCCTCAGGTCTTTTTCCTTGTTATGATGGCACTCTCCGCTCTCGCTCAATTAAAGGACGAAACACCAAAAACAACACAACAACAACAACATCAAACTCAGACGGTGGGGAAGCACCAAAGATTGTATATCAACAAGGGTGAAAAATGGTGAAGCAGAGGAGGTCGCAAGCGATAAATTAATAATTTTACAAATGGTGGAATTATCATTTAATATTTTAATTTTATTCATTAAAATCTGAATGTAATATTTTAATGTAATTTCAATTAATGATAATCCACTAATTTTGTCCAAAATTTTTAAAAAAATAAAACCAAATTATTTGTCTAAATTTGTCAGTAATTCTTTTGTATGGAATAATAACTTATATTATAATTGGCGTTTTCGGGGCATGAACAGAAATAAAACCATTGGTATAAGGGTGTTATCTTTCGCTTTTGTTGTCTGTACTCCGTTTAATTGGCAAAATAAATATCTTATAATTGGCTTTTACACATGCAGTTCTTATTTTTTCCTTTCATTAGTTACTTTTTATTATTATTTATCTTTATCCTAAAGGAATTTTTATAAACTTTGTAATGAAAAAAATTCCTATTTTCAACATCTGATGATTGTGAAAAAATTTTAGAATTCTTTTGATTAAAAATATTTTCATTATGATTAACACTGACTTCAATAATTTAATTTAAAGTGCTATAAAATTTAAACTGTTGTTTGTTAAAGTAAATTGGAAGTGTTACGCACGAAGATTTGGTTACGTCTAGTATTATATTCTCATATTCCCCCGATGTTAACTGGTCTTTATGATTAGTTTTTGATGGGTCATTTAAAGGACAAAATGTACTGGAATAATCGAGTGAAACTGCACCGGTTACAAAATGTAATCACAGCTGCAACAAATGAAACTGAAGAAGGGTTTTTATCACGATCTGTTCAAAATTTGAGAGTATGTTTAGGTCATGTTATTGAAGTCAATGATGAACCTAATGAAAGTGCTTTTCATTGAAAAGAATCTCAAGTGAATACTTTACTTGCATAAAAAGTGGTCATTGTATCTCACATGCAGAAATGGCTTTTAATAAATACAAGGCGTCATTCCTTTCTTAAACGCCATGTATAATTAAAGTATGAGAAACGATGAAGAGCTTAATCAAATCACAAAATGAACCAATCATTTGTGATAAGTCCCATCAATCGAATCGGAGATAATGATTCTCACGATTACTGACATCTACATTCAAAATTTAGGGTCAAGGGATGCATACTGGAGAGTTGAAAGAAGGCGTACAAAATTCATGACTTGTTAAATGACATAAATATATACTAGGGGCACTCAATATATTTTGCCCCACCCGTTTTTCTTAGCTAAATAATAGGCCATGGGGCTGAAATGTCTTTTTGGGTCGTAAGTTTGAACTTTCTGCACTTCACAACCGGATTTTTCCAGTTTGAACCTCCCCTCCTTGTATAAAACCGTTTTAAACGTCCTTGTATAAAAACCGATGGTTAACGCAGTCTCGAAAATGGTGTCTGACAGTGATGTGCGTCGTAAACAGGGAGCTGTTATCGAGTTCTTAACCGCAGAGAAGGAAACAGTTAGAAATGTTCACAAACGTCTACAAAACGTTTACGGAGATGCTGTTGTTGATCGAAGCCAGGGTTGGCACCCAAAAACCCAAACCCAAAAACCAACCCAAAAACCCAACCCAAACCCACTGGAATTTTCAGTGGGTTTTTGTGCTGTTGGTCTGAGATTTTTATTTTAAAATAATTGAAATTTTTCTGATTGCCACATTGTTCAATTGTAGCTAATTAGAATGCTTTGGCATGTTGATTATTTCAGTAAGCTGGTTTATAAAACAATTCTTAAATTATGCAATGTGTAAATAAGATTATGAAAAATTGAGAAGTTTTATTGGCTTTTAAATGGTGTAGACTACAGACACAAATAGAGTACAGTAAAACTAATGAATACTAAATAAAGTGTGTGGTATATATATATATATATATATGTTATAATATATATATATTATATATATATATATATATATATATATATATATAATATATATGTGTGTATAATATATATATATAATATATATTATTATATATATTATTATTCACAAGTATTACTTGATCTTAAATGCTTATGAATTCTTATGAATTCTTATGAATGCTTATGAATTACGAATGAATAGCCTGGTCTTAAATTTTGGACCCATTTAATAAATTCTTTATTCTCTACAACTACAAATGGAATATTTGTTGAAAAGAAAAATCTGGCCATTTGCAAATCTAGTTGTTTTTTTTTGATCTACAGTTGGTCTAACCCAATATGGCATTATCTGACCTTGCGTTTTCTTGGCTGGAGTAGAATGAAAAATGGTATGGAAGATTCAGAAGTGGTTTGAAGTGAATGAAGTCTTACTACTGAGAATTGTAGTGTCTTCATGAACCAGGCTTTCATATGATTTGCTTGAAGAGCGTCTACTCTCAAAACTGCCATGTCTCTGTGTAGGAGGAGGAGTTGCTGATGTAGCTGTATTTGTAAGCTCATCTGCTTCATATCACAAGCCTGTACCCATTTTTTATGCATCGATTTAAGTGATGTTTCACTCATTCTATTTTTTTCGAAAATACACAGCTGCAGTATTTGCACCTGAACTCTATTTGGTTGGTCACTCAAATTTTTACTTTATTCATCCCATTTAGCAGCTTTAAGTCTGCCACCAGTATGTGCAGGTCTAACTTTAGGCATTATTAAATAGATATTAATTAACTAAAACTGATCTCTGAAGAAAAGATGTTCAAAAATAAGAACAATGTCTACTCTCTAGGCCTGTAAACAAACTGCAAAAAATTCAGAAAAACACGCTACCGTGTTGATTCAAAATAGAACAAAAGCCACACTTATGTTAAATGAAAACAAAATACGTGTCAACAGCACACTGCTATCTTCTTCAGTTGAAAGTTACCTTAAAAACTGAAACAAAATATATAATTCTAAAATCATAGCTATAACTTTAATTTAAATTATGAAACCCCAAACCCCAAAACCCACCCAAAAAACCCATGGGTTTTGAGGTTTTTGGTGAAAATCCCAGGTATTTGCCGACCCTGATGGAAGCACATTGACGCCGTCTAAGACGTGTGAGAATCACTACGGAGAGAGAGATCCAGCCTCGATGATTAGCCACGCAGCGGGTCGCTCGGCATCGGCTGTGACATCTCACACTGTGCAACGTGCTAACAGCATCATTTCGATCAAATCGGCGCGTCCTCATACAAGGAGCTATCAATGGAGCTAGGAATCATGAAGGAAGTGTGAATACGATAATTCAGCAACTGGGATACTCAAAGTAGTCACGGTTTGCTCCTCGCGAACTGATTGGAAGATCCAAAGCCCAAAGAAAAGAAAATTGCTTCCGAGTCGTTGGTTCGATACGAACAGAAGGGGATGACTTCTTTCACGAATTGTGACTGGGGATGAGACTTGGTTACACCCACTTTGAACCTGAAACAAAACGCCAATCCATGGAGTGGCATCACGCAGACTCCCCACGCAAGAAAAAGTTCAAAATGGCTCCCTCCTGCAACGAAAGGTTATGGCCACCATCTTCTGGGATATGAAAAGTGTGATTCAGGTGGACATTATGAAGAAAGGACAAAACAATCAACTCAGAGGCATATTATTGCTACCCTACAGAGACTCCAGGAACGTATAAAGAAAGTTCGACCGAACAGAAAACTGGACGTCCTTCTATTGCACGATAACGCAGACCACAACAGTTGCAAACAAGAGAGGCCATCACAAAAATGCGCTTGACTGTGTATCCACCCTCCATACAGCCCGGATCTGGCACATTCACACTTCCATGTTTGGGCCAATGAATGATGCTATTCCTGGAAAGAAAGTTTCAGAGTGACAATGAGGTTGTTGAGGAGGTTAAGAGGTGGTTCCAGCCAGGAACGGATTGAGGTCCTCATAGGCCCGAGGCACTTCTGATAAAAAACCCTCTCCAATCAACCATGGGACAACAACGCTTGCTTCCTTGCACTACTCTCTGTTGAGAATGAGATTGCGCGAAAAAGATCATTGAAGATGTTATTGCTTATTTGCAATGAAAAAATCTCGAAAAGTTTGTAGTGAATACTCTTATTTTAGTTTCAAGTTAAATGTTAATTTACAGTCTTGAATTTCGGAATAGTATAATTCATTTTAAATAGTTACCCCATTATAATTCAATTGTGAACCACATTAATACTAATTTGATGTATACTATATTATTTTATTGTATGTAAACATAATTAATTATATATCACAATTGTCAGTAATTATTATATTCAAATATTATTTTAATCTAATGCCATGTCCATTTTACAAATAATAATAGAAAACCAAAGGTTATATTTTCCACCTTTGGTACTGTCGTAGTTTCGCCTAACGGACTCAATACGGCTAGTGAGATAATCACTGGTTGGCACTTAACTAGCGGCAGTGCTTATGGCTACATCATCCAGGTTAACCTATACCGGATAGATGCGCTACGGTCCCAAGCCGTAGCTTGCCTAGGCAACGACGACGACGACGTAAACCAACAATTGATGACCCCGGAGCTGGATTACCCCTTTTACCCGAACGACTAGGACTAGACTGTAATGTCGTTCGGCCCATCACCCCCTCACCCGAGCGACTAGGACTAGACTGTAACGTCGTTCGTGCCCATCAACCCCTTCACCCGAGCGACTAGGACCAGACTGTAATGTCGCTCGTGCCCTCTGCCCCTCACCCCTGCCCGTGCGCTCTGTGCCTGCGCTCGTCTCAACATCACTCCTCGTTGGGAACTTGTCGTCTTGCTTGTACGTAGCAAGCATAGGAGAAGATGCCTGACGACGCTGTGCCATCTCCCACTTGAGCGTAAAGCTCCCCGTCTTCTGGCCGGGTGATCCATTATTTGGTTCCACCAAGTGGAATCACAATTCAAGGGAAGGATCACCACTAGCAGGACGAAATACGATCATGTTTTGTCCTCTCTACCAGCGAGCATCATCTCTGAAGTCCGTGACGTCATCGTGTCTACTTCCACGAGTGAGGACCCATACAACGATCTGAAGTCTGCCATCCTGTGCCGCACCACTGTCTCCGAGCGTGAGAAACTACATCAGTTAATCTCAAAAGAAGAACTTGGAGACCGTAAGCCCACTCAAATGCTGAGGGGCAGCTATAGTGGCTCAGGCGAACGCGCACAAACCTTCGATAAGGACATCTTTAGACAGTTGTTCTTGCAGAAACTTCCTCATCAGCTCAGCGTGTCTTGGCCACTATGGATCCTGCTACTCCAGTTGATAAACTAGCAGAAACTGCCGACAAAGTAGTGGAGATTGACACAGCTCCGGTCAACAACGTGAACACACAATCGGAACTGGAGTTGAAAGTGAAAGAGTTAAGTCAACGACTCAACCACGTTTGTTCTCTGCTACAAAATCAACGGCAAAGAAGCCATTCTCGGTCAAGATTTACGAAGAGGCATCGTTCGAGTTCCGGGAAGATCTGCTTCTACCACTCGAAATTTGGAAAAAAAGGCTAGGAAGTGCATCTCCCTTGCAATTTTTCGTCAAAACCCCAGCAGCGAGTCCTAATGGCGTCTAGTACTCGCACTGCCAACCTGTTATTCATAAGGGACAGGAACTCTGGTGTCAATTTCTTGGTCGATACCGGAGCGTCAGTCAGTGTATTCCCTCAAAAATCTGGTTATACGCACTCGGAATCTCCGCCTCTATACGCTGCTAACGGTTCACGCATACCCACGTACGGTACTCAGTCGCGTGAACTAAACTTGGGCCTTCACCGATCCTTCAAGTGGATTTTCATCTGTGCTCAAGTGCGGCATCCCATAATCGGCGCTGACTTCCTCCAGCATTTCAAACTCCTGGTGGATCTTGACAAGCGACGCTTATGCGACCAGGCCACACTGCTTTCTGTTCTTGCCAAACAGGTTGCCCTTCCGGACGCCTCGAACTCTGCACTTCCCTCGTTCCCCCTAATTCCATGTACCAGTGCCTTTTCCAGCGATATCCAGGAATTCTTCAACCGATGCAGATGGGTGATACCATTAAGCACACCATTACCCATCACATTACAACAAAAGGTCCCCCTGTGTTTGCAAAACCCAGACGTCTTGCCCCGGACAAACTGAAAGCTGCCAAATCGGAATTCCAGCTTATGCTGGATCTTGGGATAATAAGACCTTCCAAAGCAGTTGGTCCTCTCCCCTACACCTGGTCCAGAAGAAGTCAGGAGACTGGAGACCATGTGGCGATTACCGGTTTTTGAATTCGACAACCATCCCGGACCGATATCCGGTACCAAATGTCCAAGACTTTACTTCTCTTCTCCACGGCAAATCTATCTTCAGTAAAATAGATCTCGTTAAGGCTTTCCACCACATTCCCGTAGAGCCTTCGGATATTCCCAAGACTGCAGTTTGTACACCATTTGGGTTATTCGAATTTTTGAAGATGCCGTTCGGGCTACGGAATGCTGCGCAAACCTTTCAGAGGTTTATAGATGAGGTCACCAGAGGCTTAGACTTTGTTTATGCCTACATCGATGATTTGCTTGTGGCCAGCTCAACGGAGAGGAACATAAGGAACATCTTTCACTCCTTTTTCAACGCTTAGAACAATACGGTGTTACTATTAATGCATCTAAGTGTGTGCTTGCACAGCCAACCTTGGAATTTCTTGGTCACACGATTTCGCAGCACGGAATTACCCCCTCAGGACAAGTGTGAAGTGATAAAAAATTACCCAATGCCAAATAATCAGCGTGAGTTACGTCGGTTTCTAGGTTTGTAAAATTATTACCACAGTTCATTAAAAACTGTGCCAGTGTTCTTGCTCCTCTACACGCTATGATCACACACAAACGCAAGGTAACGAAATTGGTATGGTGTAGCGATAGTTTACAGGCGTTCGACAATGCCAAAAATGCTATCAATAGTGCATTGTCTCTGTCATTTCCTATCAGTGATGCCCCCCTAACTCTGACGGTCGATGCATCAGATGTTGCGATCGGTGGAGTGTTGGAACAAACCATTAACGGTCAACAAGCACCCATCGCATTTTACTCGAAAAAGCTGCAGCAGCCCAAACGCGTTATAGTGCTTTCGGACGTGAACTTCTTGCTATTTACTTAAACGTGAAGCATTTTCAACATTTCCTTGAAGGCCGAGAGTTTTGTGTTTTTACCGACCACAAACCTTTGGTCACTGTCTTCAATAAAAAACAGCTGTAACCACTCTCCCAGAGTCATCAGGCAACTCGATTATATCTCGCAATTTACCACAGATATCCGCCACATCAAAGGTGTCTTGAACACTCCAGCGGATGCACTTTCAAGAATAGAGATTACTTCTGTTACCCTCAGCTCTACACTGTGGAATGCTATTGCACAGGATCAAGATAAGGATACGGAACTACAAGAACTGCTCAGAGAGACTCCACTCACTCACTTTCCCTCAAGAAAATGAGTATGCCAGGATTGTCTGTGCCTCTCTATTGCGACGTATCAACAGCTGCTATTCGCCTTATGTCCCTCCATGTCACAGACAAGCAGTCTTCACGGATCTTCATAAGCCCTCCCATCCTGGTATCCGTGCTTCGCAACACCTGGTTACTCTCGCTTTGTTTGGCCCTCGATGCGGAAGGATGTCAAACATTGGACCAAAACGTGCCTTGCCTGCCAGCGTGCCAAAGTCCAAAGGCACACCAGGTCCCCCTTTGACGCATTTCCGTCCCCATCCCAGCGATTTGAAGTAATTCATGTAGACATTGTTGGCCCTCTTCCAGTGATTCAAGGCCAACGTTATCTGCTCACCTGTCTCGACCGCTTTTCCAGATGGCCTGAAGCCATCCCACTTCCTGATATCCAAGCGGACACTGTTGCAAGAGCCTTTCTTCATGGATGGGTATCAAGATTTGGATTGCCGACAAAAGTCATCACTGACCAAGGTCGCCAATTTGAGTCTTCGCTTTGGAAGAAGTTTACCAGCTTGTTGGGTACAGTACATGCGCATACCTGTGCGTATCATCCGCAAGCTAACGGCCTCGTCGAACGCTTCCATCGCCAGCTGAAGTCATCCCTTATGTGTCACGAAGACTCCCATTGGATGGATAAGCTTCCACTCGTTTTGCTTGGTATTCGCTCTGCATTTAAGAGTGATCTGAAGACTACAGCGGCTGAACTAGTCTATGGAACAACACTGCGGCTACCAGGTGGCTACTTCACTGCAGGGGATAAGTCATGTGATCCTACGGAATTCGCTCAAACACTTTCCTCTCACATGCAGTCCCTTCAGCCTGTTCCCCTCGATTGACTAGCCAACAGAACATCTTTGTTTCCCCAGCCCTCCAATCTTGCACCCACGTTTTCGTTCGTGTACCTGTCCCAAAACGGCCTCTCCAATGTCCATATGACGGGCCCTATGAAGTTCTCCGACGTACGCGCAAATCATTTCTCATCCAGCGCGGTTCCAAGGTCGACAAGGTTTCTATCGATCGTCTTAAGCCTGCGTTTTTGGAATCAACCTTAAGTGAGGTACAAGTAGCTACCAAAAGGTCAGCGGAAATCTGTGTCGTTCGGAACTCTTTGAACTTCCTCTCTGGTGGGGGAGTGTGTAGTGAATACTCTTATTTTAGTTTCAAGTTAAATGTTAATTTTACAGTCTTGAATTTCGGAATAGTATAAATTCATTTTAAATTAGTTACCCCATTATAATTCAATTGTGAACCACATTAATACTAATTTTATGTATACTATATTATTTTATTGTATGTAAACATAATTAATTATATATCACAATTGTCAGTTAATTATTTATATTCAAATATTTATTTTAATCTAATGCCATGTCCATTTTACAAATAAATAATAGAAAACCAAAGGTTATATTTTCCACCTTTGGTACTGTCGTAGTTTCGCCTAACGGACTCAATACGGCTAGTGAGATAATCACTGGTTGGCACTTAACTAGCGGCAGTGCTTATGGCTACATCATCCAGGAACCTATACCGGATAGATGCGCTACGGTCCCAAGCCGTAGCTTGCCTAGGCCAACGACGACGACGACGTAAACCAACAAGTTCATCTCTGGTGTTAATATCTTGCAGTTTTTGGGAAAAAAACGATAGACATTGACATTACTCTGCCTCTTTGTATATACACTGTGCGTATCCTTGTTCTATATATATATATATATAATATATATATTACATATATATATATATACATATATATATACAGTATTATATTCAAGAAGAGATCTTTGTTACAGTTTTTATTATACAAATAAAAAAAGATGGTCAAAAATATTTTCGTAGGCCCTAGGCACAGTACCTACTGAGCCTATTGGATAATACGGCTCTGGCTTCAGCGGAACCCAGCGGACTTTTACCAGCAAGGAATAAACGCCTTTCTTTCGACGTGTAGGAAAGCTGTAGAAAAGGATGGAGACTATGTGGAAAAATAAAAACTTACAAAATTTCTGGAACTTACAAGGAAACTTGGAAAGAAATAAAAAAGGTGGGGAAAAATATATTGAGTGGCCCTCGTATATATCTGATGATCATACATAAGAAACTTCATTATCTGTAACTTTCTTTTTAAAATTTATTTTTGTTTGATTTGGCTTATCGTTTATTACCTTCAAAAATAGTTTACTATTTAATTGGACTTATATCCTGCCAATAAAGCTTAGCGTTATCATTATCATTATCATTACCCATAAGATACCTTCGTGTTAGCCAGATTTGTGCTAAATGCTGTGCATTAGGTTAATACGTAAAAACACTTCTGGGCGCGAAAGCGCTGGTGGTTTATCTCGGTTGAAAGTATTCGCCAAATTGTATTAGCTTTTATCATGTCGCAACACGATGGCCAGTGCCCGTGACTTCAAGTTAGGAGTTCCGGGTTTGAATTCTTGTGGGGGATATTTCGCACAGCAAAAATTGCCTTGTTAGCCCTTACATGCATTATCATGTGAGAAATAAGTTTTTACGTTGCTTATATATATATATATATATATATATTTCAGTAATTTCTTAAGAATTTATTCTGTTTCACTTAAACTGGCGTTTAGGCGTTAGTTCGTGGACTAGAGTTGGCAGTACAACGACTTTGCTGGGCCTGCCTAGTAGGCCTGTTCCGAGCTCCACACTGCACAAGAAGGGTCGGCACCGGCACCGCACCGGAACAGTGGGCTTGCTCCCAGTTCCGCATCGACACCAATAAAAAATGTTGCTTTTACCATTATATTATGAATTTGTAGAAATAGAGTAATTTAAGCAACGTTCCTGAATATTTGTGTTGCAAACGTTTTAGAAGCAAAATGTGTGAATTACGTCTAAAAGAAAACTATCGAAAGGAACCTTTCTTCCGCAACTTTTGTTTCTTGCTGTAATGTTCAAAATATATTTTTTCAGACATTCCCTTCAATTTAATATAATATCTTAATAATTATGTTTAAAAGTTTTGGATTACACACCTGAAGTGAAATATCAAGATGAGATAGTCTATGTCAATTTTTCTTTTTTTATCTGTTGTAACGTCAATAGTGGTATAATAGGAGGGACCGAGACCTTTGGCTCCAAGCACCTGTACGCACTAGTAAAAATTGCTGCATTGAGCAGCACCTGTGCACCGCAGCGGAGCTATTACCAAAAAGAATACAAATGCCATGTTTCGGGAAGCTTTTCAACTTGAAGTTGTTCATTATGAGCTACTGGTCCCATTGCTGATGATAGATTTGTGTAGTCAATAATTTTTTGTTCTTAGCAGAGAAACCAGACACATTAGTGAAGCAAAAGTAGTAGTCTATGATATGGTCCCTCTGTTCCCTCAAGTTCATTGGAACTTCAAAGGCCATTGATTTGCTGCAAAGCAAATATGTGAGGCCTAAGTCCTGCCTTCATCTCGAACTTCACAGTAAAAGTAAAGTTCATCTGACTTTTTAATTAGATAACTCCCATTTTGTTGCTGATACTAAGGAGCGAAGTCTCCGCATATATATCAGAACGAATTCGGTCTGTCGATGCACTTACTAGGAATGATATTCCAGAGAAGTCTGAAAAATCTAAAAAGAAAAACATTATTTTTGATCTGAAACACTAACTTAAAGTTTTAGTGTCAGTAAAGTATAAAAAGTCATAAATTACTGTGCACATGATATAGTAGAGCGTTGTAAATGAAAAGTAGCCACAAATAGTTTTATGTATAACTCAATAATTAAACGTGATAGAAAATCAGTGTACATCACTATACTGAGCATGGTCAAATTAATAAAGGGAGTTTATTCTACCTGAAGAAACAAAACCTTTGTTGATCAGTGTAATTTAATCTTACAACTTACTTTAAGCTAAACAATCGTGATTTAACCAAGCGTTAAAACTAGCCTCTAACCTAACCCGATTCGATATTAGGCAAGTTGGCCTTGGTGAATATTGCATATACCTGACGCAAGGTGACCTTATGCAAAATAAATTTATTTCGTTTCCGTAGATATATTTCTTGGAACAAAGATTTTCATATCCCCGAGCCAAAAAAAAAAATCTTCGTTCTGTTTCTATAGAAATTTTATAAATTTAATCACCACCTCATTAATTAAATATAGGATTATTTAAATGCCAAAAAAGAAATGTTTAATCACTCAGATATGGAGCTAAAATTAATGTGTTGAAAGAATTATAAATAGCAATGATGAATTTATAATTTGGTTTTGAAGGTTACAAAAATTAATATTTATCTGATGGTTTACCCTATAAAAGAAGATGACTCCTCTGTCAGCTACAGTAAGTTACTCTTTCAAGAAGGCCCTCACAACCACAGCAAATATGAAGATTTTCATCAAGGTAAGAAAAACTTTTAATTTTGAACAATACATTTGTTATGTTCTACATATATATATATATATTAATATATATATATATATTTATGTAATATCTTTAAATATACTCTATATATTTTTTAATGATACCATTCAAATTAAAAATTTAATGATTTTATATAATTCTGATTCTTCATTTTGAAGTTGTAAAAAAATCTTATAAAATAATATAAAGAAATCTTTTTATATTCTCGTATAGTGTTTTTTTTTTAAATATATCCAGATTTTCTATCAATTTCCGCAAATTTAAGTGTAAGTGTAAATTTAAAAATAAAGACCACATTCAAGCATAGCGTTATCAAAATATAATTAAAATTGTCAATTTGGTATTCAAACATAGGCAATTGACACTGATATTATGTAATATACTGTGAACGTTTGTGAACTGCCAAAATTTAGGGCGATCATTCGTTATTTAAAAATTAACTCATCCTTTTATTTAGTCCAACTTACTTTATTTAACACAATTTTTTAGAACGATATAAAAAGTGTACATTTCTTTACGATGCTTCTCTGGGATATTTGTGGGCAAAGATTTGCTCCTCAGTAACTGTAAATTTTTATTACTAACCGTATATAATTGTTAATTATTGTTAGTTCGCTTGAATATTTTATATTCTTTTGCCTGTAATTTTTGTCTTTGTATATTTAGTGTAATTTATTTGAACGTCAGTCTACCTTAATCGCTAATATTTGTACTTGTGAAAAATTATTTCTTAGAAATAATTATCACATTTTTTATTGGTAAAATGAGACCCATTAATATATTCTTCATTACTCGTAAAAACTGTAAAATTTTTATAAACTGACCCGTCTCCGAATTGGGTTGTTTGTGACTCAAATATTTAACATTTTGTCTTTACACTTTACACTACTTCGCTCTTTTATTTGAATTTGGACTTGTAATTGTCATTCGGGACAGGAAATAAATTTGTTACATATTGGGACCAAACTAATTTGAGTCGTCATCTTTAAAAAATAATACAAAACCCGAACAGTAACTTTTTCCGTATCAAAAGTTTAAATACGAGTAACAGTAATTATCTGTAAATTAAAACGGTTGAATTAGAACTGAAATTGACTCGGGAATCTGGAAAATGACATGTCTTTTTCCACTGGACGAAATAAAGTTGGACACGCAGGTCCAAGAGAATTACAGTATTTTGCAACCAAATTATAAAATAAATATATTGTATGCTAAGTTTTGGAATTAACAGGCAAAAAAACAAGCATTCACAGTGCACTGCTTTGCCAGCAGCAAACAAACCATCTCTTTCTACTCATTTACGGTATATAATAAGACAGTTTTCATTCATTACTATATTACTGCACATACAATATAATGAAACTGTTCCCCACCCAACATAAAAGAAGGAAGTAAAAAAACTAGCGGAAATATTTAAAATAAATTTTAGACAAAAGCTCCTCCCGAAAATAGACTTTGTGTCTGCTCTCCGAACTCAGTTGAGAGTTTCCAACTGCGAAATATTTAAAACTAAGCTACTTCTTATCAGTTTTTTTAAATAGAAATAAATAATTTTTTTCAGTGATGTTGCTCTTTCACATGTAATGACAAGATTATCCGGAAAATTATCCGGTGAAAATGCACCCATATTATACTGTTTATATATATATATATATATATATATATATATATATATATATATATATATATATATATATTATATATACAGGGTGTCCGAGAATTATCTGTACAATTTTTGGCTGTTATTAAAAGTCAACCATGAAGTGTAGAAATTCCAGTGTTGTCCCATTTTACAGAGAATCTCATTAAGTTTTTTCTGATACCACGTTTTGACAAGTTTTTTAGAAATATACGCGGGTGACAGACATTGATGATTTAAAAGCAAGAATCACAGCTGCTATTGAGCGAATTGATGTGAATATGCTGCAGCGTACATGGCAACATTTGGAGTATCGATTGGATGTTTTGCGAATCACTAATGGTCACATATCGAATGTTTGTAACAACGTTACTTTAATAAAAGAAACGTTTGAAAATACAGATTCTAAATAATCTTGTTTAAGAATTTTACGTGTGTTATCAAGAATTTATTAAAAGATGAAATTGTACAGATAATGTTCGGACACACTGGAATTTCTACAAAATTTGTCAAAACTTGGTATCAGAAAAAACATAATGAGATTCTCCGTAAAATGGGACAAAACTGGAATTTCTACACTTCATGGTTGACTTTTAATAACAGCCAAAAATTGTACAGATAATTCTCGGACACCCTGTATATATATAGTGTGTCTGTGTGTGTGTCTGTGTGTGTGTGTGTGTGTGTGTGTGTGTGTGTGTGTGTGTATCATTGTTATTTAGGTGTGAAGTATTTTGAAATAATCATCTTACAGTATAACCATCACTGTTATTGAAATTGTTTTCCTTGAAAGCGAATAATTTGCTTTTTGATAAGGACTGGAAGCGCCACCACGCATGGCGTATGAAGCACCCAAGGTGTGGAAGTTTATCATGTTGAGGGGAAGGAGGGAACGTTAATGCACTTGGACGTCTGTTTGATTTTTTGATAATGTACTCTACGTATATAAATACTTTTAGTGTGAACAGGGTACTCGTGTCATTGCATCACGTACCCATGAAATCACAAAAATCGTTTCTTCGAAGCTTTGATGTGGAAATCAGTGCTAATTTATTTTCTTCCCACAGGTCTTTTCCTTGTTATGATGGCACTCTCCGCTCTCGCTCAATTAAGCGACACCAACCAACAACAACAATGCAAAGCGAGAAAAAAGTAAAGAGAGTAGGTTAAGAATGATGAAAAAATAGTGAAGCAGAGGAGGTCGCAAGCGATAAATTAATGTTTTACAAATGGTGGAATTATCATTTAATATTTTAATTTTATTCATTAAAATCTGAATGTAATATTTTAATGTAATTTTAATTAATGATAATCCACTAATTTTGTCCAAAATTTTAAAAAATAAAACCAAATTATTTGTCTAAATTTATAAGTAATTCTTTTGTATGGAATAATATATTATAATTGGTGTTTTCGGGGTATGAACAGAAAATAAAACTTTGGTATAAGTGTACGCTATCTTTCGCTTTTGTATTCTGTACTCCGTTTAATTGGCAAAATAAATATCTTATAATTGGCCTTTACACATGCAGTTCTTATTTTTTCCTTTCATTATTTGCTTTTTGTTATTATTTATCTTTATCCTAAAGGAATTTTTGTAAACTTTGTAATGGAATAAAATTCCTATTTTCAACATCTGATGATCGTGAACAAATTTTAGAATTCTTTTTGATTAAAAATATTTTCATTATAATTAACACTGACTTCAATAATTTAATTTAAAGTTCTACAAAATTTGAACTGTTTCTTCTTAAAGTTAATTGTGAGTGTTACGCACGAAGATTTGGTTACGTCTGGCATTTATTCTCCTACTTCCCCGATGTTAACTTCATTCTCATACTCCCCCGATGTTAACTGATCTTTGCGATTAACTTTTGAGGGGCCATTAAAAGGACAAGATCTACTAGAATAATCCAATCCAAGAAACGTTTATCAGCTACAAAATGAACTCACAGCTGCAACAAGTGGAAATACAGAAGATTTTATCAAAATCTGTTCAAACTTTCAGGGTATGTTTACATCATGTTATTGAGGTCAATAGTGAAGTTAAAGAAAACTTTTTCCATTAAAAAATCTCAACTGTATACTCTATTAGCCTAAAAAGTGGTTATTTTATCTCCCATACAGAAATGGTTATTAATAAATAAAACCTTCCAGTCCTTTCTTAATAACCATTTTTGTACATAATATACAGGGTGTACAATAACCATTTTTATGCTAAAAGAGAATATACTTGAGATTCTTTTAATGAAAAACAGTTTCATTAATTTCATCATTTACCTCAATAATTAAGGTTTACAAAACGATGAAGAGGTTAATGAAAAGTACAAAATGAATCAATCTTTTGTGATAAGTGTTTCATCAACCAGTTTAGCCGCATTGGAGAGGATGATTCTCCATGATTACTGACATCTACATTCAAACTTTAGGTTCAGGGATGCATGCTAGAGACTTGACAGAAGACCTACAAAACCCATGAATGATATACAGTATATATATATATATATATATCCTGGCCATAGATAGGAATCTTCATTTGAATGTACTGAAAGAATGGGTCGACAGGATCAAACAATCAACACTCTGGACACTAACTTATTAACTTAACCTCCCATAACCTAACCTAGCTTAATGTAAGATAATCTAAGCGATTAAACTAACCCACAATAACTTGTCGATTACTCAGTCTTGTTTGTTAGATGCTGTTTATCTGGAAAGAATGCCTTATAATGTTAGGAAACCCTCCCCTCTCTCTCTCTCTCTCTATAATATATATATATATATATATATATATATATATTATTTTTATTAGGGGTTGTTTAACCTCCTTCGCAACATCTAAGGTCATATGACGGAAGGGACCTACAGCTTTACCAGGGATCCGAACCACGGTCGCTACATAATCTGGGCGCGGAGGACGGTCTCCCATCCAATTAATTATTACCCAGACCCAATGTCGCTTAACTTCGCTGATCTCCGGGAAGCGGTGTTACGACATTAGCCACGACGTAGCCCATATATATAGATATATATATAAGGTGCGTCTCGGTGGTGTAGTGTTTGGATGCGCCTCGGTGGTGTAGTGGTTAGCATCGCTGACTACGAATCCATCGGCCCATGGTTCGATTCCTGGTGACGGCAGGCGGCGCGCAGCAAACCCAGCTGTTCATACTTCTGCACAATAAAAATTGGTTGGTAAATAAATGAGTACCTGGGTAGCCTAGTGGTTAAGACAGTGGGCGGTTAAGACACTGGGCTGCTGATCGGGAGGTCTGAGATCTAGTCCGTGCAAGGACTTTGTAATTTCTGACCATCTGTGGTGGTTTGTGGTTCGGATTGCACGTTTTAGCTGTAGGTCTAAGGTGGACCAACAAGTGTGATCTTCGTTAGAATGAACAATTCGGAAGAAAGAAAAAAACCAAGGTTATATACGAGTGTGTGTATATATATATATATATATATCTATATATATATATGTATATATACTACTGTAAAGAACGACGCTTGTTTAGAAGAGTGTCCGCACAAGAAGAGGAAAGACACTCTTCCAAACAAGCGTCGTTCTTTACATTAATTATACTGTGTGTTGTGTGCAGTTCAAATGTGTGTGTGGTGTGTATATATATATATATATATATATATGTGTGTGTGTGTGTGTGTATATATATAATAGAGGCAAGTGATTTTTGAGGTGGAAACTTTAGTCGAATAAAGAACAAGAAGAATAGTCCATATACAAACACTTAATATGTAGGGGAGTTCTACATTTCTAATGTCATCGTCAGTGCTAAAAATTATATATATATATATATTATATATTATATATATATATAATATATATATATATAATATATATATATATATATAATCAAAACCAATTATGAACTTAAAACATTTAAATATTGGCAATATCGCAGCGAAAATAAAAATTAAAACATGAACTTATACAGTTAATACTGTACAATTAAAATATAAAATATTGTAAAAGGAACTAAAAATGGGGCTTACAAAGCTTCAAGATAAGAAAAAAGAATAAATGTAAGTAAAAATAATAAATTAAATAATAATAAATTCAGTGTTTCCCAACCGGGGGCCATATGGCTCCCTGGGGGCCATGGCACATTTGAAGGGGGCCACAGGAAAATGTTATTTTGTAAAATAGAGTTAAATCTGCATATTACCTACTGAAAATAATGCTTATGGGGGCCACAGGAAAAAATAAGGTTTCTAAGGGGGCCATAAGCCAAAACCGGTTGGGAACCACTGGACCGTCACCGTCACTCTAACTGATGGGAGTGGGAACGTATATGTGATTGGGAGGGATTCGCGAGTCTATTATTAGTACGGCTACTAATACCCTGGTGTTCATCGATACGAATTTGGAGTTGGCGTGCAAGTCATGCCAACGTACGACGATGTGCAATCGTCACAGGTATATTTATAAATGACCAATGAGCACAAGGGCTTTGGAATTATATCTTTAAATTTGAAAAAGGAGTGTAATTTACGTTCTAATGCGTAAATACATTTAACAGAAATTTGCGGATAAAATCTATTGATAAATTTACCAATTTTCTTCTTCAACACAAGACTCTCGGGTTCACAGTAAGGGAGTTTAAAATATATAACCTTTTCCGTACTGTAGTAACGACGATTTAATTTTATTAGAGAATTTTAAGTTCATGAATCTTTTTATTACACTGTCAATAAGTTTAGAAGGGAAATCATTACCTAGTAAGAACTTTTTAAGGAATTCCAACTCGGCATGAAGAAGATGGTAGTTGGAGCAAATCTCGTATGAACGGCATAGAAGGGTAAGAATGAGGTTACGTTTGTACTTGAGTGGTGGCGAAACTGCCAAATTTCATTCCCAAGCCTGTGAACGTTGGTTTAAGAAAAACTGATGTTACCAAGTGATTATTGCTACGAGTAATACAGTGCTATTTAAAATGATTCACCTGATTTCAAATGAGAATATTTTTTAATGTTACAAATACAGAGTGATTTGTGATACATCAACCAAGAGAAAAACTGTCTTAATTTTGTCTCTCACCTCATAAATGCTCTATGTGACTTCCCCTAGTTACACGAGCAACGTCGACACGATAGTCGAATTCCTGGAAACTCTCTCTGATTCTTTGCACATTATCCTCAGACACACGCGGTCGTCCTGTGGACTTGCCTTTACACAAACATCCTGTTTCCTCGAACTGCCGATACCACCGACGGATGCTCTGAGCACCGGTGGATCTGTTCTGTAACGTCGACGAAACTCACGCTGCACTGTGACTACCGATTTACAGCTCGAAAACGGCAACACACAAAACGCCTTCTGCTGTGCGGACGCCATTTTCACACTGAATGTTTGTTGCTAGGCTAGGCCACGGCGTGACTTTGGAGCCCTCTCGCGGTGAGTTTGTAAAACTCGGAGATTTTCTCTTTCATGTGGTGTATGCCCAGTTGATGCACGGTTGATAGGTACGGAAGTATTCTCAGTTGAAATCGGATGAATCATTTTAAATAGCCCTGTATTTATGTCCAAGAATGGCAAAGAATTGTCGTTTTCCTTTTCAGAAGTGAATTTGATATTATTATGTTTTGAATGTAAATATTGACGAAAAAGTTCAATATGGTCGGAAGATTTAAATAGAACAAAACAATCTTTTACGTAACCACGAAGAAGATTGGATTAAAATGCTGGGACACTCTTCCAACCACTTTTTCTCATGGTAAGAGAGGAATAAATTTGCAAAGGTGGGCCCGAGGGGGTCCCCCCATTGATACTCCGTCTGTTTGAACGTATCGATCATTACTGAAAAAGAAGATGCAGTATTTAGTAGCAATTTCAAGGAGCGAGCGAATGTTATTTTCACCTAGATCAAGGGCTGTAGAGTTATACGATTTGGGAAGCCTGATACATGGGTCGGTAGTTTCATTTAGAGGAATGTTAGTGAACAAAGATGTTACATCAAAGCTGGCCATAACTACAGATTCAGTGTTACCTATTTCAGTGATTTTCCTAACAAAAGAGGAAGACTCTTTAATTGAACATTCATTGATAGTGAATTCGGATAATAGAGAAGTGAAAAATCTAGCAAGGTTATAATTAAAGGTGTTTATGGTGGAGAGGACAGGGCGGCACGGAGAGTACAGTATTCTTATGGACTTTCGGGAGGCCGTATAAAACGCCAGGGTGAGAGCCAGACGCATAAAGCTTAGAATATTGTTCGTTAGAGAGTTTTCCGGATTGCTTCAGTTTACGGAGGATACGATTAAGTTTGTCTTCTAATTTGAGGATATTATTAAGTGGATTTCGAGAGATTTTCGAAAATTTGGTACTATCGTTCAAAATTGTATACATTTTATTGATATAATCTACTTTGTTAAGAATAACTATACCATTACCTTTGTCAGGTTTACAAATTAACATGTTATTATCATTAGACAATTGTTTAATGCACTGATACTCCTCTTTACTAAAGATATGATTGTATTTGAATTTGTTATAGTATTAATAAAAAGAAAAAGCCAGATTTTTGAAAGCCGATTTAAATCTACACGAGTCATCTGGATTGGTATTAATAATGGGGAACTGGTTTAACTCTGCGTGTAATTTTTCAAATGATAGGAAATGATGCTCAAAGTTAAGCTTCCAAAGTGGTAGAGAAAATTTTACTCCTTTAGGAAGTGTTTCAGTTTCAAACTTAGTTAACTGTCTATTAGACAAATTGAAAATTACAGACTTAGGATCAATCAGATTTCGCTTAACCAAACCAAGTTTGTTAAGTTTGTTATCTAATTTAAATTGATCTTGTTTATCTAGTTTAGAGTTAACATAATCTAGTTTGCTACAAATACATAAATAACATATTTTACTGACAATTTGTTGTTTAAAGTTATTGTCGAAAGCTCTGCCTATTAAATGTTTGTATATGGACTAGTCTTGTTGCTCCTTTTATATATATATAAATATATTTTTATATATGTATAACCTTTGGTTAGCTTCCGCCCGAATTGTTCATTCTGACGAAGGTCAAGCTTTTCACTCCACCTTAGACCTACAGTTTAACGTGGAATCCGAACCACGCCCCATCAGCAGCCCAGCGTCTTAACCACTAGGCCTCCTTGGAGGCCCATTTATCTACCAACCACTTTCCTTTATTGTGTGGAAGGATGAACAGCTAGGTTTTGCTGCGCGCCGGCTGCCGTCGGGTCTCGAACCCGGGGCCGATGGATTCGTAGTCAGCGACGCTAACCACTACACCACCGAGGTGCTCCACTACACCACTATATATATATATATATATATTGTTATTGTTTATGGTTCTTAAGTGTTTACGTAACATAATTGTATATGAAAGGTATTGAATACATTATTGTAATTCATGATTTATATTAACATTTCATGATTTAATTTCAAGTTTATGAAATGATAATGAAAACCGACGGATATCGCGC
Source organism: Bathynomus jamesi (assembly GCA_023014485.1). Taxonomy (NCBI): domain Eukaryota; kingdom Metazoa; phylum Arthropoda; class Malacostraca; order Isopoda; family Cirolanidae; genus Bathynomus; species Bathynomus jamesi. The sequence goes on from JAJOZX010002284.1 coordinate 665,861, forward strand.
AAAATGTCGCTATTTAAAAGAACGTTGTCCAATCCTGAAGTGACTCCTGATAAATCTGGCGATATGTTAAAGGTGGAACGGTTTGTCTAAATATTGTGCTTCGGTGTCGAATTTATCATATTCATATTTTGTCCCCGTCTCATTCACCAAACACTGTATTTCTATTGCTCTCTGTTGTCAAACTAACCATTGATGAAAAAAAATGACGTATAACACTGACGTATTTAAATTCAAAGGAACGTATACTTGTCACTAAAATAAATAGGTTTTTCTTGTTTAAATAACTTCACTCTCTCTCTGTTTTTGGTTAATGTAGTGATTATCAAAAAGAAACACGCATTACTTCAGGTTACTTTAGGCGAGTTTGAACGACGGTTCAGGATCGACCTGCGGTCGACCCCTCCGCATTACAATATATTTTACCCGACATGCTTAAAAGTGACTGTAGATAATAGGGTTGGAATTGTGTTCTTAAAAAACATTTATTTACGATGTAAGTTGGGAAAAGGTATTTTGATATGGAGTTGAAAAAGAAAAAGAATCGGTATCGGTATCGGCAGTTTTTCACGAAATTGGCACCAGCATCGGCTAAATTCTGGAATCGGTACATTACTAGTATTATAATATGAAGTTGAAAAGGTATTATAACATTACTCCAAAGCAGCTATCACTTTTATCCTGTAGTAGTGATATATATATATATATATATATATATATATATATATATATATATATATATGGGCTACGTAGTGGCCGATGTCGTAACACCGCTTCTCGGAGATCAGTGAAGTTAAGCGACATTGGGTCTGGGTAGTAGTTGGATGGGAGACCATCATCTGCGCCCAGATTATGTAGCGACCCGTGGTTCGGATCCCACGTAAAGCTGTAGGTCCCCTCCGTCATATGACCTCAGATGTTGCGAAGGAAGTTAAACGACCCAATTAAAAAAAATATATGTACAGTATACACACACCTTTTTCCGATTGAGTTTATAGAAAAATTTCCTTTGTTTTTTGACAATTTAAAATTATAATTAAAGTGTACTTACAAATTGGAAAATAAAATACTGAATTTAACAACACCATCAACATTTACCTTCCAAAACTGTTTATTGTATCCAGTAATTTAAAAGAAAAATCATTTTAAATAACAGTTCTTAATGTAAATAAACACCCCTATATTTTCTCCTATTATTTGTCCAGACACGAACATTTTCTAGAAAAGGTGCGTGTTGCGCAGTCTCCACACGTGGAGTTTTCCCATGGAAGAGGACGAAGAAAACACTTTTACTCCGAAAATAACTAAAATTAAATATTAAAAAATATTAATAACATTTTCAATAAATAAATTACATCTGCGCAACTGCGCAATGGTTGCTGGTAGCTAATTAACAAAATAAATATTTGGATCACCTGAAGATCAGGGCCCCCAGCGGCCCAGCCTCAATTACCGAATGATATCTTCGTTAAAACTAACGAAAATATCACGACTTAACCTAACCAATCGTCAAGGGCGTACAGTTGACCTAACCGGGTATTCAATTTAATTTATTATTATATTTGGTACTGTAAAGCAAAAAACAAGAATACATGGTACCCTGATCTTCAGGTGATCCAAATATTTTACTATGCGATTATAATACTATCATTTCACTTCCTCCAGAGTTATATATTCTCAAATGCCAATCGCCAATCGCTTAAACTTCACCCATAATACAAAACCAGGAAATATAACCTAAACTAGGTTAGGTTATCTACAGCATACTGCAACACAGGGTGGCCCAAGATAAAATAGTCCTATTCTTATGTTTTACAAAACTTAATGGGGCTATTTTATCTTGGGCCATCCTGTATTATTTATTTTATGTGGAACAAATACAGGTTCATTGCTGATTACAGGATTAATTTTATAATAATAATAATAATACTAATAATAATAATAATAATAATAATAATAATAATTACATTTGAAGGCGCAACATGAATTGGACTTCATATGTTAAAAGATAGAATCACGAGGAAAGAGATGAACCGTGATTGGTTGATACTTGTTGACACGCTTCGTTCTATAAATGTTTAGGGCAGTGGTGCACAAACTTTTTTTATGTGAGGGCCAAGCGAAGAAAATAACTAAATGTATTAGCCTACTTACTTTCCATCTAAGTCATAAATTGGGTCACTTTTATATTCTAACTTTTTCATTGAATTGAAAAGACCCGTGGGGCCACTGAAAAGACCCGTGGGGGACACATTTGGCCCGCGGGCCAGGGTTTGTGCATCACTGGTTTAGGGCCTCTACCGCGACTCTTCCATAAGCATATGGACACAAAGAAATAAAAGATGAACCTTTTAATTTGAAGGCGACTGCGCACCGCGTGACGACATCACAGGGAAAGCTCCTCGTATAAAGTTATGACACAAATTTTATAGATTTGTTTTATAATAATAATGATAATAATAAGAATAATAATAATAATAATAATAATAATAATGATGTCCTTAGATTGAATATAGTGAAGTCAAGCTTAGAATTTGGATATAAAATATAATAATGATACAAAAATATGTGAACGTACAAGAAATTTAGATCATAAATTAGCAACAAAAATGAATACAAGACAAGACCAAAAAAAAAACAAAAAACAAAAAAACTAAATAGAATTAATTAATATAAAATGGAATTTACAAATATTTATTATATTCCGAATACTTTTGTCTCAAAGGACCAATTTTAAAAATTTTAAACAATTAGAGAAAATAGTATAACTTACTCAGGAGCAGTATTCAGACTGTAGAAGTTCTTTAATAGAGAGAAATAGAATGATAAAGTTATTAAATGCTGTTAATAGCAATAATGAACCCAAAACAAACGGCATTTTTACAAAATCCAACTGTAATATGCATTTAACATAACCATTGCGTATATATACTATATATACATATATATATATATATATATATATATATATATATATATATATGATGCAAACCCACAAGGAAAACCAAAAAAAAATTATTCCAAGGTCTTTCGTGTATTCAGCAGTACATCTCGTCAGGGAATTCATTCATTCCCTGACGAGGTGTACTGCTGAATACATCTTTTTCCTTGTGGGTTTGCCTCATTCATTCATTTCACGTGTTTAAGTGTGAAATTCATCTATATACAGGGTGTTCATAAAGTCACGCATCACAGGAACATAAGTAATGTCTATTTATTTATGTCTCCATTAGGCCAAATATGTTGAGGAACATTCAGAGAAACCTGCTTTTTCATTTACAAACAAGTTTTGAGGTTGGTGGGAATCATTTCGAACAAATAAATAAAACAAAATATAAAAAATATAAATATATATATATATATATATATATATATATATATATATATAACTGACGCTAACTATATAAATTTACACAAATTTTATGATCATAAAGTGACTCAAAAAATGAATTTTACAGCATTTTATTTCTCATCGTTGAGTCCAATTTACTCATCGATGTTCTTCAATCGTAACTACCTACTAAGTCATGTGGTGATTTTAACTACTTTGGGTCGGAGCTTCTTTTGATAGAAGGACTGGTACAAAACTACACAAATTCGGGTCAAAATTTGTCTAAAATTATAATCTAAACAAAGGAAAAATTTGTTTCGAGTCATTAAATGTTAATCTTTTAGAAATGTATTTTGGGGTATTTTGGGGTATCTTAAACAAAGCCTTTTGCAACATCTTCGTAACCGCATTTCATTTCTTTGATGTTATTTTAAACCCTGCGAATGAAAATGAGAAGTCAGTTAATATCATAAATATTATAGTGTGAAAGGTGAGCGGTTTGTAAGTGGTGTGTAAGTGGTATCTTATTTTGAACGCTGCGAATAAAAATAAGAAGTCAGTTAATATCCTATAGTTTTATAGTGTGAAAGATAAGTGGTGTGTAAATGGTATGTAAGAAGTAGTATAAATGCTTGAAATTAAAAGTAAATACAGAAAATAATGAAAATAAACTTCTTTTCATGATAGGCAGGTATAAGCACTGTAAGTGCTCATCTAGCCCACAAAACTAGCACTTCACGCACAAAACTGTTCGCGAAGAGTGTATTCTATTTTCGCACGTTTTCCAGTTTATGTACCGTTTTCTACAATGTTGGCTTTTATGCAACTTTCTAGTGTTTCTTTGCTTCTGTTAGGCACAGTATAGAGTAAAACAGAAGGTTAGGTTAGGTTACGTTACGTTAGGTTTAGGTTATCAAGAACTTACCTCTCTTAAAAAGTTGTTATAATCGACGGCGGTTGTATGACCAATCAAAAATAAATTATATGAAAAACGGTACACAAACTGGAAAAGGTCCCTATTTTCTTGCCAGCGTTCGTATTTCACTGGGTAATACCATTTCCCTATAGACGAAGTAAAGACACCGGGGTCTGGGGTTTGATTTCCCGATGAGGTTAGGCACTTCCTTTTATTATATTTAAAATTTTATGCTTAAAAGCCAGACGTTTCGAGACTAACTGTTCCAATCACAGCGGATGCATTACTTCAATAAAATCAATAGAATTAACGTACGTAATATAAAAACATAAATTATATATAGGGTGATTCACTCGCTGGAAGCCCCAGAGTATCGTATTAGCGATACTCTGGGGCAACCAGCGAGTGAATCACCCTGTATATATTAAAGTTATATGACCAGCAGTAATTGTTTGGTGTTGAAGAGATTAAAATTCTAGTATGCATCTCATTTTGTGCTTTGCAGTAAATAGAAAATCAGCTCAACGAACACATGTTATTTACTGATGTGGTAATATTCGCTCGCTCAGAGATTAGGGATTTAATAGATATTTTTAATGGCAATGAGGTTGTATTAGTAAATCTCAAACGCTCATTGACCCTCGTTTTAAACTAGCGAATAGAGCTGCCAATATATGTAACATTACAGCTACAATCGGAAGAATATACGAGGTCTGAAATTTGGGCAATCACTTTTTGGGCTTCAAAAACAAATCAAAGCTGAAATTATATTTTGAACACAAATTTGAAGCATATTTGATGAAGGAAATTCATCAATAATAGTTTAAGCCCTTTTCCAATTATTTAAATACTATAACCAAAATGGCGCATAGATACGCATTTCATATCTTTATTAACTGTGGCAATCAAGAACCTTGTTTTATATTTATTATTATTATATAAATAAGTACGTAACCAGTAGATACTGTAGAATGAGTGTAGATGTCTGAGACCTAAATTCTTAGGGTAGAAATTTTAAGTGAGAGAGAGTGTATCCGTGCATGGCGTACAAAGTAGATCTTATATACACAGCGAAAAAACTAATCTGCATTTGGTGATTACCTTTGGTTACCTTTGGTTAGCTTCCGCCCGAATTGTTCATTCTGACGAAGGTCAAGCTTTTCACTCCACCTTAGACTACAGTTTAACGTGGAATCCGAACCACGCCCCATCAGCAGCCCAGCGTCTTAACCACTAAGCCACCTAGGTACCAATTTATCTACAACCACTTTCTTTATTGTGTAGAAGGATGAACAGCTGAGTTTTGCTGCGCGCCGGCTGCCGTCGGGTCTCGAACCCGGGGCCGATGGATTCGTAGTCAGCGACGCTAACCACTACACCACCGAGGCGCATTGCTACATCACCGAGGCGCGTTACTGATTAAACACAAATTAAAATAATGACTACAACCTAAATCTGTCTGTACTGTAATGTAACAGTACAAAATCGCAGTCCTCGCCTATAAAGTTTATTTATATTTGGTCATACTTTAAATAATACATGAAAACATTTCAATAATTAAAATTGCCCTCTACAGCAGTGGTTCTTAAACTGGGCGGGGTAGGGGACGTGAGAATATTTCAGGGGTCGAAGAAATAAAATTGTAAATGCAAGATGTCTGTGTTTCGTTTTTTTTTATATCAAATAAATTTAATGAACTGTAATATTAGTCAGTGCACTTGAACATGAGGGGGGGGTGCGATGGGTCAGAAATCAACTCGTAGGGGCGGCGGACGAAAAATTTAAGAACCACTGATCGACAGTGATTACTTATACCGTTTTTAGAAATTAATATCACAGACATTGTAAAGAATTAAAATTTTCGTGTAAATAGATTTTTTAATACATAGTGAAACAGTGGAACAGTAATTTACACAACAAAATTTGTAATATTGGGTATTGAATTCATAAAAATTTAAATATTAAGTAAGTCACCTTTCGGCAAATATCACAGCATCCACATAAATCCTTAGCGGTTCCAACTGCACACTCTAGAGGCATTTGGCAGTGCATGAAACTGGCACGCGCTAAAACATAAAGGTTTGCATCTGTAATAGAGGAAACAGTCAGTTGTGACACTGAAATGGTATAAAGGAACTTTAATACAATACAATACAATATATATATATATTCTTCCTCCCCTCGGACACCATGAAAATATATTTTATATATAATATATTTCATATATTGTTTTGAATAAGTTTATTTTAGTTAGCGTGTAAATAGCACTAGAATCATAATTTTTTATTTTTTAATAACATAACTGTATCGTTAAACGTTTTCCGTTTAAAATCAATCATTAAAATCCTCTGTTTCTCCACATATTTCATTCTTTTATTCACCTTCTTTGATTTAGCCTTTCGGTAATTTGGTAAGGCGTGTTACAAAATTCGTGGGGCTTTTATTTTTTTTCCAGATTTTCAGGATATTTCGCAAATCACCTCTGAGTAGTGTTAACAAAATTTGAAGTTTCTCTTATCCATTTCAGGTTAATGGAATTATACGATCATCGATTTTATAATTATTGAGATGAAGTTTATATACGTTACAAACGACATCCGAAAAACGCGACGCTAAAAGAAATGCAGCGCTTGTCATACGAGATTTGACTCCCTCGGACACCATGAAAACTTTCGAGGCAATGATGATATGACGTAATGATAAAAATATGAATACGACGTTGCAACTAACAAACCTAGTTAACCTTTTTGGACAAGCCATGCTAAATTTACGTTTTCTTTTGAAAAATATACTGTAGCTTTTAAAAACGGTGATAAAAAATCCTGGAAAAACACCACAATTTTTATCAACACACCTTGCCTTCAACCCTTATTCACCCTAATGAAAGGGTAAGCAGCCCTTTTTTGTTTACAAGATAATTCTCTTTACGCGTTGCTTTCATAACATCGATAAAGAATGGGAGAGAAACCTAGATATCCAGAGTTGTCTATCAGTCCTTCAACAGGGAGCTAGCATTACATTAGCATTATTACATTCCTAGAATGCACTTGAAAAACGTGCTACAACTACCAATTAGCTTATACTATTTTCAGAACTTTTTCTTATTAAAATAATAAAACTAATCTTTATTCAGAAAAGAATACCAGTGACGGAGTTTTACAATATTTAGGTGTTTGATATGCAGAGCTGGGCACTTGCGGCATATTGCGGTACTGCGGTACTGCTGCACTACCAAACGGTACCAAAACCGGTACGCGAAATTTGAATGCGGTAGCGGTTACTGCGGTACTTTCAGCGATCCTTTGCGGTACGCGTTATGGGGCCGGGGTGGTAGTGCGGTGGTACCGCAAGTACCGCAGTACCGCAAAATATGCCGCAAATGCCCAGCTCTGTTTAAATGTGAAATATATTTAGTGATGAAGCCTGCCTGATATTCACAGGAATTGCACTCCATACGTCTGCTCCTTTGAAAGAGAACGTATTTCTTGCAGTTTCTATTCTATAGTTAGGTTTGTGTATAAAATCCGTGGGCAGTTGATGTTATAACGTTGATGTATTTGATAGGAGGTGATGCTCTTTAAATGGGTGATGTATGTGATTTTATTGATAACTTGAACATAGTGACACCAACAATGAATGTGTATAAGTCATTTAGTTTTAAAATATTTATCATAGTTCTTTAAACATTGGGGAAGTGTGACATTGTCTGTTGCATTATTCGAAAAAGTTCGTAGACATATTTATGAATTACTTCCAAAAGGATGTTTATATTTTTTGAGTTATCCCATGTGTAATGCAATAAAAATATCGTAAATGTGGATAGGTGAAAAATAATATAGGGTAAGGAATGGTGTGTTGAGGAAGGAAGGGTTCCTTTACTTTAAGTAATATGAAGAGAACTCTTGATATTTTGAATTTAATATGTTGTACACGACTTTTGTGAATATTCCCAATTTTTATTTGACAGTTTGTATATATGTTCGTGGTGATAATCATATATGATGACTTTGTCAGGTCAAAAAAGTTATTAACACACATTCCTTTTATACACTTTTTCTAATTGTTGTACGTTTCATTAATCAGAAAGCCTGGAGTTATGATGGAAGAAGCGTGTTATCATCCGCGTATTTGATGTGGTGATGTGGTGAGAGATGAAAATCGGGACATGAATTAGAAATAGTAATGGGCCAAGAATAGATCCTTGTGGGACTCCACTAGTAGCATCACCTTGTCGGATATATACTTTTATGATGATGTACTGATGACGATTGACAGATGATTAAAACCAATCGAGGATATTTCTCTATTCCGTATCTGTGAAGTTTATTCAATAAGATTTTATGCGAAATGTATCAAATACTTTGACAAATTGAGGAAGATCAAGGCAGAGTGTTTTTACCTGCATGCGATGACATCTCAAGTATGCAACAATTCAGGCAGGAGATAGGATGGGAGATCAAAAACAGGTTATGCAAATGAAAAGAATGCAAATATTACATCCAGTTATGCTAAAAAAAGCAAAACTGAAAGAATGACGTTCGAAATACCTCTAAAGTTCGAATCGAGAAAAAATTAACCTTGAATTTAAGATAATTTTTACTTTCCTCAAGGAAATTCATGGAATAATCGCGAATCGTTTTAAAAGAATCAACAAACACTTTTATTTGAAAAATGTACACTTTATAGTATACATTTCGATCAGTAGTAAATTTACTGCATTAATTAAGGAAAAGAAAACTAAAAACTTATGACAATTAACGAATTAACGAATTAAGGAAGAGAAACTAAAAACCTATGACAATTAACGAATTAAGGAATTAATTAACGAATTAAGGAAGAGAAAACTAAAAGCTTATGATAATTAACGAATTAAGAAAGAGAAAACTAAAAGCTTATGATAATTAACGAATTAAGGAAGAGAAAACTAAAAACTTATGATCATAACGAATTAAGGAAGAGAAAACTAAAAAACATGATAATTAACGAATTAAGAAAGAGAAAACTAAAAATTTATGACAATTAACGAATGACAAACTGATAAATGATAATCAATGATGTGAACAACGAATTATGAGTTTTAATTGGTTTTTGTAAACTTTAGATTTTATTAATCTAGCCTCCATCTATCTATCTATCTATCTATCTGTCTAACGAGCTATATATATTTTTTTCAATAGTATACTAAAATAAATTATGAATGAAATGAAATTCAAACCTTGCAATGGCGATGACACAGCAAAGTAGGGACAAAGAGAAACAAAGCGACAAACTCATAACGTATTTCTTAGTGTGTTCACGACGCGCGCGAAACCCTTGGAATGATTTTGAGGACACCAGATACACAGACGTTGTTTCTTGTGATTACGAGAATTGTCTTTCTGACAATTTTATCTGAAATTTTAATGAAATTTATGTTTTAAATAACGAAATTACTACTTTTGGCAACAAATTTTCGAATTCAAAGCAGTATTATATATATATATATATATGTATATTATATATATAATAATTTTAAATATATATAACTATATATATATATATATATATAATAATATATATATAGCGGGCAGACAAAGGAATCCTTCCCCGCCATTCTCAAACATCATGGAATCAAAATAAAGCTATACACAGAGGACATCACCAAGACCTATAAAA